>CM060397.1:151108863-151798473 GCA_030545235.1 Helianthus tuberosus | reverse complement strand
AATCATAAGCAATCCTAATCATCATACTCGTCATAACACAACCCAGATTATTCAATCACCATACATAATCAGATTTGTTCGTTTATCATAATATAAGTTCATCAAGCAGGATTATCAAATCACATTGTGAACATGAACGAATACAAGTCATCGAACCCTCATCATGCATATTCTAATTTCTTTGATTAATAAAAAAACATCAAAAGCCCCCTTTTAACACAATATGAGAGCATGTTTTCAAACAAAACCCTATATCCACAATAGATTTCAAGCATCCCACAATAGTCATCAAACAACGTTAAGTGTGGTGAGATACTAACCGAATGATGAGATGATTACGGAAGTGCTTGGAACAAGAGAGGCTTCGAGAGAAATGAAGGGTGTTGCCGTCGATTCAATTGGAAGAGGGAGTAGGGTTTTTGTGAAGACGTAGAGACCATGTAAAAGTATATGATGCGAACAGGGCCGAGCCATGACTGGGTTTCACTTGGGCCGAAGGCCTATCTTGGCGAAGAACCCTTTTTGACGAAGAACAGTGCTTTATCATGGGTGTTAAAGACGAAGAACATTCTTCGTCGAGAACTGTTTGGGACGAAGTACCTTCTTTGCTCAGAAGCCAGTCAACGAAGAACCATGTTCTTCGTCAACTACAATGTGGGGTGCAGTCCAAAGTTGTGAAACATGAGCATGCTATGTTTAAACATCAAACAACTCCTAGGTTTTCGTTTAACGACCAACATAATAATACTTTAATCATTCATACATCGTGCGCATGTTACAACGTAAAACGAATTGTGAAAACAAGATTGTGAAACAAGTAACGCGTAAAGAAAGACCTTGAAATCTCGGGTTTTCACATCATCCCCAACTTGAAAGAAATTTCATCCCGAAATTTGATAAGTAATCCAAAGCACCAGAGTGTTAGATCAGGATGACTGCAGATTTTCCTCGGGTGCCACATCATCCCCAACTTGAAAGGGAATTTCGTCCGGAAATTCACCAGTTGCATCAAGATTAGATTGGTCAGTTGGGAAAAGTTGAGGATATTTGAGCTTTATCTGATCCCGTAAACTCCGGTCCACGTCTTGAGTTCCAACGAACTCTCACAATCGGGATTGGACTATGCTTACAAACCTTGACCTCCCGATCCATAATTTTGATGGGTTCTTTGACAAACTGTAATTTGTCGTCGATTTTTAGTTCTTGGAGTGGTACGACAAGTGTTTCATCGGAAAAACACTTCTTTAGTTGCGAAACATGGAAGACATCATGAACGTTACCCAATTCAGCAGGTAGCTCGAGCTTGTAGGTGTCGCAACCCCCAATCCCTAATCCCCGGGAACGGGCGGACGCGATCACAGGGTTTTGGTGGTATCAGGGTTATTTAGTCTTGCAGCGGAATTTACATCAGGACCGTAGTTAGGAAATGTTTATCAGAGAAAAACCACCTTATTTAATATTAATAATCACATGGGTAAAACCCAAGTTTCTTATTACAATACATTTATAGGGATACACCCTATTTTATTGAATTTAAAACATCGTTTATTTGGTAACTTTTATAGCCACATTTTTCCCAAGCCTTGAGTGCTCTCTAGCTGGCTTCTTATTAATTGGCTTTCACATTGGGTTACCTGAAACATGTTTTAAAAATATTTGTCAGCGGGAAATACTGGTGAGTGAATCCCAGTTTAATCAAGTTTAAAGTCACAGTGAACAGTATTGAGAGCGATCACATTGTTTATGTCTACACAATTACTCCATTTGGTACTATCAAACCTGACTTGTGGGTCATATTACCCATTGGCTAACTCATTGTCCAATGGTAACACATTGTCATCCCGACTTACTACTCGCAAGCAGTACAAATTTTGTATACAAAACCCCATAATACCGGCAGACGGCAGTAATTGAAGAACTACAAAGACTCAATCACCGCTTAATCGCATTGTAAAACAATTAAGGTTTTATAAAACATTCCATAAAGGTTAACAAAAAAGAGGATAAACTCACATTGCTGTCTTAGGCTTTTCGTAAGGGTTTCATGGATATAATCTATAATTTATACAAATGTACATTGGTTAGTACCATAACCCTTTGAAATTATTAATGATACCCTCCCCGAGACGGCATTCCAACAACTACGTCGGGCAGAACCACGACAGTTGTTACGGAACCCTAAATCAATCGGGCAGCGTAACTATTACGAAACTGGGGTTATAATACTTACAACGGAGCAGAACCTCGCTAATTAGGGGTATAGTACCCGACTATAATGCCTCTAATTCAGAAAGTGAGATTGAGAAATGAAAAGTGAGTGACGGAAAACGAAACCCGACGGCCTTCTTATATAGTTGCTGATATTGACTCTCAGGCGGCCCGCGTAAGGTAAGGCTAAGCCTTACACGGCTCGCGTCAACACGCGGTCAACATATAGCTTAGCTGATTTGATACGTAGGTCCGCCACGATGATGACACGTGTCATCACCTGATGTCTCTGCGTTTCATGATCTGTCGCGGCCCGCGTCAACATAGACGAGGTCTTACGCGGCCCGCTTGAACTAAAGGATTCAACAAAATCAGGTTTAGACCCTGATACGGCCCGCGTGAGATGTTGGGGTGGGTCTACGCGGCCCGCCTCAACTAAACATTTCATGTTTTTAATTTATTTTATATGTTAAAACATTATTTGGGCTCGGTTTTCACATACGGGGTGTAATATAAAACATATTAAGACATATTAGAGGGTCGGAAATATTATGAGGGTTTTGGTTTTACCGAGGGTTGTTACATTCTCCCCACCTTGTTTTAGAGCTCATCCTCGAGATCCACTGAAATAAGTGCGGATATTTTCTTTTCATTTCAGATTCAAGTTCCCATGTGTATTCAGGCCCTCTTTTGGAGTCCCACTTTACTTTGACTAGAACTAGTCTCTTGTGCTTGAGATTCTTGACTTTTCTGTCTTCAATCTGTAGGGGTTTTTCTACAAACTTGAGTTGTTCATTTACCTCTATATCCTTAAGAGGTACTATCAGTGATTTATCTGCTAAACACTTTTTAAGATTTGATACATGAAATACATCATGTATTCCTGCCATTTCCTCTGGAAGTTGTAGCTGATAGGCTACAGGTCCGATTTTTCTAATAATCTTAAAAGGTCCAACATACCTGGGACTTAGCTTTCCCCTTTTTATGAATCTTACTACTCCTTTCCAAGGAGAGACTTTTAACAATACTTTATCTCCTACCTGAAACTCCAATGGCTTGCGTCGGTTATTGGCATAACTCTTCTGTCGATCACGTGCTGCTTTCAGTCGTTCCTTGACTTGAATAATCCTGTCAGTTGTTTCTTGTACTATCTCAGGTCCAGATAGTTGCTTTTCCCCAATTTCTGCCCAACAGACTGGGGTTCGACACTTTCTTCCATAAAGGGCTTCAAATGGTGCACCATTGATACTTGTGTGATAACTATTATTATAAGAAAATTCTATTAAAGGTAAGTGATCGTGCCAATTACCTCCAAAATCAATTACACAAGCTCTAAGCATGTCCTCCATTGTCTGAATTGTCCTTTCACTTTGTCCATCCGTTTGTGGATGATAAGCTGTGCTTAGTTTTAACTTAGTTCCCATTGCCTTTTGGAAACTTGACCAAAAATGAGAGGTAAATCGACTATCCCTATCAGAAACAATTGATAAAGGAATACCATGTAAAGAAACAATTTCATTTACATACAGTTTAGATAATTGTTCCATACTAATTGTTTCCTTCATTGGTAGAAAATGAGCTGACTTAGTTAGCCTATCTACAATCACCCAGATTGTATCATTTCCTTTCCTAGTTTTGGGTAATTTAGTAACAAAATCCATTGTTATAAATTCCCATTTCCAAACTGGCATTTCTAATTGTTGTAACAAACCTGAGGGTTTCTGATGTTCAGCTTTGACTTGTGAACAAGTTAAACATTTAGAAACATAAGCTGCTATGTCTTTCTTCATTCCTATCCACCAGAAAATTTTCCTTAAATCCTGGTACATTTTATCACTTCCTGGATGCATCGTATACTTAGACTTATGGGCTTCTTCTAAAATACGATGACGTAGATTTCCTAATTTAGGTATCCACATTCTCTTTTTATGGAATCTCCAAATTCCATCTGTTCCTTGTTTTAATTCTTTTAACATACCTTTTAATTTTTCAGAATCATCCTTGATTACTGATTCTTGTGCTTCTCTTATTTGTTCATTTAAATCTACTTGTAGATTTAATTTAAGAGAACGTACCCTTCTTGGCTTTTCATGATACTTTCGGCTTAAAGCATCTGCCACTACATTTGCTCTTCCTTCATGAAACTGGATATCACAATCATAATCACTAAGAAATTCCATCCAGCATCTTTGTCTCATATTCAATTCCTTTTGCCCAAAAACATACCTTAAACTTTTGTGATCAGTGAATATGGTAAACTTACTACCATAAAGGTAATGTCTCCAAATCTTAAGGGCAAAAATTATAGCTCCTAATTCTAAATCATGGGTTGAATAATTCTCTTCATGATTCTTAAGTTGTCTAGATGCGTAAGCTATAACCTTTTGTCGTTGCATCAATACACATCCATAACCTAATTTAGAAGCATCACAATAGACTACAAAATCTTCAGTTCCTTGTGGTAATGCTAGTATAGGTGTATGGGTTAATCTTTGTTTAAGAATTCTAAAGGCTTCTTCTTGTTTTATTCCCCATTCAAACTTAACAGATTTACAGGTTAGCTTAGTTAAAGGAATGGCTATTCTAGAAAAATCTTGAATAAATCTTCTATAATAACCAGCCAATCCTAAGAAACTTCTAACCTCGGTTGGTGACTCAGGGTTTTTCCAATTAGTAATTGCTTCAATCTTTGTTGGATCTACATGAATTCCTTCATGATTGACTAGGTGTCCAAGAAATTGCACCTGTTCTAACCAAAATTCACACTTAGAAAACTTAGCATAAAGTTTTTCCTTTCTTAACAGACTTAAAAGTGTGTGCAAATGTTTTGCATGATCCTCTTTACTCTTAGAGTAAATTAGAATATCATCTATGAAAACAATTATGAATTTATCCAAATATGGCTTACATATTCGGTTCATCATGTCCATAAATACAGCTGGGGCATTGGTTAAACCAAATGGCATGACAGTAAATTCATAATGGCCATACCTCGTTCTGAATGCGGTTTTAGGAATGTCCTCTTCCTGTACCTTTAATTGATGATATCCTGACCTTAAATCGATTTTAGAGAAAAATCGCACTCCTTGCAATTGATCAAACAGATCATCGGTTCTCGGTAATGGGTACCGATTCTTAATTGTAACCTTGTTTAATTCACGGTAATAAATGCACATACGCATTGATCCGTCCTTCTTTTTAACGAACAGTATCGGCGCTCCCCATGGCGATGAACTTGGCTGAATAAATCCTTTTTCTAACAATTCATCTAATTTTTTCTTCATTCTTGCATTTCAGCAGGTGCCAACCGATAAGGTGCTTTGGAAATTGATGATGTTCCTGGTAGCAGGTGAATTCTGAATTCAACTTCTCTGTCTGGAGGTAGTCCTGGTAATTCTTCTGGAAATTCATCTGAAAACTGAGACACTACTGGAATGTCTTTTAAATCTTTTCCTTTAGTGTTAGTGATTATAGAAATCAAATACACTATAGAACCTTTTCTTATACAACTTGCAGTTTTCATCACAGATATAAATTTATTGGACTTAGAGTTTTTATCTCCTTTAATTGTGATCATTTTACCTTTTGGTGAATTTACTTGAATTAACTTTTGATCACATAAAATACTGGCTTTATTGGCTATTAACCAATCCATTCCTAAAACAACATCAAATTCTACCAAGTTCATGGGATAAAGATTTGCAATAAATTTTTGATTTAAAATTTCTATGCTTACTCCCTGCAAGATTTCAGAAATTTTAACAGTTTCCCCATTAGCTGTCTCTACTACGCATTCATGTGGTAGTTTAGTTAATGACTGATTTAGAAATTTGCAAAATGATGTATTAATAAAACTTTGGTTTGCACCAGAGTCAAATAATACTTTAGCAAAAACATCATTAACTAAAAACGTACCAGCTATGACATCTGGAATCATCTTAGCTTCTTCTGCAGTCAAAACAAATGCTCTAGCATTTTTAGTATTCTTGTTGTCTGTAGCTGGAGCTAATTTCGGACAATTTGGCCTGATATGACCTTTTTCTCCACAGTTGTAGCATAATCCATTACTGGTTTTCTTCTTACAATTTTCTTCCTTGTGTCCTGGCCTCTTGCAATAATTACAGAGAGTAGAGCATTTTCCAGAATGTTTTTTCTTGCAGACCTTGCAGTATGTTGCAGAGGTAGAACCCATATTCCTACGATTGAAATTTTCATAACGGAATTCCTGTGTAAGCCTTTGGGTTAAGTTCCTCCTCTGATTTTCTTCTCTAGTACGGATTAACTCATCAGTCAAGGTATTGGCTAGGTCTACAGCTTCTTCTATAGTTTGAGGTCTAGCTGCCTTGACTACATGTCTAATCTCTCCAATTAATCCCCAGATATAACGGGAGATTAATACTGGTTCTGGTGAAGCAAGAGTTGGCACTATTCTAGCATATTCAAAGAATATTTTAGTGTACCCCTTACTATCTACACCAGTCATCCTAAGGTTTAGGAAGTTGTTTGCTATCTGTTCCTTTTCATTGGGTGGGCATAATTTCCTTTCTACTTTGTTTTTAAATTCTTCCCATTCCATATTATAAGTCCTGTCACTTCCTCTTGTCTGGAGGATAGTGTTCCACCATTCTAGTGCTGCATTCTTAAATAGATTAGAAGCAAACATTATCTTATCTTCTTCAGCACACTTGCTTATCCTTAAGACTGCTTCAGTCTTTTCTATCCAGCGTAAGGTTGCAATGGCCATTTCATTGCCCGAGATTTCCATTGGTTTACAAGACCAAAATTCTTTATAAGAACAACCGTAAAGCACGGTTCTTCTTCTTTTGGGAATGGGCATTTGAAGTACAGGTCCATTGTTCACGCTGTTTTCTGGTTCACTTGGTCTCTTACTGCTATGCTTACTTTTATTATCAGCATCTTTAACATTTTGAAGAATAAATGGCATTGCATCTATAATTCCTTGTGCCACTATGTGTTGAATAGCACTATTATCCACTTGATTTCCATTGTTATTGATGCTCGGATTTTCATTAACCACGTTAATGTTACCCTGGTTATCGTTATTCAGATTTCCTTGATTTCCTTCGTCGACCATCTGAATTTTAAACATTTACCTCGTATTAATATCACAAATAATAGGTAATATAGTTAATCACATGACATGCAAGTTAACCAAAACCGTCGATCATTGCGACTATACTCTATTTTCATATACTATGCGTCTATTACACACTAGTACAGAAATAAAGATTACAATACCAACAGAAATAAAATAGTAATATGCATCCGTACACACATATCTTATTTTATTTTATTATATTATTATTATTATTATTATTATTATTATTATTATTATTATTATTATTATTACTACTGCTTCCTCCATTCTAACATTCATGGATATGGATATATCCAAAAATCCATATGGCGCTCATCGTATTTCCATACGAGACGCTCTCCCACCTCACGCATCCTCTCACTACTTTCTAAAATTTCCTCCCCAAAAGTCCTAAGTTCTTGCACGTTTTCTGCACTCATTGGGGGTGCAGGTTCTAGGACTGGGTTTGGAATCTGGGGTGTTGGTTCCTGATATGGGGGTGATAATTCCTGAAATCGGTAAGGATCCTCTAAAATTTCCCTAATATATTCATCTTGGTAATAGGGATCTAAAGGGTCCATACCTGGGTAGACTTCTATATTCTGTATGGGTGGATATTCCTGAATAGGGTAACGTTGCACAAAGTCCTTATTGTTGTCCCACCATGGGTCGTAATTTGGATCTAGAGGGTTTGGTGCAGGCACCCTAGGGATTTCTTCTGGGTTAAAGTCGTGCATCTCCACTTGGTTTTCCTGATTTTCTATCTCCATGGGTTGTTCTGGGTTTTGTGGTTGTGGGGCTACTAGTTGTTCCAGACTCGGGTCAGCAGCAGTTGTAGCTAAAATATGGAAATTAGATAGGCTTCTATTAAGCATATCCTGTGTATGATCATCGGTTCTACGCTTAGCAGCTGCTAGAATTCTTTGCTGGTGCAACTTTCGCATTCTCTTCCTACGAGCAAAAGCTTCTTTACTGAACCATCCTCGTTTCTTATTAGGAAATGGTTCTTCAGATTGGGCTCTAAAAGCAAATAGTCCGTCTTCCTGATCAGCAGTATACCCAGAGAGGGCAGGCTGGGATGATGTACCTTCACTCCTAGGTGAATCAGATAACTGACGATTCACGTCTGATGGTCCTTGATCACTCATACTGAAAACTAACAGATAGTCAAATAACAAATAACAAATAATTACAGTTATGCACGTATTTCTGTAATTTATTTCCTAACACAAATTTTAGAATTTAAGTGTCAGCAGAACACTTCTTTAGCTCAGACCAGTGGCTAGGCTCTGATACCACCTTCTTTCGCAACCCCTAATCCCTGATCCCCGGGAACTGGCGGACGCGATCACAGAGTTTTGGTGGTATCAGGGTTATTTAGTCTTGCAGCGGAATTTACATCAGGACCGTAGTTAGGCAATGTTTATCAGAGAAAAACCACCTTATTTAATATTAATAATCACATGGGTAAAACCCAAGTTTCTTATTACAATACATTTATAGGGACACACCCTATTTTATTGAATTTAAAACATCGTTTATTTGGTAACTTTTATAGCCACATTTTTCCCAAGCCTTGAGTGCTCTCCAGCTGGCTTCTTATTAATTGGCTTTCACATTGGGTTACCTGAAACATGTTTTAAAAATATTTGTCAGCGGGAAATACTGGTGAGTGAATCCCAGTTTAATCAAGTTTAAAGTCACAGTGAACAGTATTGAGAGCGATCACATTGTTTATGTCTACACAATTACTCCATTTGGTACTATCAAACCTGACTTGTGGGTCATATTACCCATTGGCTAACTCATTGTCCAATGGTAACGTATTGTCATCCTGACTTACTACTCGCAAGTAGTACAAATTTTGTATACAAAACCCCATAATATCGGCAGTAATTGAAGAACTACAAAGACTCAGTCACCGCTTAATTGCATTGTAAAACAATTAAGGTTTTGTAAAACATTCCAAAAAGGTTAACAAAAAAGAGGATAAACTCACATTGCTGTCTTAGGCTTTTCGTAAGGGTTTCCTGGATATAGTCTATAATTTATACAAATGTACATTGGTTAGTACCATAACCCTTTGAAATTATTAATGATACCCTCCCCGAGACGACATTCCAACAACTACGTCGGGCAGAACCACGACAGTTGTTACGGAACCCTAAATCAATCGGGCAGCGTAACTATTACGAAACTGGGGTTATAATACTTACAACGGAGCAGAACCTCGCTAATTAGGGGTATAGTACCCTACTATAATGCCTCTAATTTAGAAAGTGAGATTAAGAAATGAAAAGTGAGCGACAGAAAACGAAACCCGACGGCCTTCTTATATAGTTGCTGATATTGACTCTCAGGCGGCCCGCGTAAGGTAAGTCTAAGCCTTACGTGGCCCGCGTCAACACGCGGTCAACATATAGCTTAGCTGATTCGATACGTAGGTCCGCCACGATGATGACACGTGTCATCACCTGATGTCCCTGCGTTTCATGATCTGTCGCGGCCCGCGTCAACTTAGACGAGGTCTTACGCGGCCCGCTTGAACTAAAGGATTCAACGAAATCAGGTTTAGACCCTGATACGGCCCGCGTGAGATGTTGGGGTGGGTCTACGCGGCCCGCCTCAACTAAACATTTCACGTTTTTAATTTATTTTACATGTTAAAACATTATTCGGGCTCGGTTTTCACATACGGGGTGTAATATAAAACATATTAAGACATATTAGAGGGTCGGAAATATTATGAGGGTTTTGGTTTTACTGAGGGTTGTTACAGTAGGCCACTTTACCAATTTGTTCTAGAATTTTGAATGGCCCAACATAACGCAGATTAAGCTTGCCGCGTTTCCCAAAACATACCACACCCTTCCAGGGTGAGACTTTTAACATAACGCGATCGCCTACAGCGAACTCCAAAGGTTTCCTAAGCTTGTCAGTGTAGCTTTTCTGACGGTCGTGCGCTGCTGCCATATGATTTCTGATCTGGACAATCTTCTCTGAAGTTTCAAGTACAAGTTCCGGACCTGTGATCTGGCTATCACCCACCTCCAAGATAAGTCGCAAGTGTCGCTCGTGGTCCTCCTTGCTCTTAGAATAAATCAAGATATCATCGATGAACACGATGACGAAATCGTCAAGGTACGGTTTGCACACACGGTTCATGAGGTCCATGAAAACCGCAGGTGCGTTTTTCAACCCAAATGGCATAACCAGAAACTCATAATGACTGTACCGCGTTCGAAAAGCTGTTTTAGGAACATCCTCCTCTCGGACTCTCATTTGATGATAGCCCGATCTCAAATCGATTTTTGAGTAGAAGCTTGACCCTTGCAGCTGGTCAAACAGATCATCAATGCGAGGTAAAGGATTCTTGACCGTCACTTTGTTGAGTTCTCGATAATCTATGCACATATGAAAGGACCCGTCTTTCTTCTTTACAAAAAGGGCTGGGGCTCCCCAAGGCGAAGAACTGGGTCGGATAAAGCCCCTATCCAACAGTTCTTAAACTTGAAGACAACTCTTGCAACTCTCCAGGCGCAAGACGATAAGGAGCACGAGCAATCGGGGCCACTCCTGGTGTAAGATCAATCTGAAATTCCACTTAACGGTGAGGAGGTAAACCATGAAGTTCCTCGGGAAATACATCGGAAAACTCACGAACAACTGGCAGGTCTTCGATTTTCCTTTCTTCAGGCTGAGTATCGGTAACAAGTGCTAAAATAGTAGGATATCCCTTTCTTAGACACTTCTGGGCTTTCATAGCTGAGATGATGCCAACCATCGCACCACTACGATGACCTTGAACCGACAGAGATTCTCCACTGGGGAGAGGAATACGTACGATTTTCCCCTTACAAAGTATGTCAGCATGATGCTTGGACAACCAGTCCATACCAACCACTACGTTGAAACTACCAAGAGTAACAGGAAGAAGGTCAATGTCAAACACTTGACCCACAAGATCGAGTTTGCACCCCAAAAGAACGTGTGAGGCTTCAATTGACTTACCATCAGCCAATTCTACTATATGTTTAGCTTCTAGAGGTGTTGGAGTTAACCCTAATCGTCGACTGAACTCCAAGGACACATAACTCCAATCTGCACCGGAATCAAATAACACAGAAGCAAAGAGATTGTTCACAGAAAACGTACCAGTCACGACATTGTCGTCGTTCCTAGCATCACTAGCTCCAATCATAAATACCCTCTCGCGAGCACCATTGCCCCCGTTGTTGCCGTTATTGTTGTTCCCAGCATTGTTATTGTTATTCTGACGGTTGTTGTTGCCATTGGCGTTTTGATCCAGCTGAGGACAATCCCGCTTAATGTGATCCTCGTCCCCACACTTGAAACATCCTTTCCTATTACCTTGGTTTTGATGGGGCTGCTGCCTTTGCTGTTGTTGATGCTGCATTTGTTGCTGCTGATTCTGCTGCAGTTGCTTTGGAAACGGAGCTCTGCAGTCCCTTGCCATATGGCCCACCTTATCACACCTATGGCAAGCTCGAACACACGGTCCATGATGATGATAGTTACACTTGTTGCACTTTGGCTGCCTTCCTGCGTAGGAGCCTTGGATCGGATTACTGCTCTGACCTTGGTTAACAGAGGAGGACTGGCTGAAACTACGGTTGTTGCTGTTGTCTGGCGTCCTCTGCGACTGGTTTGAGTTGGACACCTTGTCCGTATCATCCCACTTGTGCTTGTTATCACTAGTAGGAGTAGTAGTAGCAGTAGTTGGAGTAGCAGAAACACGAGGCGGTAGCGAACCACGCTCGACCTCTTGGTCTGTAATCTTGTGTGCTAAACGAATGATTTAGGGTAGGTTGTTGAGGTTCCCTGCAGTAACCAAGCCCCTGACCTGTGGTGCTAATCCTTTGATGTAAAGTTTGATTCTTCGATGTGGAGGTCGTGATAAGTTTGGGCACGTATTAGCTAATTCATGAGACCGTTTCGTGTATGCCTCAATCTCAGACCCCACCATTTTCAGATCATAGTACTCATTTTCCAGCTTCTGCACTTCATCACGAGGACAGTATTCCTCCCTCATCAGCTCCTTGAAGTCATCCCAAGTGGTCGTGTTCGCCATTTCAATACCCAGCATTTGAACCTGGGAATTCCACCAAGTCAAGGCACCATCTTTAAGTGTGCCCGAAACATACTTCATCCTGTCCCTAGCGGAACAGTTACATATAGCGAACACCGACTCTGCTTTCTTGAACCGACGTAGTAACCACACTGCTCCTTCAGTCCCACTAAATGTCTGGGGCTTAGAATCCATAAATGTTTTGAATGTGCAAACAGGCGGATTGTTCTGATTCTGGTTTACATGTTGACCTAAGAACGAAAGAAAATACAACACACAAGTAAGAGTCAAGTACGCGACACAAGGGTGAAGAGCGTTTGGCACATAACGTACCAGCTTGTTGAGCTGCTAGAGCTTCAGCCACACGAGTCTTGATCAGGTCGGTTAATTCAGCCTGGGACATAACAATGTTGCCACGTCCACCACCGCGGCCTCCACCACGTCCACCATTTCGTCCGTTCTTGATTCTATACATAAAAAGCGGAAAAGATTAGGGGTCGGGATTGAGTAAGAGTCAAACATCACTATGACTTCCACATATTACAGAGTTCTATCATTACATCAGACAGCAGAGCAGAACCCCTTTCACACTCGTTAAACCTCACTTGGACTCACATGCACTCCACATTATTATTATGTGTGCACCCATAATAACAATGCGATTTGCATGTTCATCTCAGCTCATCCCAACTGTTGGTGCATACGTCTGTCGACTTCGTCTTGTATCGAGTCTAATTTTAGAATTGTTAGATCAAGGCGCGTTGTACGAGAAAATAGGAGATTTTAGGTTGTTTAAGTGGTAATTTCGCTTGAATGGTGTTATTTCGCTTGAAATAACATTTGACAGTTTCAAGCGAAATCAAACATATTAATTTCGCTTGAACTGACACCTGGACACTTTCAAGCGAAATCCCATCTCTATATATAGGTTCCAAGCGATATCATTTGTAACAGTTCTCATTCCGATACCGAAGTGCTGCCGACGCGTCGTTTGATCTGTATTGCTGTTATTTTCAATAAACCGGACGATTAATAGTGAAACAAGCTGTTTTCCACGTCTGTTTCTTTGTTTCCGCCTCTGAAACAGACAAGAGCTCTTATGAAGGACTCGTTTGGGTCACAACTCGATCCTACAAGTGGTATCAGAGCTCAGGAAGAAGAGTTCTTGCCAAAACAACCTTATTTTCTGACTTCTACACCTTATTTTTGAAAATGAACTAGTTTTCACGGTCAAAAAGTCTTGAATTTCACACATTGTGTGCGTAACAGTGTTTTAATGAATCCGTGAGAAAATTGGAGCTTAGTTCGGTTTAAAACTGGTAAAAAACGTAATTTCGCTTGAAAACAAGATCGTAAAAGATGACGTCAGCAGCATTTCAAGCGAGATTAGCAGGTTGATTTCGCTTGAAATTGTGTTTTCACTTGAAAATTAGACCTTATTCCGCTCGAAATTAGTTGATTTCGCTTCAGGGGTGATTCCGCTTCAATTGTAGTTTCGCTTGAGGGTTAATTTCGCTTCAAGTCTGATTTCGCTTCAAGGTTATTCAGTTTGAGTGTGGTATTTCACTTGAACTTGAATTTTGTGAAAAACTTTTCCGAAACATGGATGAGGAATTCTACAATGCGTTTGCTACACCGATTGCACCTGTTACTGCTGCTGAAACAGTGTACAGTGAGAATGAAACAGGAACTTATCATAAACCGCCAAAGCTCATGTACATTGAGGATTTTCAAGGATGGAAAAGTCGTTTTGAAAACTGGGTGCAAGCTTATAAATTTGACGCATGGTGTTCGTTGTTGAAAGATTATGAGAAACCTAAGAATGAACGTGGGATTGAAAAAGCAATTGTTGACTATTTAGAGGGTGACAAATTGAAATTTACAAGTGAGAAAATGATGATCAGTATTCTTCAGCAAGCGATTAAAGAAGATATCTTTGTTTTACTCCAACATAATGGTACGGCTAGATCAATTTGGGAAGCTTTGATTCAGAAATTCAAAGGAAGCGCAGATATGATCAAAAACAAAAAGGCATTATTGAAGAAATCATTTGATATGTTTATAGCTTTCGACCATGAATCAACAAAGCAGACCATTGATAGATATTGTCATCTGGTATTGGAAATGAAAAGATTGGACATTGAGAAAGAGGATGAGGAGTGGGTCGATAAACTAGCTGAAGCACTACCACAGCATAAGTGGGGAACTTATTTGATGATTGTGAAACACATGAGGAAGTCTGAGAGTATGAATTTGGCACAGTTCATTCAGAAAATTGAAGAGCAGGAATTGGATATTCAGAAAACGGGAATCATGACGAATCCAAATGCTCAACAAGATGTCAGTTTGTATTACAGAGGGAACAAGTTTCAGGCTAACCCCAGCCTTAGCCCAAAGATACAAACTGGTTTCAGTGCTGATAGTTCGTCTAGAACAAAGAGTAGTAATGTGACACAGAGCGGTGGATCTTCATCTTCATATTCAAGCTTTGATCCAAATCATACAACATCAAGTTCTCAAAGACAAAACTCAACAAATCTTCAATGCAATGTTACTTTGAACATTCAAAATGGTCAGAATTTGTCTCCAGAAATAGCCAAGCAACACATGGCATCACTCGTTGTTATGTTGGAATCTTATGAATGTTTGATTGCTGGCAAGATTGGAAATCCGATGCTTACAAAAGAAGATTATGACCAAATTGATGCAGAGGAACTTGAGTTGATGGATGTAAAGTGGTGTTTGGCCAGTGCTTGTAGGAGAGCAGAAAAGTTTCAACAAATTACTGGTAGAGATGAGTTTCGAGGAATGGCTACTTCTCCATTGGGTTTTGACAAATCAAAGGTTACTTGCTTTTGGTGTAAAGGGAAGGGACATTTTAAGAGAGAATGTTCAAACAAAGAAGCAACCGAGAATCAAGAAAAGAAAAATTGTTATCAGAAATCAAATTTTCATCAGGTTGCTCAACAACCACAAACTGCACATGCTTGTGCTATTGAAGATGGAAATAAGAAAGCTTTACTTATTCATCAAGATGATGAAAAAGTTGCTGAGGGATTTAGTTGGGACAAATACATACCTGGAACAGCTCTTGTTGCTAGAATCCTGGGTGAAGATGAGACTAGTCAGAAAAGAATACCGATTTTTTCAGATCTAGGAAGTGATATTGATACTGATGATGAAGAAGAACATCTTAACAAAGCTAGAAAAGGCATAGATCCTGACAGTTTTAATTTTTTTTTGTAGATAAAATGGAGATGCTAAATCAGAAGAAGATTGCCAGATTTAGGAGTGAGTTGGAGCAGCAAGAATGCTAGCTGATGAAAAAGCAAAGACAGAAGCTGGAGAAGAAAATGTTGAACCAGTGACTGAGAAAGTTGTAGAAAAAATCGTTGAGGTGAAGAAAGTGGTGGAGAAAATAGTTGAAGTTGAAAAAATTGTTGAAGTTGAGAAAGTTGTCGAAGTAGAGAAAATTGTTGAAATAGAGAAAATCGTCGAGGTAGAGAAACTCGTTGAAGTTGAAAAGACTGTCGAGGTTGAAAAGACAATTGAAAAAGTGGTTGAAGTAGAAAAACCATGTTTGAAGTGTTTAGAATCTTGCAAAGCTTGTGAGGATAAAGATAAGAAGATTGCTGATTTGGAGAAGATTAAAGAAGATTTACTGTCTGACGTGAAATATGTGAAGGAGTCGTATGATGTGCTCAACAAAACAGTGGATAGTCTGAAAAGAATGAATTCAGAGATTGAAAATGCAATGACAAAAATGAGCGCAACATTAATGACAAAACAGAGCGTCATCAATGAGTATATCGAAGACTGTGCTAAGCTGAAATAAGAGTTGGAACTTGAAAAGATTGAGAGTGAAAGGATTAAACGATTACTGTTGAGTTATACTACTTGTGATTATTTGATTGATCGTGTTTATCCTACTGTTGCAGGTCTTGAGGCATTCAAGAAGGAAAAGACTGAAGATACTGATACTGGTAAGAAACAAAGTGTCAAGTATAACAGATGTCCGCCCCCGATCCATGAAAGTTATTCTCCCAGGAATCCTAATGAGGAGCGTCTAAAAAAGGCAGTCAACATCAAGTTAAAGTCTGAAATCATTGATGAATTACCAGACAATATTGATGTCACATTCACAGCGTCTGACACTGATCATGAGTCTGAGTTATTAAAAAGAGTGGTCGATCAGGTGTTGGATACGGATGAAGAGTCAAAACCGGAATCTAAATCTGAAAGTTCGAGTTCGTCTGAGAAGAGTCTGAGTTCACCGGTTAAAAGGGTTTACAATAAAGAATTCTTGTTATCAAAATCTAATTTGAATGACGGATCAATCAAAGTGGCTTATATTTTGAATGATTCAGACAAATTATATTCTGATGAGGAATTTCCAATAAGAAGTGTCAAAACTGAAATGATCAAACATGTTTTCAAATTAACAGAAATTAATATTTCTGAAATAAAAGATTTAAATCTTCATGAAAAACCTAAAAAGTACACTTCAAGAGTTCAACAAAGATTGAACAAGAAAAAGGGTTACGGTTCTGGTTATGGTTTTCAAAAGAAACCAAACCATAAAAGTAACTTCAAAAAGAAAGGTTTGGGCTTTAATTCTTCAGAAAATTATAAAAATGAGAAAAATTATAAACCAAAAACAACATTTGTTGAAGGAGGAAGTTCTGAAAATGAGCAAAAGAAACCGTTCTGGAAACAATCCAATCAAGAGTTTCTTGCTGAAGTAAAGAAGAATGTAAAGAAATTTGCTCCAAGAGTTGATAGAAGAACCTGTTTCAAATGTCACAAGATGGGACACATTGCTTGGAACTGCCACGAGTCCAATTATACAAAACAGGAAGTTTCTTCTAACTCTGAAAAGAGTAGGAAATGTGTTGATAAATCGACTTTGGAAGTTGGTGAAACTTCAAAATGTTTTTACAAAAGATATGTCGATTTGAACAAACAAAAATGGGTTGTAAAATCTGAAAGTAGTTCTGACAATGAATCTGATTCCATAAAATCAGAGGAGTCATCTGTTGAGAAAAAGGTTGAGAATTCCGTTCCTGAGGCGAACGATGAAAATTTTCCCAAGTTGTCGAAATAAAATTTGAAGTTGAAAGTAGGGAAAACTGAGATTTCAGATCAATTCTTTGCTGGTAAGAAAGAATTTGATGCTGAAAAGGCTTTCAATGGCAAAGTTAAACATATTTTCGGGAAGATGGTTGATGGGAAGGTTAAAAATGCCAAAGATTTTTATAAATCAAAATGTTGGTGGGATAGATGTGTACCAGAATCTCCCAAGGATGGTCAGGCTTGGGTGACACCATTTTCAAACTGAAAATCCGGACTTGCCGGAGCTCCCAGGTTAGTAAGCGTGGAGCTGGAATCGGCATCTTTCTTGAAAATGTTTGTTTGGTAAATCTACAGGTGATATCTTTATATTGTTATATTTTGATTTACAAAGTGGTTTTGGTTGATAAGTGAACCTACAAGTGGTCGAAGAAAGGTTTTCACTTTCAAGTGGTAAATCAGGGACATTAAATTGTACTTGATTTTCTACAAGTGGTTAAAAAAATGGGGTTCAATTCATTGTAAAGAAGAAAGAAACAAAGTGATGATCTCTCATCCCAATTTTACAAGTGGTAAAATCAACGAAACTTATTTTCCGGAAAAACCATTTGATTAAAACAAACTTAAGTGTTTTGAAATCATAATAGGAAAATAGTTTGTTGTAAGGGGGAGTTCTGATTATTTTTGCCAAGTGGATGGCAAATTGAAGTGATTTGATATCAGTTGTCACTTTTCTTGTACAGTTTGTTTTCAAATTTCTTTAAATGCTTTCGCATTTTAGGAAGAGTAGAAATTTCAGAAAATCCAAAAACATTTGAAAATTTGAAAAAGTCAAAAACATGATAAAATAAAAAATGAGTTTTGTTGTAAAAAAGAGGAAATGATAGTACATCAGTGGATTATCACAACATGCTAAAGAATTGGAAAGTCAAAATGTGATAAACGGTCTCACTGATGATATGCCAGTAGGTTTTTGCACATTTAGTAGATTGTGACAAAGATATAAACCTAAATTCAAACTTGCTTATATCGTGGGTAACATCTCTCGGATATATGGGTAACCCCCGAAATCTTGTTTGAAGGACCCCTCTTTCTGAGATACTAGGTTTTTATGCTAAGTGATATCTGGGGTATTATCCCGGGACTTCTGATAATGCAGAAGCAATGGCCTAGTCCCCGGAGAATACTTTACTGCTTGCTTGAAATATAGCGCCGCCCTCAGCAAAAATGATGAAACAATAAAATTGATAATCATTGCTGTTGTAAAAAAGATCCTCTAAAGGGGACCCACCAAAAGTCGAAGCCGTCATCTCTCTGCTGAACGGAAGTTCTGACCTGAGCTCTCACGGTTTTGCAATTTAACCCCTTACAGATATCATCTAGGTATACTCACCTGTAAGACTGAATATTGGGATCTGGATACGGGAGTATATTCTGAGGTGGGACACGCGAATAAGTTTGAGTCTCTTAAAAACATTAATATCATATCTCGGATCAGTTAAACTTTGTGTGAAGATTTAAGTGGATCAGTATACTGACAATCTAAGTGAATCGTTTAGAACTTAAAATGTTTAAAGCTTAACGGTGTTGGTGATTTGTCTCAAAAACTGATATGATCCTCTTACGCAAACTCACAAAAATATTGTATGTAAATATTTCTTTACTACATTTCATTTCTGTTATATCAGAAATCCGAAAAGATTTTTGGTGTGTTTTAGCATAAATTTTTGAAAAATTCAAAAAGATTTTAGACAACTGATGTTGGAAAGCTGATTTTCAAAATTTCGAGTGCTGAACATGATGAATAGGTTTGGAAAGTTGGTTTGAAGACGTTTGAAAAGAAAAATGATATACATACAAGTGGTTCATCAGAATCTTACATGATAAATCATTTTGTTCGATACTTGAAAATGTTGTGTAAAGGTTGTATATTCAAGAGGTTAGCAGGGTTTCTAAGTTTGTTATATCTTATCTTTTATGAAATTTATGTTTTGGGTAGAGGATTTGCAGGAGAGCCTGGTTGCGATGCTTGAACCTGAAAATAGCCAGACTACGATCCCAGCACAAGTTGAGGGGGAGTCTGAATGACAAAGAGCCAGGTTCTGATCCTGAGATTGCTGATGCTGATGAACTTAAGGAATCAAGAGAGCTGAAGAATTTGAAAAGAGGCAAGAGCCAGGCCAAGATCCTGGAAGCCCGAAGACAGATAAAGACTGAAGACGTTGAAGACTCGACACTAAAGACTTGTCAACATCCGAGGGGGAGTCTGTTGGTGCATACGTCTGTCGACTTCATCTTGTATCGAGTCTAATATTAGAATTGTTAGATCAAGGCGCGTTGTACAAGAAAATAGGAGATTTTAGGTTGTTTAAGTGGTAATTTCGCTTGAATGATGTTATTTCGCTTGAAATGACATTTGACAGTTTCAAGCGAAATCAAACATATTGATTTCGCTTGAACTGACACCTGGACACTTTCAAGCGAAATCCCATCTCTATATATAGGTTCCAAGCGAGATCATTTGTAACAGTTCTCATTCCGGTACCGAAGTGCTGCCGACGCGTCGTTTGATCTGTATTGCTGTTATTTTCAATAAACAAGACGATTAATAGTGAAACAAGCTGTTTTCCACGTCTGTTTCTTTGTTTCCGCCTCTGAAACAGACAAGAGCTCTTCTGAATGACTCGTTTGGGTCACAACACGATCCTACACCAACTCGTGCTAAAAGGTTCCTCAAATTCGAGTAGCAAGGCAAAAGACACCACAACATAAATCATGAAGGTTTAGGGATGTGTCACACTATCAGTCACATAACGCAGACTAGTAATACATGAACTCATACTGTAGTGCTAAGTGTGCATTCACATGCAATATCATACATAAGTGTACACTAAATATGCTGTGCAATAAGTAATCGAGAGACCACCCTTGCAATCTGGAGCTGAGTGTCATGGTCGATTTCGTAACTGTTCGGTTATAGTCTGGTTTTATAAAAGCGTTTTAAAACCTAGTTCACTATAACCAGTGGCTCTGATACCAAACTGTCACACCCCCAAAATACCACATGCGGAAACACTGCGGGGTGTGTGACGTACCAGGATCCAGCCACCAATCACATTGAACTATCACAAGATATTAAATAAAAGTCTCCATTTATTGCATAATGTAATTTCAAATCATAACTTAAAACCAATACGTTCAGCGGAAGCATAATGTAAATAGTTATTCAAGTGTCTCAAAACTAATGTACGAAACCAGTAAACATGTATCCCAGAGACTCGACCCATGACCACTCTAGTACTCCCAGATAGCAAGTTCCATGTCCATGAATCTAACGACCTGTAAGCATGCAGACAAGTGTATCAGACAACGCTGGTGAGTTCAAAGTTTGTTAACACGTTTAGTTACCAGATGTAAGTTTTAAGCATTTCAGAAATACAATGTTGTTAATAAATCGAGTACCGCAAGATGGCTCCAGATTGTTTGCCCTTCCCCAATGCTTTAACAAACATTGGTCGAGTGGTTAAGGTAATTAGTTCATGCCCGTCCTCCCCGGTACGGTGTGAGGGTGCCAAACCTAATAGCGCTATCAACTAATAACCCCATTGCCTCCCCGGTAAGTAATTCGGTAGTAGATGGGACTTAAGTGATAGAAAGTGAGTGTATTATCCAACATCCCAGTTTAACATTGCAGTTAAACTCAATAACCTAATATTCCTCCCTAGAATATTTACCAGATGTCCCTCCCTGGGACGCATGCTTGAAAAAGAGCAGTGAACTCACCTTAGATTTGCTAGGTATATTAAGTTACCCATTCCAGTTAGTCAACAAGACCCTACCGTGATTACCAATGAAATCAGTTTCATAATCAACTAAGTCACGTATTTTCACAGTTTGCATTCATTGCAAAGGTCACCATATAAACACATAGTAAATACTCATTTGCATGCAAGTCCACATCCCATATGCATGACGCATAATAACATTTAACAGGTGAGTTTGTTACTCACACAATCAAATCAGATTTCTCATTCCTGACTCGCATTATTATCATGCAACACATAGAATTTATAAACACAAATATTCATTATCATATGCATTATAAGCTGTTTAACTATTCTGTCCATTTGCTCTTTTACCGCATCTCCACGAAGAACTAGTTCTTCGTGGGATGCCTCCGTGGCGTAGAACCCCCAAAGGCGAAGAACTATACTTCGTAGAGCATGTGTGTGACGAAGAACCCTTATGGTTCGACAAGAGCCAGTCGACGAAGGATCAGGTTCTTCGTCGACCTGGGTTATTCGTCAGGGGTACTTCGTCGCTATACTGTAACTGTTTTATGATTTCCTTTTTAACCACTATCCCGTGATTAAAACAAACCTTATGTCACAATTCAAAATACAGATCAAACATTATGATTTAACAGTTATCATTCTTGTACATACAAGTCTCCAAACTATGACAGTTTCCTTAATTCTCCTAAACACCAATCATAAGCAATCCTAATCATCATACTCGTCATAACACAACCCAGATTATCCAATCACCATACATAATCAGATTTGTTCGTTTATCATAATATAAGTTCATCAAGCAGGATTATCAAACCACATAGTGAACATGAACACAAGTCATCGAACCCTCATCATGCATATTCTAATTTCTTTGATTAATAACAAAACATCAAAAGCCCCTTTTTAACACAATATGAGAGCATGTTTTCGAACAAAACCCTATATCCACAGTAGATTTCAAGCATCCCACAATAGTCACCAAACAACGTTAAGTGTGGTGAGATACTAACCAAATGATGAGATGATTACGGAAGTGCTTAGAATAAGAGAGGCTTCGAGAGAAAGGAAGGGTGTTGTCGTCGATTCAATTGGAAGAGGGAGTAGGGTTTTTGTGAAGACGTAGAGACCATGTAAAAGTATATGATGCGAACAGGGCCGAGCCATGACTGGGTTTCACTTGGGCCGAAGGCCCATCTTGGCGAAGAACCCTCTTTGACGAAGAACAGTGCTTCGTCAAGGGTGTTGAAGACGAAGAACATTCTTCGTCGAGAACTGTTTGGGACGAAGTACCTTCTTGGCTCAGAAGCCAGTCAACGAAGAACCATGTTCTTCGTCAACTACAATGTGGTGTGCAGTCCAAAGTTGTGAAACATGAGCGTGCTATGTCTAAACATCAAACAACTCCTAGGTTTTCGTTTAACGACCAACATAACAATACTTTAATCATTCATACATCGTGCGCATGTTACAACGTAAAACGAATTGTGAAAACCAGATTGTGAAACAAGTAACACGTAATGAAAGACCTTGAAATCTCGGGTTGTCACAGAACATCTGTTCCACATGTGCCTGAAACCCAGTTTCTTGCATCTCCCACTGAAGAAACAGTGATCGGAATTGATAGGAATCAATCAGATCGGGGGTTTTGTCTCTACATAAACGGGTTAATCCTCTCGTCGATTCAGGGGTTTGCTAGTTTACTTCTCCGGCGATCACTGCAAAATAGAAAGCCGTTAGACTCGCCACGATGAGAATGGGGGTTCTCTCCGTGACCACCCTCCGACGTGAGAATAAGTACAGTGATCTCAATGAAGAAGTTGAAATAGTAAGAGTGAGAGTAAGTGAAGTTAACTTCCGAGATCATACCTGTAGTGCCTTATTTATAGCCGGTTTTTTTGCGGGAAACTGGTGCGACGGAGATAGTAACGGAAAGTGCTTTTCCGTTTGTTAGTTATTTTTCCTTCCATTAATCTTCGCATACGGATCGTGGGTCTTTATCAACGGTTTGGGAGTTGCCACGTGGAAAGTGGTTTTGGGTAGATCCTTCTCCAACTCAGTGCCATCACCGTGATTTAAATGAGCGTCTAGGATTGTGCCACGTCATCTTCAGTTGTAACCGAATGGCCATGCACAATGAGCATTTAAGGATTTCTAGAAGATCTACAGCTGTAAACTGTTATGCCTTTGCCACGTGTCCATTCTGTTGTAAGAGAAAAGGTTCCTTCGTTCGAGACTTGATTTCAGGCGCATGGAGATATTTAAGATTTTATCCTCAAGCCTAACTGTACCCTTGCGCAAGCCCGCGCAAGGGTGTTAGTTGAATGTTTGTTTCTCATTTTCTCCGGCCCATGGTTATCGAAGACTGTTTTCTTCCATATCTTGTTTAGAACCGCTGCACAGCCGCACAAGGTCTTGTTAAAGATGTTCTTGGAATTAGGCTATGGTATAGTCCTATGCGCGTGCACAAGGTTTTTGGGACCATACCCCTTCACCCACCTAGCACCAACATTTTATGCATTTCTTCTAATCAATTGACCAGCCCCACCAATACCGTTGGCCCCGACAACATCTTCACCATTCCCTTCACCAACAAGATTTGGGTTACCTTGTCTCCTTGCAATTCAAGCACCGTTTCCATCTAATTTTTCCTCTCTGTCGCCTTCCTGCCCTCCAAGTTCTCTTAAATGTCAAAAATAGTCCCTTAAAGATGTGGCACCAAGAAATATAAACACGATGCTTGTAGAGAGTAGGAAGCCATGAAAAAGAAGGTGAGAATGAGTGTAGTTGAAATATGACTTAAGAAACTCTCTGGGATTCATTAAAACTCCAGAAAAGGTAAGGTATGAAGAGCTGCAACACAGTATAAGTCATATCGATGGCACAAATAGTAAACATATGAAGAACTGCAACACAGTATAAGATTACATTGCTATTCCAATAAAAACTTCCTGAATAGGCAGCCTTCCAGGGATATTTTCAACATATACAAGGGATAATGAAAATGGGTAATTGAATAACTACAGTACATAGTGTTATTATGATAAACCAGTGAATTAAGGCAAATAAATGCCCTGCATTACAAAATCATGCTGGAAACATCATAGCAACATTCCTAATCCACATGCCATATGATTATTATCTTCAAACAAGATCACCAGAATCACAATTGACAAGAATCTCCTAATTCTTCTTGAACTAAAATTTTAACTTTATTAGCTTCACGAACAAAAAAGTATACCTATGTATTTGTTTAACTCTAATGAAACAAACATACAAATCACTAAATTCTACTAAAAATCCCAAAATAAGTCAACAGAGATGATAAATCACTAAATTAGCACTTGATAATCACAATATACAAAAAAACAAACAAAAACAAATCATAAAAAACAGAAAAAGGAGAAAAATGAGCAAGGGGAAACCCTACTGACCTGAAAAATGATAGATTTCATGGCACAGTACTCATGTAACCTGTTAATTTATTGATGTCGGTAGAAAAATAGGCAAGTGATTTTTGCAAGATATTCTATGAATTATAAAATAATACTACCCTAAAAAATCATATAAACAAGATCCCAGATGTCAATTTTGACCAATATCTTTACAAACAAACCCTAAAAGATAAATTAACAATGACTACATATTCACATCAAATCCAACCAAACAAACATCAAATCGGCCATACAAAGATCACCAATACACTCAAACTACAATGAAATGAATCATGGATGTGAGATACAAACCGTGTTTTTAAGGCTTCAATGAGTTCGAGAGCTCTGTGTTTTCTTCCCTGGAATTTTTAATATTGAGGGAGAGAGAACAGAAACAAAATATGAATTAGTGACTACAACAGACATTGAATGGGGCATAAATTTTAAATATCCCAATTTTAGTCTAATGAGCTTTTGAGGCGTTCAGTTGGAGGTTTTAAGGTGAAGAGGGGATGCTTCAATTGCAATGTTTAATAGGAGGTTTTGAGCGTTTGGATGATGAAGGGCTCCACAATTACTAACATTCAATTGAATAAATAAAGGTATTCATGTCGCTGGCTTCTCATAACAATGGCAAACATGGAATAACATGGGTAAAGATGGAATTGAATTTCAGATTGTAAATGAGGGTCCTGATAAATTTACCGTTTTATCCTTAGAGTGTCTTAAATTTTAGTGCAATTTACTAGCATATCCCTCTCAAATGCCTTGTACTTATTTGTACATGTTGTTTCAAAAGTTATACGTGATGTTAAATTATATTTCTATCCATCAGATTTGCTTTATATAGTTATATAGATTAAGAAAATGAACAAACCAAAAACCGATGCACACTTGAGTTGTGAATTAATGGAAGGTGATGGATCAACTCAAACAAGGTTAAAGTTTAAAGAAGTTAGAAATAAAGGTCATAGGGTCGATACATGAAATGAGGGGTGACTGCACCAAGAGTTGAACAAATTTTAAATAACAAGAAAACATGAGATCGATCATAGCATGTCTAAGCAAGTAGAACAAGTTTGAAACATTGAAAAATGAGCACATTTTTTATGAAGTCTTTTTAACACATTTTATTACAACCTAAGCTAAATTTTTATATAAATGACTTAAGGGTTATTAAAGGATTTCTTTATGAAGAAATGGATTATGATTAAAAAGATGCAAATTAAAAATGTTGAAACGTGACCTCAGATACGTCCTTACACTGGATACTCCGATGGGAAGTGGCCTAAATTCCGATCTGCAAAAAAGAACACCATTAGCACTCGTTACAAGAATGAGTTATTCCTGTAACCACCCTCCGGCGTGAGAATAAGTATGGGTCGAGAGGAAAAGTATATGAGAGAGAGAATTTTGTGTGTATGAAGTTTTACCTTGAGATTTGTCCTCTATTTATACTTTTCGGCCTCTTTGGGTTTCCCCTATTCTTGGAAAACTAGTTACATGGAGATCTTTCCCTTTTCCAGGAGATTTTGGCAAATCCATTATCTGCATGGTGTCGCAGCCCTCGATCCCTACCCTGGGAGCGGGCTCTGCGAGCATTCAAATGGGTGGTATCGGTGTTTATTAATTTGTTAGCGGAATACATCAGGACTGTAGTTAAGAAATATTTTGATCAGAGTAAAACACCAAACTTTTATAAAAATAACTTTTTGGGATAACAACCCAAGTTCATTTGAGAATACATTTTTAGGGGTAAACCCTAATTATTGAAAACAAAAACTCCTTTTTATTTAGGTAACTTTTATAGCCACTTTTCCAAGCCTTCAGTGCTCTCCAGCTGGCTTCTATTGGCTTTCACATTTTGTTACCTGAAACGCGTTTTAAAAACATTTTATCAGCAAGAAATACTAGCGAGTGCATCTCAGTTTAATCAAAACAGTTTTATAACTTCACAAAATTGAGGGCATCCGCAATTACATTTGTTTATATCTACTCAATTACTCATTCAGTATTGTCAACACCTGACTTGTGGGTCATATTACCCATTGGCTAACTCTTTGTCCAATAGTAACGTTTTCCACATTTTGTATACAAAACCCCAACATACAAGCAGTAATTGTAGAATCAGAAATACTCAATTACTGCTAAGTGTAATTTAAAACAATTGAGGTTTTGGTAAAACATTTTGACTCACAAAAATATATTTACAAAAATGTGGCAAAAAGCAGATGTACTCACATTGTTGACTTATGTAAAACTAAAGCTTCCTGGTGATTCTCCTGGTTATTATCTATTTAAAATTAAACAATGCACACGCGTTAGTAAAATAACCCAAATCACATTAACCGTACAATTCGAGACAGAACTCCAATGACTGAGTCAGGCAGAACCTTGACATGCATTACGGAGTCCTAGATCAATCGGGTATAACACGAGACATAATTCCAACGACTGAGTCAGGCAGAGCCGACATGCGTTACGGAATCCTAAATCGATCGTGTAGGGTAATAGCAGGGTTATAGTACTTACAACGAGGCAGAGCTTCGCTTTATAGTAGATATTATGCCCGAGTAGAATTTATACTATATAGAAATTGAAAGAGAATTGAAATTTTTGAACAAATTGAAAATGAGCTGATCGGCTACTATTTATAGGCTGGACTAGGGTGGCTCGCGGCCCGTGAAAAAGAAGGCTAAGGCCTTCGTGGCCCGTGACAAGACGCGTGTCGCGTATAGGCTTGGCCAGTCACCAGCCTAGCTTTGCCGAGTCATGTGCCACGTGGCACTATGCAGTGTCGAACAAGTAAGGGTCCTCACGCCCCGTGACAAACCAATGAGGTCTTGGTCGCGCCCCGCGAGCGACTGCCAAATCTTGTTTTTCTTATTTTTCACAAGTACAAAGGTATTTCAGGTCCGTTTTTCACGTACGGGATATATTTTAGGATATCTAGGGTCACGTTTAAGGGTTCTAGGAGGGTCGTTATATCCTCCCCACCTTGTTTTAGATCTCTTCCTCGAGGTCTACTGGAGCAGGTGTGGGTATTTCCTTTTCATCTCCGACTCGAGTTCCCAAGTGTATTCTGGCCCTCTTTTAGATTCCCATTTCACTTTGACCAGAACTAGTCTCTTGCATTTGAAATTCTTGATCTTTCTATCTTTAATTTGAATGGGTTTCTCGATAAACTTAAGTTTCTTATTTACCTCTATGTCCATAAGAGGTATCACTAATGATTCGTCTGCTAAGCACTTTTTGAGATTACATACATGAAACACATCATGTATTCCTGCCATTTCCTCTGGCAGTTGTAGCTGATAGGCTATAGGTCCTATTCTTCTAATAATCTCAAAAGGTCCAACATACCTGTGGTTTAGCTTTCCGCTCTTAACGAATTTGACTATTCCTTTCCATGGAGAAACTCTTAATAATACCTAATCTCCCACTTGAAATTCAAAGGTTTTCGTCTGTTATCTGCATAACTCTTTTGACGATCTCGTGTTACTTTTAGTCTCTGCTTGACTTGAATTATCTTGTCTGTGGTTTCTTGCACTATCTCCGGTCCAGATAGTTGCTTTTCTCCAATTTCTGCCCAGCAGACTGGAGTTCTGCACTTTCGTCCATAAAGTGCCTCAAAAGGTGCAACATTAGTACTTGTATGATAGCTGTTATTGTAGGAAAATTCTATCTATGGTAAATGGTCGTCCCAATTTCCTCCGAAATTAATTACACAGGCTCTAAGCATATCTTCCATCTTCATTAAACTTGTGAATAAGTTAGACATTTAGCAACGTAGTTTGCTATATCCTTTTTCATTCCTATCCACCAGAAATTCTTCCTTAGATCTTGATACATCTTATCACTTCCGGGATGTATCGTATACTTAGACTTATGAGCTTCTTGTAGAATTCTGTGGCGTAGGTTTCCTTGTTTAGGTATCCACATCCTTTTCTTATGGAGCTTCCAAATTCCATCGGCTGCTGGTCCTAATTCCTTAATCATTTCTTTTAATTTTTCAGCATCGTCCTTGAGTGCTGATTCCTGTACTTCTCTAATTTTCTTATTTAAATCTACTTGTAGATTTAATCTGAGAGAACATACTCGTTTTGGCTTTTCATGATACTTTCAACTTAAAGCATTAGCTACTACATTAGCTTTTCCAGCATGATACTGGATATCATAATCATAATCGCTAAGAACTTCCATCTAGCGTCTCTGTCTCATATTTAGTTCTTTTTTCCCAAAAATATACCTTAAACTCTTATGATCGGTGAAGACAACAAATTTATTTCCATATAAATAGTGTCTCCAAATCTTTAGGGCAAAAACTATGGCTCCTAGTTCTAGATCATGGGTTGTATAATTCTCTTCATGTTTCTTAAGTTGTCTAGAGGCATAAGATATAACCTTTTGATGTTGCATCAACACACATCCATATCCTAATTTAGACGCATCCCAATAGACTATAAAGTCTTCAGTTCCTTCTGGTAATGTGAGTATGGGTGCGTTGGTTAACCTTTGCTTAAGAATCCTAAAAGCTTCTTCCTGTTTTGGTCCCCATTCAAACTTAACTGATTTCAGGTCAGTCTAGTTAATAGAATGGCTATTCTAGAGAAATCTCAGATAAACCGTCTATAATATCCTACTTTCCACTTCTTAATTGCCTCGATTTTTTGGGATCCACATGAAATCCTTCATGATTAACCAGATGTCTAAGGAATTGCACTTCTTGTAACCAAATTTCACATTTTGAGAATTTAGCATAAAGCTTCTCTTTTCTCAACAATGTCAGAAGTGTATGCAGATGCTCTACATGTTCCTCTTTACTCTTAGAGTAAATTAGAATATCATCTATAAAGACAATTATGAATTTATCTAGGTATGGTTTACATATCATGTTCATCATGTCCATAAATGCAGCTGGGGCATTGGTTAAACCAAATGGCATGACGGTAAATTCATAATGACCATATCTCGTTCCGAAAGCAGTTTTAGGAATATCCTCTTCCTGTACTTTCAGTTGATGATATCCTGAGCGTAAATCGATCTTAGAAAGGAATCGAGCTCCTTGAAGTTGATCGAACAGATCATCGATTCTCAGTAGTGGGTACCGATTCTTAATCGTGACTTTGTTCAAATCTCGGTAATCAATGCACATACGCATTGATCCATATTTCTTCTTAACAAACAACACCGGTGCTCCCCACAGTGATGAACTTGGTTATATAAAACCTTTGTTGAGAAGTTCGTCCAATTGTTTCTTCAGTTCCTGCATCTCCGTTGGTGCTAATCGATATGGTGCTTTCACAATCGGTGTCGTCCCTGGTATTAGGTGAATTCTAAATTCAACCTCTCTATCAGGAGGTAATCCAGGTAACTCTTCTGGAAAAACGTCTGATAATTTAGATATTACATGAATATCTTTTAATTCTTTTCCTTTAGTATTAATGATTACAGAAATCATATATACTACTCCTCCTTTCCTTTCATAACTTGCAGCTTTCATCACAGAGATGAACTTTGTCGATCTAGTTGGCTTATCTCCTTTAATTGTGATTTTTCACCACTTGGTGTACTTACTTGCACTATCTTTTGATCACATATGTAACACCTCGCAAAATCATGTCCAATATAGTGACAACACGTGTCATGGACTTTAAACGGTTAACGAATTGATTTTGAGGGACTAAAATTGTCAAACAATGTAAATATGTAAGTAAAAGGATCCAAAGTGTCAACATGCCAATCTTGTGCCTCTGATTGACCTCACACGACGTTCGTATTCTTTAATGAATAAATTGTCGAACATAGAAAGTCGTTTGTGCTTAAATTGAGAATTTTACGAAGCATAGGGGTTAAAAGTGCCAACATGTTAAATGTTACCTCTGAGTGACCTTTTAACGATCCCGAAAGCATTGTAATATTTTTTTTATTTTGCTCTCAAGAATATTGGATAGTAATCTTTTGAAGTTTTGATGAAAACAAGACGTTTCGGGTGATCTTGCAACTAACCAGGAGCTTGACGGAGTTAATTTGTGACCCAAGACACTTGTTAGTTAACTATGGGGGGGTCATAAGTGCAATAAAAGAAAGTTATTTAAACTTAAAATGGACCAGGGACTGAAATTGAAAGGTTTGGAAACTGTTTACCGGATTTACCCTTCGTCGCGGGCCGCGTAGGCCGACTCCAACTCTTACGCGGGCCGCGTAAGAGTGCCAGCGACAGAAACTTTGGACAGTTGCATGTTGCAGCCTGTCCACTGCCTTTGCATGAGTTCTGAGCAATACCTGGGGCTTGCAACTGGTTTTTACTGCCCTAGGGACACTTGTGAACATCTGGTAGCAACATAGGGACAAATGCAATGATCCTAAAACATCTAATTTCCTATATAAGGGCCTTGGTTTCACTAGTTCATTTGCACACTTGCAGTTTTACTTCACAACTCACTCTCTGAGGCCTCCTAGAGCTAAAGGAAGCTTTCTCAAGTTTTAAATTCATGCTAAGAACTCTAGTAAGTGTTCTTAGCTTCTTTAGTTAAAGTTTTATTAGCTTAATGACCGAAAGTCAAAGCTATCGTAATTAAGCTTTGACTTTGAGATTAATCACTAACGGTCTAGCAATTATTCGAATTTAAAATGGCTATGAGTTGGTAATTATGTAGGTAATAAACCCTTAAAAGGGCACCTACTGATTATCACTTTTACTTGGTCAATTGGCGGGTCAAACTATTTACTAAAAAGTCAAACGAGTCAATTTTTACAAAATAATTCATAACTGATAATGTAGAAGTTATGGAACATGTTTTAACACTTAAATAACTTGGTAATTAATATAAGAACATGTTTAGGCATGTTCAACCCGACAAATTCAGAGTTTAGGCTGGTTCGTAACTGAAAGTCGCAAAAGTAGACTTTTGTTTTGACTTTCAGTTCTGACCTGATTTTGCTTAGTTTAGATATGCCTTAGGGTTCCTTTAGTACCATATTATATGTTAGTATAACCCTCTGAGGTTATACAACATGGTTCCATAGAAATCCTAGTTCATTGCATGTTTCCGTTAAATGCTTAAAAGTTGACCGTTATGCCCTTTTGATATAAAAACAAAATTTTTGAAAATATGAGTGGAAAAAAAACCTTTATTACTGATATATTAGTATGTCCTAAAAGTTTGACATCAGTTTCTGGTCTAAAATGAAAGTTATGCGCGATATCGTAAAATGAAAGTTTTTTGTTAATTTAAAGACATTTTTGGCATAAGTCATATTTAAACCCGATTTTTTGACACCCAACTTGCCACCTACTGTTAAGATATAATATTTATGGATTTTTGGAAATTTTTGTTGAATTTTTAACGGATGAAAACATAGAGTTCTTGCATGGACTCGGTAATTGACGATAACGCCCTTTTCGCTAATAAAATAAGTTTTACACATCCCTTACATGTCAAACCATTTTCCACAGATTTTATATATTAAATAAAATATTTTGAGCAGTTAAGTCTGATAAAAAATATCAGATTTCCTTAAATAACCCGAATATCGTCAAATACCGACTTTTATGCGATTTAGGCGCATAGTATGGTTTAAAACCATATTTAGCACCTAAGACTTGTTACCTACTAATGTTGTAAATAAATTTTTATACTTTAACAAGAAGTATAAGTCTTGAACTCAGATTTCCAAATTTAACCCTTAAAGCATATGTGAAATGACCAAAGTGCCCCTACGGTGCATAGTTTGGCCATAAATGATAAACTTCACATATGTATGATGTCTTACTGATATAACTTGTTAAAATAAATATTTTTACTGTTTATTTTAGACAAGAACCTCAGATTTCCATTTAACCCCTTTTATAAGCTTTAAATGACCAAAATACCCCTACGGGGCATAAATTGTTTCTAAATCCGTTTTGGGAATAATGGAAGATATCCTACTGATATTCTAACATATGTAAAGAATATTAACTGGTGGAACTTGTATATGATTCTTTTGGTTACCCGTTGTGCTTAGACGCGTTCGGTACGATTTATGTAACTAGTTTACATAAATTAACCGAAACGGTTCAAACCTTATCATTTTCACTTCAAAATTCAGAATGTGTTTAGTTTGCCCATATTATACAAGTCTTCATACTTGTCTGGTCTAAATCACATTCTAATCCGGTCTTCGCTTAATCTTGCGTTTTGAACCGTAAACCTTTCATTAAAACTAACCGGTCTAAGTTAAGGCTTAAATAAGACCCGTTAGGAATCTAATAGGTTATTAAATCCTTCGTTCCAGATTAGGAGCCCAGTAAAAGCTACTTGTACTTGTTGATTTGATATACGGCTGGGAATAAAATTATATTTTAGCTCAGGTAAATACTTTTAATTTATTTTTCGTTATACGGGCTTGGGATACGGTATTATAATAATACCGCTTGGTCGGGTATTGAATGTTTAATCGATTAGTGGTTAAACCATTGAGATAACCCGTTTTAATCTGTCTTGTTTGATGCAATGCCTTTGGGGGGTCAATGACCATGTCCTGGATATCCTCGGCTCATTCATAAGAAATGGCCACGGCTTAAGCGCGAGGTATAGGCATACACCTGACAGTTGCATATGTATAAACGGTATCTCACTCTCTTGTGGGCCTATACTTGTGGTATGTCTATTAATCTAATCCGGCTCTTCTAACCGGGTCCTGAACGGACGACAAACATGTAAATCTGTATACAAGATTATTTTAAATAATTGTCCCAAGTTATAAAAGAATATTTGTGCCTTGTGCATTTAAATCAATTTTATAAACACTTTTCAAAAGAGTCAGTTAATTGTATTTACCAGTGTAAACTGACGTATTTTTCAAAAAGGTTAAGTGCAGGTACTACGCGTAATGGGATGGACACTCCGATTATTAAATAAAGAGTCTTGCAAGCTTTTGATACTTAACATCTGTTGAACAATATTTCTTTCTGTTTTAGATCCGCCTGTGGATCCATCTACAATCCGTTGTATAATATTTTATTGTACTTTCAATTCGGTTTGTATGATTACTTTTAGACTTCCACTGTGCATTGAACTGTGATTATTTGACTATGATGATAACAACTACGTCACGATACTCCCCACCGGGACCACCGATAATACGTGGAAATATTAGGGTGTGACAGGTTGGTATCATAGCCAACATTGAGCGAATTAAACACTAGTCTTTTGTGTTTAATCTCAATGACACAGTTGCACATTCCTTGACTTCCGAGTCTAGGCTAATGACTTAGGACTAATCCTAATCTTATTGTTTTCTTTTGTTGGCTTCTTTTGTTTATTTTGGTAGGAACAAAGACAATGCCGCCACGTTTTAGAGGTAGAGGTGGAAGAGGAAAGGCACCAATAACTGCAAGGAATGATCATGAAGCCAGGACATCCCATCGGTGAACACCTTCAGCGACCTTTAGCTCTAGTCCCCAGGAGGATTGGAGAACTTATTTAGAGCCTGCGAGACGCTCTGTCTCGCTCAGTTCATCACCGTCTTATCATGATTCATTCGAACTTCATCAGAACAACGAGTCCGACCACTCTCACCACTCCTTCATCCCGTTGCAGCGTTCGGGTTCCCACCGTGCCTTTCAGGACCCGACCCCATACTTCCAAAACCGGTTCAATCCGATGAACCAGATCGAAGAACCAATGGGTTATAACCCATTAGGACCAGAAGATCATTTTTCCGGCAACCAAGACATGGATATGGACGAAGATCCGGATCCTACAAAGCCACCATCTGGGACGCCAACGCATCCCATCGAGATTTCAGACGAATCATCCTTCCATGGTTCGTCTTACAGGGGCCCGGTCAGTTTTGCTGAAAGATGGGCCACTTACAATTGAGAGTACACTCCCCCTTTCAACCCATCTCAACAACAGCAGCAGGATCCCTCTGAGGATCCACATTTTAAGGCGGTCACGCCACTGCCAGAGCAACAACTGCCTCCAGAACCACCGAGGCGAAGAAGAACAGGTGCACGTATGTCCGTGCATGGGGGTTTCCACTTCAGCACCCCCCAAAGACTCCAGTGGCAGCCACTACCTGCCACTGTATGAAGAGCCACAAATGGGTGGGCCTTAAAACCCAATTTCTGAAGTCGACCCTGCGCCAGTCGCACCACCGCCACACGTGGGTTATGATAACCCAATTCCTTCATACGTCGGTGCAGCGGCGTATAACCCGTTTGAGCAGCCAGCTTACTCGGGTTACAATTATTACAATGCCCCTGTCGTCGAACCGTACCTCGAAGCGGCAAACTACAATGCTCTTCATCCTGAAGGACCCTTCGCAGCTTCGTACCCAACTGGGTACCAAGCCTATGGGTATCAATACCCGCAACCTCCTCAACCTCCGCAGCAGCAGCCGCCGCAGATCTAACCACCGCAGCAGCAGGAAATCCTTCAACGGTTGCACAAGGTGGAGCAACAGGTACAAGAAGAGCGTAGGAGCCGTGGGGGTCTACTTAAGGGTTTGGCAAACCTCTGCAGCAGTAGCCGCCGCAGATCCAACCACCGCAGCAGCAGGAAATCCTTCAATGGTTGCACGAGGTGGAGCAACAGGTACAAGAAGAGCGTAGGAGCCGCCGGGGTCTACTTAAGGGTTTGGCAAACCTGATTAAGGGAAAGAAGAAGAGGGATTATTGAAATTACTTATTTATTTGATTTGTAATTTTCATTTTCAATTAAGTCCCTATGTGGACATTTTATTTATGTAATTGGTCCCTGCGTGAACTTATCTTTTTATTCTGTCCCTGCATGGACAATGTTATTTCTTTAAAAGTCCCGTTTAGGGCAATTATGTACCTCTCTTTATTATGGAATGTTTTAATTTAAAATTTCATTTTGTCATTATATATATGAATATATTGTATGAAATAAATCAAAATATCGTTCCAATTTACAATCGATCTGCCATTAATTATTAAAAGGAATCTTAAAAGGTATAACCTAGCCTATATGTCATTTTAGATATGGCCATGATGGTAAAACCTATTTAAAAGATTCAAATCCTTGTCAACATCTGAAAACATGTTAGCACTCCTGGCAAACGTGATTCAGTAAAGTCACGCATGTCATCCTTATATTGGATTCTTCCAGATTCCTTATCTAGCCTAATGATCTAGAAATCATGGGTTCAAATCATCAATTAGGATGATCACATATAAAACATCCATTAGCGATGAAGTGCCTACGGGCCACACTTATTGTCCTATAAGACAAATGACAGTTGTAGTCTATAACTCCCTGTCAAGAAGGGTGATGAACTATGTTCAAACCTTAATGCCCCGATCTTACGAGATCATGGCTTATGAATTAAAACTGTCCATGTGACTAGGTCTTTTGTGCCACTCTAATAGTTATAACTAGAATAAATTATAATGAAAATCCTAAATAAATATGACTAACAAATTAACCAATATGGTTTATATTACCATAGTTAATGAATCATCAAAAATGATGATTCCATAACAAACCTTTGAATAACCTATTATCAAATTGTTTTATAGCAATCAAGCTTCAGCATGTCTGAATCTGAGGAAGTTAACAGTCATCCAAGGGAGAGGAATGATACCACTAGAGTGAACGTAGCTGGTGCAGATCTTCAAGCATTGATAGACAATGTTGTTACTAGGGATCTTGATAGACAGTTCAAGGAATCAAGTGGTACTCGCACTAAGACTCAATCTGTGGATCATAGTAAGCCCCCTTCTAAAACGCATGAGTCAAAGAAGGACGATGCTCGTCACTCATCGAATCAGAGGAGTGTTCCATCCAATCAAACTGTGTTTAAACAGGAGCCACGTGTTAAGGCTTGCTCATAAAAATATTTCCTCTCTTGCAAGCCAAGAGACTTCACAGGAGAGAAAGGAGCCATTGACTGTATGACATGGCTAGATGAGATGGATATCGTAGTTGACATTAGTGGTTGTGCGGAACAGGATATTGTGAAGTTTGTCTCACAATCATTCAAAGGTGAAGCTTTGACTTGGTGGAGGTCATTAGTTCAAGCCACAGGGAAAATCCCACTTTATAACATGTCTTGGGATCAGTTTGTTGCGTTGATTAAGGATAACTTCTGTCCTCAGCATGAGGTGGAAAGAATTGAAACCGACTTCTTTACTCTGGTCATGAAAAACTTGGATTGTCAGGCATACCTTACCAGTTTCAACACCATGTCCCGATTGGTTCCATACTTGGTCACACCGGAACCAAAGCGCATAGTTCGTTTTATTGGAGGTCTAGCTCCAGAAATCAAGGGAAATGTGAAAGCATCCAGACCTACCACTTTTAGGTCAGTGGTTGATCTGTCTTTATCTCTTACACTCGATGCGATTAGGCAAAGGTCGCTTAAGAATTCTAATGAAGGGAAGAGGAAACATGAGGATGAGAACTCACGCCGCTCTGACAAGAAACAGAAAGGGAACTCGGATCATAGGAAGATTTCCGGGTTTAAAAAGGACAACCAGCAGTCGGTTGAGAAACCCAAATGTAAGACCTGTCAGAAACATCATTTTGGAAAATGTAGGATTGAGTCGAAATCACAATCGCAGTCGCAGTCGCAGTCAAAGCCTTTTGGATGTGGGATCTGCAAGTCCAAGGAGTATAAGACTTTGGATTGCAAGAAATTGAAAGATGCAACTTGTTATGGTTGCAACGAAAAGGGGCATATCAAGACTAATTGCCCAAAATTTGCTAAGAAGCCTGAGGAGGCTAAAAAGACCAATGCTCGGGTCTTTCAGATGAATGCTCAGGAGGCCATTCAGAATGACAATGTTATAACAGGTACATTCCTTATCAATGATGTTTATGCTAGAGTATTGTTTGATTCAGGTGCAGACAAGTCTTTTGTAGACAATAAATTTTGTAAGTTATTAAATCTGCCTGTTAAAACTCTAAGCATAAAGTATGAAGTAGAATTGGTCGATGGTACGATAGAGACTGTTTCAAAAATATTAGATAGATGTTTTATATCCATAAGGAATCACTCTTTTCTGCTGTCCTTGCTTCCATTAAAATTAGCAGGATTCGATATAGTGATAGGAATAGATTGGTTGTCTCATAACCAAGCCCAAATTGTATGTGATAAGAAGCAAGTGGTTATCAAGACTCCTTATGGTGAGCCTTTGACAATCCAAGGAGATATGCAGTACAGATTGCCTAAGCAAGTGTCTATGCTTAAAGCATTAAGGTGTTTGAAGAAAGGTTGTGTCATTTACATGGCACAAGTGACTATCGATAAGCCAAAGCCCAAGATTGAAGACATCCCTATTATTTCTGAATATCCAGACGTATTCCCTGAAGAACTACCTGGTTTACCTCCAGATAGGCAAGTGGAGTTTAGAATCGATATTATTCCTGGAGCGGAACCAGTTGCAAGAGTACCTTACCGGTTGGCACCGACTGAGATGAAAGAGTTAAGGACTCAGTTGGATGAATTGTTAGAGAAGGGACTCATTCGACCTAGCTCGTTCCTTTGGGGAGCACCGATTCTGTTTGTGAAAAAGAAGGATGGCTCGATGCGTCTGTGCATCGATTATCGCAAGCTAAATAAAGTAACAATCAAGAATATATATTCATTGCCCAGGATCGACGATTTGTTCGATCAGCTTCAAGGAGCAAATTACTTTTCAAAGATCGATCTACAGTCAGGTTATCACTAGCTGAAGGTCAGAAACGAAGACGTGCACAAGACCGCATTCAGAACACGCTATGGTCACTATGAGTTCTTAGTAATGCCTTTCGGACTCACTAATGCACCTGCAATGTTCATGGACCTCATGAATCGCGTTTGTAAGCAATATCTGGACAAGTTTGTCATTGTCTTTATCGATGACATACTCATTTATTCAAAAAGTCAATCCGGTCATGAAAGACATCTTCGGTGTATCCTTAAACTTCTACTGCAAGAAAAGCTCTACGCCAAGTTTTCCAAATGTGAGTTTTGGCTTCGTGAAGTCCAATTTCTTGGACATGTGGTGAGCGAGCGTGGTATCCAGGTGGATCCCGCTAAGATTGAAGCAATTATGAATTGGCAAGAGCCTAAGACTCCTACAGAAATTTGCAGCTTCTTGGGTCTAGCAGGATACTATAGACGTTTCATTGAAAACTTTTCAAGGATTGCCGCACCTCTAACATCATTAACTCGCAAGAATGTCAAGTTTGACTGGGGTCCCAAGCAGCAAGAATCCTTTGATATTCTTAAGCAGAAATTAAGCAATGTACCTGTGTTGACATTGCAAGAAGGGATTGAAGAATTTGTGGTTTATTGCGACGCATCGCACACCGGCATAGGTTGTGTGCTAATGCAGAAGGGCAAGGTTATTGCATATGCTTCACGTCAATTAAAGGTGCACGAGAAGAACTACACCACCCATGATTTGGAATTGGGTGTCGTTGTATTTGCACTAAAGCTTTGGAGGCATTATCTTTATGGGACAAAGTGCGTTATCTATTCTGATCATTAAAGCCTTCAGCATCTGTTCAATCAAAAAGATCTTAACATGAGACAGCGCCAATGGATGGAAACATTAAATGATTATGATTGTGAAATCCGATATCATCCAGGCAAAGCAAATGTAGTCGCTAATGCCTTGAGCAGAAAGGAAAGGGTTAAGCCTATTAGAATCAATGCCAAAAGCATTGAACTAAAGAACAGCTTGAATGAAAGGTTGTTAGTCGCTCAAAAGGAAGTATTAGAAACTAACTATCCGAATGAGAAGTTAGGAGTGACTGCCAATCAATTGTCATATGGCAAGGATGGAATCCTAAGATTGAATGGTTGAATATGGGTTCCAATTTATGGAGGACTTCGGGATGTTATTCTTCAAGAAGCTCATAGTTCCAAATATTCAGTTCATCCTGGCAGGGATAAGATGTACCAGGATTTGAAGGAAAATTATTGGTGGATATGTTTGAAGAAATCTATAGCCACTTATGTGGCTAAATGTCTGACGTGCGCGCAAGTTAAAGCAGAACATTAAAAGCCGTCGGGTTTGCTACAACAGCCTGAACTTCCCACTTGGAAATGGGAAATGGTAACTATGGATTTTATCACTAAGTTACCAAAGACAAAGCATGGAAATGATACTACTTGGGTTATAGTCGATAGATTGACCAAGTTAGCCCACTTCTTGCCTATTAAATAAACTCATAGCTCCGATAAGCCAACTCAATTGTATGTGGATAAGATAGTATCTCTCCACGGTGTGCCAGTATCTATTATCTCTGATAGAGATACAAGATACACATCGCATTTTTGGAATAGCTTTCAGCAATCTTTAGGCACTCGATTAAATTTCAGCACTGCTTATCATCCGCAGACGGATGGGCAAAGCGAACGTACTATTCAAACACTCGAGGATATGATCAGGGCTTGTGTTATTGATTTAGGAGGAAGTTGGGATGACCATCTTCCGTTGATTGAATTTTCGTACAATAATAGCTATCATTCGAGTATTCAAGCCGCGCCTTTTGAGGCTTTGTATGGAAGAAAGTGTAGGACGCCAGTTTATTGTGCGGAAGTTGGAGATGTCCAACTGTCAGGACCTGATATAGTTCTCGAGACGACAGACAAGATCATTCAAATCCGGGATCGTCTAAAAGCTGCCAGGGACAGGCAGAAAAGTTATTCTGATATGAGGCGCAAACCTTTAAAGTTTGAAGTTGGCGATAAAGTGATACTTAAAGTGTCACCTTGGAAAGGAGTGATGCGGTTTGGCAAAAAGGGCAAGCTTAGCCCAAGATACATAGGACCATTCAAGATCATCGAATGTGTCGGAACTATAGCTTACAAGCTAAATATGCCAGAAGAGCTTAGTGGAATTCATAATGTATTCCACGTCTACAACTTAAAGAAATGTCTAGCCGATGAGTCGCTAGCAATGTCGCATAAGGACGTGCAGATTGATGAGAGTTTGAAGTTCGTTGAAAGACCTTTTCAATCGAGGATCGACAGGTCAAGCGGCTTCAAAGAAAGCATGTGCCAATTGTCAAAGTAAAATGGGATGCCCGTAGAGGCCCAGAATATACGTGGGAGGTTGAATCCACAATGAAACAGAAATACCCTCATTTATTTCAATAAATCTCGAGGTGGAGATTTCTTTTAAGGGGGTGAGGATGTAACACCTCGCAAAATCATGTCCAATATAGTGACGACACGTGTCATGGACTTTAAACGGGTAACAAATTGATTTTGAGGGACTAAAATTGTCAAACAATGTAAATATGAAAGTAAAAGGATCCAAAGTGTCAACATGCCAATCTTGTGCCTCTGATTGACCTCACACGACGTTCATATTCTTTAATGAATAAATTGTCGAACATAGAAAGTCATTTGTGCTTAAATTGAGAATTTTACGAAGCATAGGGGTTAAAAGTGCCAACATGTTAAATGTTACCTCTGAGTTACTTTTTAATGATCCCAAAAGCATTGTAATATTTGTTTATTTTGCTCTCAAGAATATTGGATAGTAATCTTTTGAAGTTTTGATAAAAACAAGACGTTTCGGGTGATCTTGCAACTAACCGGGGGCTTAACGGAGTTAATTTATGACCCAAGACACTTGTTAGTTAACTACGGGGGTCATAAGTGCAATAAAAGAAAGTTATTTAAACTTAAAATGGAACAGGGACTGAAATTGCAAAGTTTGGAAACTGTTTACCGGATTTACCCTTCTTCGCGTGCAGCGTAGGCCGACTCCAACTCTTACGCGGGCCGCGTAAGAGTGCCAGCGACAGAAACTTTGGACATGTGCATGTTGCAGCCTGTCCACCGCCTTTGCATGAGTTCTGAGCAATACCTGGGGCTTGCAACTGGTTTTTACTGCCCTAGGGACACTTGTGAACATCTGGTAGCAACATAGGGACAAATGCAATGATCCTAGAACATCTAATTTCCTATATAAGGGCCTTGGTTTCACTTGTTCATTTGCACACTTGAAGTTTTACTTCACAACTCACTCTCTGAGACCTCCAGGAGCTAAAGGAAGCTTTCTCAAGTTTTAAATTCGTGCTAAGGACTCTAGTAAGTGTTCGTAGCTTCTTTAGTAAAAGTTTTATTAGCTTATTGACCGAAAGTCAGAGATATCGTAATTAAGCTTTGACTTTGTGATTAATCACTAACAGTCCAGCCATTATTCAAATTTAAAATGGCTATGAGTTGGGCACCTACTGATTATCACTTTTACTTAGTCAATTGGCGGGTCAAACTATTTACTAAAAAGTCAAACGAGTCAATTTTTACAAAATAATTCATAATTGATAATGTAGAAGTTATGGAACATGTTTTAACACTTAAATAACTTGGTAATTAATATAAGATCATGTTTAGGCATGTTTAACCCGACAAATTCCGAGTTTAGGCTCGGTTCGCAACCGAAAGTCGCAAAAGTAGACTTTTGCTTTGACTTTCAGTTCTGACCCGATTTATCTTAGTTTAGATATGCCTTAGGGTTCCTTTAGGATCATATTATATGTTAGTATAACCCTCTGAGGTTATACAACATGGTTCCAAAGAAATCCTAGTTCATTGCATGTTTCCGTTAAATGCTTAAAAGTTGACCGTTATGCCATTTTGATATAAAAACGAAATTTTTGGAAATGTGAGAGGACAAAAACCTTTATTACTGATATATTAGTATGTGCAAAAATTTTGACATCAGTTTCTTGTCTAAAATGAAAGTTATGCGCGATATCGTAAAATGAAAGTTTTTTGTTAATTTATAGACATTTTTGGCATAAGTCCTATTTAAACTCGATTTTTGACACCCAAATTTCCACCTACTGTTAAGATATAATATTTAGGGATTTTTGGAAATTTTTGTTGAATTTTAAACTTATCAAAACATAGAGTTCTTGCATGGACTCGGTAATTGACTATAACGCAATTTTCGCTAATAAAATGAGTTTTACACATCCTTTACATGTCAAACCTTTTTCCATAGATTTTATATATTAAATAAAATATTTTGAGCAGTTAAGTCTGATAAAAATATCAAATTTCCTTAAATAACCCGAATATCGTCAAATACCGACTTTTATGCGAATTAGGCGCATAGTATGGTTTAAAACCATATTTAGCACCTAACACTTGTTACCTACAGATGTTGTAAATAAATTTTTATACTTTAATAGTAAGTATAAGTCTTGAACTCAGATTTCCAAATTTAACCCTTAAAGCACATGTGAAATGACCAAAGTGCCCCTACGGTGCATAGTTTGGCCATAAATGATAAAATTCACATATGTATGATGTCTTGCTGATATAACTTGTTAAAAAAAATATCTTTACTATTTGTTTTAGACCAGAACCTCAGATTTCCATTTAACCCCTTTTATAAGCTTTAAAATGACCTAAATACCCCTACAGGGCATAAATTGTTTCTAAATCCGTTTTGGGAATAATGGAAGATATCCTGCTGATATTCTAACATATGTAAAGCATATTAACTTGTGGAACTTGTATATGATTCTTTTGGTTACCCGATAAATTAACCGAAACGGGTCAAAGCTTATCATTTTCACTTCAAAATTTAGAATGTGTTTAGTTTGCCCATATTATACAAGTCTTCATACTTGTCGGGTCTAAATCACATTCTAATCCGGTCTTCGCTTAATCTTGCGTTTTGAACCGTAAACGTTTCATTAAAACTAACCGGTCTAAGTTAAGGCTTAAATAAGACCCGTTAGGAATCTAATAGGTTATTAAAACCTTCATTCCAGATTAGGAGCCCAGTAAAAGCTACTTGTACTTGTTGATTTGATATACGGCTGGGAATAAAATTATATTTTAGCTCAGGTAAATACTTTTAACTTATTTTCCGTTATACAGACTTGGGATACGGTATTATAATAATACCGCATGGTTGGGTATTGAATGTTTAATTGATTAGTGGTTAAACCATTGAGATAACCTGTTTTAATCTGTCTTGTTTGATGCAATGCCTTTGGGGGGTTAATGACCATGTCCTGGATATCCTCGGCTCATTCATAAGAAATGGCCACGGCTTAAGAACGGGGTGTAGGCATACACCTGACAGTTGCGTATGTATAAACGGTATCCCACTCTCTTGTGGACCTATACTTGTGGTGTGTCTATTAATCTAATCCGGCTCTTCTAACCGGGTCCTGAACGGACGACAAACATGTAAATCTGTATACAAGATTATTTTAAATAATTGTCCCAAGTTATAAAAGAATATTTGTGCCTTGTGCATTTAAATCAGTTTTATAAACACTTTTCAAAATAGTCAGTTAATTGTATTTACCAGTGTAAACTGACGATTTTTCAAAAAGGTTAAGTGCAGGTACTACGCATAATGGGCTGGACACTCCGAGTATTAAATAAAGAGTCTTGCAAGCTTTTGATACTTAATATCTGTTGAACAATATTTCTTTCTGTTTTAGATCCTCCTGTGGATTCATCTACAACCCGTTGTATAATATTTTATTGTACTTTCAATTCGGTTTGTATAATTACTTTTAGACTTCCGTTGTGCATTGAACTGTGATTATTTGACTATAATGATATCAACTACGTCATGATACCCCCCGGGCCCACCGGTAATACGTGGAAATATCGGGGTGTGACAACATAGAATGCTGGCATGACTGGCTACCAACCAATCCATTCCTAATACAATGTCGAATCCAGCCAGATTCATTGGGTAAAGGTTAGCAAAGAAATGATGGTTCAAGATTTCTATTCTTACTCCCTGCAAGATTTCACTTATCTTAACGGTTTTTCCATTTTTCGTCTATACCAGACAATCTTGTTGAAGTTTGGCTAAGGGTTGGTCAAGGAGTTTGTAGTAAGAAGTATTGATAAAACTTTGGTTTGCACCAGAGTCAAACAATAATTTGGCGAATATATTATTAACTAAGAACGTACCGGCAATCACATCTGGAATCATCTTGGCTTCCTCGGCTTTCAGAAAAAATGCTCTGTATTCTTCTTAGGCGCTTCAGTTGTCTTAGCTTTCTTGTTTGTAGCTAGAGCTAGTTTCGGACAGTTTGGTTTGATGTGTCCCTTCTCTCCACAATTGAAGCATATCCCATTACTGGGTTTCTTCCTACAGTCTTCTTCCTTGTGTCAAGATATTTTGCAAAAGTTGCAGTATATAGAACATCTTCCAGAATGCTTTCTTTTGCAATACCTGCAGTAGGGTGCTGAAGAAACTGTTCCTTTTCCTCGGTAGGAATTACTAGAACGGAATTCTTGTTTAAGCTTTTGAGTTAAGTTCTTCCTCTGGTTTTTCTCTTGTGTACGTACCAGTTCATCAGTCAAGGTATTGGCTAGTTCTACTGCTTCTTCTATGATTTGCGGTCAAGCTACCTTGACTATGTGTCTAATCTCACTAATTAATCCCCAAATATAACGGGAGATTAACACTGGTTCAGGTGAGGATAAGGTTGTCATTATATCCTAGCATATTCAAAGAATATTGTAGTGTAACCTTTGCAATCTATTCCAGTCATTCTAAGATTTAGTAACTTATTGGCGATTTGTTCCTTTTCATTGGGAGGACATAATTTTCTTTCAACCATTTACTTAAAGTTGATCCATTTTATTTTATAAACTCTGTCACTTCCCCTAGACTAGAGAATAGTATTCCACCATTCTAAGGCTGCATTTTTGAAAAGATTAGAAGCAAACATAATCTTATCTTCATCTGCACATTTACTTATCTTTATGACCGCTTCTGTATTTTCTATCCAACGTAAGGCTGCAATGGCTCCTTCATTGCCTGAGAATTCTATAGGTTTGCAGGCCAAGAATTCTTTATAAGAACAACCATAAAAAGCGGTTCTTATTCTTTTAGGAAATGGAGCTTGGATTACAGGTCCGTTATCATTATTCACACTGTGACTTGGTTTAGTGTGTTGGCGTTTACTTCCATTTGCAGATTTATTATTTTCTGCTTCTTTAACAGTCTTGATAATATAAGGTATAGCATCTATAATTCCTTGTGCTACTATATGTTGAATGGCACTATTATCTATTTGGTTTCCGTTATTCTCATTATTCTGGTTTTCCTGATTTACTTCGTTCGACATCTGAATTGTGAATATTTATCAGCTATTATGTTAGTGCACTATGGTGTGTGGCTATAGATAGAAATCTAACTGTACATGTAAAGTCTAGTGTCTTGAGTCTGTAAAATATCGGACATAGGTTTCACTAGGTTTCATTAGGTAGCGTTAGGATACGAAAGAATTCAGTATGGCACAACACGAATGGAGCGGATCTGAACAAGAATGATGTCATCATTCTTAATGATGACATCATACATATTACATGGTCACAGACTCGCACGAAATGATCTCAGCCAATTCGCATGGAAGTGATTACATGGTTGGTACGAATTGGAGTTCTCTATAAATAGCCATGCACACATTTCAGAGAAGGAACGAGAAAACTCATTTCGTACGAACACAAGTTCTTCAAGTTCATCATCTACATCAAGAACACTCCGATTACATCACGTCTCTTAGATCTCGAGTGTTCGTTGTATAGATCGAGTCGAAACTCTGTCTTGGTGTTTTCGGATTGTTTTTCGGTAAATTTCGGTTTGTTTTGATAATTTCTGGTTGAAGTATCATACATAGCGGATCTGTTCGATGTATTGTTTACATGTTTAGAACTGATTCTGTGTGTTAAACATTGAATTTTAAAACTTTCGAAAAGTTTTTCTACAAACTGATTTCATTCAGATCTGATATACAATTCAAATTTGAAACACATCACTGTTTCATTTAAACACATGCTGATTTGATCGAATCTCAGTTGTTTCTAAATCATTTTCGAACAGAATCAGTAAATTTTGGTTAAGAGTTTGTCATTTCGAACTAATTTCTACTCATTCTTCTTCACATTTTTTTCAAAATTAACGGAGTTTTCACGGTTAAAATGGATTGATTTTCATATATTACATACAAAACATAGTTTTAATCAATCTTTGAACATATCAGACCCGAATTCATCTTAAAAGTTGATCAATTTGTCAAAATACTATCCAATTATTCGAACATGTCGCCATTTCGCACGAGATAGAACCCCATTTCGCACCAGTTCATACGAATTGGATACATTTCATTTGAATATTGACCATTTCGTTTGAATAAAGATCTATTTCGTTTGAAACTGTTATACCATGTCGTTTGAATATTGACCATTTCGTTTGAATAAAGATCCATTTCATTTGAAACTGTTATACCATCTCGTAAGAATTGCTTATAAAGTCCATTTCGTTTGAAATATCTCATCAATTCATTTGAAAGTTGGTCAAACTACTTGGAAAATTTGTCGGCTACATTCAAAAGGAGGTCCAATCAGATTGAGTTAAAACTCACTGATTGATAATTGCATGTAAATTGATAGAGGTTATCGGCCTTTGCATGTGACTGTGATTATCGGCCCAATCATATTTTAGTTGTGAAAGTAGTTGTCGGCCAGTTAATAATTGATTTGTTCTAAAATTGTGGTCCAATCAGCTTCATGTGATATTGCAGTTCTTAAAAACAATCGGCTACTAATTACATTAATCGATACAGTGCATGTGATTTGTTCTCGGTCGAATTAGATTTAGTGGGTATTGATTGTTGTCTGCCATACATTTTGTGGTCCAATTAAATTGATTGGTGATGATGTTGTCAGCCCAGATTTCATATTGATTCAGCCAAGATTTATCGGCCCGATCAGTGTTACCTCACGTGATCTCCTGATTTAATAGCTCTTGGCCCAATAGAATTGAATTGTGAAACTGTTGTTGTCGGCTTAGTGGGTTATTTTTGGTCCAATTAAAAGCTAGTGTGGGCTTGTGAAATTTGGAACTAGAGTTTTTAAACCGGGGTTGATTAGTGGGAATCTAGCTTGTGGATTTCTTGGTTTCAAACGTTTAGTGGGATTCGTGGAAGTTAAAATTTGTGGACTTTGAACTAAAAACAATTTTTGAACCATGTCATTTAACAAAGAAAGTGTGGTTAAAATGTTTGACGAAAAGAAAAACGATAGTCTTGAAAGTTTAAATAATTGGTTTGATGGGATTTGGTATATCAGGAAAGAAAATGATAATAAGAATGTTTGGGTTAATAGACTTGAATATTTTTTGTGTAAAAAGCATGAAACGTTAGATGAGTTGGAAAACCGGTATGATCAGTTACTTGAAAAGTTAATAAGGTACGAGATAAGGATGTCGAATGCTGAACAGATATCAAAATTTGCAGACGCGTTACCTTCAGAATGGGATGAATTTTTGAAAAACCTGAAAAAGGATTCTAGATTCTCAATGTTTTGTTTAAGACAATTCTTTAATGAGCTCAAAACACACAATTATGAAAATAATAAGAAAAAGAAAGGTTTGTTAAATGAAATAGAAAAGAACTTAGATAAAATGAGTTTGGATGTGATTCTTGAAATGAGAAGAAGAGTCAATATGTGTCTTGTAGCAAAAAATATTATGAAATATGATATTAAGAGGGGTTGTTATATAGATGAAAATATGAATCCTCTTGATTTTGTTAAAATTTTTTGTGCAGGTACATTCATGACAGAGACAAAGGTAATTTCAAAGAATGAAGAATCTGAGAAAAATGAAATTTCAAGATCTGAACCAGTGTGCTCAAAATGTGATAAATCTGAATCAGAAAATGTCAAACTTCTGAAAGATGTGGAGAGTTTGACATTGGAAAATAAAAATTTAAAGGAAAATGAAAAAGAATTTCAAAATAAAATAAAAATTTTAGAAAATGAAGATGTGTTTTGGATAAAATTAGAAAACAAAGTTTTAAAAGAAAAAGAAACAGAATTTCAAAGTCAAATAAAAGTTTTAGAAAATGAAAAATCTGTTTTAGATAAAAATATTATTGAAAATGAAAAGGCAATAAATTCTTATCTTGAGAAAATCACTCAACTTGAAAATAAAGTTGAGAGTTCGAAAAATAAAATTGATGAGTTAGAAAAGAAATTGAAAGGTTTTGTGACCTCATCAGTGATACTAGATCAATTATGTCCAAAACCGATCAATGAAATTCTAATAAGTGACAATGTCACAAATTATGACGATGTCATAATTGAGGATTGCTATGATAAATCCGATGATGAAAAAGATAAAAAGAAAATATTTTTGAAATTAAAAGAAAAATTTCAAGAAACTGTTTTACAATCTACTGAAAGAGGTGAATGCTCAACGTAAAAAACCCTTTAAGAAGAATGTGGAACAAAAACAAAATGTTAAAAATTCTAAACATTTTCAAAGCATCAATAAAAGTTCATCAGTTCAATCATCCAATCATAATAAAAAAACCACAAAAAGTTGAAAATCAAAACTCACAAAAAGTTGGTAATAAGTGGTGCAGGTTTGACCACAGTGCTCAAAAGTCAAATCAAACTTACAGGAGAAGATGGAATGAAGATTCTTCAAAGACAAATCATTACAATGATAGAAAACTGAGAAATGATGAGTACTACAAATCAAATCAGTGTTATGATTTGAGTGTTTGGTTTGAAAATGGAGAACGATATGATAACAGGGTGTGTTACAAATGTGGTTTTGAAGGACACATTGTTGTTAACTGCCAGAGTCAGAGATTTGAGACAAGAAGATGCTATGAATGTCAAATCAAAGGTCATATTGCCAGAGATTGCCCAATGAGATCAAAGAGAAAATCGAGGGCTGAATCTCATAAAATGGTGAAGAATTCAGTCAAAATTAAAGAAAAGCCCAAAGAACAGAAAGTGTTAGAACAGAAAGTGAAACTTTCACAAGGGTAGAAAGATAGACTGAGAAAGAAAAGAAAGAAAACAAGGGAGTATCTTGAAAAAAATTTGTCCTCAGGTACAACTGTTAATTCAGATAAAAGTTCTGATGAATGGCTTCACTCAACAAAAAATGATCAGTCAAGTAAAACGAATTCATCAGATACAAATATGAGGAGAAAAGGGAAAGTAAAGGAAAAATTGGTTAATCAAACGGTTCCAGTAATGGATGGCGATGAATTTGACTCGTCAAAGTCAGAAGAGCCACCAATTGAGCAAAAAGGAGAAAATTCAGTTCCGCCATTGGATGATGTCAACTTTCTACCATTACGGACTGAAAATTTTAAACAAAAAGTTGGTAAAGTGGAAATTTCGGATCAATTCTATTCTGAAAAGAAAGAATTTGATGTCGAAAAGGCGTTCAATGGAAAAGTGAAAAATATTTTTGGAAAATGGTCGAGGGTAAGGTAAAAGGGGTTAAAGAATTTTATGAATCAAAAAGATATGTTCAAACCACGAGTGAAATTGAAAAGGTCACACCCAAGGCTGGTCAGGCTTGGGTGCCTGCATTCTTTGCTTAAAATCCTGACTTGCCGGAGCTCCCAAGTTGGTAATCGTGGAGCATGAATCATCATCTTTCTTGAGAAATTCACAGGTTGTTAACTGTGATATTTCGTCTTACAAGTGGTTAATCAAGGACATTAAGTTGTACTTGATTTAACTTTCTTACAAGTGGTATTATTTTTTTGAAAAACAGAAAAGTGTTAAAGTTTTACAAGTGGATTGTGAAAGGACAATGTGATGAAAACCCCATGTTTGTGAAACGACAAACAAAACTAATTTTCCGGAAAAAAACATTTTGATTCAAACAAACTTAAGTGTTTTGAAATTATAATGGGAAAATAGTTTGTTGTTAGGGGGAGTTCTGATTGTTTAAGCCAAGTGGATGGCGAATTGAAGCAATTCAAATTATGTTGTCATGTTATTTGTACAGTTTATTTCTTTCATTCTCAAATTTTCCCAGAAAATCAAAATTGAAACATATTTTGATTTTAGGGGGAGTAAGAAAATTTAGAATTTTTGAAAAATTGAAAAATACAAAAACATGATAAAATCTAAAAGGTCAAAAACATCGGAAAATCAAAAATGAGTCTTGTTGTGAAAAAGAGGAAATGATAGTACATCAGTGGACAATCACAGCATGCTAAAGAAATGGAAAGTTAAAATGTGATAAACAGTCTCACTAAAGATGTGACGATAGGCTCAGCTAGACTAGTAGATTTGCGATAACGATACAAACTTAAATGAAAAAGTCTAGTTCTAGTGGGAAACGCAGTTCAAAGCATAGTACTTAGTTTTATCCTTCGTGACTGTGTACCTACTCAGTAATCGCTGAATGCTAAAAGAGCATAAAAACCGGTCAGTTTGTGAACTTTCACAACTTGCTTAAAAAGTCACTGTGATTGTGCATTTCATTTTGCAAAGATTTAAACTTGTTTGATTTCTTTATTTTGTTTAAGCATTGGACATCCTCTGCGTATACGTGAGTATTGAACTGGATGTTAATGCCTGAACATTCTGCTTTATTTTTCTTGGTGTTTCGTTTAAATCTTGGACCATCTCTGCGTATATGTGAATATCGAACTGGTGATTAAGATCTAAACATATTCAACTTGTTTTTATTTCTTATTTTGTTTAAACATTAGACTTTCTCTGCGTATCAAAAGATCGACTTGATTGTTAATGTTTAAACATTCTGCGTTGTTTTCACACATATCATAGTTGATGAAAGTTTATAGGCATTACTTGAGTCAGTGTATTGCATGATGAGGGGATATGCTGAGATCGTGGGGTCCATAAGAATTTAGTGCAAAATTAATATATCTTAATGTATCGGTAAGCATTTCAAAAGTTTTTAGATTGAGTTGAAGAGGTCAACAATATCGTCAATCTAAGTGAATCGTTTAGAACTTAAAGTGTTTAAAGCTCAACGGTGCTAGTGATTTGTCATAAACTGATATGACCCTCTTACACAATCTCACAAAAATATTGTCTGTAAATATTTCTTTACTGCTTTTCTTTAAAAACAAAATCCAAAAAGATTTTAGGTGTGTTTTTGCATAAAATTTTGAAAAGTCCAAAAAGATTTTACTTCATCTTATTTTCGACAACTGATGTTGAAAAGCTGATTTTAAAAAATTCCAAGTGCTAAACATGATGAACAATAGTGGGTTGGGAGAGTTTGTTTGTGATGAGAAATGATTTTGAAACTTGAATTTCAAAATGAAAATTTAAAAAATCGATAAGTTGGATAATCAAGGTCATTAATTTGAACTTGATCATATGTGAGGGTTACTGATTTTTTTCTTGCTTAAAATTCAAATATGATAATAGACATTTATATGTTTAGAAAACTCTCACCAGTCAAATCTGAACGTTGGAATAATGATAAGATTTGAAAGGAAGCTAAATTGAAAGGGTAGCAAGATTAAACGTCAAATCTTAGAAATTCGGGGCATCATTCAAGGCGGAGACTGTGGTTTCACTTGAAGATGTTATCCAAAGCAGTTCAAGACTAAACATCACAGATTTCTAGCTATGTCCAAGGGGGAGATTGTTAGTGCACTATGTGTGTGGCCATAGATAGAAATCTAACTGTACATGTAAAGTCTAGTGTCTTGAGTCTGTAAAATACCGGATAGAGGTTTCACTAGGTTTCATTAGGTAGCGTTAGGATACGAAAGAATTCGGTATGGCACAATACGAAGGGAGCGGATCTGAACAAGAATGATGTCATCATTCTTAATGATGACATCATACATATTACATGGTCACAGGCTCGCATGAAATGATCTCAGCTAATTCGCATGGAAGTGATTACATGGTTGGTACGAATTGGAGTTCTTTATAAATAGCCATACACACATTTCAGAGAAGGAACGAGAAAACTCATTTCGTACGAACACAAGTTCTTCAAGTTCATCATCTACATCAAGAACACTCCGATTACATCACGTCTCTTAGATCTCGAGTGTTCGTTGTATAGATCGAGTTGAAACTCTGTCCGGTTGTCGTTGTTACATAGTAAAACGATAGTTATTTACGTTTTTGCGCACGATTACGGTTTGATTTAACGGATTCCGCACGTTAAATCGAATTCATCGCAGATCTAGTGATCGTTTTCGATCCGATCCTGAACTCACATATTAATTATCACAGAATAAAATTTAGTACAATTATTTATACACAATCACGCAAATAGTTTGATCAAAAACGTCGTACATTGCGACTTTTACTCTTTTTCATATATATGCATCTATTACAAATTACAACTGGAAATCAAATATACTATGCATCCGTATCTATATATATAAATATATATATATATATATATTTTATCAAAATGCAAAATTACACATATATCTAGGTATTTTCTAAGTGTCGTTTATCCAGTACTGCATGTCCCGCTCATCATATTTCCAAACTAGTTTCTCCCATATCTGTCGGATTCTATTTCCCTCATTCACTAAATCTTCTCCATACTAATGGAGTTCCTGCACTTGTTTTTGACTCATTGGTGGGTCTAATGGTTCAAGAGGAGGTACAGGTTCCTCGTAAGGGTCTGTTCTATTCATTTCGAAAAATGTTCTATCATTATCCTGACACGGATCGCGTTCTAAAGGCATTGGTTCATTGGGAGTATATAGCATAGAGTATGACCTATTGTCGTCAAACCATGGATCATATTGTAAAGGTTGTGGGGTTGGGATTCTAGGTAACTCGTTAGGGTCAAATGCAGGTATTAGGAATTGGTTTTCTTGATTGGGTTCTAACATTGGTTGGTCTGGGAATAAAGGTAACAGTGGCGGTTCAGCTATTTGGTTTTGGCTAGCGTCTACTGCTGTAGTGGCTAACATATGGAAATCGGCCAACTGTCTATCTTGCTCATCTTCCCAAGGTGGCCTAGTGACTGTCTCCTAAGTATGTGCATTCACTTCCTTATTAGCTCTGACTATCGCTCTCTGCTGTTGTAACTTCTTCATTCTCTTTCTTCTCTCATGTGCTCCTCTATTAAACTATCCTCTTTTCTTAGTGGTAAAGGGTTCCTCATACTGTGCCTTAAATATAAATATCCCTTCCTTAGTATCGGCTGAGTATCCTGAGGGATCAGGTTTAGATGATTTTCCCTAATCTTTCGGTGAACTATCTAAATGATGATAAGCGTTCGAAGTTCCTTGATCACTCATACTGTAAACTAACAAATAGTCAAATAACACAAAACAATATTTACACGTAAGTTATTTCCTAAAAAAGAATTTTAAGTGTCAGCGGAACACTTCTTGGGCTTAAACCAGTGGCTGTAGCTCTGATACCACTCTCTGTCGCAGCCCCCGACCCCTACCCCGGGAGCGGGCGTCGCGAGCATTCAGATGGGTGGTATCGATGTATATTAATTTGGCAGCGGAATACATCAGGACCGTAGTTAAGAAATATTTCGATCAGAGTAAAACACCAAACTTTTATAAAAATTACTTTTTGGGATAAAAACCCAAGTTCATTTGACAATACATTTGTAGGGCTAAACCCTAATTATTGAAAACAAAAACTCCTTTTTATTTAGGTAACTTTTATAGCCACTTTTCCAAGCCTTTAGTGCTCTCCAGCTGGCTTCTATTGGCTTTCACATTTTGTTACCTGAAACGCGTTTTAAAAACATTTTATCAGCAAGAAATACTGGCGGGTGCATCTCAGTTTAATCAAAACAGTTTTATAACTTCATAAAATTGAGGGCATCCGCAATTACATTTGTTTATATCTACTCAATTACTCATTCAGTACTGTCAACACCTGACTTGTGGGTCATATTACCTGTTGGCTAACTCGTTGTCCAACGGTAATGTTTTCCACATTTTGTGTACAAAACCCCAACATGCCGGCAGTAATTATAGAATCACAAATACTCAATTACTGTTAAGTGTAATTTAAAACATTTGAGGTTTTGGTAAAACATTTTGACTCACAAAAATATATTTACAAAAAGTTGGCAAAAAGCAGATGTACTCACATTGTCGACTTAGGTAAAAATAAGCTTCCTGGTGATTCTCCTGGTTATTATTTATTTAAAATTAAACAATGCACACGCGTTAGTAAAATAACCCAAATCACATTAACCGTACAACTCGAGACAGAACTCCAATGACTGACTCAGGCAGAGCCTTGACATGCATTACGAAGTTCTAGATCAATAGGGTGTAACACGAGACAGAATTCCAACAACTGAGTCGGGTAGAGCCGACATGCGTTACGGAATCCTAAATCGATCGTGCAGGGTAATAGCAGGGTTATAGTACTTACAACGAGGCAGAGCTTCGCTTTAGAGTAGGTATTATGCCCGAGTAGAATTTCTACTATATAGAAATTGAGAGAGAATTGAAATTTTTGAACGAATTAAAAATGAGTTGATCGTCCACTATTTATAGGCTGCCAAATCTTGTTTTTCTTGTTTTTCACAAGTACAAAGGTATTTCGGGTCCGTTTTTAACGTACGGGATATATTTTAGGATATCTAGGGTCACGTATAAGGGTTCTAGGAGGGTCGTTATACATGGAGATATTTCTGATGTCACACCACGAAATATCAAAGCATTAGCGTGACTGGACCGGTATCTTCATTGCACAGCGGAAGCAAATAAAGCTAAGACTTCTAGAATGCGAACGACCGCTAAGTACTCGAAATCCCATGGGTTCTCCTATTCCAATCGTTCCTTAGTTTGTAACATGCAACCTGAGAAAGAACATGCGAAAACTCAACATAAAGTTGAGTGAGTTCATAGTTTGTTTTAAAAAAGATTTAAAACAAATCTTTTTGATAACCGGTTTAGGTAATGTTGAGAGAATGTAATAAAACCATTTTCTTTGGCATGTCATTTGAAAATCTTGTGTTTGTAAAATTTGTATAACTGTCAATGTCCGCGTACGACAAAGACAACATGCTCGCATGAGCCTATAACCCACCCCGTGCTAGCAAGTGCCTCACCAAGCCGTTTACTCAAGACGGCCGACTAGCAGGTGATTATAGTTCCAATTAGTAGCGAGGACTACATTGTACAGTTTTAGAGACCCTACGGCCCTTAGTGAGTAGTGGACAATCCAGTCCTTGTGTCAATGGGCCTTTAGGCCTTTGCCCTAGTGGACCATCCAGTCCTTGTGTCATTGGGCCTTTGCCCTAGTGGACCATCCAGTCTTTGTGTCATTGGGCCTTTGCCCCGTTATGAAAACTCATGCATGTTTCGAAAACCTTATATTGTTATAAGAACCGGTAAGTTTAGCATGAACTCTTCGTAAACCATTTGAGTTCGTTGAAATCCTGTTGCGAAATGGTTTAGGAATATGTGATTTTTGTTTATCGAAACATTGTGTTTTTGCAAAACTTGCATGTCTTTCCACCCCTGAAAACATTTATAAAAATGTAAAATAGTAAAAAGTGGGGGTTAAGAACTCACCTTGACATTCCTGTGCAAAGCTAGCTTAGCGTGATTCCGTGATGTCATTCCAAGAATGTGAACTCGCTAGCGTGGGACTAAAGCATTCCTAATCAAGAAATAATTATGAGTTTCTAATTAAACGTAGCTAAACTACGTGTCCGAGCTCTATCGAATCGTTAACTAAACGATTCTATAAAGGTGTTATTGTTTTGATTTAGAATAACCAATCTATGGTTATTTGATCCCGTTTATAATCGGGATAAAACTAAGTCTTGGAAGCGACTTAGTTTCCGAATGATTTAGGATAAATATTTATATATATAAATATAAATATACTTACGAAGTCGTGCTAGTCGTTGCGAATAAAAAAGCATAGATGAAAGAGTAGTACGACTCTTCGTATTTCTCGTAAACTAGTAGCTCGTATTTTGTCGAGGCATTATGATTCGTTTTGTACATCGTAAAGCGTCATCAAAATAGATATATCCTTATATTTATTTTATAAGAAAACTTGAATTTCGATAAGCGTCGTTTATACAATATAAATAAGTTTGGTATTTCGGATTTTTACAGAAAATCGGGCAGGCTTTCCCCAATTTTTAGGATGCCCCAACAACTAAAGTGTCGATTTATTTTCCAAAATTCAACAACAATTCAACAATTTAACACAATGTAACAACTATATATATATTTTCGTCAAAATGTCAAACGTTAATAAGTCACTAAAGTATCGGTTCGAGCTCGGTTCGCGTTAACTATAAAACTAGACTAACGTATGTATATGAAAGTTTAATGCGTCGTTAAAACTTTACCACGTCTTGCGTTTGGCCAGTTGACCCAACAGTTGACGGGTTTGACCACGATGACTTGCGTTGACCGAGTTTGACTTGTTGACTGACTTTAACCGGTTAACCGAGTAGTTCCGAACCTCGAACCGAAACCCGAATATCTGATTCGTTGACCAAACTGAGCTATCTGTTGACTTGTTGACCCGAACTTTGAACTGAGTTGACCCACCTTGACTGTATTGACCCGAGTTAAACCGGCTGACCCGTTTGACTGAGTTGACCGGGTCGAGCCGAGTTGACCCGAGTTGGCACGGACCGCAATTCTGACCCAAGTTTCAAATCTGTCTTGAACCGAAATGACTGGAATTCGTTTAACCAAAACAAGGAGCGAAAAAAAATGATTTAACACAACCACCACCATTACAGTTGCGCCGCCATCAGCCTCCGCCGGTAATCCCGGCACCACCACTGTCGTCCCACGGACCTCCGGCGACCACTGCCGCCGTCGGGTGGTCACCACCGTCCGTCAATCTTTCACCGTCATCGTCTTCATAATCACCATCGCCATTTATCTTCGTCATCAGCATCATCATGTCGTCTGTCTCATCCTCCAGATCTATAATCACCCTCCTATCATCATATTTCATACATTCCAGAAGATTCCGATGAAGTACAGATCCCCAATGAGCATAGGATGTGTCATACGACACTTTAAACTGCACCAGATCACGGCGGCGCGTGTCGGAACAACGGCCGGAGCCGGTCAGGCCAAACAGACAAACGTGAGGGAGAACGAATGGGGGGTTGTGTAACATCCCGAAAATACAAATTTTTAAACTCGTAATTTACTTGCAAATAAATTGTGAGATAATCTAGTTAATAAAGACACTAACTTAGTTAGTGTATCATTTATTGGTAGCTTGAGACATAGAAATAAAATAAAACAAACAAGAGGGGCCAAAAGTGTTAAAATTGAAAATAACTTTAATAAAGCTATTTTATTAAAACACAATCTAAAAATCTGGAAGTGGGGATCGACCAGAACAAGGGGAGGGGCGACCTGGACTCCTTCAAAACCCTGGTTCATGTTAAATCTTACAAATTGAAGATCCAATTGGCTCCTAAATCGAAATCTGAGTTAAGATTAGTAATCCCCATCCCAAGGGGGTTGTAAGGTATGTAAAATTCTATGAAAATCCTCTGTTTGAAATTCTCATGATTTTGGAAAATCCGAAATTAGATGTTGCATGTGTGTTATTCGGTTAAATTAGGGATGAAATAGTGTCTAGAAGTGAAACCTAGACAACTACATGTGAAATCATGATCAAATTCAGGAAATTCCATGAACACCTTGAAGGTGGGTTGTTGGTTTTACAATATGATGATGAACACTAGGGTTTAGAATGATTATCCTAGTGTAATTTGATGATAGAAAGTGATTTCAGAAAGTATGATGTTTAAATGCTATATGAAGGCTTTATTGATGTTAAGTTAGATAATTAGCAAGCTAAGAACTTGAATATGAAAGATATAAAAATTCTGCCCTTATAGTGTTTGAAGAAATGCCTCAAAGAAGGCTTGAAACTGAATTGTTAAATTAAAACGCATAGTTATGATGTATGACAAAATGTGCGTTATGTATGTAAAACAAAGAGTTCTAAACATAAGATGATTGAACTCTATAGGAAAGGAAGCCGGGGCATCTAGCGGGCAAACCGGTGTGGACGCACGTTTGAAGGGCTTGCTTTGAAGGTATGTAACTTGAATTGTTACATTTGAGTAAATTCTTGTTGTTTAGTATATATGTAATTGATTGGTGAATAAAAGTCGAGTTGGAATTAAGCGATGGTGTTCGCTAGTTCAAATAATAGGCCGAGAAATTGGTTAGACTTCAATGGTTGTCGTCAAAATTGGAGGATTCTTTAGATGAGCTAAATGGGTCAAATAACCAGTTAAGGCGTGGAATGCATCGTAGCACGGTTGTTTGGTCTTTGTTAACAATTATAAAAGACCTAAATGAGTATGAAAATTCAGTATATTGATGGGTTAGAACAAGGAATTTGGAAAAAGGGTTTGAGCAAAACAATCAAGAAACCAAAACAGAATGTTCCAGCGACTACCGTAAGTTACGGTGTCACCGTAACTTACGGTAGAGGTCAGAAGCTTACGGTGTGAGTCTACTGCTTTACGGTGGACCATTATTGAAAATTGACCACCGTAACTTACGGTGAAACCGTAAGTTACGGTAAGGTCTGAATTCTTGAAAATTTTGTATAATTGTAAAATTCAAGTTCACTTCAATCATAGTTTCGATCAAGTATTATTTCTAACCATTCTAACATAAATGTTTATGTAAACATTGCAGTTTTAGGTACTCAAAGACTTACGGATGACGGTCAAGCAACTTTTCAAGAACCGAACACATACTTTTGAAGCTTCCACATAAATTGACTATGTTTAAATAATGTTTATTTTGCAAACTGTTCGCTAAACAACTTTTAAAATGTTTAAGTTAGTCCGTAGAAGACTAATGTTGACAATTTAATACTCTTCTTTTGGATCTTATTATATAAAATGATCGTAGTATTTACATATATTGTATATTTACATAAATTAAAAATATGGGTGTTACATGTTGGTAATCAGAGCTCAAGGTTGTCAACAAGTGTTCGGTTCAAGCTTGATCAAGCATCCGATAAGAGTTAATCGTTTAGGTAGAAATTAGAGAATATGGAAATAAATCATGAACAAATATGCATGAAAAGAGTGTGTAAGCTCACTCGAATACAAGAAATGCATAAAACAAGAACGATTAAATCAAGTTATGAACTTGATTGAATCAAAACAAGAACGATTAAATCAAGTTATGAACTTGATTGAATCAAAACAAGAACGATTAAATCAAGTTATGAACTTGATTGAATCAAAATAAGTAAAGCATGTGTTATAAATGGAATGTTTAACGACCTATGTAAACATTTCAGAAATAGAGATAGCAGATGGAGGTAATGATGATGCGGTGCCAAGAGTCACCGAACAAATGAGGGAAGTGATTGCCGAAGAGGTTGGAAAGGCGATCGAAAACAGTTTGTCGGGCTTTATTGATAAAATTCAAAACACAGTTTTATCAATAGTAGAAGAGAGAATCAAGAAATTGGAAGATGATTCAAATTTAGCAAAGGAAAAGCATGGAGGACGAAAGCCTTGTTCATACAAGGAATTCATGGCCTGTAAACCACCAATATATAATGGGGAGGTTGACCCAATAGTGTGCCAACGATGGCTAAGTGATATCGAAGGGGTATTCGAGAGGACGCATTGTGACGAAGATGACTACGTAGCCTATGGTACGGGTCAACTAAGGAGTCAAGCGAAAGATTGGTGGGATAACAAAAAGAGAGAGATCGGTATTGAAGCTGCTAAGGTCATGACTTGGGAAGAATTCAAGACGCCATTTCTTAAGCATCATAGCCCCAAAGCGGTTATGAATAAAATCAAGGAGGAGTTCATGCAACTTAGGCACAAGAATGAGACCATAGACAAGATTACGGCAACGTTTATGGATAAGATGAAGTTTTGCGATGATCTAGTGACGAATGAAGAACAAAAGATATACTACTACCATAACATGTTGAGTGCTGAGTATAGGGAATTTATCACCCCTTCCAAATACGAGACCCTTACCGAGATCATAAATGCTGCTCGGGAAAGGGAGATCGAACTGAAAAAGAGCATTGAAAGGGGTGAACGGAAAGCACAAGATATAAACCCAAGCCCTACTAAGAAGGCACGAACAAACGAAACCGCAAAGAAATTTGATACGAAAGGCGGGTCGCCAAGTTGCAGAATCTGCGGAAAGGGTCATAAAGGCGAATGCCGTTACAAGGATAAGCCTTGTCCCATATGCAAAAAAACGGGACATATGGCTATATCGTGCCCGGAGAAAGTTACGGTTTGTTACAATTGTTATCGAACGGGTCACAAAAAGTCAGAATGCCCGGAACTGGTTGGAAAGAAGGATGGGCAGGACCTGAAAGGTGAAGCCCCAAAAGCAAAGGCAAGATCTTTTCAACTAACCGCCGCCGAAGCAAAGGTTGAACCTGACGTGGTCTCAGGTATATTTGTTGTAAATTCGATTCCTGCACGTGTGTTATTTGATACGGGTGCGAATAAATCCTTTGTTTCATATGGATTTATTCGACATCCTTCATTTGTTCTAACAAAATTACCTGTGCCCTTAGAAGTATAGATAGGTAATAACAAGAGCTTTATGGTTTGTGATGTATGTAAAAACTGTAAACTGAGCATTGATGACGAAGAATATTTGATAAACCTAATCCCGATGTCAATGGGAGAATTTCAAGTAGTCGTTGGGATGGATTGGCTATCTCAACACCATGCAAAGGTTGTGTGTTTTCGTAAAGAGATAAAACTAACATCTCCGAGCGGGAAACACGTCACCATTTATGGCGAAAAAGGAGGCAACCCCATAGTATGCTCAATGTTGAAAGCTCACAAGCTTATGAAGCGAGGATGCAAGGCATTCATGATATACGCTAACGAGCCCGAAAAAGAATCACGAAAGATTGGAGATGTACCGGTAGTACGAGATTATGAAGATGTGTTTCCGGAAGATTTACCGGGGATACCGCCTGAACGGGAAATAGAGTTCGGGATCGAATTGATTCCGGACGCGAAACCCGTAGCAAAAGCCCCATACCGACTTGCATCGTCGGAATTACAAGAGTTGATGTCCCAAATCCAAGACCTGCTTGACAAGGGATTCATAAGGCCGAGTGTGTCTCCTTGGGGCGCACCGGTGTTGTTCGTGAGAAAGAAAGACGGGAGCATGCACATGTGTATCGATTACCGGGAGTTAAACAAACTCACGGTAAAGAACCGATACCCGCTCCCGAGGATAGATGATTTATTCGACCAACTACAAGGTGCGAACTGGTTTTCAAAAATTGACCTTAGATCGGGGTATCACCAACTAAAGGTCAAAGAAGAAGATGTGCCGAAGACGGCTTTCCGCACGAGATACGGACATTACGAATTCCTCATGATGTCATTTGGGCTAACAAACGCACCCGCGGCTTTCATGGACCTCATGAACCGGGTTTGCAAGCCAATGTTGGATAAGTCGGTCATCTTGTTTATCGATGATGTCTTGGTGTATTCGAAAAGCGAAGCTGAACACGCGCACCACTTACAAGAAGTGTTAGAGACACTTAGACGAGAGAAGTTATATGCAAAATTCTCTAAATGTGCCTTTTGGTTACGAGAGGTACAATTTCTTGGCCATGTCATAAGTGCCGACGGAGTTTTGGTGGATCCGTCAAAGATAGAGGCTGTGTCAAAATGGAATCCCCCAAAGAACCCTTCAGAAATTAGAAGCTTTTTGGGGCTTGCGGGATACTATAGGAGATTCATTCAAGATTTCTCCAAGATTGCGTCACCGCTAACAAAGCTAACCTAAAAGAAAGAAAAGTTTATTTGGGGTGTCGATCAAGAAAAAGCGTTTCAAACGCTAAAAGAAAAGTTAACTCAAGCTCCGGTACTGACATTGCCGAACGGAGTCGAAGACATGGTGGTTTATTCTGATGCTTCACTATCGGGGCTCGGTTGTGTGTTGATGCAACGGGGCAAGGTAATAGCCTATGCCTCGAGACAATTGAAAATACACGAGAAGAAATATCCCACGCACGATCTCGAGTTGGCTGCAGTGGTATTTGCATTAAAAATATGGAGGCACTACTTGTATGGGGTAAAGTGCACCATATTCACCGACCACAAGAGCTTGAAATACTTCTTCGAACAGAAGGAGTTAAATATGCGACAAAGGCGATGGTTGGAAACGGTGAAAGATTATGATTGTGAAATACATTATCACCCTGGAAAGGCTAATGTGGTGGCGGATGCTTTGAGCAGAAAAGCGGACTATGTCCCAATACGAGTAAGATCGATGCAACTTATAGTGACCTCGGGTATACTTAAACGTATTTGAGAGGCGCAATTAGAAGCAATGAAAGAAGAGAATTGGAAGAAAGAAAGAATAATCGGTCACTTGAAGGATTTGTCGGATGGGAATCATGGGTTGAAGACTCGATCCGGAAGGATATGGGTCCCACATACTTGTGGAGTGGCACTTCTACTTAATGAAGCTCATAAATCCCGTTATTCAATTCATCCGGGTGCGACCAAAATGTACAATGATTTGAAACAAAATTATTGGTGGCCCGGAATGAAGAGGGATGTGGCGAAGTATGTGGAAAAATGCTTGACATGTTTACAAGTCAAGGCGGAGCACCAGAAACCATATGGCAAACTCCAACCGTTAGAAATTCCGGTTTGGAAATGGGAACATATTACAATGGACCTATTAACCAAGTTGCCTAAGACGAGTCGTGGTTTCGATGCCATTTGGGTAGTGGTAGATAGATTGACGAAAAGTGCTCACTTCATTCCGATTCGTGAGACTTATACATCAGAAAAGATGTCAGAAGTTTACACTAATGAAATAATAGCACGTCATGGGGTGCCGGTATCCATCGTGTCTGATAGGGATACCCGATTTACTTCAAATTTCTGGTGAGATTTCCAAGAGCAAATGGGAACCAAGTTGTTCATTAGCACTGCGTACCATCCTCAAACGGATGGACAGAGTGAAAGAACAATACAAACATTGGGGGATATGCTACGGGCATGTATAATCGACTTTGGAGGAAGTTGGGATGTTCACCTACCGTTAGTCGAGTTTTCGTATAATAACAGCTACCAATCTAGTATTAAGATGGCACCGTACGAAATGCTTTATGGTAGGAAGTGTCGAACCCCGGTATGTTGGGGTGAAGTGGATCCACGTGAACTCGCTGATCAAGATATAGTACGAGCCACGAATGAAAAGATCGATATAGTTCGGGCACACTTGAAAGCAGCTCAAGACAGGCAAAAGGCGTATGCTGATAAAAGGAATAGGCCAATCGAATTACAGGTTGGTGACATGGTCATGCTAAAAGTTTCCCCATGGAAGGGCGTTATTAGATTCAGAAAAAGGGGGAAGCTAAGCCCGAGGTTTATTGGGCCATTTAAAATTATCGGAAGAGTTGGCAAGGTAGCTTACCGCCTTGAGCTACCGGAGGAACTAAGTGGGATCCATGGCACGTTCCACGTGTCACAATTAAGAAAGTGCCTAGCAGACGAAACGGCCTATATCCATTACGATGATATCGAAGTGGATAATAGTCTGAACTATGCGATGAGACCGGTGGAGATTTTAGACCGAAAGGTTAAACAATTACGAAATAAACAAATTGACCAAGTGAAAGTCAAATGAGAGCATAGGAAAGGTTCGGACACTACGTGGGAGTCCGAAGAGGAGATGCGATGTCTTCACCTTACATTATTTGGTACGTACTTCGGTTTCGGGGACGAAACCCTTTTAAGGGGGATGGACTTGTAACATCCCGAAAATACAAATTTTTAAACTCGTAATTTACTTGCAAATAAATTGTGAGATAATCTAGTTAATAAAGACACTAACTTAGTTAGTGTATCATTTATTGGTAGCTTGAGACATAGAAATAAAATAAAACAAACAAGAGGGGCCAAAAGTGTAAAAATTGAAAATAACTTTAATAAAGCTATTTTATTAAAACACAATCTAAAAATCTGGAAGTGGGGATCGACCAGAACAAGGGGAGGGGCGACCTGGACTCCTTCAAAACCCTGGTTCATGTTAAATCTTACAAATTGAAGATCCAATTGGCTCCTAAATCGAAATCTGAGTTAAGATTAGTAATCCTCATCACAAGGGGTTGTAAGGTATGTAAAATTCTATGAAAATCCTCTGTTTGAAATTCTCATGATTTTGGAAAATCCGAAATTAGATGTTGCATGTGTGTTATTTGGTTAAATTAGGGATGATATAGTGTCTAGAAGTGAAACCTAGACAACTACATGTGAAATCATGATCAAATTCAGGAAATTCCATGAACACCTTGAATGTGGGTTGTTGGTTTTACAATATGATGATGAACACTAGGGTTTAGAATGATTATCCTAGTGTAATTTGATGATAGAAAGTGATTTCAGAAAGTATGATGTTTAAATGCTATATGAAGGCTTTATTGATGTTAAGTTAGATAATTAGCAAGCTAAGAACTTGAATATGAAAGATATAAAAATTCTGCCCTTATAGTGTTTGAAGAAATGCCTCAAAGAAGGCTTGAAACTGAATTGTTAAATTAAAACGCATAGTTATGATGTATGACAAAATGTGCGTTATGTATGTAAAACAAAGAGTTCTAAACATAAGATGATTGAACTCTATAGGAAAGGAAGCCAGGGCATCTAGCGGGCAAACCGGTGTGGACGCACGTTTGAAGGGCTTGCTTTGAAGGTATGTAACTTGAATTGTTACATTTGAGTAAATTCTTGTTGTTTAGTATATATGTAATTGATTGGTGAATAAAAGTCGAGTTGGAATTAAGCGATGGTGTTCGCTAGTTCAAATAATAGGCCGAGAAATTGGTTAGACTTCATTGGTTGTCGTCAAAATTGGAGGATTCTTTAGATGAGCTAAATGGGTCAAATAACCAGTTAAGGCGTGGAATGCATCGTAGCACGGTTGTTTGGTCTTTGTTAACAATTATAAAAGACCTAAATGAGTATGAAAATTCAGTATATTGATGGGTTAGAACAAGGAATTTGGAAAAAGGGTTTGAGCAAAACAATCAAGAAACCAAAACAGAATGTTCCAGCGACTACCGTAAGTTACGGTGTCACCGTAACTTACGGTAGAGGTCAGAAGCTTACGGTGTGAGTCTACTGCTTTACGGTGGACCATTATTGAAAATTGACCACCGTAACTTACGGTGAAACCGTAAGTTACGGTAAGGTCTGAATTCTTGAAAATTTTGTATAATTGTAAAATTCAAGTTCACTTCAATCATAGTTTCGATCAAGTATTATTTCTAACCATTCTAACATAAATGTTTATGTAAACATTGCAGTTTTAGGTACTCAAAGACTTACGGATGACGGTCAAGCAACTTTTCAAGAACCGAACACATACTTTTGAAGCTTCCGCATAAATTGACTATGTTTAAACAATGTTTATTTTGTAAACTGTTCGCTAAACAACTTTTAAAATGTTTAAGTTAGTCCGTAGAAAACTAATGTTGACAATTTAATACTCTTCTTTTGGATCTTATTATATAAAATGATCGTAGTATTTACATATATTGTATATTTACATAAATTAAAAATATGGGTGTTACAGGTTGGGGTATGGTGGGTTTGCGGAGAACAACGGCTGCCAGCAGCCGGCCGACATCTCCGGCTCCGTTTGCCGGAGTGGATGAGAGGGAGAGAAAATCAGTTGTGTTGTTCACGGCTGAAATAAAAAGAAAGGAGGAATGGGTTGGGTTAAGATGATATGGTATACATGTATGATGGAGTCTAGATATATTTAAATCAATGTTTTTCAACGAAATAAGGTGGTATAGTGTCACGGGCCAAATGTTTGAAGATCGTGATGCTATGGGCTGTGCTTGAACGCTTGGGTTACTGGCTAGTCCTAGACTTTATCCGGGGACGAAGTCAGTGTCAATGAAGAGGTGTACGTGCCTAGTCGTGCAAACGACGAACGCACCACTGGTCGAGAGCTGGTGCCGCTCTCCTGATGAGTCCAAGGCAGGACGAAACCAGTGACCCACACAAAGAAGCGTGATAGATTGGCTTGTCCCCGAGGACTTGGGGACGCCACACGGGGGTCGAAAAGTATGCCCGTGACAATTTGGTATCAGAGCAGAACGATTCTCGGATACGTTGGAACGTGACTCTTAACCAAATGAGCTTAACATTTAGAGTATGGTTGCGCAATGGTGGTGGGAGAAGACCAAATATGGGTTTGTTTCGGCAAAGGTCTTTGTACTCCGCGAGTATGGGATCGTGAGAGCCGCTCAAGTATAGTTGCAGTGAAACCCTCCGTGTTATGTTAAAAAAATCTACGGTTCAAGCAGCGCCGTAAAAAGGAAGTTTTGTGAAAGCTGCTACAACTATTCAGGTCCCCGTATTCCTGAAACAAGGTGAATCATCGGCACCTAATCCGATGCGGTGGACGTCAGCGCCACTTATAACCAAAACTGACGTACTATATTGAACATGCACGACAGAAGATCATTGTTGCTGTGCTTTCGGGTGTCCTACCCTCCCAAAGTGAATCATGCTCAACATAAGGGGATCATGCATTGTCAAGTATGCGAGCTGGTATGGGACGGCGAGCATGCACGAGGACGTGCATGAAATGGTGGTGGGAGAGTGTCACGGGCCAAATGTTTGAAGATCGCGATGCTATCGGTTGTGCTTGAACGCTTGGGTTACTGGCTAGTCCTGGACTTTATCAAGGGACGGAGTCAGTGTCAATGAAGAGGTGTATGTGCCTAGTCGTGCAAACGACGAACGCACCACTGGTCGAGAGCTGGCGCCGCTCTCCTGATGAGTCCAAGGCAGGACGAAACCAGTGACCCACACAAAGATGCGGGATGGTTTGGCTTGTCCCCGAGGACTTAGGGACGCCACACGGGGGTCGAAAAGTAACCCCGTGACAATAGGGTGCAATAAATGAAGTATGGCTTTTACTTTGACCCATTACCTTGATCCATGTAAAATATTTAGACAAAGAAACTTTTTATTTATATATATATATATATATATTTATCAAAGATTGAACGAATTTGGTGGCTTTTGTTAGCATAGTTTAGTTTATAGAAAGAGTTAAACCCTTAAAACCAATTTCTTTGTAACTAATTTTTAGATTTTAGTCATTGTATAATTAAAATCTAATGGAATCCATTTAAAATTTTATCTCATGACATGGACGTTATTATTAGTATATATATACACACACAAAAATGAAACATAGTGGGCATATGTGTATTTATATATGTCAGTGAATGTGTGCATACACAATTCATATTATGCATGTTATAATCTCTATATATGTGTAGATATGCGTTCAAATCAAAGGGTATTTTATATTATATTCAGATGTATATATAAGTATATTGCATAAAAAGAAAACTTGTTAAAAGCTTCCTTAATATTTTCGCAAAACCATCTTCATACATATAAGTTATATATATGTAAAGCTCATATTTGTCGGCGTTGTCAGTATTTTGTCCGGTGTCAGTTCGTTACCGCTTATCGTTCAGCAGTCTTCCCACAAATCAACATTGGCATACTGTAGAGCCGAATAGACATTCCTAGGCACTCCAAAAGGCCTATTTAAGTTGATTTACGTCTTAAGCACTAATTATTATCGTCTAAACGTTTGTTAATCGCGTAATTAAAAGGCGTAAGTTACCGGTTGTTACATCTGAAATATTCATTGTATTTGTATCGCATTTATTGCAGATTTAACCGACCCGGAATGACCAAGCCGGGTCATTCCTCTACAAAAAACAAATAGTCACTAGAACAAGTTTTGTAAAATCAAAATAGATATGAATACAACATATTTATAAAACAAACTAGAATTATAAATCTTTATATCTTTGACATAACAAGTGATTAAAGAAATACTTACAAGAATCATCCATAAGACCATGCGTAGTGGTAAGGTGAATAATGCCCCTATCTTTGGGCGTTTTCCATCATGTGGCAGTCCAGTCAACTAGGGGCATTATTGGACGTTTTTTTCTAAAATAGGTGTAGCAGGGATGTGGGTATTACGTTAAAACGGGTGTAAAGAATTAAATAAAAAAACTAACAAAAAAAGGGGATTGGCCAAGAAAAAGAGGGAACCATCTGATTGGCCAACCAATTTGTCATTTAGCGTGATTTAAAGCACGCCTGGAGGCCTTTTTTGCGAGATCAAGCCGAAAAATGCCCAAGGGGGTGGGAAGGTGGCGTGTTGGGGCGTTTTGGAGGTGAAATTTTGAAAAAAAACACGCCCATTACGGGTGGTCTATCTGGAAGTCTTGAACCATGTATTGGAGTATTGGACTTGCAACATACATATTGTTATAAATGCTCACTGAAATGGAAGCTCACATCACATCGACTTTAATATTTTTAACTTCATGCCAAAAATGTTGAAATTACACCCCAAAGCAGACATGATCACATAACCTTTGGTGATTTCTAAAATCACATTGGTAGAAACACACAACTAATTTTATGTTTATTAGTTTGGTTTATGTTTCAACCATAAGAGTTAATCTTCTTAATTCTTCCTGAGCTAAAGCTGAGATCCTTCCTGCAAAACAATCAACACCTCGTTAAGCTCGTTAAGAGGGGAATATGAGGGTTTCCCTCTTAACCACTCTCCGACGTGAGAATAAGTACTTGTTTTGAGGAAATAAGTGTGTGTTAAGAGTGGGAGAGTAGAGAGCAGAATGGTTTAACCTGCATATGAAGGTCCCTATTTATAGCCGGAGTAGTGTAGAAGGAGATGGGCTGATGGCCCTTGGGCCTGGAGTCGACAACAAGGAATATCCTTTTTGTCTCTTCTATGACGACCGTTGGTGTTTCTAGAAGATCGCCGGTGCTGGCGCACGTTGATTGGAGCCACGTGTCCGGGTTGTAGTCCTTGTTGTCTCTCTGACATCAGCAGATGAGTGGAGATCATGGGGCAGTTGTCGCCGCCCCCTGATTGGTGCCATGTAAGCGTCCTTGTGTACTTTTTGTCTTGCACGATTGTTAATCGTGGAGCACGATAGGATACAGTCTGCTGGACGCTGATTGGCTTACTCTTCTGCCACTCGTACCTTACGTGTTTCCTGGAATGAACCTGCGCCACTTCTCTCGCGCGGCCTCTGGAGTGTATCCGATCAGCCGGCGCAAGGTATAGGGATCGAAGGCTTTCATTCAGGATACTAAGTTTGGAATCTGATCTTCCATCTTGCTTGGGCCTCGCGCGCGGCTTAGGCTGTGCCTATGTAGTCCGGCGGGGTCTGCAGATTTGTCAGATTCTTGTATTAGGAGTATGGTTCTGCGCGCGACCTGATTGATCTGCGCAGCTTTTTGGGACCATACCCCTTCAACATTTCTTAGTGAAACGGTTTTAGAATCTGTTTGACAAATTCAAAAAACGACATAATTTGGTTATTTTAATGTATGATTGATCCATGTTATACGTAGCAAGTGGCCTCTTTGTATTTTGGAAAGTTAAATTTCATACTATTTACTCAGACATTCTTTCTTCCGCACGTTAACCCACCATCTTGCACTCAAATTTCCAAGTCATTATAAAATGATTTCTAATTACTTAAATACATATACCAATAGAAAATAGATCAGAAATTATAATAGAGGAAGTATTTAAACCTTCTAGATGTAATACTCTTCCAAAAACCTATGTTGCAAGTTGTGAGGGGTGCATTTAGGTAGTGTTTGATATGCAGGAATAAGAGGCGGAATAGAATGAACTATTACGAGGGAGTGAAAAGAGGTGTGTTTGGTTGGTCAACGTAATGGAATCACCCATTCCATAAGTCATTCCATTCCCTCAAATTCATTCCATCCACTCCCTCTGTTTTTTTTTCCATTGCATACCCTCTCTCACCCTACGTCACAAACACCGTCCATTACCATCACCACCGTCCTCCACCGCCATCGACTACCATCTCTGCCACCAGCCATCGTAGACCACCGCCACCTCGACCACTACCGCCACCCTCCGCTCCGCTGCCACCACCGGCTACCGTTGACCACCACCACCCATCGTCACCGCCGCCACCACCACCCGTCGCCACCACCATCAACCACCATCGCCGCCACCCGCCAGCGTCGAGCACCGCCACCCGACCACTACCGCCACCCTCCGCTGATTACCACCACCATTTTCCGCGGCCACCACCCGCTACCGTCGACCACCAGCACCCACCGTCGTCGCCACGACCACCACCCGTCGCCACCACCATCGCCGCCACCCGCCACCGCAGAGCACCGCTAACCCCGACCATCGCCACCGCTAACAACCGTCACCCACGGACCACCGCCACCACCGACCACCGCCACTAGCCGCCATCGATCACCACCACCACCCATCGCCGATTTAGTTCATTAATCTTTTCTTACCTACCAAACAACACAAGGTAATGATTTATTCCTTTCCTGTATGGTAACTAATAGCCAAATGTTAAATCAGTCATGAGATTATGTAATATTGTGTCATTATTGTATATTTCGTTTCCTAGTTTATAGGCTCTTGTAAACACTATATATTATTTCTTTAATCAATGTAAATGTGAGAGATTGAGTCCTAATATGGTATCAGCCTAATTGGTGATCCTGTTTCCTTCCCTTCTTCCTGCTCGTCCTACCATCGCCTCCTCTGCCTCTCCCTTTTTTTCCAGCCGATCCCCTTCTCCCTTTTTCACCTATCTTCTAACCTGCACTTCCATGGCCTCCTCATCAACCACCCTTACCACTTCTCTACACCCTCTCCTTCACTTTATCCCTCTTAAGCTTACTTTCTCAAATTACCTTGCATGGAGTCAACAGGTTAAACTTGTTCTCTCCCTTCAATCCCTTCTCGGCCATATTGACGGCACCACAAAAACCCATGTCGAAACCCTCACCGCTGACGACAAAACCTCTCCCAATTCTGATTATGCCACTTGGTTAGCCAATGACCAGGCTGTGCGTCTTCTTATTCAGTCATCCTTGTCCGAAGAAGCCATGTCCGAGGTTATCGGACTTCACATAGCCCACCAAATCTGGCTCTCCCTTGAAGCTGCCTACAGCCACCCTTCTATCGATCGTATGCATATCCTCAGAGACAACCTTCGTCTTTTACAAAAAGGCTCCTCCATTGTCGCAGAATTTGGACGCAAGTTCAAGGCTCTCTGTGACCAACTCGCCGCTATCGGTCACCCGGTTTATGAAACCGATAAATGCCACTACTGAACTACTTATCGTGCCATCGGCATCTCGTCTTTCCGCGAGTTGCTTGCAAAAACCGAGAATCAAGTGATTTTTATACAATCTCTTCATGGTCAGCAGACGCCGCCGGTAGCCTTTACGACTCAACCCCTATGATCCGGTAACTCTCGTTCTAATTCTGATTCAACTAACTCTAACCGTGGTCGAGGTCATGGTCGTGGTGCAGGTCGTGGTCGCACTCAACGCCCTCCTCATTGCCAACTATGCAGGACAGACGGTCATTATGCGAACGTCTGTCCGAATCTTGCTAGCTTTGCAAAGCAAGCATCGTCTGCTGATGCAAATCTGGCTCATGCTTTTCATGCGCCATGTCACTCATGAGGACCATCCTGATTGGGCTGGCGATACAGGTGCGTCGGCTCCTATGACTCCTTATCTTAAGGATCTTGATGCCCCTTTTCGTTCCTCTATGCATGATTTTGTTCGTTTCGGTAATGGTCATACCTTACCGGTGACAAATATTGGAACCACCTCTCTTACAAAAAATATTCACCTAAAAAATGTTCTAGTCGTCCCGCATCTTACCAAACGTTTACTCTCTATTAGTAAACTTACCCATGATTCTCCTGTCGATGTCCTTTTCTCTAACAATTTTTTTCATATTCAGGATCGAAAATCAAAGGAGATCCTAGCAAAGGGAACCTGTGAGAATGGCCTCTACATCCTTCGAGAAGGAAATCGTGCATTCATTGCTTCCTAGTCTGATCATCATCTTAAAGCCTCTTTTGACAAATGGCATGCTCGCCTTGGTCACGTGTCATTTGATATTATTTCTAGATTGCATAGACTTGGCTCTTTATTTGTTACTTCACTTTTACCAAAACCTACAGTTTGTTCTTCTTGTCAATTATCTAAATCCAAACGATTGCCTTTTGTTTTGAATGAAAAACAATTTTTGCATGCTCTTTATTTGATACATTGTGATTTGTGGGGTCCTACACCTGTTACTTCTTCGCATGGTTATCGGTTTTATGCTATATTTATTGATGACTATTCTCGTTTCACATGGTTTTACCCACTTAAGCATAAATCCGAATTTTATAAGGCCTTATTAGTGTTTGCTCCATTTGTTCAAAATCAGTTGTCATGTAAAATTAAAATCTTTCAGAGTGATGGGGGTACTGAGTTTACAAACCACCGCTTCCAAATTTTTTTTACCGAACAAGGAATTCATCATCATCTTTCTTGTCCTTACACCCCTGAACAAAATGGGCGCGCTGAACGCAAACATAGACATCTCACTGAAACCAGTCTTGCTATGCTTTTTAACTCCCACGCACCCGCCACATTGTGGACTGATGCTTTTGCGTCCGCCACCTTCATTTTAAACCGTTTACCCTCCGCCATACTTGATTTCAAATCTCCTTATGAAGTTTTGTACGGTACCTCACCCACTTATTCCAATCTTCGTGTATTCGGTTATCGGGTTTTTCCATATTTGCGAGACTATGCGAAACATAAGTTAGCTCCTCGTAGTGCCGAGTGTGTCTTTATTGGTTGTGATGCAAAGTACAAAGGCTATAAATGTTTGGATCCGCATAGTCACCACGTCTATGTTACGCGTCATGCACAGTTTGATGAATCAAATTTTCCATTTAGTGCTCACACTAGTCCGATTGATATGGCTACCTTGGTTTTTTCAAATTTTTGACAAGACCTTACCGTTCGTTCCCATACCAAACCCGCCACCTTTTGCCGATATACCTGCTGAATCCCCCTCACCTTCTATCGAGCCTACTCATGCTTCTCACAATTAGTCTCATTGTCCTTCGTGTTCCGCTTCCGTTGCCCAATCGTCACATTCTCCAAACCATTCCTCGGCCCATACTTCCGCTCCTCTGCTCATTCCTTCGGTCCACGCTACCCCAGCCCACACTTCCGCAAACCCAGCCCACACAAACCCAGCCTACACTACCCCAGCCCACACTACCGAAACCTCAGCTCCCTCTCCCAGCCCCTCGGCCCAATCCTCTATTCCTACCCAGCCCATTTCATTCCAACCCGCTACCACTTTACCTCCACCTTTCAGCCCACCTCCACCTTCCCACACTACCTCTGGATCAACTATTGGGCCGATGCCATCACATCCAATGCGGACTCGATCGAAAAATGGGATTTACAAGCCTAAGTTTTTTACTGATTTTGCTTTGTTTTCAGGTCCTTTACATCATGCTATTCTTGCAGCACAGGATCCTCGTGGTTTTAAGTCGGCTGCAAAGCACACCAAATGGCTTAAAGCGATGGAGGAAGAACTTCAGGCGTTACGGTCAAATAATACTTGGGTTCTTGTACCAAGACCCTCCAACGCAAATATAGTGGGATCAAAATGGGTTTTTTGGATGAAATACAAAGCTGATGGTTCTGTTGACAGGTACAAGGCTCGTTTGGTTGCTGAGGGATTCACTCAAATTCCTGGCCTAGATTTTTCACACACTTTCAGTCCGGTTGTGAAGGCCTTTACGGTTCGTGTGGTTCTTGCTCTTGCTACTATTTATGGATGGTCGCTGATATTCACCAATTTACACATAATTTAGTCCCCCATTTTATCCCCATTTTACGCGTTTTTGGCCGTAAAACCGAGAATCGGATACTTAATCGGGTTTACTTTTGGTTACAGGCCTAAAACAGCATGCCAAACAAGAAGATGATGAAAACGAGGATTTCCCGGGCGAAACGACAAAGCTGCGAAGATTTTGCAAAGAATTCTTATCTGGGCGAGTTGCACGGTCGTGCGACCCATCGCACCACCGTGCGGATCCGACAAACAGGCTCATCTCAGTGATGCACAGCTAGTGCGATCCAACGTGCAAGTCTTCTCGGCAATGTACGACCATGCGACTTAAAGAACGCTCGTGCGGATGCGATGACCAAGCCCCAGCCCGGAGTTGCACCCCAGTGCAGTTGGTCGTGCCATAGGAACATCGGAGATGCACGATCGTGCATCCTATGGAACGACCGTGCGACTACGAAGACCGGTCAAGATCTGCTAATGTCACACAGTATGGTGAACAGGATTTTAAAAGTGAACGGTCGTGCACTTTAATGGCACGACCATGCGACATGAAAAAGTTATAAAAAACAGACAACAGCTTTCATTTGGTAATTATGGACTTTTGGGAGCTCATTTGGCAAATTCACAGGTTCCGGAGGCTCTTGCTTTCACCCGGATTCAAGCCCCATTGTGCCGTTTAACTCCGTTACTATCCGGATACTCAATCTTGTGCTTGTTTATGGTTTGATTCTTCAATCTCTCCATGTTTTTGTTCATGTTTCAAACATTTAGATTGATGATTATGTATTATCGTAAGCCTTTGGGTAAAAACACTAGTATCCCTTGCTTAATTACAACCATTAGTATGTTAATTATGTTTGTAATGACACTTTGAAGCATTTTCTATGTTACTCTTTGATGATTAGTTTGCAACCTTGTTTATTGATGTTGAATTCTTGATTATAAGTAATTATCTTGGATGATTGGTATGTGGTTAGTTAAGATATTTACAAGAAGAAGCTTAATTAATCATGTATTAGTAGACTTTGAACTTTGTTAACTTGTTTAATATGTTTGCACCATGATACTAGAAATGGTTAGTGGGTTAATAAGGGATAATTAGTCGCTTCGACAGTTGGATGTTCGGAATGCGTTTCTAAATGGCGATCTTACTGAAACTGTTTACATGGAGCAACCTACGGGGTTTGTTGACGAAAAATTTCCTCATCATGTCTGTCGACTTCAAAAAGCTCTCTACGGACTAAAGCAAGCTCCCCGTGCTTGGTTTCAGCGTCTCAGTAATTTCTTGATTGTCAAAGGGTTTGTTTGTTGCAAAGCATATACCTCCTTGTTTATCTTCAACCGAGGGAACACCATCATCTACCTCCTTGTCTATGTAGACGATATTATTATTACTGGCAGTGATTCTACTCTGATTCAATCGTTTATTGTGAGTTTACACAACGAATTTTCAGTAAAGGATCTGGGTGCTCTTGGTTATTTCTTAGGTCTTGAGGTCACCTATGCAGAAGATGGTCTTTTCCTAAGTCAAGCTAAATATGCTCATGACATCTTGGCTCGTGCAGGCTTGCTTGATTCAAAGCCGGTTGATACTCCATTAGCTGCTTCAGAGAGTTTTCTCAGCATAGGTGAACCTTTTCATGATCCCACTCTTTATCGATCATTGGTTGGAGCTCTACAGTATCTCACTATTACGCGTCATGATCTCTCTTATGTTGTTAATCAAGCCAGCCAGTATCTGCAGTCACCTACTACTTCTCATTTTCAATCGGTCAAATGCATTCTACGCTATGTTAAGGGCACAATCTCCTATGGTTTAACCTTCTCTAAACCGTCTTTGACCACCTTAGTTGGGTACTCTGATGCTGACTGGGCTTGCTGTATCGAGACCCGCCGTTCGACTTATGGTTATTCAATTTATTTGTGTGGTAATCTTGTTTCCTGGAGTGCGAAGAAGTAGCCTACTGTCTCTCGTTCCCGCTGCGAATCTGAATATCGTGCTATGGCGAATACTGCGGCTGAGATTATTTGGATTACTCACCTTTTTGCGTGAATTACATGCTCTTCCTACTGATCGACCTACTCTTCTGTGTGATAATAAGAGTGCTATTTTTCTCAGTCAAAATCCAGTCTCTCACAAATGTGCGAAGTATATTGATATTGATTATCACTTTGTTCGAGAACTTGTCTCATCTGGAAAGCTCTACACCAAGTTTGTTCCATCCAATCTCTAGGTTGCTGACATTTTTACCAAGAGTCTTCCCAAGCCTTTGTTTTAGAAATTTCGGACTCTGCTCCGTGTTGGTCCTCCACCTGTTCGATTGAAGGGGGTAATAGCCTAACGTTAAATCAGTCATGAGATTATGTAATATTGTGTCATTATTGTATATTTCTTTTCCTAGTTTATAGGCTCTTGTAAACACTATATATTATTTCTTCAATCAATGTAAATGTGAGAGATTGAGTCCTAATAATAACCAACAAGACTATGGAATGTAATGATCCATTTCATTTCTTTGTCCATTCCATTATCTCGTCCATTCTATTCCCTCATTTATTCCATTACACCATACCAAACAGACCCTTAAAGATTAGAGAGAATTTATAAAGGTGATTTTATACATAAATATATTGAAAACCACTACCAATCTTAGTGAGATGAAAAAAGGTAATTACTAAATTTTAGTCAAACGTCGTAATGAAGATAAACATTTGGTGAAGACAAATAAGTGAACTAAATTTGGATTAGTTAATATGTGAATTCTCTTTATCCATCGTGATTTCTCTTTTATTCTAGACGTATGTTTCTTGTTTTTCATAAGGACTAATCTTCTAGACGTATGTTTCTCTTTATCCATCGAGCCGGGGGTCTCATTGGAAGCAGCCTCTCTATTCCTACGGGGTAGAGGTAAGGCTGTCTTCATCCCACCCTCCTCAGACCCTACCTTAGCTTTTGCTATTGGTGGGATATACTGAGTACGATGATGATGATGAATGTTTTAAAAGTGGTTATAAAGTTGAATAGATTATCTTCACCCCTCTTATAAAATCCATTTTTTATAAGAGTTAAGTACACGAAAAGTCCTCGTAGCTTGTTAAAATATTGATTTTGGTATCCAACTACGAAAAACTACACTTGCAGTAAAAACTACACTTGCAGTCCCAAACTTTGCATAAAAGTAATATGTTTGGTCCTTAGGTTCGATGGGATTATGTTTTTTTTTTGTTAAATGTGCATAAAAAGACCAAGATACTCTTTAATATTAGAAAAATAACATAATAAAGAATGAATTATTTATTATTATTAAATATATATACACACATGTTGAATATTGTATGTCCAATTATCAATATTTCAACATTATTAACATTATTATCGAGATACGATCTAAAAAGTTACACTTTAGACGATAAACAAATAATAATATTTTATTGTTAAATATTAGTTTATGAAATGCGGATTTAATTGCAATAGATATTTATATAAAGATATAATTAAACGGATTGCGATAAACAAATAATAATATTTTATTGTTAAATATTAGTTTATGAAATGAGGATTTAATTGCAATAGAGCTAAAGGGGTTCGTTTGTAATTAAAGGTTCAATTACAAAATAAAAGGTCGATGTTAGGAGTGCGTTAAGTGTAATTACTTTGATTGATTAAAAAAAAATCTAATTACAAACCCCTAAGATCCATCCCAAGAAACTTGGCACCACATTCTCGTCTTTATATGTCAACGATATGGTTATCACAGGCGATATTGAGTCTTTGAATCATGATTTGGCTCACTGTTTTACTGTGAAGGATTTGGGTCTCCTATGATATTTTTTTGTGTATTGTGATGACTTAGTATCAGAAAGGATACTTCCTTTCTCAGACAAAATATATATTAGCTCTATTTCAGCGGACAAGACTTTCTGATAATATAACTCACTGCGTCAAAATGGTCTACAACCGCAGATTGCCTAAAACCGGCCTGCCACACTTTCGACTAAATATGTGGCTAAAGATCATTCATAAAATTTTAAAACATTTTTAGCCACACATTTTATTATTAGTAATGTGACCATTGTATCAGAGTCGTCTTCGAGAACTCTCAAAATAAATTAGGCCTTGGGTGAAATAAAAATTTGGGCCCAAAATTGTAGTAAGATGAAATGAATTAAAGAAAATAAGACCTTGGTTGTGGAGCTAAGACTTGAACTTGAGACATCAGCATTATCATGAGATGATTTTTTTCCACTCCACCACCAAGACTTTTATGTTAAATAAATGAATGCACATGTTAAATATAGCATTTACTATATGTATAAAAGCTTATAAAAACTTTTCAGGCCCTTTGAAAATTCGGGCCTAGAGTGACGGCAAGGGTTGGCCGGCCTAAGAGCCTGCCCTGCATTGTATAATAGTTAGTTACCTTTAGCCACATTTTAGAAAAATATGTTACATTTACTAGCCACAACTAGAAAAAAGTGGCCAAATGTGACCTACTGCCATGATATTTGTTTAATTGTTTTATTTATTTATGTGACCAAAACACATCTTTTCTAAACTTTTAGCCACACTTTCAATAAAAAATGTGACAATTACTAGCAACAGTTAAAAGATGTGATGGAATGTTACTAACTACCACAATACATTTTTAATGATGTGGCTAAAAGCCAACACACATGATCACTTACAAGTTTGTGTGACCAAAGAGAATTGTTTATTAGTCACTTAGTAAAATAAAAAAAAATTAATAACTATTAAGTATTTTATAGTCACGGTTAAAGTTTTATGTATGGCTAAAAGATATCAATAGTGATCGGAAAATAATAAACATATGACTACTATGTTGATACATAATGTCTAATGCCTACGTCTTAGTTGTGTCTAGTTTAAATGAATAGGACAGTAGTTTAGTGTGATTAGGGTTTTGAATTTGAGTTTTAATCTAAAACAGTCTCATACGTGCGCATGAGCACATACGCACGTATGAGAGGACATGCGTGTGTGATGGCCTCTGAATACTAACCCTCATGCGCATGTAACAAACTTTCCACACTTTGATCTTTGGGAGATCTTTATCATTTTGTAAGAAATTGCTATGCAATTGATAATGAAACTTTGAATTATGATACAAGTGTGTTACAAGATCATATCATGAATTCCGCGCGTGATTTGATTCGTTTAATATTCAGTTATTGAGCTTTTTGTGTTTTTCGACATTTTTAGCCATGAAATACGATCCTACAAGTGGTATCAGAGCTTGGGAAGCTGATATTTATGCGTAGTGCACTTGAAGATTGAAGATTTTGCTCGAAAAGCTTGTTTTTTTACCTATTTTGAAGATTTTACATAGTTTCCACAGTTCAAAACCTCTGATTCCTCTTCTACACCTTCTTTAATCATTATTGAACAACAAACTGAAACTGATGTTAAAATTTATCCAATTCAATGAAATTCTGCCAAAATTTGTCAAAAATCATGTTCAGACGTATGAATGCAACCTTGCACGCATGCACACATGCGCGCGTATATGCCTTCATCCGTTGAGAAAACCAAGCGCATAAGCTCTCAAACGCTCGTGTGAGACTCATATGTTCAGGCTCATTCGTTTAAGACTGATTCATACGCGAATGGGTTCATCCGTTTGATACCTTCATACGCTGAGAAGTCTCATTTGTTTCATATTCCTCATACGCTTTGAATCTCATCCGTTCAATAGTCCCATCCTTGTTGAAACTTCAAACGTTCATAGCCTCATATGTTTAAACTATTCATACGCACGAAAGCTCATACTCTTGAAGTTTTTGAGAATTTTTGCTAAGTATGGAATAAGAGTTGTTTAACGCTTCTATGGCTAGTGGGAGTTCATCAAATCTTATCTAAAATATGAATCTCGATAATGAGATGGGAACCACGAATAAGCCTCCTAAACTGTTGAAGATGGAGAATTACTCGAGGTGGGTTGGAAATTTTGAAAAATGCGTGCAAGCCAATCATCCCGATGCTTGGATCACTTTAGAACAAGATTACCAGACTCCAACATCTGAATCTGGAGGGAACTTCAAAGTTTCAGAAATCCCAGAAGCAGAAAGAGATAAAAATATTAAAGAGAAGAAAATGATGAATTTAATGCAACAGTCGATCAAAGCTGAGATATTAGAGTTACTAAAACATACTGGATTGCCTTACTCTATCTGGGAAGCTCTCCGAAATAAACATCGAGGGAATAACGACATGAGGAGGAGCAAGAGAGCATAATTAAAGTAAGAATTCAATATTCAATTTTCTTGTAGCTGAGATGAAGAGATTAAATATGGCAAAGATGAAGAGGACTTTATGGAAAAGTTGCTGGATGCTTTACCAAGTGTTGAATGGGGAACATCCGTGTTGATTCTTAAATCACATTGAGTAGAGTATTCAAAATTGACTTTGGAAAAATTGATAGAGACATTGGAATCACATGAGCTGGAGTTGAAGAAAATTACATAGATGAAATCTTCCAATATTTCTCAGGATGTCGGACTTTACTACAAAGGCACAGATCCAGTGATTACCGTGAGTCAGAAAATTCAGACTACCTTCAGTGATGAAGCAGGAAGTGGGAATTGTTTTGTTAGAAGCGGGTGGTTCAGGATATTTGCAGTTAATGCAATCATCTTACAGCAGTGGAAGCTCAAACAGTACACCGTAGCAAACTCCACAACAATCCTCAAATCAAACTTATCAGAACTCAAATAAATCACCTAAATCCTTACACTCCAATATTGTTGTAAATCTTCAGAATGCACAAGGTCTGTCAGCTACCAATGCGAAAGAACACAAGACATTTTTAGCTTCAATTCTAGAATCGTACGAAGGGTTGGCCACGAGGAGAATTGGTAATTACAACATGACAAAGGAAGATTACGACCAAATAGACCCAGAGGAATTGGAATTAATCGACATTTTTTGGTGCGTGGCTCGCATGATAAGAAGAGCCTAACATTTTATGGAGATAACGGGAAGGAACTGCCTGGGGGGGGGGGGGGGGTTCCAAATACCAAATTAGGAATTGATAAATCAAAAGTTACCTGCTTTAGGTGCAAAGAACGAGGTCATGCCAAGAGAGAATGCACGAACCGTGAAGTGAAGGACGATAATGTAAATCCATTTGGCAGAGACTACTACTAGAGAGCAATACACCACAAGAATTCTCAAAATAGCCCATTCCAACCAAACAGAGAGAAATTCCAATCGAAGAAGGCTCAATGTCAAAATCTAAGGATAAAGCATTGATTGTGGCAGAGTGTGATGAAGGTTTCAATTGGAATGAAGCTATCTCAAAGAATGGGGGGTTAGCACTCATGGCTGAGATACAAGAAATTGAGGAGAGTAGTGAAAATATAGAGGATGAGAAAACTGTTGCTGATTTGACCGAAAAAGAAGAGAGTGTTGTTGAAATAGTTGAAGAAGTCACAATTGATGCTGATAGTGAGATCAGATTTGATGAGGAAGTTTCAGTTATGTTAGTGCATATTATGTATGTCCGCCACTGTGTGAATAGGCTAGATAGAGCGTGTTTTGAATATTGTATAGTTACGAGTTACAAAACGAACACATGAGACTTGGAAAGGACGAGAACACGTTCGTACGGATGTAACAAATCTGCACAGACGTAACACATCCGCACGAATGTGTTCATCCTCACGAAATCACATGTATAAATAGGGGTGTGTGTTCATTAGATGTTAAGTTTTGGACTTTAGAGGCGAATTTCTGGAGAAATTTTGTCTCCAGCTTATAAACGATGTAAACTCTTTCGGTGTGAATGGAATCTTTTTACTTATGACTATTCTTACGGGAATTCTACCGAATTAGTTCTATCATATCCAAACTTTCGTCTAAACCCGCTCGATCCGGAACTTTCAATTGGTATCAGAGCTATGATACCGATTCAATCAATCTAACAGTTAACGAAATTCCCTAAAGGAGGGGAGACTGGAACGCCCTGCTTCTTCGTACTTTCCATATTTAGAAGGTCTTGCTTGTATTTCTATTATTGGAAGTCTTGTGTTCTTGTAATCGTTCTTTCTTTGTAATCGTTGTAAAATCCGAGACTTGGATCATAAATAAAACTCTTATATCTTTAATTTCATGTTAAATATACTTTATACATGTTCATACATTCAATTTCGTGAAACAATTGATGCTTATTCGTAATTCTTGTAAACATGTGCCTTATATGCTAAATTTGCGCAAATTCGATACTTATTCTCGACATTCATACTTGTTTATACTCGTTTTATATAAGCTTCATGATATAATTACATTACAAACCTTTAAATATGTTTCTCATACTTAAAACACATTGAAAACAACTTAAACATCAATATATCAAAGTCTAGGGGTCAAAAGTGGTAAAAATCCAACTTTTTTCTCGGTTGCACGGCGTCACCACCCGCGACGGATGGAGGAGAATTCCTCCATGGGCCGCCACAGCCTCTAATCCGCATAATTGAGTTCAGCTCGTTTCCTTGGCGGGATTTCTTGGTTTATTTGAAGTTTAAACTCAATTTTAGCATTAAATACCCAACCTAACCCAACCATAATCCTCCTCCTATAAATACCACACTAATTTAAGTCCTAAACACTTTACAAACTCATCTAAATCTCTCTCAAATCACCTAAATCGCAGCAGAATTCACAAATTCGGACAGAAGCATACACCTTCACTAAAGTGAGCATAACTCACTCATTTCTTGTCCGATTTACCTCATTCTTTTTCCTATGTGCTTGGATTGACATTAGCTTCGATTCCATGGATTTTTCACAGTAAATAAGTCCCTGGAACGTCGCCAAAAAGGCTCCAAAGTTCACTGTTCATTTCTGATTTCATCTAATCTTTACTAAACTTGTTCAACTTGAGTCTAACTCATCTCAAACCTATGTCCTTATGCTTATAACCACTTCTATGGTTAGTTAGGCTTAAAACAAGGTTGAGACATTCAAAAATCAGAGGTTAAACCTCACATACACTCTTTTTTGTCTAGGGTTTCAAACCCACAAGCAATATTTAAGTCCAAGACTTGATGTAGGTGTGATTAAGGACTAACTTGGGTTGTCCTACATAAAATCCCCACATTTTCTTGATGATTTCTTATAGATTAGTTGTTTATATTCTTGTATTACTTGTAGTTCATGACCCTCCTTGTATGTTTTTACATCAAATGTAGTGGTGAACACTTAGAGGTACTGATTTCCATGAAACTTAGAGGTACCTAAATGAAGATTTAATCTTCTACCTCATGCTTGACTATTGGACATAATAATATATAACCTAAATAATACTTATATACATATACTATTCAACATTCGAACCCTTGATGATGAACTTGTGTTCATTCGTCAAAGTGCTAGAATAACATCATCTAAGACATAATACATGTTATGATTCTAATGAGTATACTACTCATGAAAACATTAACCCTTGAGGTTTCATAGTGTCAAAACAAGTACTTTGTGTTAAAAGATGATTACTTTCGTATACATATGTTCTTGTGTTTTAAATTCCTAAATCTTTAATCTACCGTTACTCTCCGATACTCATACGCCTTGTTTACTTCGTGTAGAAGGACTTGGTGTTCCAACCTCCTAATCAACAAACAACTCACTCGCAGATTCTCAAGTGCAAGACTTGCAAAACCGTGAGTACACTTGACCCGTTTTACTTTTAAAACACTTTTGGGTTGTAACATGTTAATGTACAAACTTCACATTCACATACTTAAGCATGCTTTATACTCTCAATCCTATATACATGCTACTTGTTTACTTAGATTCATGCTAGATTATACATGCTTTATGTCATTAACTTTGCTAAGCCCCAACTTAACATATATAGCGCTATAGGAGTAGCACACCACCCGTCGGGGTCTTGTTAAGTCTTTATTCTAAACGGTCTCGTTGCTTTTGTGGCAAGGGATGCTAAATACTAGTGGACACTTGGGTTTGACGTATTGCTATGCATACTAGTTACCTTGTTTACAAATTGCCATGTGGATTCGAGATAATGCTTTTATACTTATGCTATACTTAATCAAACCTTGTGTACTCGCCTTTGCTTTTGCATTGAACTTTATTTTAAACATGTTACAGGTTGATGATGATGATGCTATGAAACGAAGTAGCGATGATGCCTAGATACACATTTAGACGTCTTAGGTTTAAATTATTGTATCAAATTTTGTTTTGTTTCGTTTCGTTATGTTATGAATATGTTATTTGAATTTCTATGTAATGTTGACAATTTTATTATGAAATGAAAATGGTTGATTTAAATATTGTCACAAATAGTGTTATGAAGTATCTTGCAATCTATTTCATCTCATCCCAATGATTCCGCCATCGGTTGGGGTTTGACAGATTGGTATCAGAGCAATAACTATAGGGAATTAGGTAGAATTGCCATGTTCGACCTAGTCTATAGTAGGAACCATATTTTTTACCATTCTTGATTCTTGCTTAAAATGTTATTCTCCCTACTTTGCTTCTTTCCCTTCTTTTTGGTCTTAATATTTACATAATGTCTTTTCTAAGACATTTTACACAATACACTTGAAGACACTCTTTATACAAAAGAGATGAGTTTACCAAAATAGGCGTGAAACCTACAATTTGGTGAACGACTCTCATTCCGCCTATTCTTATTTTGCATGAAATTACGCCATTTAGCTAGGAGTGAAATCCACATCTAAATGGTAAATTTCTAATTCAAACTCTAGTGGACCCTCGTCAAAGTGTTGAAATTATATTTGACCCGACGAGTACCAACCACATTAGGGTACGAAATCGTCAAGTTAGGAGTGAAACCCGCACCTTGTCAATTAAGTCCCACTCCTCGGTTTTCGATCTCACCAAAGTTTCGATTGTTTCGATCGATTAGAGATGTGTAGTAACTGGAAGGGTAAGACAACGTTAATCGCTTCTCGACGAGAGTATCTTACCTATAGGCCAAAGCACGTTTCTCTAATTTGAAAGGACTTTTGATTCACTTTGGAATAGTCGGCGTTTTTCAACCCGAAACAATCCTATGTTTTATGAGCCTCTCTTTTATGTGATTCAATTTATATGTGATTTTTATACTTGTTACCTCGTTCATTTCAAAACCGTTACACAATTCGCACGTCTCGCGCAATCAAAAACAATAATAATTCTCGTGAACAAATTAAATTTATATTCTTTTTACGCATTCATACGTGTTGAATACTTGTCGAATTCATGTTAATTATGTGAACCATACGTGATACATCATGCTTGCATACTTAAACTTGCAAAACTTATTTTAAATTTATGATCAAGTATCATCCATTCATTCTCTTTCGATTCTTAGATGTCGTCCAGCGGTGCATCAAAGAAGATCAAGTCAAAGAAGGGTTCGACATCCAACGCCAATTTCAACTCCATGTCACAAAGGGATTACATGAAATTTATGGCCAAGCAAATGGCTAAGGTTATACCTACCATTGTTAGCAAGATTCAGCCAAACACCGATTCACCGCATGGCTCTGTCGACTCAAAGGCAGACAAATCCAAATCGACATTCTAATTCAAGCAATTCATGGCTTGTAAACCCTTGGTTTTTACAGGCAAAGATGGCACCACCGCCATGATGAATTGGTTTGATGCAATTGAGCTTACTTTCTTGCAAAGTGGTTGTCCTGATGAGCTACGAACCTTGAATGCAACTGGAGTCTTCCGCTCGAGGGCACTCGAGTGGTCGACCACCGAACGTAACAAGAAGGGAAACGATGTTGCACATGCCATGCCTTGGGATGAGCTTAAGTAGCTCATGAGAGATCACTTTTGTCCTCCTCATGAACTCCAAAAGATGGAGAACGGATTTTGGAACCTTACGTAGAAGGGGAGCGACATGGATGGTTTGATTACGCGCTTTAAAAAACTAAGTGTCCTCTGTCGTGGACAAGTCGACTCCGTCCCCAAAACCATAGCCAAGTTCATCCGTTGTGTTGCACCTTCCTTGACTAACCATGTTGCCTCTGATTGTCCTAAAACCATAGAGGAAGCCTTTAGCATAGCCACCGAGCTTAACAACAATTGTGTTCTTCATGGAACCTATGATGAGGTTTCGACGAAGAGTGCTCATCGAGAAGTCACTGATACCATCGATGCTACCACCGTTGTTGAACCTTCACCCTCTCAACCACCCAAGAAGAACAAAGGCAAGAAGCGGAAGGCTTCAAGCCAAAACTGTGCGGTTGTTACTCCGCCAAACCCTCAACCCATCCAATCAGTGGCTGCCGCTAATCCCACAACCCTAGAACCACCGAGAAGAAACTATACTGGGACATGGCCCAAGTGTAACCAATGTTCTTACCATCATCCTACTGGCACCCCATGTCGCAAATGCCCTGTCACACCCCCAAAATCCACATGCGGAGTATCACCGCTTGGAGGCGTGACTGACCGGGATCCAGCCACCAATCATATTGAACAAGCATAAAAGTAATTATAAAAATCCACCCAATACAATTGGTGTTCAAACAAAACATAGTTTAAGTTGCAAGCGGAAGCATATTATCAAATCCTAAAACATAAGTTAATAATGTTTAAGTTCATGAACACTCAATGTCCATGCTCCACAACGACTCTTCCCCATGCAAGCTCCAGCTAAGTACCTATTGACCTGCAAAGCATGTAGTAACGAGTCAACAACAATGTTGAGCGAGTTCACAGTTGGGTGTTTGTTTTAAGTTGTTTCGAAAACAGTTTCTTTTAACTGGCATCCCTGCCGTGGGGGTTACCCCATAGTTGAAAACGTGTTCTGGTTAAATCCCGTTTACTCTGGCTATCCAGCCGTGGGGGCTACCCCATGTTTAGTTATCTGGCTTTTCGGCCGTGGGGGCTACCCCATGTTTATACTACTAGACTCGTTACCATATCGACCGCTGAATGTAGTCATGTTTATGTGCCCTGAACTGTCAATGTCTATCATCATTGACGTGCCCAGATCCATTAGTTCACGCCCGTCCTCTGCGGCACGGTGTGAGGCTTGTCAGACCTAAATAGCGCTATCTAACTAATGACCCGCTCCCCATTGGCCCGACGATTAAGTCGATATAAAAAGGAGGGACTTCATGATAGAGTTTTGGTCTAGTAAAAGTTAACTGTCCATGAGGACGAGGAATTATATTCCTGAACCCGTACTGTCCTACCCAAGAAAGGACGAGGAATCCATATTCCTTAACCCATTCCCAACCCCTGGGAATCCCATGCTTTGTAGAAAGTGTGAACTCACCTTAGGTTAGCTCGGCAGATAAACGAAAGGTCAATCGAGCTGCAAGAGGTCAACCACGTCCTAACATGGTTACCATACAAGTCAGGTTTTGGTTTCGAGTAGTGCACATAAGTCTCACATAAGCTAGCAGGTTACGAACACATATAGATCATGGCAAACACGTATAACACATATCCGTACCACTTATCATATCAAGAGTACGAATCATAGATTTTCTCATGTCACAAGTTCATATTCTCCACATCATGCAGTCAAACAGTTAAGTTCACAAACTAGATTACATATCACATAATGACATTCGAGTCACGAGTTACTTGGTTTCACAAGCACAACCGACTAACGGCTCATAACCGTTTTAACACGTTCATCCATTTAAAGTCCGGCCTGCTGAGCCTTACCAATGTAACACATGTGTGGCCCGAGTTAACTTAACCACAATTAGTTCAGTGCTTATAACTCAAACCATAACATATATATATATACTAGACATTTGGGTCCTCGCACAATCCCCTTGAATACCCGGTTATAACCCAATCCAGCCCACTCGGTTACCTGTGTAGTCACATGGCCCAAAGCAAAGCCCTAATCCCTAGCCTTCCTTTATGTTTTGCGAATAATGATCAGGCCCCAATTAATTTCATGTGTTTTGCAATCCACATTCCTCATTTGATTAATGTCTAATTTAATTCAATTAGTTATGTGTAGTATTAAAATAACCATCATATGCATCCTATATTTAATTCAAATTATAACAGTGATATATGTATATATATTCCTAGAATTAAATAACCATCATGTGACTTGATTTACTAGTTTAATAATTTTGATCAAGATCGAGACCTTCTAGTTTAACCATTTAATCAGCTAACAATCATCATACCACACAAACCAACCCGTCACACATGCTAACATATCACAACATAATCAGCGATCTTGTTTCTAATTGGTTATAAACCGCACACCGACCTGGATTTTACCCACATATATCTCGTGACATCACATAATATTACATCGACAATCTTGAACATGGCACATTAGAACAGTCATCATATCACATAAGATCATCTTATAAATTCATCATGGCAGTGGGTGATTTCCAATACATACTCGAAATATACACGTAGCTACAATCACCTAGTCACATACTAATTAGACACTAATTAAACACACATAAGAAAACTGAGATATTGATTACTAACCGAATAGAGTTAGACACACGGAATGATCCTCAAGAGAGGAGACTTCGACGAAAGTGAGGGGGGGTCTGCCATCGCAACGAGTTGGGAGGAGTAGGGTTTGCAAGAGGTTGTGAAAACCTTATCAGATTGTACGTAAATAAGAAAGAGGGGAGGTGGGCTCGTAGTGGATAATATATTAATCAGATTGAATGCTTATTGGACCGTTTCAAATTAGTGGACTGATATATATTAAATTGGGCCGATACCTTTTGCAATCACATGAATATATATACCCGAAATCTAAACATTTATCATCTACTAGTCTAGCAAACACCATTTAATCATAATTATTAAGTATACTTTAAACAAGTTCAACAGGTTAACGGAACGTAGGCATAATGACGACGTAAAGTAGAACATGAATAGTAGCGAAATTTGTTTAAAAAGTTCGGGTTGTCACATCATCCCCAACTTGAAAGAAATTTCGTCCCGAAATTTAGCACGTAGTTACTGAGGAAGCTAGTTATGTTGCGTAGTTTTCTTGGTTTTTCCTGGGGTGTCACATCCTCCCCCCGTTGATCTGGAATTTCGTCCCGAAATTCCGCCGTAGCTTCAGCCTCAGTAGTAGTTGTACTGTTTGCAAACAATTGGGGATACTTTTGTTTCATCTGATCTTCGCGTTCCCAGGTGAACTCTGGGCCGCGACGAGAGTTCGAACGAACTTGAACGAGAGGTATTCTAGTGCGCTTGAGGACCTTAACATCCCGATCCGTGATTTCAACTGGTTCCTCGACGAATCGTAACTGCTCGTCGATAGTGAGCTCCTTCAAAGGAACGATGAGGGTCTCATCTGACAAACACTTCTTCAGATTCGACACGTGGAAAACGTTGTGAACTGCACTGAGTTCTGTTGGTAGGTTCAGTTTGTAGGACACTTTGCCTATTTTCTCGATGATTTCAAATGGTCCAACGTATCGTGGGTTAAGTTTGCCTCGTTTGCCAAAACGAACAACACCCTTCCATGTGAGACTTTGAGTAGCACTCGATCCCCAACCTGGAACTTGAGTGGTTTCCTGCCCTTATCGGCGTAGCTCTTCTGACGGTCACAAGCTACCGCCATTCGTTGTCGTATTTGAGCAATCCTTTCTGTTGTGTCTACCACAAGTTCTGGGCCAATGATCTGACTATCCCCCACCTCTGCCCAACAAAGAGGTGATCGGCATCTACGCCCGTACAATGCCTCAAATGGAGCGGCCCGAATGCTGGTGTGGTAACTGTTATTATACGAGAATTCCACTAGTGGCAGCTGTTTTTCCCAACCGTTGCCAAAGTCAATCACACATGCCCTAAGCATGTCTTCAAGGGTCTGGATGGTGCGTTCAGACTGCCCATCCGTTTGCGGGTGATAAGCTGTGCTTATATCTAAACGTGAGCCAAAAGATTTGTGCATTGCTTGCCACAGTTCCGAAGTAAAACGTGCATCACGATCAGAGATAATAGAGGTGGGCACCCCGTGCCTCGAGACAACTTCCTTAAGATATACGTCTGCTAGAGTGGAGAACTTATCCATTTCTTTGATAGCCAAGAAGTGTGCAGACTTTGTGAGTCGATCCACGATCGCCCAAATAGTATCCTTACCACGTTGAGATCTAGGCAGGCCACTAACAAAATCCATGGAAATTTGCTCCCATTTCCATTGTGGTATCTCTGGTTGTTGGAGTAGGCCTGATGGTTCCTGGTATTCGACTTTGACTCTCGCACAAGTCAAACACTTGCTGACGTAAGTTGCTATGTGGGCCTTCATGCTAGGCCACCAGTATGTAGTTTTGAGATCGTGGTACATCTTATCCGAACCAGGATGTACTGAGTAATGAGACTTATGTGCCTCATCCATCACAAGCTCTCGTAAGTTGCCATAGAGTGGGACCCAAATGCGTCCTGTTACGTAGTAGGCGCCGTCTTCCTTTTGTTCTAACCGCTGCCTTGAGCCGCGTAGGGCTTCAGCCCTGATGTTTTCTGGTTTCAATGCTTCTACCTGAGCATCTCGTATCTATGCAGGAAGACTAGACTGGATAGTGAGTTGTAAAGCTCGTACGTGTTTAGGTATAGTATCCTTTCGACTGAGGGCGTCAGCCATAACATTGGCTTTGCCTGGGTGGTACCTGATCGAGCATTCGTAGTCATTCAGTAGCTCGACCCATCGTCGTTGCCGCATATTCAGTTCCTTCTGTTTGAAGATATGCTCGAGACTCCTGTGATATGTGTAAATGGCGCACTTGGTACCGTACAGGTAATGTCTCCATATGTTAAGTGCAAAAACAATAACTCCCAGCTCTAAATCGTGCGTAGTATAGTTCCTTTCATGAACTTTAAGTTGGCGTGAGGCGTAGGCTATGACCTTGTCACGTTGCATCAACACACATCCAAGTCCCTGAATGGATGCGTCACAATAAACCACAAAATCGTCTGTGCCCTCAGGCAATGAGAGAATAGGTGCGCTACAAAGTCTATCCTTTAAGTGTTGGAATGCAGTTTCCTGTGCATCCCCCAACGATAAGTGACACCTTTCTGAGTTAGTGAGGTGAGAGGTTGCGCAATCTTGGAGAAATCCTTGATAAACCTTCTGTAATAGCCCGCCAAACCCAAGAATTGGCGAATTTCTGTTGGTGTTCTAGGTGCAGGCCAGTTATTGATCGAGTCTACCTTGGATGGATCAACATGAATCCCATCCTTGTTTACCACGTGGCCTAGGAAATGGACTTCACGAAGCCAGAAGTCACATTTCGAGAACTTTTCATAAAGTTGCTCTGTTCGAAGGAGTTCCAAAATAAGTCGTAGATGCTGCTCGTGTTCCTCCTGACTCTTAGAATAGATCAGGATGTCGTCGATGAAAACTATGACGAACTTATCTAGGTAAGGGTTGCACACTCGATTCATCAAGTCCATGAAGACCGCAGGTGCGTTTGTCAGCCCGAATGGCATGACCAGAAACTCGTAGTGTCCATAACGAGTTCTAAAGGTTGTTTTGGAGACGTCCTCTTCTCGGACTCTCAGCTGGTGATATCCCGATCTCAAATCAATCTTCGAGTAAGAGCTCGACCCTTGCAACTGGTCGAATAGGTCATCAATGCGTGGAAGAGGATAGCAATTCTTCACTGTCACCTTGTTGAGCTCGCGATAGTCGATGCGCATTCTGAAGGTACCGTCTTTCTTTTTCAGAGATAGCACTAGAGCTCCCCAAGGCGAAGAGCTAGGACAAATAAAACCCTTATCCAAGAGTTCTTGTAGTTGCATAGACAACTCTTCCAATCCTGATGGGGCTAAGCGATAAGTTGCACGAGCTTTAGGTGCTGCTCCAGAAGCTTGTCACCATGAATTACCAAAGGTTTTTAACCAACATGAGGAATGCGGACAATCTTTTTTTTTTTTTTGCAAAGAATCTATGCTCGATGTTGAGGTAACAATGTCGAAACCATCACAACGTTGGGGCCATTCCTAGCATCCTCCTGACCAATCATGAACACTCGACCCCTGGCACCATTGCCATCGTTATTACCCCCGTTGTTGTCTCCACTAATGTTCCCGTTTCCTCGGTTGTGGTTTTGATTCTGGTTCTGGTTCAACTGTGGGCAGTGTCTCTTGAAGTGATCTTCAGCACCCCACTGGTAGCATCCCTTGCTACCCTGTTGTTGCTACTGATTCTGTGGAGCTTGTGGCTGCTGTTGTCGGTTCTGGTTTGCAGGACGTGAGCTTCTACAATCTTTGGTTTCATGCCCCATCTTGAGACACCTCTGACAACGACCCTTGTTGCACTGACCATTGTGGCGTCTGTTGCATCTATTGCACTCTGGGTGATTTCCTCGGTATCCATCCTGCCCTTGACTACCAGAAGATTGCTGACCCAGACTCTGGTAGTCATCAATCTTTCGATGCTGTGCCTGGGACTGAACCGTAGTCGAAACCTTACTAGAGGTTCCATCCCACTTCCGTTTGTTGTCACTGGGAGTAGCAAAAGTAGTAGTACCGATATGCTTAGGCAGCTTGTTCTGTTCCACTGCTTGGTCTGTGAGACGATGAGCAAGACGAGTAACGTCCTGGATGGTTGCAAGGTTAGCAGCAGTCACATGGTGTTGAATCTCCGGTACCAAGCCTTTAAGGTACAGCTCAATGCGCTTGATGGGAGAATCCACTATAGTTGGACACAACACTGCCAGTTCATTGGATCGTTTCGTGTACGCTTCTATCTCTGACCCCGTCACCTTCGGGTTAAACAACTCCACTTCCAGCTTGTGGATGTCATCACGACTACAGTATTCACGTTTGATCAGTTCCTTAAAATCATTCCATGGGGTGGCCTTAGCAGCCGTCAGCCCCAGCATCTGAACTTGCGCGTTCCACCAAGTTAGCGCAGTGCCTTCGAGAGTACCAGTGGCGTACCTCACCCTACGTGCCTCAGGGCATTCACACATCTTGAGGACATACTCGAGCTTTTCAAACCAATGGAGGAGTCCAACGGCTCCTTCAGTGCCACTGAAAGTATTAAGACGACAGTCCATGAATGTCTTGAACATGCATACAGGTGGCTGAGCGTTCTGACCTTGTTGCGCGAGGAAGAAAAGACAGGGTTAAGCGCTAGAGTTGGGTCATGAGAGTAGGATCTAACATCCTAGGTTAGGTTCGGATTAGCAGGTTATACCTCCTGCCAGAGCGGCTGCGAGTGCTGCCGTAACCTGTTCGTTGATAAGAGCCGTCAGCTGGCTTGAGTTAGGTTCACACGTTCCCTCATGATCTTCACATCGAAGGAAACACAAATAGGAAAGGTGTCGCGAATGTGTGTAGGTGTGGAGTGACAGAAGGAAGCAAGCACACATGTGTTTTCAACTATAGTTGCTACGTTTATTCTAAGCATACCATGAGCATAGTTCTATGTAATTAGCAAGTAGGCAATATAAGCATAAATCATATTACCTAGAATGTCGAGCCTTGCACGTGGAGTGAAGCGTCGTTGTGGATCGTTGAGCACTGTTCAGGTTATAGTCTGGTTTTAACAAAAACTTTTTCCCTTATTAAAACCAAGTTCTCTATAACCAATGGCTCTGATACCAATCTGTCACACCCCCAAAATCCACATGCGGAGTATCACCGCTTGGAGGCATGACTGAGCAGGATCCAGCCACCAATCATATTGAACAAGCATATAAGTAATTATAAAAATCCACCCAATACAATTGGTGTTCAAACAAAACATAGTTTAAGTTGCAAGCGGAAGCATATTATCAAATCCCAAAACATAAGTTAATAATGTTTAAGTTCATGAACACTCAATGTCCATGCTCCACAACGACTCTTCCCCATGCAAGCTCCAGCTAAGTACCTATTGACCTGCAAAGCATGTAGTAACGAGTCAACAACAATGTTGAGCGAGTTCACAGTTGGGTGTTTGTTTTAAGTTGTTTCGAAAACAGTTTCCTTTAACTGGCATCCCTGCCGTGGGGGTTACCCCATAGTTGAAAACGTGTTCTGGTTAAATCCCGTTTACTCTGGCTATCCCGCCGTGGGGGCTACCCCATGTTTAGTTATCTGGCTTTTCGACTGTGGGGGCTACCCCATGTTTATACTACTAGACTCGTTACCATATCGACCGCTGAATGTAGTCATGTTTATGTGCCCTGAACTGTCAATGTCTATCATCATTGACGTGCCCAGATCCATTAGTTCACGCCCGTCCTCTGCGGCACGGTGTGAGGCTTGTCAGACCTAAATAGCGCTATCTAACTAATGACCCGCTCACCATTGGCCCGACGATTAAGTCGATATAAAAAGGAGGGACTTCGTGATAGAGTTTTGGTCTAGTAAAAGTTAACTGTCCATGAGGACGAGGAATTACATTCCTGAACCCGTACTGTCCTACCCAAGAAAGGATGAGGAATCCATATTCCTTAACCCATTCCCAACCCCTGGGAATCCCATGCTTTGTAGAAAGTGTGAACTCACCTTAGGTTAGCTCGGCAGATAAACGAAAGGTCAATCGACCTGCTAGAGGTCAACCACGTCCTAACATGGTTACCATACAAGTCAGGTTTTGGTTTCGAGTAGTGCACATAAGTCTCACATAAGCTAGCAGGTTACGAACACATATAGATCATGGCAAACACGTATAACACATATCCATACCACTTATCATAACAAGAGTACGAATCATAGATTTTCTCATGTCACAAGTTCATATTCTCCACATCATGCAGTCAAACAGTTACGTTCACAAACTAGATTACATATCACATAATGACATTCGAGTCACGAGTTATTTGGTTTCACAAGCACAACCGACTAACGGCTCATAACCGTTTTAACACGTTCATCCATTTAAAGTCCGGCCTGCTGAGCCTTACCAATGTAACACATGTGTGGCCCGAGTTAACTTGACCACAATTAGTTCAGTGCTTATAACTCAAACCATAACATATATATATACTAGACATTTGGGTCCTCGCACAATCCCCTTGAATACCCGGTTATAACCCAATCCAGCCCACTCGGTTACCTGTGTAGTCATATGGCCCAAAGCAAAGCCCTAATCCCTAGCCTTCCTTTATGTTTTACGAATAATGATCAGGCCCCAATTAATTTCATGTGTTTTGCAATCCACATTCCTCATTTGATTAATGTCTAATTTAATTCAATTAGTTATGTGTAGTATTAAAATAACCATCATATGCATCCTATATTTAATTCAAATTATAACAGTGATATATGTATATATATTCCTAGAATTAAATAACCATCCTGTGACTTGATTTACTAGTTTAATAATTTTGATCAAGATCGAGACCTTCTAGTTTAACCATTTAATCAGCTAACAATCATCATACCACACAAACCAACTCGTCACACATGCTAACATATCACAACATAATCAGCGATCTTGTTTCTAATTGGTTATAAACCGCACACCGACCCGGATTTTACCCACATATATCTCGTGACATCACATAATATTACATCGACAATCTTGAACATGGCACATTAGAACAGTCATCGTATCACATAAGATCATCTTATAAATTCATCATGGCATTGGGTGATTTCCAATACATACTCGAAATATACACGTAGCTACAATCACCTAGTTACATACTAATTAGACACTAATTAAACACACATAAGAAAACTGAGATATTGATTACTAACCGAATAGAGTTAGACACACGGAATGATCCTCAAGAGAGTAGACTTCGACGAAAGTGGGGGGGGGGGGGTCTGCCATCGCAACGAGTTGGGAGGAGTAGGGTTTGCAAGAGGTTGTGAAAACCTTATCAGATTGTACGTAAATAAAAAGAGGGGAGGTGGGCTCGTAGTGGATAATATATTAATCAGATTGAATGCTTATTGGACCGTTTCAAATTAGTGGACTGAAATATATTAAATTGGGCCGATACCTTTTGCAATCACATGAATATATATACCCGAAATCTAAACATTTATCATCTACTAGTCTAGCAAACACCATTTAATCATAATTATTAAGTATACTTTAAACAAGTTCAACAGGTTAACGGAACGTAGGCATAATGACGACGTAAAGTAGAACATGAATAGTAGCGAAATTTGATTAAAAAGTTCAGGTTGTCACATGCGCCACCTGTCACAGGCTGGGGCATTTCGCCGATCGCTGTCACTACAACACAAAGCCTGCCTAAGATAAGGCTATCGTTGCAAACCCTACACCTAATCAGGCTCAACCTCAAGCAGCTCCTGTGCGAGCATGCTTCAAATGTGGCGATCTCAATCATCTCGCCAATGTTTGCCCTCAAAGGAATCAACCTCAGCAACATCAACAACAGAAACAAGCTCAGCAACTAGCTAGGGGCCGAGCTTTTCTCCTCACTACTGCTCAGGCTAAAAACGCGAATGATGTTATTACTGGTACGTTTCTTGTGAACCATGTTTATGCTTCTTGTCTATTTGATACTGGTGCGGATAAAAGTTTTGTGTCGCTAGAATTCGAACCTTTGCTTATGTGTAAACGCTCTAAGTTGCCAAGATCTTTCGCTGTCGAAGTCGCTAATGGTAAATCCATTGCTGTCAATTCCGTTCTTTCCAATTGTTCCTTGATTCTTAACGATCATACTTTCTCGAACAATCTTATACCTATGCAAATGGGTAGCTTCGACATCATATTAGGCATGGACTGGCTTAGGCGAGTTCGTGCTGAAGTCGTTTGTTCTAAAAAGTTCACTCGCCTTCCTCTTCCAAACGGTGATTCTCTACACGTGTATGGCGAGAAACCTTCTCAAGGTCTCAAGCTTATGTCATGTATCCAAGCGAACAAATGCTTACGCAAGGGTACCTTCGGCCCATATTGTGGAAAAGAAGGACAAAGGCCCAAGCATAAGCGACGTTCCCGTCGTACGTGATTTTCTCGATGTGTCCCCTGACGATCTTCCTAGTCCGCCTCCTGCCCGTTCTGTCGATTTTCGCATCAATTTAGTGCCTGGCGCTACGCCTGTCGCTAATTCTCCCTACCGTTTAGTACCCTCTGAGATGCAAGAGCTCTCGAGTCAACTTCATTAGCTTCTTGATAAAGGCTTTATACGCCCTAGTACTTCTCCTTGGGGCGCTCCTGTTTTGTTCGTCAAAAAGAAAGATGGGTCATTCCGAATGTGTATTGACTACCGTGAGCTCAACAAGCTTACTGTCAAGAACCGATACCCTCTTCCTCGCATCGATGATCTCTTCAATCAATTGCAAGGCGCGACCTGCTTTTCAAATATCGATCTTCGTTCTGGGTACCATCAACTTCGAGTCCTCGAAGAAGACATACCTAAAACCGCCTTTTGTACGTGTTATGGTCGTTACGAGTTCATGGTCATGCCCTTTGGTTTGATCAACGCACCTGCTGTTTTCAAACCAGGATGTGGATGAAAACGTGAATTCTTTCCATGATGATTACTAACAGAAAACAATTTATCATCGCAACAAAGAACAACCGCCAAAGATTAATCAATCACAATTCGATGAAGGTTCTTCGAGAGTGAAAAAACAAGCGTTGGTGGTTACTCAGGAAGATGAGGGCTTCAATTAAAACAAATACATTTTGAATGAGAAGGTTGCGTTAGTTGCTGAGGTGAAATGGAGTCGAGAACATCGTATTGTGCATAGGAGACTGGATGCAATGTACGAAGTTTTTAAAGAAGCAAAAGCGGCCAAAAGATGGGATGAGCAGAGGAAATGCTACTTAGATCCTGAAGGGAATCCTGTAACAGTTCCCAAGACAGTAGATTTTGATGTATTGGTTGCTTCTATTCCTACTGCTACAGAATATTATGCGAAAAAGAAAAAGGAAAGAGAAGCAATGAAGAAGAGTATGGAGGAAACCGTTGATGAGAACCAAAAAAGGATGGATGAGAATCTGAAGAAAACGACTAACAAAACAATGATGGCAGATCAAACAGAGGTAAAAACTCAAACTGAATCTACCGAGTCGTCAAACCAGGTTAAGTCAATAGGTAAAAATGATAAAAATTGTGAAAATCTGAAGATAAAAATGAAGTGCAGTGTAGGAAATGCATGAAATCATGCAGTGCCTGTACTGAGAAAGATGAAATGTTAAAATCTAGAAACATTGAATTTACTGAAATTGAGAATTTATTCAAAGAAAAACGTAAAGAAATATTTGAAAATGAAAAGATTTTGAAACAAAAAGAAGAGGAGCTGATACAGAAATGCAATGATTTTGAAATGGAAAATGAGATTTTAAAGCAAACGTGTTCAGCAAATTGCAACGAATGTTTTCAAAAAGATAATATCATTAAAGAGTTGCAAAATGAATATGATGGGATGAAATACTCACATCATAAAATAAAAGAAGCATATGATAACTTGAAAAGTCAAATAAAACGTCTTGAAGGAAAAGTTTTAAAATATTCTGAAACGACAAAATTTCTTGAAGCCAAATATAAAGGTAAACAACTATATTAAATAGTTATATTGATGAAGTTGCTGAGTTAAAATGAGAATTGGCTGAAAATGAAAAGAAAAATAATAAACTACAAAGTTATCATGTTTCTTCGTATATTCTCGAAAGTATTTTCAACATCATTGATGTGTGTAAAATGCAACATATAAATTACATCAAATAAGGCATAAAACTAACCCTTTTTAAGTACTAATATTGGAAAAAGAGTGTTTTTGTCTTCCTTTTGTATTTTCAGGATTAAATGAGCTCAAAAACGCAAAAGAAGCAAAAAGACAGCTAAATCCAACATAAATACAAGGAAAGGAACATTAGTGGACTGCCCGACCCCTCAACGGCACCTTCCAAAGCAAAAAGGAGAAGACAGAAGGCTGAACACGCCCCGTGCTCAGCCAGCACGGGGCCGTGCCCAAGAAGCAGCAGAAAAGACAAATCCATAGAAGCTTCTATTGCCCATCACGGGGCCGTGCTCAGCGGACACGGGGCCGTGTCGAAAGTACAGCAGGCGCATTTATTGTAATTGCGAATTACAATTAATGAGGAGAGAGAGTGTCAGACGGACACGGGGCCGTGCCCAGCGGACACGGGGCCGTGTCCAGCTCTCTGTTCAGCCTATAAATAGGAGTGCTTGGATTCATTTCATCTCATCCCTTGGCACACCACCTCTCTCACACTTCATCCACCACCCACCACCATCACAACACCATCATCCACCACCATCATCCATTGTCCATCATAGAGTGTGTGAGTCGTCTCGGGATCCAAGATTGATCGTAAGAGTTCTTGACAATCAAGGCCATGTTTGCCTAAGTCTCTTACATCACTTGGTGAAGACAAAGTGTCTAGTATAATACTTTTTATTTCTAATCTTTTGCACTTTTTATTTGGTTTTGTATTAATGACTTTAATAACTAGTTACTTATGTTGAAGGTGATCTTTCCTTATCGTTTGTCCGTGGTGTCTTGGCATTATTTTACTGTCTATATAAAATAAAGGATTTTCACCATTCATATCTCCACGGTCTATATGGAGATATGTTGGCTACCTGGTAGGGGGTTAAGGGAACGGTTTGGTAAAGGTCTTGCCATTGTTCAGCGTTTAGAGGTCCTGCAATGGACCTGGGTCAAATTTAGTAGGACCTCCTTCAATACTTCACGGTATTGGATGGCGGGGGTCCAAACTCTTTGACCCCCTCATAAGTTAACTACTATTAATACTATAACCCGGCTATTTAGGACTGTATCCCTGCTGACTCAGACTACTTAGCCGAGGGTAACGTCACCGCCAAAAGCGGGGCCTACCACAATACTGCATTAATAACTTAATTCATTATCTTCCAATAATCCACCCTTTTAGGATTGTATCCCTGCTGACTCAAACTACTGGGGTGAGGGTAACGTCGCCTTCAAAAGAGGGGCCTACTACAATAACTAAGATAATCTCTTAATTATGTGCAAAAGTGCGGAAATAATCAAAGGTTATACTAGATACGAGTCGGAACCAAGTGATTCATCTTGTCTATCTGTTTTTTCTTTTATTTTTATTTTCAGCATTTTAGTTAGTTTTTATTTTCTTAGTTTAAAACATTTTTTTCTAAACTTTTTATTTTGGTTAGACGTTGAGGATAAACCGGTATTAAAAGCTCTTGTGTCCTTGGACGACCTCGGTATCTTACCAACGCTATACTACACTCAACGATGGGTGCACTTGCCCATATGTGTGTTTAGTGTTAGTGAAATATCGTGTTTTATAAATTTAAAACTTGGCTAAAATAAGTGTTAAAAAGGGCTTAAAATATATACCTAAAATATACGACACTTCGCACGCATCAAGTTTTTGGCGCCGCTGCCGGGGACACAAGGATTTTAAGAAAGCTTAAAATCGACGGCCTAATCAGTTTTTCAAAACCTTTTCAAAAAGCGCGGATATTTTTCTGCATTTTAGTTTAGTTTTGCATTTACAGTAGCCTGAACACGGGGCCGTGCTCACTGAACACGGGGCCGTGTCCATCGTTATCATAAAAACACCCAGTAACAGAAGCTTGAACACGGGCCGTGCTCACTGAACACGCCCCGTGCTCAACGAAATCAGTAAATTTAATTAAAACGCCCAGATACAGATCCTGAACACGGGGCCGTGTCCACTGAACACGGGGCCGTGTCCACTGAACACGGGGCCGTGTCCAGCCTCTGTTTCCGTTTTTATTTTTGTTTTCTGATCTCGAGACTTGGTTGTGGTCTGCTGAGTGATTCTTATGGATCAATACTCAGGAGGTTACAACTACACCTATGATGAGGATGATTATAGGGGTAATTATTGCACTAATTGTCGTAATGCACGTTCGATTCAAAATAATCACTCATATCAACCATCCAATTCATACACCTACTATGAGGAGCCCAGGTACGAGCCATCAACTTCATACACATCCTATGAAGACCAAAGGTATGAACCTCCCCCCTCATACTCATATTTTGATGAACCAAGGTATGAGCCTTCTTACTCATACTTTGAGGAACCAAGATATGAGCCACCACCTTCATATGCTTATTATGAGGAACCTTGGCGTGAACAACCCACCTCATATGAGTATTATGAAGAACAAAATTACGAACCTTATCCATCATATGCTTACAATGAAGGACAATGGTGTGAACCATCAACTTCATATGGGTATTATGAGGAACAAAGGGTCGAACAACCGGATTCAAGCTTAGAAAACAATGATTCTTTTTCTATAACCGAAGTGACCGATAGGATATTAGAACATATTAGAGTTATCGATCGATGTATAAAAGAAGCTCGCGCAAGGGAAGAGGAGTCCCGCGCAAGAGAAGAATTAAAAAAGGAAGAGATAACTAAAAATGAAAAAATGGAAGAACAAATAAGTGAAAAACCGACACATGAGTTAAACAACGAGAAAGGTGAATCCAACAACGTTAAAATCCAAGAAGAGTCTAATTTTGAAGAAATTAATCTCTTAACACCTTCTTTTGAAAATCATTGTTTAGTACCCACTCATGCTAAGTTTTTAAAAGAGTTAAACACTAACACTAAAATTGACGAAACGGTAAGTGTTAAGTTAACTAATGATCAAACTTCGCTAATAAAAGAAGACCCATTTGAAATTAACATCACACCGGTTCCATGTTTCTTTCAAAATTCGTTTATTAGTAATGTCACAATCGATAAAGATCTTTGTGTTAACATAATGCCTAACTACATTTTCGAAAAATTAAGTATTAGTGATTTTTCTCCACTTCAAATACCCATTTTTCTATCCAATCGGAAAGTAATAAAATCAATCGGTATAGTTGAGGATGTTTTGGTTCAAACAAATCAAATGGTAATCCCAACCGACTTTGTCATCCTCGATGACGCTCCTCTAGTGTTGGGACGACCATTTGTAAAAACTCACGAAGCTTTGAAAAACCGGAAGTTCAACAATTTACCTCTTCAGTTAGGGGCATTCAAAAGAAGTGTCGATCTCGAACGATCAATGAAATATCCATTCGGCAATAATGACCCCCTAATTGAAGATGAAGATGAACCACCCGATACAAGTGAAGAGATTGACCACTTTGTTGAAGAAGAGGTCGCCATAGAACAAACTTTTAAAGTTCTTGATCGAAACGAGCAACCAAATAAGGAGTCTCCTAAAGACCCACCACTTGAGCTCAAAGAACTTCCAAAAGGTTTGGAATATGCTTTTCTAGACAAAGATGGTAAGTTACCTGTAATTATTTCGTCTAAATTAGATAACTTAGAAAAAGAAAAACTAATTAATCTTTTGAAAAAACACAAAAATGCAATAGCTTGGAAACTTGTTGACATAAAAGGAATTAGTCCTTCTATGTGCACACACAAAATTTTGATGAATGATGACTACAAATCGGTCATACAACCACAACGTCGAGTAAATCCAAATGTTCAAGAAGTGGTTAAAAACGAAGTCATCAAATTACTTGACGCCGGACTTATCTATCCTATTTCCGATAGTCCTTGGGTAAGTCCCGTTCAAGTAGTTCCAAAGAAAGGAGGTATGACGGTGATTACTAACGAAAAGAATGAACTAATACCAACGAGAACCGTCACAGGATGGAGAGTATGTATAGATTATAGACGATTAAATGAAGCAACAAGAAAGGATCATTTTCCTTTACCCTTCATTGATCAAATGTTAGAAAGATTATCCGGTCATAAATTTTACTGTTTCTTGGATGGTTTTTCAGGTTACTTTCAAATCCCGATAGCACCCGAAGACCAAGAAAAGACAACTTTCACATGTCCCTATGGAACTTTTGCTTATCGACGCATGCCGTTTGGTCTATGTAATGCCCCCGCAACATTCCAACGTTGCATGGTAGCCATTTTCCATGACATGATAGAAAAGACAATGGAAGTCTTCATGGACGACTTTTCTATCTTTGGGGATTCATACGACCAATGCCTCGATAACCTTGAACGAATGCTATCCCGATGTGAGGAAACTAACCTCGCCCTTAATTGGGAAAAATGCCATTTCATGGTAACGGAGGGAATAGTACTCGGTCACAAAATCTCAAGCGAAGGAATGGAGGTGGATCGAGCCAAAATAGACACCATTTCTAGATTACCACCTCCATCCTCCGTAAGAGCTATTAGAAGTTTCCTAGGGCATGCCGGGTTTTATAGGCGGTTTATCAAAGACTTTTCAAAAATCTCAAGGCCTCTAACAAAATTACTTGAAAAAGATGCTCCTTTTATCTTTGACAAGGATTGCAATCAAGCATTTCTAACCCTAAAGGAAATGCTAGTCAATGCACCTATCTTGATAGCACCTGATTGGAAATTTCCTTTCGAAATCATGTGTGATGCTAGTGACTTTGCAGTTGGAGCTGTCTTGGGACAGAGAAAAGAAAAGCATTTCCACCCAATATATTATGCTAGTAAAACACTTAACGATGCACAAGAAAATTACACAACAACTGAAAAAGAATTACTAGCTGTGGTATTTGCTTTTGATAAATTTCGTTCTTATCTTGTTCTTTCTAAAACTATAGTCTATACAGACCATGCAGCCATTCGATATCTCTTTAAGAAGCAAGATGCAAAACCACGTTTGATTAGGTGGATTCTACTCCTCCAAGAATTTGACATTGAAATCAAAGACAAAAGAGGAGCGGAAAATACCGCAGCAGATCATCTTTCACGCCTAGAAGACCCAGCTTTGGAGGCAACCAGGGACGAGCAAATCAACGAAAAATTTCCAACTGAGTCCCTGGAAATGGTGGAATATAAGGAAGAACCATGGTACGCCGACTTTGCTAACTACCTAGCTAGCAGCATAGTCGCAAAAGGGTGGCCACATCATCAAAGAAAAAAATTCTTTGCCAATGTGAAACACTACTTTTGGGAAGATCCATATCTTTTCAAAATGTGTGCCGACCAACTCGTCAGACGATGCGTCCATGGTAGTGAAGCACGAAGAATTCTCCGCCATTGTCATGAAGGTCCATACGGAGGACATCATGGTGCTGCCAGTACCGCACGAAAGGTATTCGATTCAGGATTTTATTGGCCAACCATTTACAAAGATGCTCAAAATCTTGTAAAGACATGTGATGCTTGCCAAAGAACAGGTAATATTTCTTCCAAAAACGAAATGCCACAAAATGGCATTCTTGTTTGTGAAATTTTTGATGTATGGGGACTCGACTTTATGGGACCTTTCCCACCATCAAAAGGAAACAAATACATACTTGTGGCAGTAGATTACTTGTCTAAATGGGCCGAGGCCGAGGCACTTCCAACAAATGATGGAAGAGTGGTGGTAAGATTTCTGAAAAAATTATTCTCTCGTTTTGGCACACCTAAAGCTTTAATAAGTGATAGAGGTACCCATTTTTGCAACCATCAACTTGAAATTTTTTTAACAAGATATGGGGTCTATCACCGGGTTTCGACAGCATATCACCCTCAAACAAACGGACAAGCCGAAGTGACTAATAGAGGGTTAAAACGAATACTCGAAAAAACCGTAGGGTTAAATAGAAAGGAATGGGCTGATAAATTAGATGATGCTTTATGGGCTTTTCGAACTGCTTATAAACCAACGATAGGTACAACCCCATATAAGCTAGTCTATGGAAAAAGTTGTCATTTGCCAGTAGAAATTGCACACAAAGCCTACTGGGCAATCAAAAATGTAAACCTAGATCTAGAATTCGCTGGTAAAAATCGATTTTGTCAAATAAATGAATTAGACGAGCTTAGGAATTATGCATACTCAAACTCCGATATTTATAAGGAAAGAATGAAAAATTTGCATGACAAACATATTAAACCTAATGAATTTCGGGTAGGAGATTTAGTTCTTTTTTTTAATTCACGACTTCGATTGTTTCCTGGTAAATTAAAGTCTAGGTGGTCAGGACCTTTTTCCGTCACCCATATTTTTCCACACGGTGCAGTAGAGATTTGTGACAACTCGAAATTTAGAACCTTTTGTTGTGTGCTTGAACGTTTAGCGACTAACCGATTTGATGATTTAATGAATACATGTGAACTTATATGACTATGTGTTATGTTATGTGTATGCTTTGTGTATGTATGCGGGTATGTATATGAACCGAGTGAACCGTAACATGTGGGCCGGTTGGGCCACACACACCCCTTAGCCTATTTCGAAGCCCATTAGGGTGCACAAGTGAAACAAGTATATAATCCTCATGATACCCACACTTGTCATTTTGGACAACACTCATACTCTCCTCTACACACACACTCCTCATCCTCTCACTAAAACCCTAAGTCACAACATTGTCTCTCCTTCATTCTCGGATCCAATCGACAACCGTAAGAAGCTCTCGGATCGTCTCTCACACACACCGGTTGGAAGCTTCACTCACACCTTTGAACCCACACTTGAACCGGTTAGTGAATTTATGATGTTTGTTGTTGTTTAATAATGGTATGAATGATAGAACTTAACTAGTGTAGTGTATGCTTGATGATGTTTGTGAACCGGATGTGTATTGTGTTTTGAGTTGATAATGATGTATGATTTTCGGTTGATGATGATGATTTGATAACATGTTGCTTGTTAAGGTTCATACATGATAGATATATATCCTCCTTGAATAACCGATGTTAAGATTGTTGTTGTTCATCTATGATGTATATGCTTGATTTCTAGACAAAGTCATGATTAGAGTGGTTGCTAATGTTTCATGATAACTTAACATATGAATAAGTAGAAAAATGTTTGAATATGGTGCTATTATGTTCTCGGATTGAATATGTGAATGATAAGGATCATTGGTGCATTAAACTAAGTAGATTATGTTGACATAAATCGGTTTAATGAGCTTGTTTGTTCAAAAGATGAAAACCCTAAAGATGAACATGATGAACACATGAAGAACTTGTTGAATATCATATGAACATGTTGAATATTTGAAATCTGATATGTTTGATCCATTTTTAGTAATTTGCTAGACAAGAAACATGTTTAAGGATTTTGGTTGGATAGTACAAACTGTTACATGAAATCAGAATGTTAGTGGGTAGTACACTGTACCGAATCAGCTCCTGTCCAACCGAAACCATCAGTTGCGACTCGAAACCATGCACGATGAGTCGAAATCTCCCGGTTGCGACACAGATTGCGAGTCGCAAACACCTGGTTGCGACTCGAAACCACACATGATCAGCACACCAAATTGGTGACTCGGAACCACAGTTGCGAGTCCAGTTGCGACTCGTAACCAAAACAGCACGAACCGAAACCGTGGTTGCGAGTCCGGTTGCGACTCGAGCCCATGTGCATGTACACACTATTTGGGCTCTCACTGTTACGGGCCGAAGTGCTTGGGCCGGACTATTGGGCCTTGTTCGCTTGTATACTGAACTCATAAGTGTCTTTGTGAACCGTATGGTTATGAGTGTATGCCATAAATTATACCTGCATGCTACCTGCTATTATACGTGTATGCCATACGTGCACTACTTGAATACGAACCTGATTGTATGATACAACTATGATAGGACGTGAGTAGCCACAACATTGCTTGTTTGACTTTTCTGTGTTTCTACCGAGCAAACCAAGGTGAGTTCACACCCTCTACAAAGCATGGGATTCCCAGGTGTCGGGAATTGGGGTTAAGGAACTGGGTTCCTCGTCCTCCTTGGGTAGGACAGCAAAGGTTCAGGAATGTAATTCCTCGTCCTCACGGACAGATAACTCGTACTAGACCAAAACTCTATCACGAAGTCCCTCATCTTTGTATCGACTTAATCGCCGAGGCCAATGGCGAGCGGGTCATTAGTTAGATAGCGCTATTTAGGTTTGACAAACCTCACACCGTGCCGCAGAGGACGGGCGTGAACTAATGGACTACTGGCACGTCAATGATGATAGACATTGACAGTTCAGGGCACATAAACATGACTACAGTCAGCAGTCGATATGGTAACGAGTCTAGTAGATACATGGGGTAGCCCCCACGGCCGAAATGCCAGATAACTACACGGGGTAGCCCCCATGGCTGGATTGCCAGAGTAACCGAGAATAAACAAGTCACGTTTTTAACTATGGGGTAACCCCCACGGCAGGATGCCAGCTAAAGGAAACTGTTTTCGAAACAACTTAAAACGAACACCCAACCGTGAACTCACTCAACTTGTTGTTGACTCGTTACTACATGCTTTGCAGGTCCTTAGGTTCTTAGCTGGAGCCTGCATGGAGGAGGATCGTTGTGGGACATGGACGACTGTGTGCCATGTTAAACTATGAAACAATTAAACTTATGTTTTGATTTAAGACTTATGCTTCCGCTTGCAACTTAACTATGTTTTGTTTGAACACCAATTGTATTGGGTGGATTTTTATAACTACTTATATGCTTGTTCAATATGATTGGTGGCTGGATCCTGGTCAGTCACGCCTTCAAGCGGTGGTATTCCGCAGGTGGATTTTGGGGGTGTGACAGATTGGTATCAGAGCCATTGGTTATAGAGAACTTGGTTTTAATAAAGGGGAAAACGTTTTTGTTAAAACCAGACTATAACCTGTACAGTGCTCAACGGTCCACAACGATGCTTCACTCTACATGCAAGGCTCGACATTCTAGGTGATATGATCTGTGTATATATTGCCTACTTGCTAGTTACATAGTACATTGCTTATGGTATACTTGGTTAGTGTAACTATTGTTGCTTGAACACGTGCGTGCTTACTCTATCCTATCATTGTACTTTCGCGAAACCCCTCTCACTCACGTTCTTCTTGATATGAAGATCATGTCTGGACGCGTTAACCTGACACAAGCCCAGTTGACGGCTCTGACCAACGAACGAGTTGCCGCAGCACTTGCAGCTGCACACGCAGGAGGTATATCCTGCAGTCCGAACTCATTCTAGGATCTTTAGGATCCTACTCTCGTGAACCAACCTTTGTGATAAACTCTGTCTTTTCTTTCACCTACGATAGGTCAGCACGTTCAGCCACCCGTGTGCACTTTTAAGACTTTCATGGACTGCCGACCAACTACTTTTAGCGGCACTGAAGGAGCAGTAGGTCTCCTACACTGGTTTGAGAAGCTAGAATCTGTGTTCGAAATGTGTGAATGCCCTGAGGCGCGCAGAGTGAAGTATGCTACTGGTACTCTCGAGGGTTTAGCCCTCACATGGTGGAACGCTCAGGTTCAGATGCTGGGGTTGGTTGCTGCCAACGCCACCCCATGGGAGAATTTTAAGGAAATGATCAAAGAAGAATACAGCAGTCGTGATGAGATTCACAAGCTGGAAGTGGAGTTCTTCAACCTCAAGATGACGGGGTCGGAGATTGAAGCTTACGTGAAAAGGTCGAACGAACTGGCAATTCTGTGCCCTACTATGGTGGATCCTCCCATCAAACGCATCGAACTATTTCTTCAGGGCTTAGTGCCAGAAATCCAAAGTCATGTGACTTCAGCGAACCTCGCCACCTACCAGCAAACTGTCCAGTTGGCTCACCGTCTCACGGATCAGGCGGTGGAGCAGAACAAGTTACCAAAACGCATAGGTGCTGCAACTACTTCTGGTACCTCTAGTGACAACAAACGGAAATGGGATGGAACTTCAAGTAAGGGTTCGACTTCTGTTCAGTCCCAGTCTCAGCAGAGAAAGACTGAGGACTACAAGAGCCCTAATCAGCAATCGTCTGGTGGTGGATACAAAGGAAATCATCCCAAATGCAATCGCTGCAGCCTGCACCACAGCGGGCCATGCACCAGGGGCAACTGTCATCGGTGCAACAAGCCTGGTCACGCTGCAAAGGATTGCAGGAGCTTATACCCCGCCAATCAGAATCGTCATCAAGCTCAACAGAATCAACGCCAGCAGCAGCAGCAAGGTGATAACAAAGGGTGCTTTCAGTGTGGAGCTGAAGGCCACTTCAAGAGAGACTGTCCTCAACTGAACAGGAACCAGAACAACAACAACAACAATAACAACAATCAGGGGAATGGTAACAATGGGAACAACAACAACAATGGCGCCAGGGGGCGGGTGTTTGTGATCGGCCAAGGTGAAGCAAGGAATGACCCCAATGTTGTGGCGGGTAAGTTCCTTCTCGACGACTTTTATGTTTCAGTTTTATTTGATTCGGGCGCCGATACTAGCTACATGTCACTAGAAGTTAGCCGAATGCTTAAGCGTATTCCAACCCCTTTGAACAACAAGCACACCGTAGAGCTAGCAAATGGTAAGAGTTTAGAAGCCACACACGTAGTCAAGGGTTGTAAGGTTATTCTCGCTGACCAGACCTTCTCTATCGACCTCATTCCTATTGTCTTGGGTAGTTTCGACGTTGTCATTGGGATGGATTGGTTGTCCCAACACCGAGCGGAGATTCTTTGCAACGAGAAGGTTGTCCGTATTCCAGGTCCCGGTGGTGAACCTCTCATGATTCATGGCGACAAGAGGAGTGCTGTTGAGAACGTCATTTCTCTCCTTAAGGCCCAAAAGTGCTTGCGAAAGGGCCACACTGCCATTTTGGCTCTCGTTACTGACACCTCAGAAAAAGAAAAGAAGCTAGAAGACTTTCCAGTTGTACGCGATTATCCAGAGGTATTTCCTGAGGAATTACCTGGTCTTCCGCCTCGTCGCCAAGTCGAGTTTCAGATCGAACTAGCTCCTGGAGCTGCGCCCATAGCCCGTGCACCTTATCGTTTAGCCCCATCAGAGTTGAAGGAACTCTCTACGCAACTACAAGAGCTCTTGGATAAGGGTTTTATTCGTCCTAGCTCATCGCCCTGGGGAGCTCCAGTGTTATTTGTAAAGAAGAAGGACGGTACTTTCAGAATGTGCATCGACTACCGGGAACTCAACAAGGTGACGGTGAAGAATCGTTATCCTCTACCGCGGATCGACGACTTGTTCGACCAGCTGCAAGGGTCGAGCTACTATTCGAAGATTGATTTGAGATCGGGTTATCACCAGCTGAGAGTCCGGGAGGAGGACGTCTCCAAAACAGCATTCAGGACCCGATACGGGCACTATGAGTTTTTGGTCATGCCTTTTGGGATGACAAATGCACCTGCGGTTTTCATGGACTTGATGAACCGAGTGTGCAAGCCTTACCTGGACAAGTTCGTTATAGTCTTCATCGACGACATCCTGATCTATTCTAAGAGTCGGGAGGAACACGAGCAACATCTGCGACTTATTCTGGAACTCCTTCGAACAGAACAGCTTTATGCAAAGTTCTCGAAATGCGACTTCTGGCTTCGAGAAGTCCATTTCCTAGGCCACGTGGTAAACAAGGATGGGATTCACGTTGATCCATCCAAGGTAGACTCGATAAAGAACTGGCCTGCACCTCGTACACCAAAGGAAATTCGCCAATTCTTGGGTTTGGCGGGATACTACCGGAGATTCATAAAGGATTTTTCTAAGATTGCACAGCCTCTCACCTCACTAACGCAGAAGGGCGTTGTTTATCGCTGGGGAAACGCACAGGAATCAGCATTTCAGCACCTAAAGGATAGACTTTGTAGCGCGCCTATCCTTTCCTTGCCGGAAGGCACAGACGACTTTGTGGTTTACTGCGACGCATCAATTCAGGGTCTTGGTTGCGTGTTGATGCAACGAGACAAATTTATAGCCTACGCCTCACGCCAACTCAAGGTTCATGAAAAGAACTACACTACGCACGATTTAGAGCTGGGAGCTGTTGTTTTTGCACTTAAGTTATGGCGGCACTACCTGTATGGTACCAAGTGCGCCATCTACACTGACCACAGGAGCCTCGAGCATATCTTCAAGCAGAAAGAACTAAATATGCGACAACGACGATGGGTTGAACTACTGAATGACTACGAGTGCTCGATCAGGTATCACCCGGGCAAAGCCAATGTGGTGGCTGACGCCCTTAGTCGAAAGGACACTGCGCCTAAGCGCGTGCGAGCTTTACAACTCACGATCCATTCTAACCTTCCCTCCCAGATACGAGCTGCTCAGATAGAAGCATTGAAACCAGAAAACGTCAGGGCTGAAGCCCTACGCGGATCGAGGCAACGCTTAGAACAGAAGGAAGATGGTGCTTACTACGTAACGGGACGCGTTTGGGTCCCACTCTATGGCAACCTACGAGAGCTTGTGATGGATGAAGCACACAAGTCTCGCTACTCAGTACACCCTGGATCAGATAAGATGTATCATGATATCAAAACTACGTACTGGTGGCCTAGCATGAAGGCCCACGTAGCAACCTACGTCAGCAAGTGTTTGACTTGTGCGAGAGTCAAGTCGGAATACCAGAAACCATCAGGCCTACTCCAACAACCAGAGATACCTCAATGGAAATGGGAGCAAATTTCCATGGATTTTGTTACTGGCCTACCTAGATCCCAGCGCGGGAACGATACTATTTGGGTGATCGTGGATCGACTCACAAAATCTGCACACTTCTTGGCTATCAAGGAGACGGATAAGTTCTCCACTCTTGCAGAAATTTACCTCAAGGAAGTTGTTTCGAGGCACGGGGTGCCCACCTCTATTATCTCGGATCGAGATGCACGTTTTACTTCAGAGCTGTGGCAAGCAATGCACAAATCCTTTGGCTCGCGACTAGATATGAGCACAGCGTATCACCCTCAGACGGACGGGCAGTCCGAGCGCACTATTCAAACCTTAGAAGACATGCTTCGTGCATGTGTAATCGACTTTGGCAACCGCTGGGAAAAGCATCTGCCACTTGTGGAATTCTCGTACAATAACAGCTACCACACCAGCATTGGAGCTGCTCCGTTTGAGGCATTGTACGGACGTAAATGCCGGTCTCCTCTTTGCTGGGCAGAGGTGGGAGATAGTCAGATCACTGGTCCAGAATATGTGGTAGATACAACCGAGCAGATCGCTCAGATCCGAAAACGCATGACGGCAACCCGTGAACGTCAGAAAGTTTACGCCGACATGGGCAGGAAGCCACTTGAGCTCCAGGTTGGGGAGCGGGTACTACTCAAAGTTTCACCCTGGAAGGGTGTGGTTCGTTTTGGTAAACGCGGTAAACTTAACCCACGATACGTTGGACCTTTCGAAGTCATTGAGAAAATAGGCAGGGTGGCCTACAGATTAAACTTACCAGCGGAACTCGGTGCAGTTCACAACGTTTTTCACGTGTCGAATCTGAAGAAGTGTCCGTCAGATGAGACCCACGTAGTTCCTTTGAAGGAACTCACTATCGACGAGCAGTTACGATTCGTCGAGGAACCAGTCGAGATCACGGACCGGGATGTTAAGGTCCTCAAGAGCACTAGAATACCTCTCGTTCGAGTTCGTTGGAACTCACGTCGCGGCCCAGAGTTCACCTGGGAGCGCGAAGATCAGATGAAACAAAAGTATCCCCAACTGTTCGCAAACAGTACACCCACTACTGAGGCCGAAGCTACGGAATTTCGGGACGAAATTCCAGATCAACGGGGGGTGGATGTGACACCCCAGGAAAACCGGGAAAACCATACAACTTAACTAGCTTCCTCAGTGAGTGCCTACCAAATTTCCGATAGTCCTTGGGTAAGTCCCGTTCAAGTAGTTCCAAAGAAAGGAGGTATGACGGTGATTACTAACGAAAAGAATGAACTAATACCAACGAGAACCGTCACAGGATGGAGAGTATGTATAGATTATAGACGATTAAATGAAGCAACAAGAAAGGATCATTTTCCTTTACCCTTCATTGATCAAATGTTAGAAAGATTATCCGGTCATAAATTTTACTGTTTCTTGGATGGTTTTTCAGGTTACTTTCAAATCCCGATAGCACCCGAAGACCAAGAAAAGACAACTTTCACATGTCCCTATGGAACTTTTGCTTATCGACGCATGCCGTTTGGTCTATGTAATGCCCCCGCAACATTCCAACGTTGCATGGTAGCCATTTTCCATGACATGATAGAAAAGACAATGGAAGTCTTCATGGACGACTTTTCTATCTTTGGGGATTCATACGACCAATGCCTCGATAACCTTGAACGAATGCTATCCCGATGTGAGGAAACTAACCTCGCCCTTAATTGGGAAAAATGCCATTTCATGGTAACGGAGGGAATAGTACTCGGTCACAAAATCTCAAGCGAAGGAATGGAGGTGGATCGAGCCAAAATAGACACCATTTCTAGATTACCACCTCCATCCTCCGTAAGAGCTATTAGAAGTTTCCTAGGGCATGCCGGGTTTTATAGGCGGTTTATCAAAGACTTTTCAAAAATCTCAAGGCCTCTAACAAAATTACTTGAAAAAGATGCTCCTTTTATCTTTGACAAGGATTGCAATCAAGCATTTCTAACCCTAAAGGAAATGCTAGTCAATGCACCTATCTTGATAGCACCTGATTGGAAATTTCCTTTCGAAATCATGTGTGATGCTAGTGACTTTGCAGTTGGAGCTGTCTTGGGACAGAGAAAAGAAAAGCATTTCCACCCAATATATTATGCTAGTAAAACACTTAACGATGCACAAGAAAATTACACAACAACTGAAAAAGAATTACTAGCTGTGGTATTTGCTTTTGATAAATTTCGTTCTTATCTTGTTCTTTCTAAAACTATAGTCTATACAGACCATGCAGCCATTCGATATCTCTTTAAGAAGCAAGATGCAAAACCACGTTTGATTAGGTGGATTCTACTCCTCCAAGAATTTGACATTGAAATCAAAGACAAAAGAGGAGCGGAAAATACCGCAGCAGATCATCTTTCACGCCTAGAAGACCCAGCTTTGGAGGCAACCAGGGACGAGCAAATCAACGAAAAATTTCCAACTGAGTCCCTGGAAATGGTGGAATATAAGGAAGAACCATGGTACGCCGACTTTGCTAACTACCTAGCTAGCAGCATAGTCGCAAAAGGGTGGCCACATCATCAAAGAAAAAAATTCTTTGCCAATGTGAAACACTACTTTTGGGAAGATCCATATCTTTTCAAAATGTGTGCCGACCAACTCGTCAGACGATGCGTCCATGGTAGTGAAGCACGAAGAATTCTCCGCCATTGTCATGAAGGTCCATACGGAGGACATCATGGTGCTGCCAGTACCGCACGAAAGGTATTCGATTCAGGATTTTATTGGCCAACCATTTACAAAGATGCTCAAAATCTTGTAAAGACATGTGATGCTTGCCAAAGAACAGGTAATATTTCTTCCAAAAACGAAATGCCACAAAATGGCATTCTTGTTTGTGAAATTTTTGATGTATGGGGACTCGACTTTATGGGACCTTTCCCACCATCAAAAGGAAACAAATACATACTTGTGGCAGTAGATTACTTGTCTAAATGGGCCGAGGCCGAGGCACTTCCAACAAATGATGGAAGAGTGGTGGTAAGATTTCTGAAAAAATTATTCTCTCGTTTTGGCACACCTAAAGCTTTAATAAGTGATAGAGGTACCCATTTTTGCAACCATCAACTTGAAATTTTTTTAACAAGATATGGGGTCTATCACCGGGTTTCGACAGCATATCACCCTCAAACAAACGGACAAGCCGAAGTGACTAATAGAGGGTTAAAACGAATACTCGAAAAAACCGTAGGGTTAAATAGAAAGGAATGGGCTGATAAATTAGATGATGCTTTATGGGCTTTTCGAACTGCTTATAAACCAACGATAGGTACAACCCCATATAAGCTAGTCTATGGAAAAAGTTGTCATTTGCCAGTAGAAATTGCACACAAAGCCTACTGGGCAATCAAAAATGTAAACCTAGATCTAGAATTCGCTGGTAAAAATCGATTTTGTCAAATAAATGAATTAGACGAGCTTAGGAATTATGCATACTCAAACTCCGATATTTATAAGGAAAGAATGAAAAATTTGCATGACAAACATATTAAACCTAATGAATTTCGGGTAGGAGATTTAGTTCTTTTTTTTAATTCACGACTTCGATTGTTTCCTGGTAAATTAAAGTCTAGGTGGTCAGGACCTTTTTCCGTCACCCATATTTTTCCACACGGTGCAGTAGAGATTTGTGACAACTCGAAATTTAGAACCTTTTGTTGTGTGCTTGAACGTTTAGCGACTAACCGATTTGATGATTTAATGAATACATGTGAACTTATATGACTATGTGTTATGTTATGTGTATGCTTTGTGTATGTATGCGGGTATGTATATGAACCGAGTGAACCGTAACATGTGGGCCGGTTGGGCCACACACACCCCTTAGCCTATTTCGAAGCCCATTAGGGTGCACAAGTGAAACAAGTATATAATCCTCATGATACCCACACTTGTCATTTTGGACAACACTCATACTCTCCTCTACACACACACTCCTCATCCTCTCACTAAAACCCTAAGTCACAACATTGTCTCTCCTTCATTCTCGGATCCAATCGACAACCGTAAGAAGCTCTCGGATCGTCTCTCACACACACCGGTTGGAAGCTTCACTCACACCTTTGAACCCACACTTGAACCGGTTAGTGAATTTATGATGTTTGTTGTTGTTTAATAATGGTATGAATGATAGAACTTAACTAGTGTAGTGTATGCTTGATGATGTTTGTGAACCGGATGTGTATTGTGTTTTGAGTTGATAATGATGTATGATTTTCGGTTGATGATGATGATTTGATAACATGTTGCTTGTTAAGGTTCATACATGATAGATATATATCCTCCTTGAATAACCGATGTTAAGATTGTTGTTGTTCATCTATGATGTATATGCTTGATTTCTAGACAAAGTCATGATTAGAGTGGTTGCTAATGTTTCATGATAACTTAACATATGAATAAGTAGAAAAATGTTTGAATATGGTGCTATTATGTTCTCGGATTGAATATGTGAATGATAAGGATCATTGGTGCATTAAACTAAGTAGATTATGTTGACATAAATCGGTTTAATGAGCTTGTTTGTTCAAAAGATGAAAACCCTAAAGATGAACATGATGAACACATGAAGAACTTGTTGAATATCATATGAACATGTTGAATATTTGAAATCTGATATGTTTGATCCATTTTTAGTAATTTGCTAGACAAGAAACATGTTTAAGGATTTTGGTTGGATAGTACAAACTGTTACATGAAATCAGAATGTTAGTGGGTAGTACACTGTACCGAATCAGCTCCTGTCCAACCGAAACCATCAGTTGCGACTCGAAACCATGCACGATGAGTCGAAATCTCCCGGTTGCGACACAGATTGCGAGTCGCAAACACCTGGTTGCGACTCGAAACCACACATGATCAGCACACCAAATTGGTGACTCGGAACCACAGTTGCGACTCGTAACCAAAACAGCACGAACCGAAACCGTGGTTGCGAGTCCGGTTGCGACTCGAGCCCATGTGCATGTACACACTATTTGGGCTCTCACTGTTACGGGCCGAAGTGCTTGGGCCGGACTATTGGGCCTTGTTCGCTTGTATACTGAACTCATAAGTGTCTTTGTGAACCGTATGGTTATGAGTGTATGCCATAAATTATACCTGCATGCTACCTGCTATTATACGTGTATGCCATACGTGCACTACTTGAATACGAACCTGATTGTATGATACAACTATGATAGGACGTGAGTAGCCACAACATTGCTTGTTTGACTTTTCTGTGTTTCTACCGAGCAAACCAAGGTGAGTTCACACCCTCTACAAAGCATGGGATTCCCAGGGGTCGGGAATTGGGGTTAAGGAACTGGGTTCCTCGTCCTCCTTGGGTAGGACAGCAAAGGTTCAGGAATGTAATTCCTCGTCCTCACGGACAGATAACTCGTACTAGACCAAAACTCTATCATGAAGTCCCTCATCTTTGTATCGACTTAATCGCCGAGGCCAATGGCGAGCGGGTCATTAGTTAGATAGCGCTATTTAGGTTTGACAAACCTCACACCGTGCCGCAGAGGACGGGCGTGAACTAATGGACTACTGGCACGTCAATGATGATAGACATTGACAGTTCAGGGCACATAAACATGACTACAGTCAGCAGTCGATATGGTAACGAGTCTAGTAGATACATGGGGTAGCCCCCACGGCCGAAATGCCAGATAACTACACGGGGTAGCCCCCACGGCTGGATTGCCAGAGTAACCGGGAATAAACAAGTCACGTTTTTAACTATGGGGTAACCCCCACGGCAGGATGCCAGCTAAAGGAAACTGTTTTCGAAACAACTTAAAACGAACACCCAACCGTGAACTCACTCAACTTGTTGTTGACTCGTTACTACATGCTTTGCAGGTCCTTAGGTTCTTAGCTGGAGCCTGCATGGAGGAGGATCGTTGTGGGACATGGACGACTGTGTGCCATGTTAAACTATGAAACAATTAAACTTATGTTTTGATTTAAGACTTATGCTTCCGCTTGCAACTTAACTATGTTTTGTTTGAACACCAATTGTATTGGGTGGATTTTTATAACTACTTATATGCTTGTTCAATATGATTGGTGGCTGGATCCTGGTCAGTCACGCCTTCAAGCGGTGGTATTCCGCAGGTGGATTTTGGGGGTGTGACAAGATTAAACCTCGAAATGGGCCACCATTTAAAGTCAATGGCCAACGGCTGAAACTCTATCAAGGATTTATTGAGGATGAGGAAGAAGAGATCTCGCTTCAAACCGTGGAAGATTAAAAACATCATGCCTGGTAAGTTACGAACGATTGAGACGACAAAATAAAGCGGTAAGTTTTCTAAACCATAGCTTATAGGAAAAGGGGCACTCACACGCGCACTAAAAAAAAAAAAAAAAACTGCTCGGCACGGGGCCGTGTTCGCGCTGCAGACGGGATAAAACCCCTTTTTCAAAACAGTTTCTTCATTCCACACGCCCCGTTTCCCCACAAAAGCTCTGGTTCCAGGCGATTTTTCGCGAAATCTCGACGTCTCTTACCGATCTAACAACGTCAAGGTATGATTCTATCACTCTTAGTAGTTAGATTAGTTACTTGCATGTAGTTAAAACACCACAAATTTGGGGAAAAATCGATGTTCATCCGGATCGAACCTAAAATTTTTGCCTAAATCTGCTTGCATTTAGTTAGATTAGTGTTAGGGGAAGTAAATACACTTAGATTGTTCATAGATTCACCCGATTTCTCACAAAAACCCCAAACCCTTGTTCTTGAACCGAAAAAGACAAAATTGATAAGGTAAATGGGATATTTTGGGAAAAATGGTGTTTAGGGTTTCATTTTCGGGGGAAACCGCACCTATTGGACCAAAAATTTTCAAGTTTTCGAAACCGGGTCGAAAAATGAGGTTTTTGAGTAACAGACCCCTGAACACGGGGCCGTGTCCGCTGGACACGGGGTCGTGTCCAGCCGGCTGTTTGCAGTTTTGTCCGAAAACACTTCTGTTTCGTACTAATTTTTGGTATATTCTTTCAGATGGCAAAGTTCACAAGGTTCAATGCAAGTGAGCTTGATGCAAGGGCAAGGTATGAGGTTCTTCAAACAAGACCCGAAGAGTACCCCAGGAGAGCTTGCACGGAGTTGTTAACCTTGGTAAACCAGCTGAACCGATTCAACAACATCGTTACGGGACCACTAGCTGTTGCATTAAACACTAGGCTTCAGTCGGTCCATCAATGTACCATGGAGTTCTACAGTACCTTCAACTTCGATTCAAGATGTGACCCATTTGACGAGACTGGGGTTGTATTTCGGTGTGGATGAACAATGTACTCGATCTCCATGGCACAGTTTGGAGCCATAATAGGTCTATATCAAGAAGAGGAATCGGGAAACGAAGAAAATACCGGGGGATTACGAGACTTGGAGGTAAATGAAAGACAAGCCGCATGGGCTCAAATCGGTGAAGGAATCTACGACCCTCGTAGCACCAAGAGTACAAAGCTGAGGGATCCGCTCTATCGCTACATTCACAGGATCCTCACCTACTCTCTAAACCAACGTCACGACAGTAGTGGTGTTGTAGGGTTGAAAGATTTGGTTGTCCTCCACTGTATCCACAACCAAAAGCCTCTTGATGTTCCGTATCTCCTGTTGAAAAACATGCATCTCAACCGCCTTGCTCGAGCTCCAACGCCTATCTTCTACGGAGGATGGGTGTACCGTCTTTTTAAGCATTACACGCGAATTCCAAGAGCCTTTGAAAGAAGCCCATGGTCGGGACGAGTTGACTACCACATTTGCCGAGCCATGAACTTACTCTATGAGGCGGAAGACGGAACAGTGAGTTTCCAAAGAACGCAAGGCTATGCATGGAACCCACAGGAGGCCCTAGTTCTTCACGCACCACCTCCCCACCACCAGTATCCACCCCATGGTGATCCGGGTCAATCCTCCTCACAAGGAGGCGGTTTTCCTAATTTTCAAAGCTTACATGATCTTATGCAGGAAAACCTCATGTGTACCAGGAACGCCTACAACCTCGCCAACAACACATATCAACGGGTCGGAGCTATTGAACGCAACATCAACGATATACGAGACGATATCGGTAGCATCCAGGAGTACATGGCGAGGCATGGGGATGGAGGTGATGATAGCGATGAAGATATGGAATAGAGGGTTTGGAGGAGCAGGAGCGGTTTGATGGCGAGCCCACAGGTTTAAGTCCCTTTATCTATCGAACGATTGGTGGCCTGCGTGCCAGAAGTTGAACAATTTACTTTCCTTAAACACTTTTATTTTCCGTTTTATTTTTCTTTTACTTTATGCTTGGAACAATTAACTGTGGTAATGTAGGATGTTTGTATTGCTTGGTGTTGTATTAAGTGATGAAACAGGTACAAACCAAGGCTTGGGGTGCCAAGCCTCAGCACTTATAGGGCCAGGATGGAAAAACCGAAGGAAGAAGCCTGTTTTTCAGGTTTTCAGACTGTCCACACGGGGACGTGTCCAGCCAACACGCCCCCGTGCTCGCTTCCCAGACCTGTTGTTTGGCTTCTGTTCTGCAGAATTTTGTCAGACACGTGGCCGTGTCCAGTGGACACGGGGCCGTGTCCACCTTCTGTAAGTTCTTGTTACTGGCACCTGAACACGGGGTCGTGCCCACTCAACACGGGGCCGTGTTCAGTGCCCAGTAACACAGATTTTTGCTTTTTAAACACTATTTTACACATCTAATCAACCTAAAAATTTATTTTTGGGACACATTGAGGACAATGTGTAATTTAAGTGTGGGGGGGGGGGGATGCTAAAACCTTGAATTTTGCAAGTCCTAAATACAAGCCTTACACAAAACTCTATTGGAACCGCTAATCACCCCAAATTTTTTCAAAAATTTCATTTTTTTACTTGTCTAGGTTTAACTCGGGAAATTCAAGTTCTCAAAAAGGTTATATTTTTACAAATTTACAACCGATAGCGTAGTGATAAAAAGAACCAACATAAGAAAATTATGAAAAGGCATAGCAAACTTATTTAAAATTTGATTATATATACTTGATCACATAAAAACCCATTCCCACAAAAGTGAGTTTTGAGCCTTTATTGAGCACACAATTGCATATCATTTGACTAAATGCTCAATTTTCGTTTCTTGTGTGAATAGCCGCTTGGTTCTTACAACTCTAGAACTTGCCATGACAATGCATTCCCGGTCCTTATCAACTTAAACCCGAGTAAGTAAATGATGGAGGCATTAGGACTAACCCTTTTTTTTATTTCTACACCATTATTTTTCTTTTTCTTTTACCACCTACCCAAAAATCCCCCTAGTTAGCCCCTTTGAGCCTAAACCTTTTCGTTTCATCACCCAAACAAAAAACCCTTTTTACCCACCAAAACCTTTTTCTTTTTAACCTTTTATTTTAGTAACAAGTTCGGTTCTTCGTAAAAAAAAAAAAAAAAAAAAATGATAATGATGAAGCAAAAAGAAAATAAACAAACAAGTTAATCAAAAATAACTTGTTTGAATAAAAGCTTCATCTAAAAAAAAAAAAAAATATACGAAAACCGACACTTGTTACGCTTTTAGCCCTTTTTCTACTAACCACTAACCCAACCACCTACCTTTAACCCTAGCCTAACCCTTAACCCACAAAGTCCTCTTGATATTTACAAAGGTATAAAAGTTAAAAAGGAGGAGGATTGATTTCTTGGCAAGCCTATGGTAGGAATAAGTTCCATGCCGCTCTCGAGTGATTCACTAAAAATACACCTTCGGCCGAGTGTGAGTGATTTACCCGTGAGGTATGTGAACTTGTATATAAATAGAATTTTAAAAAAGGCATGTTATGCCCAAATAAGTAATTTCTTTTATGAAAAGTTCTAAATAAATCATTACGAATAGGAGTGTAAGTAAATAAAAATAAAACACCAAAAAGATCTTGGAAATCCCGACACTCTACGACAAGCCCAAAACCTTCTCTTCTACCTATTCCATTTGGGAGTGTAAGCCACATATTAAAGAGTTTTGCTTGAGGACAAGCAAAAGTTCAAGTGTGGGGGTATTTGATGTGTGTAAAATGCAACATATAAATTACATCAAATAAGGCATAAAACTAACCCTTTTTAAGTACTAATATTGGAAAAAGAGTGTTTTTGTCTTCCTTTTGTATTTTCAGGATTAAATGAGCTCAAAAACGCAAAAGAAGCAAAAAGACAGCTAAATCCAACATAAATACAAGGAAAGGAACATTAGTGGACTGCCCGACCCCTCAACGGCACCTTCCAAAGCAAAAAGGAGAAGACAGAAGGCTGAACACGCCCCGTGCTCAGCCAGCACGGGGCCGTGCCCAAGAAGCAGCAGAAAAGACAAATCCATAGAAGCTTCTATTGCCCATCACGGGGCCGTGCTCAGCGGACACGGGGCCGTGTCGAAAGTACAGCAGGCGCATTTATTGTAATTGCGAATTACAATTAATGAGGAGAGAGAGTGTCAGACGGACACGGGGCCGTGCCCAGCGGACACGGGGCCGTGTCCAGCTCTCTGTTCAGCCTATAAATAGGAGTGCTTGGATTCATTTCATCTCATCTCATCCCTTGGCACACCACCTCTCTCACACTTCATCCACCACCCACCACCATCACAACACCATCATCTACCACCATCATCCATTGTCCATCATAGAGTGTGTGAGTCGTCTCGGGATCCAAGATTGATCGTAAGAGTTCTTGACAATCAAGGCCATGTTTGCCTAAGTCTCTTACATCACTTGGTGAAGACAAAGTGTCTAGTATAATACTTTTTATTTCTAATCTTTTGCACTTTTTATTTGGTTTTGTATTAATGACTTTAATAACTAGTTACTTATGTTGAAGGTGATCTTTCCTTATCGTTTGTCCGTGGTGTCTTGGCATTATTTTACTGTCTATATAAAATAAAGGATTTTCACCATTCATATCTCCACGGTCTATATGGAGATATGTTGGCTACCTGGTAGGGGGTTAAGGGAACGGTTTGGTAAAGGTCTTGCCATTGTTCAGCGTTTAGAGGTCCTGCAATGGACCTGGGTCAAATTTAGTAGGACCTCCTTCAATACTTCACGGTATTGGATGGCGGGGGTCCAAACTCTTTGACCCCCTCATAAGTTAACTACTATTAATACTATAACCCGGCTATTTAGGACTGTATCCCTGCTGACTCAGACTACTTAGCCGAGGGTAACGTCACCGCCAAAAGCGGGGCCTACCACAATACTGCATTAATAACTTAATTCATTATCTTCCAATAATCCACCCTTTTAGGATTGTATCCCTGCTGACTCAAACTACTGGGGTGAGGGTAACGTCGCCTTCAAAAGAGGGGCCTACTACAATAACTAAGATAATCTCTTAATTATGTGCAAAAGTGCGGAAATAATCAAAGGTTATACTAGATACGAGTCGGAACCAAGTGATTCATCTTGTCTATCTGTTTTTTCTTTTATTTTTATTTTCAGCATTTTAGTTAGTTTTTATTTTCTTAGTTTAAAACATTTTTTTCTAAACTTTTTATTTTGGTTAGACGTTGAGGATAAACCGGTATTAAAAGCTCTTGTGTCCTTGGACGACCTCGGTATCTTACCAACGCTATACTACACTCAACGATGGGTGCACTTGCCCATATGTGTGTTTAGTGTTAGTGAAATATCGTGTTTTATAAATTTAAAACTTGGCTAAAATAAGTGTTAAAAAGGGCTTAAAATATATACCTAAAATATACGACACTTCGCACGCATCAATCATACCAGATGATAATGGTTCTGAAAAGAATAAAAAAGGGATTGGATTAGAATATCATCAAGTTCCACCACCATTGAAGAAAAATTATACTTTCTATGATGATGAAAAGGTGGCAAAGGCAATAAATATAGTTGATCAATTTCCTGAAAGCATCGATGTGACATACACCAAATCTGATGTGGGTGAATCAGAGGTGGTAAGTAAGGTTGTTGAAAGTGTTTTGAAAGAAGAAAATCAAAATAATTCCACCAAAAATGATAATTCCGAATCACAGATTGAAGATGAATAAATTTTCATTAAAAATTATCTAAAGAATTCAAATTCCGAGACAAACACGAATGATGATCCAATAATGTTGGCATATTATATGGTTGGATCTGACAAATTGTTCTCAGATGTTGAGGTTCCGATTCAAAATGTGATTGCGGAAAAGATTGGAAAAGTTTTTAAATTGGTGGAAATTCAGAAATCAGAGATTGATGGTAAAGCCGGAAAGAAAGCCCTTTATAACAAACCAGATTATAAAAAGAAAAACACAAAGGCTGGTTTGGGTTATAAAAAGAAACAGAATCAAAAGAAAAAGTTTGAAAAGACAAATTTCAGAAAAATATGAACTTTGTTCACGGAACAAGTTCTGAAAAAGAGAAAGAACTCCGATTTAGCCGACAGACTAATGAAGAATTCTATGCTCAGAAGAAGAAACAACAACAGGCCAAAGATATTTCAAAGAAAACATATTTTAAATGTCAAAAAGTTGGACACATTGGTCGTAAATGTTCACAATATCTGAAGTCTATTGATATTGAGAAAGAGAAAAAGAAATCTGAGTTTGTGAAGCAGAAGTCATCCAAGTTTGAGCCAACGCAAAGTTGGAAACAAAAAGTTGAAGTGTCAAAAAGAAACATTCAAAATGATTCAAGATTTTATGAAAAGAATGTTTCAAAAGGATAAATTTGAATGGTAAAGAAACAAAGTACTTCCGTAGATGAGAAAAGGAAAATCGATTCAACCACGAAGGTTGAGGCAAAAATGAAAAAGTTTTTGTGAAAAACAAAAAAGATTTTCCGAAGTTAAATGAATCATATTGTATCAAAATACCCAAGGTCAAACAAACCTGGGTTGCTTTATTCAAGTAATCGAGTTGATTGCATGTGCAGGTGTTCCAGAAGTCAACCCAAGTACTACATGGTCAAAGGAGCAGCCTGGCACACGAGGAGGACTCCTGTGATTGAAAAACAGGAAGTTTTCGGTTTAAAAAAAACATGTTAAAGGAATATGCTGAAACCCTCACGACTGAACAAACATAACATGATAAAACAAGATTGAAAATGGTTTCAAAATGTTTAAATATCAATGTTTTGGTGATCATGAGGTTGTGTAAAATAATATTAAATGCAATAAATGTGAAGCAGAAACGAGTGGCGAGATGAAGCTATCTGCATCGGTTTGTCAAATGTTTTAGAATTTTAAGGGGAGTATATAGTTTTAAAATTTTGAAAATTCAAAAACATTGGAAAATATGAAAAAGTACAAAAACAATTTACTGTGTGTGTAGATAAAAATAAAAAAGAGTTTTGTGTAAAAAGAGAAAATGATAGTACATCAGTAGACAATCACAGCATGCTAAAGAAATGGAAAGTTAAAAAGTGATAAACGGTCTCACTTTGCCAGTAGGTTTTTACACAAGTAGTAAATTGATTTCCAGATATAAACATAAAATCAATAACTTTCTTATTTCGTGGGGAACATCTCTCTGATATATGGACTTAGTACTTTGAAATTTCGTTTGAGAGGTTGCATGTTTCTGAGATACTATATCTTTATACTTATTGATATATGGGGTATTATACTTGGTCTTTTGATTTTGCGTCAGTAATGGCCTAGACCTTGTATAATGCTTTTGCGCTTAATCACCCATTACATAAAAATTGAAAAAATATCGAAAGATATAAATCAAGTGTAGTTGAGAAGTGCAAAAGCATTATACAAGGTCTAGGCCAAACCCAGAGACAGATATCATTTAGGAATCTTCTTTGTCTGAACGGAAGTTCTAACCCGATATATATATATATCAAGTGTAGCATTATACAAGGTCTAGGCCAAACCCAGAGACATATATCACCCACGAAGAACGAAAGTTCTAACCTGAGCTCTCAAGGTCTCGCACAAACCCAGAGACAGATATCATTTAGGTATATTCACCTATAAGACTGAATCTAGGGAATCTTGATACGGGAGTATATTCTGAGGTGGGACACGCGATTAAGTTAGTTTCTAAAACACTAATCTCGTATCTTGAATCAATTGAAGTTTGTGTGAAAATTTAAGTGGATCGGTATACTGACAATCTACGTGAACTGTTTAAAACTTGCAGATCCTTTTTCTCGAAGGATCGATTACGAAACCTAGTCCTTGTTTATCATAAACACAATCACGAGTGTGGAATCCCCATGACGATGCAAACCAAACAAAGTATAGCAAAGACACAAAGTAACCAAAGATTCACTGTCTATTGATTAACAGGATGAGAACAAATTACAAACACATACACACAATGTTTGATAATACTCTCAGTAGGTTATGCTCTCATACTCAACACAGAAGAGAAAGTGTGCTATTTATACTGCAGCCTAGCCCATTACACTACGAAGAATGTAATTAGGCCCACGAAGAACCTAAGCCCACGAAGAACCAGGTTCTTCGTGAACTGTTTCCACGAATGACCATGTGACAAAGAAGGGGTTCTTCGTCACACACCATATACGACGAAGAAGGGGTTCTTCATGCAAAGGTCATCCCACGAAGAATGGGTTCTTCGTGGGGAGGCTGCAAGACAGTAAAGCTGCAAACTGTTAAACAGTTTGCAGCAAACATAAATACACACACAAACATAACAAACAAACTTAATGCAACATGCATTAGTTCAAACATACAATACAACGAGACAAACGTCGTACCAAGTTAGACAGAAGGATATCCAACTTGGTTGACTAGACGGAAATATTACAGACTCGATAATAAAAGACCATACTATTACATCGTAATTAAGAACAAGTTACAGACACAAAAATATGCACCAACAAACTCTCTCTTGTCTGTTTCTTGGCCTTCGATCTTTGTTCTTCAATCTTCAGTGCTTCTTCGACCATGAACTGCCGGCGTGAATCCCGCGATAAAAACAAAAACAAGCGATGCGTTGAAAAAGTAACGCTTGATGCGCGTCCTTGTCCTCGTAGAATATGTCGTGACGAAACAACTTGTTGATATCGGAAGCAGACATGTGGATTATCCATATCGGATCGAGCATGCGGAAGTTTTCTTGATCGTCTTTGAACACAATAACGGCCTCGTGCGTATCGGAGTCATAACACCATAACGCCATATTTTCCAAGAAGTTCTGCTTTATCAGCATTAGAGGAATCTTGTCCATAACCTTCGCAGGCTGATAAACGAGCTTGTATCTTGCCGTGTTGGTTGACGGATCCAAAGTGTACTTTATCTGCTGATGAATAGGAAATTGTGGCTTGTATAACCCATCTTTCCAGCCTATCCTCTGATTGATCTTCAACTTGCGAGCAAATAACGTTGCTCCTTCATAACTTGAACGATTAATCAGCTCCAGCTTTGTTAATGCTGCAACATCATAGAACGGCAAAGACAGAATTCTAAGCAACGATCTGAAATACTGAATGTCGTGTTCACATTTCACGGCCATGCAATGGATATCTTTTACAAACATCCATCTAAGTATCTTCCCTTGCGACTTCTTTTTCTCGTATTTCAGATAATCTACTTGAGCTTCAGCAGGTGTAGGCTTTGTAACTTTGGAAAGGAACTGTTTTCTCCATTCTTTGAACACATCAGGTGAAGTATCTGTAGAATCACGATTCTTCAACTGTTCGTCGATATTGTCCATGTTCGCTTTCAACCAATCTTCATTGAAAGGATTAAACTCTATTCCGTCTTCTCGCACGTAAGTAGATTTGTTATTATCACCTTCAAAGACAATCTCTTCAAGATTTTCTAAGTCTGCTGTTTCGGGTTCACTGGGGATCTGATCAATAGTAGCATCTTCTACTACTTTCATTTCATTGAGCGCTAAAATCTGTTCATCCATGAAGTCAGCAACTAATTCCCCTTCTTCCAGTTCTTCACCAGTTACTGGATGTATACTTTTCAGTGCAAGATCAGTAGAATCAAGAACAGGATCCTTACCAGCCGAAGAGCTTTCAACATAAAGACTATTCTCTAGCCGTTGTATTTCTTCCTGAGCGCCACTGGAGGTTCCTTGTGTAGTTGCAGTCTGTTGAGGCTTGTACACAATGAGTTGAGAAGACTCAGAAGCCCCTGTTGGTTGAGATGATGCTGAAGTGTCGGGATTCCCAGGGTCTTCTTTGTCTTGGTCACGCTTGCGCAGGGTCTCCATCTGTTTACACCTTTCAGACCACATAATGTTGACACGCTTGGTGCTAAGCTCGACATTGTCTTTAATTGTCTTGAAGCCTTCAGTCAATGTGGTGTTTCTTGAATTATACCATTCCCTCATGTCATCATGCTTCGCTTTAAGTGAATCAGCCACTCTTTGAACCTCGGTGCTTCTTTCTTTCAATCTATTCATATCAATCCCACGAGCATTATCAGTTGCACGCATTTGTAATAACTGCCGTTCTCGTACATCGTCAGCAGCCTTCAGACTTTCATTCTTAGCCTTTAGTTGTGTGATTTCTTCTTGTTGGCGTTCAACAGTGGATTTTAACATATTGATCTCCAACTGTTGCCTGATCATATCGCTTCTTGTAATGTTCATGAACTCTGATTGCCTGTTGATCTGACCTGCAGCAGCTTGTAGTTGAGAAAATAAGAAATCTACATTTTCGCCTGGCTGCATTTCAGAAAATTTTCTTTGTCGGCGTTCTGAGGTATGCTGAGATGTAGTTGCTCGAATAGTGGATGCCATTGTGCGTGCAGGTTCTTGTGGTGTAACCGTTGGAGTTTCAGCTGCTGTAGTAACGACAGGAGGTGGTTCAGTTGATCGCGGAGGATGTTCCATCATCTTTTTCAACTTTGGCTCTCCGTCGTCTGATTGGCTGTAATCGTGATGCTATTTATCGTTTTCAGGAGCGACATAATCTTTCTTACCAAGAACACCAATTATCTTCCTTGGCGGTGTGCTTTCTTTGTACCTTTTTACTGCAACACCCTTGAATATCTTTAAAGAATGTTCTAACATAGCATATATCTTCAGAATATCATTGTCGGCCTTCAGAAGATTCGGATGTTGGACATTCATTATCATCTGTAAGAATCTAGGATACATCCAGAACTTGTTCCCTGTCGTACGCGCACCCGTTCTCTTCAGATTCTCTTTCATGTTTGCATAGATATACTTGGAAATACTAAACGACTTGTTTAGTACCAAGGCCACCATAAATCCGACTAGATCATTTCCTTCCATATCGCAACCAGCACTGTGGTTGCTAAGACATTGAATAAGAACATGTAGTAGAAACTTGTAGCACATCGGCAACCATGCTTTGTTGACCTGACCACTGAAGATATCACCAGTACATTTCATCCTAAGCAAACATCCGCATGTGCACATGATTGGAACAGAATATTGTGCGTTTGGATCATCTTGAAGTTCCAGTACGGTGTTTAGAATATCCGGAGAGACATCCACGTTTAATTGATTAACTTACCCTTGAATAAGCTCCTTTCCGTCAACTTCAATTACGTTAGCTGAATTCCAGAACTCTTTAACAAGAGACTTGTAAACCGGCGTTGAGAAGGTAATAGCTTTGTTGATCCGAGATTCCCTAAGCCATTGAGTGATCTCCTTAAGTTCAGCAATCTTTCCTTCAGGATCAAGATACGCGATCATGTTGTGTCGGGGTTCGGACATGGTTTGTTCTTCTGTTTTGTCTGTTTTCTTAGTCGCGGGTTTGCGTTTCTGTTCTTTCGGAGCCATTCTGTACAGAAAAACATCCACTGTAAGACATAAGGATATAACACTTTCAAAATACATATATCTATACATGTTAAGTAGCCTGTGAAACAGTATACATGTATAATCATACATACTTTGAAAGTGTATAAGTGTTGGCCCACGAAGAACCATCATTATGGCGAAGAACAGGTTGTTCGTCGCTATTACCCACGAAGAACCAATGGTCAATAAAAGTCAACAAGTGTTAACGAAGAATGGTTCTTCGTTGACCATGTGTCTTTCGTCGACATGTTTTTGACAAAGAATGATTCTTCATCAAACAGGTTATTCGTCATAAACAGTTGTGATGAAATAGGTTCTTCGTCAATTAGGGTTTTTTGTCCAAATTGAATTTGGGGGTTTTTCGTTACAAGGGTGTTTCGTTGATCATCGTTGAATCAACAGTTGATTCAAAACAGCAAAACAACAAACACTTGTTAAACCCAAACATGAAAATCCCAAAGCCCAGAAGTTTAAACGACATTGGTTTGAACAAGAAAAACATACCCAAATCCTGTAAATCACAACAATAACCCAAACCCCTGTTTTAATATCCAAAAAAAAACTTAAAAGATGTACCAATCTTCATACAGTTATCATATTTATTCAAGAGATCAAGAAACAAACATACAATAACATGAGATATATGAAATACACAAATATTACAGAGTCTTTGAGGGTTTCATAAACAATCGACCAAAAACAGTTGGTTTTTAAGAAGTTTTAATCGTGTTAATGGTCCCTGGTCTATTTTAATACCTTGGATTTGATAAAAATCACTGAGAAAAACAAAGGTTTTTGAGTCGGTAGAGTGTATGGGTGTTTGCGTGAAGAAGACAGTGAACAGTGAAGTGGATTTGAAAAAGTGAAAACAATAATGCACTGGGGGTCCCCTTTTATAATCTGACCCCCGAAGAAGAATTGAGTCCGACGAAGAACTCGAATGGGCCGATGAAAAACCTTAATGGGCTTAAACATTTAGCCCATAATGAAGGTCCACGAAGAACCTAGGTTCTTCGTGAAGACCTTGACGAAGAATGGTTCTTCGTCGTGGTAAGGTTTTTCGTTGACCAAAACCTGTTCTTCGTTGACTAGAAAAGGTTCTTCATTGACCTGAAAAGGTTCTTCGTTAACCAGTAGGTCTTTCGTGGACCTTGAGGTCTTTCATAGACCTTTTACACATAAAATCACCAAGTCTTTTATTTTGAACAGATTTTATAGATTGAACAGATTTTCCTTTGTGTTAAGTTTACCAAATGCAAAAGGATCTTTATGAAGTAGTGAAATCACAAACAAGTCGGTTTTGAGCTTTTCGGCAGAAAACATTTGAGTTTCAACTTCAGCTAATCAAAAAGAACTTTACAAATTACACTAAAACTGAATTTTAAATGCGGTAAGCTAACGACAATCAATAATAAGCAGTAAAAGACTGTACAATGTCAAACTTTTTGCGAGTTTCAAGGTAAAAGAATCATACCAGCTTAAGGTCATTGTCAAAATGGTTTTTGTTTCGGTTTAAAGCTTTAGATAAGTATACTACCACAATTATCGATATTGTTGTCCACATAAGCTCAAATTGATCAGATGTAATCATAATTAGGAGATACTATTTACGGTATGAATTATACGTACAAGTCGATGTTCATCCACTCACGACACATTCCCGTATCAAGGCATGCATGAAAGTTCATCTTACCGGTGAGTATACCGCTTATCCTCTGTTTGACCGTATAAAATGATGTGAGAAACTCACTTATTTTTTATTGAAAACAAGCTATATATGATAGAATCACTTATTGATGAGGAACTTGATTTTCATATGCATGAGGGCACAGGAGCAAGTCCGTGAACAGGTTAGTACCAACGTACAGACAAAGAGACGAACTTGACTCCCGCAAGAAAGTTGTGATATATTATCACTTATTTTGTTTGGACATGTGATTGTTGATCACTTATTGATGTCGAATGCAATATGTACACGTATGTATAGTATCATGGAAGATCTAGACTTCGTCTCTGTTATTTTTCGGTAAAAGATACAACCATGATACCCAGATGATAAGTGTTAGGCCCTATAGGTTTATGGATTAGTAGATTAATTGCTAAATGGATCAAGTTCTAGATGGTGGGTATTAGAGTGGGCTTTAAGGGAATTATGGGCCTAGGGTTTAGGGGGAAACCCTCCCTATAAATAGTTGATGGAAATTAGGGGTTAAGGTTGGTTCCTTGTTTTAGAAACTTGTATTAGACAAGCTCCTTGTATGCAAGTTTAAGCATTGAATCATTTGAATATTCAAATCTTCATAGTGTTCTTGATTATTTCTTGAAGATCATCAAGTTTGGATTCCGCCCATCCATGGTGATTGTTTGATATCGTTGTTTGATCCGTATTTTTAGGACTTACAATTGGTATCAGAGCCAATTTGATATCAAACACTCAAGAAATTCTGAATTTTGGTTGAAGGTCTTCATAGTGTTCTTCGGGTTCTTCATTGTGTTCTTCGCACTCTTCATAAAATTACTATATTTTGCTTTTATGATCTTTTAAAAAGTGTTATTATTAAATATCTTTAAAATATATTCATCATCAACTGCCGACATCATCGTCTGACTTCAACATCATCATTTCATCATCATCATCTGACACTCATCAGAATATCATCATCGTACATCACTGTTAACTTTTGGTTTCATTCGAAATCAATCGTTTTCATCCATAATAACATCTCGCTTCATCCGCAATTCATCATGTTCATTCGAATTAACATCAACCTCGTCCGAAATCATCATCTCGAATAAGTCATCTTCAGCATCCTGATAACTTATCATCCGATATTCAATCCGTAATCATCCATCTCGGACCAACATCTTCATCATCAAACTCATCCGAAATCATCATCTTCATCGTAATCTTCAACATCATCATCCGCAATCAATCATCTTCTCATCCGAAACCGAACCGACACCGTCTCCGACCAACCTGCAACTACCACCCACCGTGTTCATCACGTTCCTGGTCATCTTCTCCGACGACCTCCGCCGAACCTACACTTCTCCGATCACCATTCTTATCGACGACCACCGTTTCCGACACCGGCGAACCATCCTCCGTCACCACAGTCGACCTGTACATCATCTCCGTCCGTCATCTTCCTCCGCCGTACACCATCTCGTTCACCGTTCTTCATCGTTCAACTCGCCTCCATAACCACCACCTGTCGTCTTCATCATTTCTGTAAATCTCCGGCCTCGTCTCCGGTCATCACCTCCGTCACCGCTGGCAACCACCGTACCGTATAACTGTTAACTGTTAACCTGCAACTCACCTCCTTCTCCGACACTGCCATCTCCGTCTCCGACACACCATCGACCTCCTCCGACCACCGTTACATCACCATCCTCATCATCGTTGTTCACTGTTTCCGTCATCAACATCATTCAAACACCACCGCATCATCATCATCATCATCCTCTGTGCTTAACCACCTTGGCGGCGGCGGCGGCGTTAATATTAGGGTTTCGGAACGATTTTACGAAGAAGAGACACTAACGACATTATAAATTGTCGTTTTAGGATAATTATAATATTAATATAATATCAATCATTAAGTAATGATTACTCAATCATTAATATCAATTTAGTTTTTATTAATATATAAATATAATAAGTTTATTTTAAATTTAAATTGTATTAAAAAAGGGTTTTTATATATAATATATTAAAATTATTAATTATTATATTAAGAGTTAATTTTTTTTAGAAATATCTAAGAATTAAAAAAAAGGGTTTGTAAAATTAAAAAAAAAAGAGGTGTTTGTTAGTTTTGGGTTAAAAAAAAATTGACAGATTTTTGACGAGCGGTACAGGAAGCGGGTTCATACGTTTGCGGAGTGCTCGAGTTAGCAAGTTTACGGTACGGGTTATCACATGATTCAACAATGAATTCTCCAAGCACTGTATCTCAACGTGAGTTGGTTTGGAAACAACTCGATAGTTTCGGATATATTGAAGGTGAAACCGTAGAAGACGTGATCAGAAGGTTTACGCAACTGCTTTCTGAAATCGAGAAAAGCGGATTGAAAGTGACACTTGGTAGGATTAACAGGGCTTTTCTATACGGTTTGCCACGTAGCAAGACATGGGACTATCATGTTGCAGTTATCATGGGGACATGTAATCATTGTACAACGGAAACTAAAGATGTGATCTCCTTAGTCAATGAATATGTCCAGGAGGACAAACAGAGGAGTCAGAATCATGCAAGCACATCGTCACCTATGTCTAACTGTCAGAAGGCCGTTGCTACTGATCCCAACGCTGCTCTCAACGCTGCTCAGATTCCCTCAGCTTCACCGTCACCTGTGGCTGCTACATCATCTGATTTGAAGGCCCCACAATCAATAGTATCTCATCCTGATGAAGTGGCCAAACCAGCACCCCAAGCCCAAGTCCAAACTCAGCCAGACAAACCAAGATCGCTCATTGACACTGTCAACTATCTGTTGTGTACTGAACCTTGCAGGAATAGGGTTGCACAACTTAGGGCACTAAATTCTAAAATGATGGATGATTACAATAGTGTCATGTCAAAGTACATCGGTCTTCGAGAGAACAATAAAATTCTCTATGAAAAAATTGACGCACTTAAGAAGGACATAGCTCAACTTCACAGAGACGTGAATCAACAGCAATGTTGGGTTCACAACTATAAACATAGACTCATAGTTAAAACTCTTGAATGTGACTCTGTGAAGGGTGATCTAGAGCTCCTCACTGGAAAGTATAAACAAAACGAGTTAAACATTAAAAAGTTTGATACTTCCAGTGACACTGTTCGTAATCTGTGCGATGTGCAACTTGCTTATAAAGAAAATAAGGGTAAGGGTTTGGGCAACAAACAGGTTCCACCGCCATATAATCATAATTACTCAAGATTGCCCACTACCGAGCAAGAAATAGAAAATTATGATAAAATGATTTATGGTAAACCAAGTGACTATGTTCCATGGGAGCCCTTCAGACCAAAGAATGCCAGACCCGTTGATTTTCAAAAACCAATGAATTTTGTTAAAGATACGGATAAAACTTGCTCAAACGAATCATCTGGGGAATCTGAAAAGTTAAATGAAAAGGAAAATGAATCAGAACCAGTGAAAACATCCGCAAATGAGCCCAAAGAAGATTTGTCAAATTTTGATTCTGATTTTGTTTCTGTAGATAATGTTGATTGTTTTAGTTCATGTGCAGAATCAGTGAGAGTTGAAGAACAGTCTGCAGTGGATGATAAATGACATTCAAACGCTAATGATGCTGCTGATAATTCGAATGCTGCCGAATGCGATCATCACGCTTGGAACTATGTTATGTCTTGGGAAATCTGATGTTTTGTCTGATAAACTTGAAACACCTGTTTCAAGTGACTCAGAAATTAGTTCTGGCGATTCAGGCAGGTATTCTAGTGTGCCTGAAACATCATCTGATACATCAGAAACATATAAACAGGATAAAGATGAGAAAGTTGATAAGTTTAACTGTGTTAGTAAAGAAGTTGATGAACAGGGATCATCTGATGAACCTGACATTCAAGTTGCAGATTCTGGTACGTCAGATAATGAGCGTAGCGCTTCTGGGAATTTTGAGTGTGACAAACACTCAGAACCAAGTAGTGCAACGCCCGAAGAGAGTCAAACAATTTCAAACATAGACTGCTCTTCATGTCAGAAACCAGAATTAGCTGATGTCAGAAACTCAGAGGTTGATTAAGCTGAAGAAGAGATATTCACAGAAACCAACTCTGAGGAAACTCATGAGATCTCGCAGCCTGAAGAAAAGGGATCCACGGAAATCAATTCAACAGTTGATTCAATTGATTAAACTGAAGAAGAGATATCTGTGGAAACCAATTCTGCAGAAACTCCTGAGAACGTAGTTTCTGAGGAAAAGGAATCTGTGGAAGTCAACTCAACAGATGATTCAACTCTCGATCCCAAAGGATCAGATTCGGAACAAAGCATTTCAAATAAAGCAAAGTCTACCGAATCTGCTCCTTCAAAGAAGAAACGATCACGTAAAAACAGAAGACCACGGAAAAAGAAAATTCAAAAGGAAAACCCATCTCTCATGCAAACTGAACCAAAGCTTAAGGGTAAAGCAGTCGATACTTGCTCTTGTGCTGATAACTGTAAGCAGGGTTCTTCCAAGACCAAACATATGCATAAGCAGTCAACATCAAAGGAAAAGAAAGGACTTGATCAGTTCCCTAGAATAACACAAGCAGAACTGAATGTCTTTTTCTCAAAAAGACAGACGTGTTTTAATTGTGGAATTCCGGGGCACATAGCTAGAAACTGTGTCAATCCTCCCTACTACTCCGGTAACACACATCATCAGGCTATGCATTATCGATCAAAAGGAAATCGATTTTCTAAAGCCAAGCCTTCTGATGGAGACTGGAATCTAGCAAAAAGGAACCATAAAAGGGTTTCAAATACAAATGGGTTCCAAAGCCAGCATATGGAGTCAAAAGTCAAATCTGTAAAGAAAAATATTTCAAACAACAACACTGGCTCTAAGATTTGGAAGCCCACGGTTCTTGCTAGATCCCAGTCTCACAGTGCACAACCGTCAACATCGACGTCTTCACCTCAAACCTCAAATTCTACAAAAAGTTATATGATCTTTCGTGAGGTTTCATACACTGATAGCGATGGTCAACTCAGGTCAACAATGGCCTGGGTTCCAGTTTCTAATTAATCTAACTAAGTGTGCAGGAACGACTATGGAGGGCGATCGTTAGACCTTGGTTTATCGGTTGTAATTATTCCAGACACGTGACTGAAGACTTATCCCAGCTGAATAACAAAAAAGGGATTCAACGGTGGATTTGTCAACTTCGCGGGAGGGGAAACTGGAAGAATAACCATGAAGGGCTCTGTCAAATACGGAGTTCTCATCTTCTCAGACGTCAATTATGTCCCTGATCTGAAGCACAACCTTTTGAGTGTATCTCTAATGTGTGACAAAAGAATGGAGGTTCTCTTCACCGAGAGTGACTCGAAATTTCGTTCTTCGATCTCGTTCGTCGATCGATTCACAAGTCGGTTTCTGAACCTGCGATAGCTATCCCTGATGATGCAGTCCGTAACACTGAAGTTTCCTCAGGACCCTCAAATGCTCAAGGAACTTCTCTGTTTCTGGGAGTAATTGTCACACCCCAACCGATGGCGGAATCATCGGGGCGTGGCACTGAGCGAAACAGATTGTCCAGAAATTTCCATAACAATTATCAATACTATTCAATTTAAATAATACGTCCCATACCGTATCTCAAACAGTAAAACAATTATTACAGACAAAATCTAGGCAAATATTCTATTCCGACAACTCAGATTTAAAGAGACAGCAATTGTTTATCTACTTCTAGAGACCCTTAGTTTGACCACTACAGACAACTATTTGTTGGGCTCTAAAGCTTTATTCTAGCTTCAATTTCCTACCAAGTGTGCGTCCTAAGCACCTGTCACATACGTTAAAATAAAAGTCAATACATATAATGTAAAGGTGAGCATACAAGTTTGATAATAGCATATAGAGTTAGAATTCGTTTACGCATAACCAGCACGTACACATAGTGAAATGAAACACGTTAGTTATCGACATAGATCCATCGATACCAATGACTGCGGGTTGACTGCCCGAGGCAGTTCGCAATACATGATTACCACCGTAATCCATGCAAGTAAAAGATCCTTAACAACCCCCGTGTGAACGGGTGCTGAGTCCAAACTATAGTACTATCGTTGCTAAGGCAGGTAGACAACATTCTATGTGTAAACATAACAACAAACATTCATAAGCCACGTATAACATGCATTAACGGTTAGCGTTCAAATAGTTTGAGTAGTGTGATAGTTGTAGTTTGAATATTCGTAACGTGTGTAACACCCAAAAGTGCTTAAAGCAAAAAGGGATCAAGTATACTCACAGCGATTATGGATTGAAGGGAGCGCTTAGCGAGTGCGGTTAGCCTGAATAGATTCGGTAGCATAATGATAAGTGATTCGTAAAACGTCACAAAGTATGAAAGGGTCGGATAGGGGTTCGATCGGATGGTAATTCGATCGAACATCAATTCGTGCGGGTAACAATCCGTTCGGGTGGTCATTCGATCGGATGGTAATCCGGTCGAGTGACGATTCGAGTAGATTGTTTCTTCCTATGAGAAGGATGTGTTTGTGTATGATGGTTTGACTTTTGAAGTTTTCGTTGTAGCCTTTTGAAACAATGAAGTATCTCTATCTTTCAAGTCGGTCGATCGGATGACCAGTCGTGCGGATGGCAATTCGTTCGAGTGATCATCCGGTCGGACGTCGACTTCATGATGAGGTTACTTATTGAAATCAGTTCACTACATAAGTGTCATTCGATCGGATGGCAATTCGATCGGATGACAATTCGTGCTATTGAACATGTTGAAAATTGTTAAGTCTTTTAAAGTCTTAGTATCTCATGATCCGAAGAGTAATCCTTTCAAAGGGTCGTTCGATCGGATTGCAATTCGTTCAATACCCAAACTTTAATTAAGATTGTTTAAAGGTGGGACCCAAGTGTAATCCGTTCGGGTGGCAATTCGTTCGGGTAGCCTATCCGTTCGAATGGTAATTCGATCGGTTGGCAATCCGCTCTGATTGTCCTGTTCGTTCTACATTTGGTCGTCTTGAAGGTTTGTCGTTATGTCGAGTCACTTTGACAACGTGTTAGCCAACAGAACTCTTCGTTCGACCCAGTTGACCAGGAATCACCCTAGTCCGGCCGGTTACCGGCTTGAGACGGTTGTTCTTGACTAACCCGGAATCGGTAGTCTCGTGAGTAGAATCTAGATCTGAGCCAGTACAACACCAAGGGCGAGTAGAAGACTAGATCAGAACCTGATTCTACCTGTTTTGAGTGTTTTAAATGTAAAAAGAGTCGAAAGAAAGTTAAAACCATCTTTCAATCCTTTTTCACCACACTTGTGTCGAGATCTTTACAAGATCTTTGTGGAAATCGGTTAGATCTAAGTTGTTCTTAGTGGGTTGAGGTCAAAACATGAAGTTCTTGAAGAACACATGATGACGTCACCTTAGAACACCCGGAATCTAGTGATTTCACGGTTAAAAATTAAGATTTAAAAGATAGAAGGGTGTAGGAGTGCGTGTAGATCAAGAAAGTACAAGATTTAGGACGAGATCTTACCGGAATCGAGAGAAATCTGAGAAAAGGTTGAGTTGAGCGTGCTGGTCGAACAGGGATTTCCAAAAGTGGAAAAGATGACAATGACAGGGGTATTTATAGGATGCCAAAAGAGGAAAGGGCTGTTCGGTCGAATAGCACATCGCCTGGGTGACTGTCCGGTCGAATGGCTATTCGATCGGATGGCACCTGTCATCCTTTACCAAGTGGCTATCCGGTCGAATGGCTATTCGATCGGATGGCCCTTGGTTAGGGTGTTTGACGCGCTGATCTTTGCTGATTCGATTTCGATTGCGATCGATGCGATACGGTAGATTCTCCTAGTCAAATTACTCTCAGTCCTAAACACTCATATCTCGCATAATCTATTTTCCACCATTACTAGAGTTCGTTTCACGATTCGAATTCGATTGCATTTCGAGTTAGATTTCGAGTTTCGATCGAGTTCGCTTGCTTATCACAACATAACATAAATAAACATGCACAGGTAACACGTAAGGCACACACACACGTATAATAACAAGTAAAATTCATAGCTCGAGTTGCGGTTAGAAGTCGATTCGATTAGCATAGCTTGATTATTGATTAGTTAACTTTATCGCATTGTTACTTCCTGTATTTCACAGTCGTAAGTCGATTGATTAACGATTAACACACATCGATTATTGCATTAACGACACTTACTCCACATAATACAAATAAAATAAAGAAATTTCTACGAGTCAAGTTGCGCGAAATCGGTCGTTGACTTTGACCTTGACTTTGACTTTCACTTGTGAAAACACGGGGTGTTACAGCCTCCCCTTGTTTAGGGAATTTCATCCCGAAATTAGGTTGGAAGCTGTACAACGCCGTGAATCACGTTTGAGAACTTTCCGTTTGGACCGATTTTGACTTCGAAACGATCGCTTGTGACACGGAATCCGTGAATGTGCGTGACCAAACACACTAGAACGTACTATAATCGGTGGTTCTATAGATTGATATGAAATCGTACAAAGCACTAGAATCGCAATACTACTTTCTCTCTCTAGCTCCTCTCTTGAAACAACTGCGGGTACTTAGCTTTTATGTCGCTTTCGAGTTCCCAAGTGAACTCTGCGCCTCGTTTGCCTTCCCATCGGACTTTCACAATAGGAATGCGTGAGCGTCGGAGTTGCTTGGTCTGGCGATCCATGATTTCGACAGGCTTTTCCACGAAGTGTAATGTTTCGTTCACTTGTAGATCGTCTAGAGAGACATGTAAATCGTGGTTGGCGAGGCACTTTCGGAGGTTTGACACGTGGAAAGTCGGGTGGACATTACTAAGTTCCTCCGGTAATTCGAGTCTGTATGTGACTTTTCCGATCCTTTCCAGAATCTTAAAATGTCCAACATATCGAGGCGCGAGTTTCCCTTTCTTGCCGAATCGGACCACACCCTTCCAAGGTGATACCTTTAGGAGTACGTGGTCACCAACGCCAAATACACGGGGCTTGTGCTTCTTATCGGCGTAACTTTTCTGTCGATCCCGAGCTTTCACCAGGTTGTCTCTGATTTGGAAAATTTTGTCTGTCGTTTCTTGTAATAGCTCAGGACCGGTTAGTTGCGAATGACCGATCTCGTGCCATACAATAGGCGATCGACATCTTCTTCCGTATAATGCCTCGAATGGTGCCATTTGGATACTAGAATGGTAGCTGTTGTTATACGAGAATTCGACTAACGGCAGGTATTTATCCCAATTACCTCCGAAGTCTAGGACACACAAACGGAGCATGTCTTCAAGAGTACGAATCGTTCTTTCAGTCTGACCGTCGGTTTGAGGGTGGAAAGCGGTACTTAGATTAAGCGATGTACCGAGTTCCGTTTGAAACGTTTCCCATAGTCGCGAGGTAAACCGAGCATCACGATCAGAAATGATGTCACGAGGCGTTCCATGATTACAAATGATCTCGTCGGTGTAGATTCGGGCTAATCGTTCTACCTTGTAGTCTTCTCGTATTGGCAGGAAGTGAGCTGATTTAGTCAAACGGTCGACCACAACCCAAATGCTGTCGTGACCTGATGACGTGTGTGGTAGCTTGGTTATAACATCCATGGCTATGCTCTCCCACTTCCACATGGGAATTGGTTGTCACACCCCGACCACGTGTAACATACAAAACGTGGCGGAAACGTCGGGGAGTGTTGTAACAGAATTAATGTTTCATAACCATGGATACCAAAAAGTGTTTCGTTTTATTAAACATTGAATAATTACATCGTCTGGAAATCTAAATACACAATTTAAACATAGTCTGTCATTGTTATTGAGTCACTAAGGCCTTGTCCAGTCCTATGTGAGCATGCATCCTATCAATCGATATCTTTCAACAATACCTGAAACACATGTGAAAACGAGGTCAGCAAAGAAATGCTGGCGAGTACATAGGTTTTGTGAAAATAAGATTCATGACTTCTGTTTAAGAAAATGTTTAGTCATGAACCTTGTAATTTGCTTTGTCTTTGTAAATCATTTAAAAAAAAATAATAAGTTCAGATGATATGTATAAATAAGAGAATAATGCATGATTAAATGAATAACCATGTAAAATGAGTTTGTATAAGATAAGTTGTTTGTAAAAAGATGTCTTGTGAAAAGTATGTTATTTGTATAAAATGTTATATATCTTAAATTGAAATGATTCAAATAACGCTACAATATGTAATACCATACAAACATTTATATATAGGAAGTACCAGCGGCGTATCCACCATGCTTGTATCATATTACACACGCACCGTTACTCAAATCACTTACCCAAACAAACCACCAATGTAAGATGTCTATGTTTAAACAAATTGTCAAACGTATTGAAATAATATGTCAAAATGTTCATGTCAAAATGTAAATCATGTTATGTATAACCAATGTCAAAAGTGTTTGTGTCAAATGTAAACCATGTAATGTGTAACCAAAATGATATGTATGGCTAGTGAAATGCATCAACTAAACCATAGGTGAAACGCACAAAACAAAGTATTGAAGTAAAACTTGGTTTAAATCAATACTATGTTTCGTGGAAATGCATGATCAAATGTAAATCATGTCCAAATGTTTACCAAATTGTTAAAACATTTTGTGAAATCGTTCAAATCGTTCTTGTTGTTTTAATCGTTCAAATCGTTCTTGTTTTAATTGTGAAACTACTTTATGGTCGATTTTCTAATAACATTCAAACCTTCTTGACTCGTTCATCATTCCAACTCGTTCTCGTTCTTAACAAACCCTTACCAAAGGGTAAATTAATAATTACAGATTCAGTCGTTACCCAAAATACCCACACATAACCATGGGTATAGAGAACAACGGGATTTGTCAGATCCTATGGTACCATAACCTAATACTGGTCGGCTTGATCATTGCTAATGAATGTCATTGGTTATGTAACTACAACCAACAAGTTTGTTCACTTTATTGAAATCGTTCTTGAAACCATTGTAATTGTTTTTGAAACCATTGTAATCGTTCTTGAAATCATTGTTATCGTTCTTGAAATCATTGATAAGACATTTAGCACATATGAGTCACCCCAAAACAGTTGAAAACAGTAAAAGAGGGGAATAATGTACTCGCCTGAGAATGCTTAGAGGTCTTGAACAACAACCAAACAAAGCTTGAGGGAGCACGGAATCAGTCGGCAATCTAAAACTATATAAATAAACCGGACTTAAATCGGGAGATCGGATAGGATGAGGCTTGGTAAACCAAATGAGTATTGGAACTCATATGATATGGTTTAACAAGGCCTACATACTACATGAAACCTAACCTAAGTGCTTTCGACCCATCGCGACCCATTAAGGTAGCTTATGCTACTTTAACGCGTCGTGCGCGTGAAACGCGTTCGGACCGTCTAACTAGTCCTATGACAAGTTTTATATGCCTAAACATGTTACATAATCAGTTATGTGACAAAAGTTTAGGTTACATATGCTTAATTACCTATTATACATGAAAAGGGTATTCTGGTAATTTACCTAAGGCATATAAACTACCTATCATACAACTACTTAAACGAAGCGACCATAGGGTATAACCTCGGAAGGTTATTCCCTACCTACTATGGTCACCTAATGTATTTGGTCGGATCCTAATGATCGACCAAATGGGTCGGGTTCGAAGGTATAAGCGATTTATTAGATCGCTTACCCTACGACCCTAGACAACGTGGTAATCAGAAGGCATAGTCCCAAGGGACTATAACCAACGTGATTACACTCACGTTGCGAAGTTCAAACGAACTTCGCATTTACCATAAACTGGTCAACGCAGAAAGTTAAACAAAGTTTGACTTTCAGACTCGAAAAGACTCGAAAAGCAATAAAAGAACGAAAGAATACTTACGAAGGGTCCCCGAATGCTAATCTAGATCCAAATAACTCAGGTATGAAACAATGGTTCCAACTTAGAGTCTTTTGGATCAGATTCTTGTGAGTTTAGAAGTGAAGTGGGTTGGGTATTTATAGTATTCGGAGAACCGTTAAGATCGTTTCTTGGAAAAGGGGGCACGATCAAAGCCGTACACTTGTCGGAACCTTATGGTAGCTCATTTGCCACTCACCATAGGAAATTGATACTTGGAATTGGGATTGGGGGTGCAAAACAGCTGCAAACAGGCTGTTAAACATTGAATCTGGTCTGCAAAGGCTGAGGCGGCCCGCTTCAGGATACACCAAAACTAATGCGGGCCGCATGGGGGTTCTGATCAGAAAATAAGTTTCAAAAATGACAGTTTTGGTCCCTGTTGTGTATTTAAGCCATTTCCGACACTTCTAAGGCCCGTAAAGCCAACTTTAAGGCCCTAAAATGATGCCTAAACATTGTGGACATGAAACATGCTAAAAAATATGCCGGGTGTTGGTTCGTTTGGTCGTACGAACGCGATGTTCGCTTAATTACGACGAAATGCGCATAAGCGCGAAAAACGATCCAAATGACGCAACGAATGGATTTTTGGCAAGCCAAACACTAAAGCATAATATAGTCATGCTTACATAAATTTTTGGATGTCTGGATGTATTCAGAACGTGAGTTATGCGCAAAAGTGCAAACTTGTGCACTTTTTGACACTTTTAGTCCCTGAATGACCCAAAAGTTTATTTTAGCATACCGAACCCCTCAAAGCCTATTTCTAAGCTATGTAAAAGATATTTATGGTATGTTTAACTTATGGTCATGTTCCGGAATGTCTGTTACAGTTCAAATTGGCATACTTTCGCAGTTTGTCAAGTTTAGTCCCTGTAGGCGAATTAACTTGTTTTTGCCATACCAAAGCCTTCAAAACTTATTTCTAAGGCATGTAAAGGTTATTTAAGGTATGTTAAGCATATGTTGATGTTACGGAGTATTTGTCGCATTAAACTAATTATATTTACGCATTAGTGCGCGTATAACCTTCCAGAAAGCGATTTAGAGTTTGGAATCGAATAAGAATTTGATATGTGCAAATGATACACATATTTATACAAATACCAAGTATGAAATACAATATTTCATTGGTTTGGTATTTGTTTGATGGTCGCAGTGACCCAGGTGTCACATTGGTGGTTGTTCGAGTAAGCCAGAGGGTCTTTGGTGTTCAGCCTTGACTCTAGCACAAGTTAGGCATTTTCCGACGTAGAGAGCGATATCTCTTTTCATACCCGGCCACCAGTACTTATAACGAAGATCCTGGTACATTTTGTCGGCACCGGGGTGAATAGAATACCGTGATTTGTGGGCTTCGTCCATCAAGATTTGTCGCAATTCTGTTCGTTTGGGAATCCAAATTCGGTATAAGAAGTGGAATATCCCGTTTGATTTGCTCACAAGTTGGGCTCCATCATGGTAGATTCTTTCTTTCTTCAGCGTGCGTTCATTGAAACATGCATGTTGAGCGTCGCGGATGAGGGTTTCGAGATCGTGTTGGGCTTGAACATTACGGGTGCTAAGCAGGTAACTCCGTCTGCTGAGTGCGTCGGCAACGACATTTGCCTTGCCTGGATGATAACGGATCTCACAGTCGTAATCGTTGAGAAGTTCTACCCATCGGTGTTGACGCATATTAAGTTCCTTCTGATTAAAGATGTGTTGTAGGCTCCTATGATCGGTGAAGATCGTACACTTGGTACCATACAGGTAGTGCCGCCAAATCTTTAACGCAAAAACAACTGCGCCTAGCTCGAGATCATGGGTTGTATAGTTCTTCTCATGGATTTTGAGCTGACGAGATGCGTAAGCTATGACCTTGTCCCGTTGCATGAGAACGCAACCAAGACCAAGGTTGGAAGCATCACAGTAGACAATGAAATCATCGTTTCCGTCTGGCAATGTGAGAACGGGAGCATTGCAAAGCATGTGTTTGAGGTTTTGGAAGGCAGTCTCTTGTTTGGTTCCCCAGACAAAAGACTGGTCCTTATGCGTAAGAGAGGTAAGTGGTACAACAATCTTCGAGAATCCTTCGATAAATCGTCGATAATAGCCCGCTAGTCCGAGAAAAGAGCGGACTTCAGACGGGTTCTTAGGTGTAACCCAGCTTTTGACAGCTTCAATTTTTGCAGGGTCGACGTGAATGCCTTGACTATTTACGATGTGACCCAGAAACTGAACTTCCTCCAACCAGAATTCACACTTGGAGAACTTGGCATAGAGTTGGTTCCCCTGGAGTAACTCGAGAACCAAACGTAGATGTTGCGCATGTTCGGTCTTTGATTTGGAATAAATCAAGACATCGTCGATGAATACGATGACGAAACGGTCGAGATATGGTTTACACACGCGATTCATCAGATCCATGAAAACCGCTGGTGCGTTGGTTAAGCCAAAAGGCATGACAACAAATTCGTAGTGACCGTAACGAGTGTTAAATGCGATTTTGGGTATATCCTCCTCTTGAATACGTAGCTGGTGATATCCTGAACGCAGGTCGATCTTTGAGAAACACGTAGCGCCTTGTAGTTGATCAAACAAATAGTCAATGCGAGGTAGAGGATAGCGGTTCTTGATAGTTAACTTATTCAATTCCCGATAGTCGATGCACATCCTGAACGACCCGTCCTTCTTTTTGACGAAAAGGACTGGTGCGCCCCACGGAGAGGTGCTCGGGCGAATGAAGCCTTTCTCAAGTAATTCCTGGAGTTGGGTTGAGAGTTCGCGCATTTCGGATGGTGCAAGACGATAAGGAGCTTTGGCAATAGGGTTGGCTCCAGGAATGAGGTTGATACGAAAGTCGATATCACGACTTGGCGGTAATCCGGGAAGATCCTCTGGAAAAACATTAGGAAATTCTCGAACCACAGGAACGTCCTTCACTTCCTTCTTCTCTTTCTTTTCCTTCTCCGCTGCTACAACGTTAGCCAAGAAAGCCCTGTATTCCTTGCGGAGATACTTACTAGCTTGGACACAGGACATAAGTTTGAGACCCTTCGAAGTAGTATCACCATATACACACAGCGAGTCACCATTTGCGAGTGAGAATCGAATCATTTTGTCGAAGCATACAACTTCAGCATGGTTTTCTCGAAGAAAGTCCATGCCTACTATAACGACGAAACTTCCGAGCTGCATCGGAATGAGGTCAATTGGGAAGATGTGATTGTTGAGCTCGAGAGTACAATCACGGATAACGGAATTGACAGCGACGGTTCTTCCGGTAGTGACTTCAACATCGAATGCCGAGGAGAGTTGAGAACGTTTACGACTAAGGAGTTTCTCAAATTCGAGCGACACAAAGCAGTTATCGGCTCCAGTATCAAACAAACATGAAGCATAAATACCATCCACAAGGAACGTACCATTGACCACGTTGTTGTCGGCCTGGGCTTGACGCACGTTGAGGTTGAAAGTTCTGGTGCGTGCGGCCTGTTGTTGCTGTTGTTGTTGTTGTTGCTGTTGTTGTTGTTGCTGCTGTTGTTGTTGCTGCTATGGCTGTTGTTGCTGAGGCTCTTGCTTCACGACCCTGTTTGGGCACATGTTGGCGAAATGGTTCGGGTCGCCACATGCGAAGCAGGCTCTGGCTTTGACTGCGGGTGCCGGAGGAGCTTGTTGACCCTGTGGGGCAGTGAGCAGAGCTTGGTCAGCAGGAGATTGTCAGATGCGGCAGTTAGCAGTAAAATGGACATATACGTTGCAGTGAGCACAATAACGGCAAGCAATGGCAGTTGGGTGGTGGTAGGTGCAAGTAGGGCAGAGCGGGTGTGGCCTAGTGTATGCACGCTTTGCAGGCGGTGCATTGGCCACAGGCGCTGCTACTTGACGCTGTTGGGCAGGTGCGGCTTGAACCGGTGTAGCAGTGATCGCACAGTTCTTGTTGCTGGAGCTGTTCTTTCTCTTGTTCTTCCTCTTGTTGCCTGATAAGGTAGGTTCAGTAGTTGGTACGGCAGTGGTAGATTGATGCAGATGTTTCGAAGTCTTATCCCAGACACCAGCCTTAACCCGTTTCTCGTTGATTTCAGCGGCCAGCAGATAGGTTTCCTCGATCGTCGTAGTCTTAGCCACTTGCACGAAATCAGCAACGCAGTCGGGCAGGGCCCGGATGTACTTCTTGATCGTCATGTCGGGAGTTTTGACTTGATCGGGACAGATGATGCTGAGCTGTTTAAAACAAGCAGTAAGACCAGCATTGTCACCATCCTTTTGCTGGATGTGCCAAAATTCATCTTCTAGCTTTTGACATTCATGAGGAGGGCAGAATTCCTCCAGCATAACTTCCTTGAGCTCGTCCCACGACAGGCCGTAGGCTGCATCGTTCCCTCGCTTATTCCTCTCGGCCGTCCACCAGTCTAGTGCTCGGGACTGGAAAACGCCGGTAGCGTTCAGAGTACGGAGGTCATCAGGGCAACCACTCTGTCGCAGAGTAACCTCAATAGAGTCAAACCAGTGAAATAGAGCAGTGGGACCTCCTTCGCCAGTGAATTCTTTTGGCCCACAAGACTTGAATTGCTTGAAGCTGAAAGGCCTTGCGGCAGCTTTGGGAGCGTCGGTTCTTGATTCCTCAGATGATTTGCTGGCATTCTCATAGACATCACTCACAGCCTTTGCTACGCTTTTAGCGATGATGGAAGCAAGATGTCTGTCTCTCTTTTCTTGACGAGAAAGTGCGTGACGGGATCCAGACGACATTGTCTGCAATAGACATCGCCACGGAACTCAACACATGGTATTCGAATCTCACCTCACACGTTTACTACTTACTAAAGCTCAGTAACACGTACATTTACGCACACACATAACACATAGAGCACAAATCACATAAGCACGTAGAGCACATAATCACATAACGCCTAAGCACGTAAAGCACGTATTCACATAACGCCTAATCATGCAGAGCATAGGGGCAACGAACACATACGCATTGAATCACTAGAAGCAGTCAGAAAACAGAAACCTATTATTCAAGGATCACGATCGTTCGAGTATAGCGATCGCGTTTAGTACATCGAGTAGCGTAGTGTGGCATAGGTTTGTCCAAAGTTCGGCGATTTGTTAGCGACTTTAGATAAAAATGCAGTGCGAGTGATGCGTGTCGATCGAAATGAAAGCAAAATCGAGTAATTCTTCAAAATTTAAACACACAACTAGGTAAAAGCACATAAAACACATAAAATCGACGAATTATCAGAGCGAAAACTGCCGACTCCAAACACATAAATTGAGAATTAGATCGTCTGCGGCTACTAGACGTTGACTACCCAAAATGATTCGACTATTCTCAACAGACTTGTCGTCAAACTTCGACTTTCGGGATCGTGTTTCTGCCTCGATTCTTGGGCATTCAACACGTACTCCCTGGGTCATACTCATGAACTCAGGTCGTTGAAGTTCGTCGAGGCTTTGGTGAGATGAGTAAAAGTTTGAAGCAAGTTGTCAAGGTTAGGGTTTCACCCCTAGCTTAGCAACTTCTTCCTTGTTTTAGCAAAATTGAGGAGATTATTCATCAAAATATGGATTTCACTCCTGATTTGGTATAATTCCCCTCGTTTGTTATTGTAAATAATGAGGAAATCGTTGATAAATTGATAAAATCATCACTGACCAAACAATTTGGTCGAGAGTTTGCGGTTTTCACACCTAATCCCAACGAAATCGCTTGACCTTATTTGAAAATTCGAGTGCAGTGAGAGCGAGAAATAGCTGGGTACAACACGTAAGTTCGGTCTGTTGGTTCCTAACTATAGTCTAGGTCTCTAAGACATCGACCCGGACTAGGTCGAGTTTTGCCTAATTCCCTATAGTTATGGCTCTGATACCAATCTGTCACACCCCAACCGATGGCGGAATCATCGGGGCGTGGCACTGAGTGAAACAGATTGTCCAGAAATTTCCATAACAATTATCAATACTATTCAATTTAAATAATACGTCCCATACCGTATCTCAAACAGTAAAACAATTATTACAGACAAAATCTAGGCAAATATTCTGTTCCGACAACTCAGATTTAAAGAGACAGCAATTGTTTATCTACTTCTAGAGACCCTTAGTTTGACCACTACGGACAACTATTTGTTGGGCTCTAAAGCTTTATTCTAGCTTCAATTTCCTACCACGTGTGCGTCCTAAGCACCTGTCACATACGTTAAAATAAAAGTCAATACATATAATGTAAAGGTGAGCATACAAGTTTGATAATAGCATATACAGTTAGAATTCGTTTACGCATAACCAGCACGTACACATAGTGAAATGAAGCACGTTAGTTATCGACATAGATCCATCGATACCAATGACTGCGGGTTGACTGCCCGAGGCAGTTCGCAATACATGATTACCACCGTAATCCATGCAAGTAAATGATCCTTAACAACCCCCGTGTGAACGGGTGCTGAGTCCAAACTATAGTACTATCGTTGCTAAGGCAGGTAGACAGCATTCCATGTGTAAACATAACAACAAGCATTCATAAGCCACGTATAACATGCATTAACGGTTAGCGTTCAAATAGTTTGAGTAGTGTGATAGTTGTAGTTTGAATATTCGTAACGTGTGTAACACCCAAAAGTGCTTAAAGCAAAAAGGGATCAAGTATACTCACAGCGATTATGGATTGAAGGGAGCGCTTAGCGAGTGCGGTTAGCCTGAATAGATTCGGTAGCATAATGATAAGTGATTCGTAAAATGTCACAAAGTATGAAAGGGTCGGATAGGGGTTCGATCGGATGGTAATTCGATCGAACATCAATTCGTGCGGGTAACAATCCGTTCGGGTGGTCATTCGATCGGATGGTAATCCAGTCGAGTGACGATTCGAGTGGATTGTTTCTTCCTATGAGAAGGATGTGTTTGTGTATGATGGTTTGACTTTTGAAGTTTTCGTTGTAGCCTTTTGAAACAATGAAGTATCTCTATCTTTCAAGTCGGTCGATCGGATGACCAGTCGTGCGGATGGCAATTCGTTCGAGTGATCATCCGGTCGGACGGCGACTTCATGATGAGGTTACTTATTGAAATCAGTTCACTATATAAGTGTCATTCGATCGGATGGCAATTCGATCGGATGACAATTCGTGCTATTGAACATGTTGAAAATTGTTAAGTCTTTTAAAGTCTTAGTATCTCATGATCCGAAGAGTAATCCTTTTAAAGGGTCGTTCAATCGGATTGCAATTCGTTCAATACCCAAACTTTAATTAAGATTGTTTAAAGGTGGGACCCAAGTGTAATCCGTTCGGGTGGAAATTCGTTCGGGTAGCCTATCCGTTCGAATGGTAATTCGATCGGTTGGCAATCCGCTCAGATTGTCGTGTTCGTTCTACACTTGGTCGTCTTGAAGGTTTGTCGTTATGTCGAGTCACTTTGACAACGTGTTAGCCAACAGAACTCTTCGTTCGACCCAGTTGACCCACCTGACCAGGAATCACCCTAGTCCGGCCGGTTACCGGCTTGAGACGGTTGTTCTTGACTAACCCAGAATCGGTAGTCTCGTGAGTAGAATCTAGATCTGAGCCAGTACAACACCAAGGGCGAGTAGGAGACTAGATCAGAACCTGATTCTACCTGTTTTGAGTGTTTTAAGTGTAAAAAGAGTCGAAAGAAAGTTAAAACCATCTTTCAATCCTTTTTCACCACATTTGTGTCGAGATCTTTACAAGATCTTTGTGGAAATCGGTTAGATCTAAGTTGTTCTTAGTGGGTTGAGGTCAAAACATGAAGTTCTTGAAGAACACATGATGACGTCACCTTAGAACACCCGGAATCTATTGATTTCACGGTTAAAAATTAAAATTTAAAAGATAGAAGGGTGTAGGAGTGCGTGTAGATCAAGAAAGTACAAGATTTAGGACGAGATCTTACCGGAATCGAGAGAAATCTGAGAAAAGGTTGAGTTAAGCGTGCTGGTCGAACAGGGATTTCCAAAAGTGGAAAAGATGACAATGACAGGGGTATTTCTAGGATGCCAAAAGAGGAAAGGGCTGTTCGGTCGAATAGCACATCGCCTGGGTGACTGTCCGGTCAAATGGCTATTCGATCGGATGGCCCTTGGTTAGGGTGTTTGACGCGCTTATCTTTGCTGATTCGATTTCGATTGTGATCGATGCGATATGGTAGATTCTCCTAGTCAAATTACTCTCAGTCCTAAACACTCATATCTCGCATAATCTATTTTCCACCATTACTAGAGTTCGTTTCACGATTCGAATTCGATTGCATTTCGAGTTAGATTTCGAGTTTCGATCGAGTTCGCTTGCTTATCACAACATAACATAAATAAACATGCACAGGTAACACGTAAGGCACACACACACACGTATAATAACAAGTAAAATTCATAGCTCGAGTTGCGGTTAGAAGTCGATTCGATTAGCATAGCTTGATTATTGATTAGTTATCTTTATCGCATTGTTACTTCATGTATTTCACAGTCGTAAGTCGATTGATTAACGATTAATACACATCGATTATTGCATTAACGACACTTACTCCACATAATACAAATAAAATAAAGAAATTTCTACGAGTCAAGTTGCGCGAAATCGGTCGTTGACTTTGACCTTGACTTTGACTTTCACTTGTGAAAACACGGGGTGTTACAGTAATTCCCTCAGATTGCATTGTAAATCCTCTAGTGATCAACATCGCTACTGTATCAAGTGAGGGGGGAGCAATCTGGTATAATATCTAGAAGTTTCGCAATCTCAAGCTGCTGGTGTGCGATCCACAGCAAAATCAAGGGGCATCAACTCATGACTATTCATTAACAAACAAGATGATCCTGACGTGATAGTGAGAAACAAGGCACGATTGGCAGTTCAAGGTTTGAACAAGTTGAAGGTCTGGATCTTGGAGAGATGCACGCATAGATGGCTCATCTAGAGGCCATTCGTATTTTTGAATGATGAGAATGAAGTTCGAAATGAGCTCATTGAGAGAAGTGATAATGTTTCTGGGCTTGCAAGTTCGTCAAAATAATCAAGGAATCTTGATTTGTCAAAGCAAATATGTTCACGTCGTTCTTGCCAAATTCGATACGACAGATTCAAAGATGGACACGGATATGAAGTGTACATCGACTGGATGCCAATTCTTGGGGGACAGTATCATCTCATGGCAGTGCAAGAAGCAACATCTCACATTTGCAGCGGAAGCAAAGTGCGTTGCAGCATCCGGTGCCTGCTTCTCTCAGGTTCTTTGGATACAACACCAGCACAATGATTTCGGTTTGACTTATCTAAACTCTACTTCCTATTTTGATAATGATGCCGTTATCCAGATGATCAAAAAACCCTGTCCTTTACTCTAAAACCAAGCACATTGATATCAAGGTGCACTTTATTCGAGATTGCTATGACAGATAATTGTTTAAACTTAAACAGATCCACACTGATACTAATTCAGTGGATTTTATATAAAACCTGTCAGCATCTTGAGATTCAATGTGCTTGTGGATCTTTTAAAAATAATGCGTTTTCACCGACTGAGCGACTACAAAAAAAAACACCGAGTTTCTACACTAATGTAAATAAATAAGTAAATTTGCGCATAAAGTGTGATGCACAAATTTAGGGGGGGGGGAGAGGGACACATATGTACATATGCATAGTTTGAGGGGGAGAGAAAAAAAACCATATATCTACATACGCATCGTTTGAGGGGGAGAAATAGTTGCCTGGGAAATGAAAGAAACTTTCGTGCTAAAGAACTTGATTAATACACGTAAGGTTTCAATGTTAAACAGGCTAGGCTCCACGGCGATGTGTTGATAGGTCTACCGCCCGAAAAGCAAAAAGAAGCAAAGTGATACAAACATAATGGATTGGTCATCTCGTGGGTAATAAACCAACTGTGTATGATTTCATAGTCTTAAATCCTGCGTTGATAGATAGCGAACATCTGAGGTTTTGGGTCTTTATACTGATAAATCATCCGGGATATCAGGGCTGTCCCTCTGTTGCATCCAGACTAGACCTGGGCACAGTCAGGATATCTTGCAAAAAGAGCCACAAAAAGGGCCAAAACCTGAAAACGGAAGAAATCTCACAAAAAGGAGAATTCCGTGTGCTATCAAAGCCAAATTCGTACCGTAAAAGGTATTTGTCTCGCCCTCATCAGAACTTCCTTGGTCTCTCTGCTGTACGGAAGTACTGACCTGTTCACCAGGAAGTCTGGCGTTGAAAAACTTAAGGATGATCTCAGTATACTCACCTGCTACGATGAATTGTTGTGCTTATCTTGATCGCGGGGGTATGCCTTGGAATGGGACACACAGATGTTTCAGTATAAATCTACCTAAAGAGTATCACAAAGCTAAAAGGTTGAAGTTTGAGCGGTGGATTTAAGAGGACAAACATATCAACAATCGCATGGACCTGTCCAAGTAAACGAAGAGCTGAAAAATGTTCCTTAATCGGTTCGAAAACGATTTTGATCCCATGGCAGGTTCTCCCTATATTACCCCTCTACTATTATTCTATTATTATTTTTCTGTGTTATTATTGTCTTTCTTATTTCTATGCTCAAAAAGGGGTTGCTCGGTTGGTTAGATCGTTGATTTTGAGAAAGATGTTTTCTGTCTTGAAAATGCAAAACATTAAAGTAATAATCTAGCCCATTGTTTTGGATTGGGGCCCAGTGCTTCAGATAAAATGAATCAGATCTGGCCCATTGCTCTCGAATGTATTTCGGACCACTGTTCTGAATTGGGGCTGACTCGTTGATCTCAGGCCCAAATCCGAAACTCTATAAATTGTCAACCATTTCTCTTTCGAGTTATATTTCGAACTAATCTCTTTTCTTAAGCATTTCGGATCCTCTCATTGTATTCCCATACCACTTATTCGAATTACGAGGTGTGCAGGTTCTTATACTTATCAAACCAAAGCCTTTGAATGCCAAAGTTGCCGAAGAACATGGCGTGCAACTCATGAATGCTGCTGCTAAAACTGCGAAAGAAACTGAAGTGTTAGAGATGGTTGAAGAGGAAACAAACAACGAAAGTGATGCGGAAGTGATCGTCTCTGAGAATGTTGAGGAACCCGTTCAAGAATCAACGTAAATGACGACTGAAGACCTTCAAGCCCTGATTGAGTCTTTGAAGAATAGTGTCGGAAACCCTCCTTCCGTACCTATTCCTGAAACAAAAGTTCATGGTGAAGATAATGCGACAGATGATGCTGAAAAAGCATCCAACAAGAAACGAAGAGCCGAAACAGCTCCTGATTTTCATTCTACTGGCCCAAGCTCAGAACCATAGCCTACTATGCCCACCGATACACATGTCACTATTGCTACTCAAGAAACAAAGCACGCAAGATCTCGATTTTGATTTAAAATTCGATTTCGATCTCAATCTGCCTGAAACAACTCATTTGCCACCAGAAAGCTCAAGCGGCATCAGGTTCAATGTAGAAAGTTCCAGTGGTGCTGATTTCTCTGAGCATGAAGAAGCAGCCATGCGCCTTGCAGCCAACAAAATGAAAGCTATTGAAGAAAGCGATAGTGATGATACAGCTGTTGATGTAGTGAAGCTGCAAAGAAAAGTGATTGTGTTAGAACAAGTTGCTGCTCTGAAAGAAGCTCAGATCTCATCTTTGCAAGCTCAAAAATCAAGCAAAGATTAGACGATCGAGCAACTACAAAGCGATGTAGGTATGCTGATGTCTGTTGAAAGTTAAGCTGGAAAGAAAGTTCATGATCGTAATCAAGAATCGTTTGTTTGATGATCTGGCTCCGTTGCAAGGTGGTCCTCCTAACGGATTCAGCAACTAATCCAGTAAACCTAGGGGGAGATTGTTAGGCCCTATAGGTTCATGGATTAGTAGATTAATTGCTAAATGGATCAAGTTCTAGATGGTGGGTATTAGAGTGGGCTTTAAGGGAATTATGGGCCTAGGATTTAGGGGGAAACCCTCCCTATAAATAGTTGATGGAAATTAGGGGTTAAGGTTGGTTCCTTGTTTTAGAAACTTGTATTAGACAAGCTCCTTGTATGCAAGTTTAAGCATTGAATCATTTGAATATTCAAATCTTCATAGTGTTCTTGATTATTTCTTGAAGATCATCAAGTTTAGATTCCGCCCATCCATGGTGATTGTTTGATATCATTGTTTGATCCGTATTTTCAGGACTTACAATAAGACATCATAAAGACCGTATATCTCAAAACCTCGGCAGTCAATCAAACGAAATTTCGGTACTAAGACCATATGCCAATGAATGGTTCCCACCTGACTTGAAGTCTGTTAGGTTTATATCATCCTGTACATTTTAATCTGATTGTGAGCCTATCGAGACATCATTAGTAGAGATACTTATCATTTCTCAATTTTCCTTTTTTACATTTTTGACCATGTTGACCGACCACACCAGTGAATCTCATTACTTTCTCTTATCCAAGAAACTCATTTTTGATTTTCTAATGTTTTTGAATTTTTTTATTTTTGATTTTTTTAAACGTAAAGACATAAAGTAGAGACATATTTTTGGATTTTTGACTTTTTCACATGTTTTTGTATTTTCTTGAAATTTCTCCCCCTAAAATACGAAAAGGTAACGAAAATGAAATTCTTTTTGTATTTTTAGAGTTTTTAAAGAAAATATTTACGAAAACAATTAGCCAAAGAAGTTTTACTCAGGTTTCACCTTAATGCCATTGACCAAAAGAAGATAATCAAAATGTGACTTATCAAAAGCTGTAGCGAACAGGTCGGCACATTGGTGATCAGTGTGGACATTAACAACATCGATTAGTCTTTTATCAAAACAATCATGTATGAAGTGATATTTAATTTCGATGTGTTTGGTCTTGGAATGCTGCAGAGGATTTCTAGTGATCTGTAAGGCAGCATTATTATCAATAAAAATAGAAGTAGATAGGAATTCAAAACCATAGTCACGCATTTGTTGTTGGATGCACAGAACTTGGGAGCAGCAACTTGAGGCAACAATGTATTCAGCTTCACAAGTTGATGTAGTGACACAAGTCTATTTCTTGCACTGCCATGTGACTAGGCAATTTCCTAAAAACTGGCATCCAGCCGTTGTGGATTTGCCGTCGATTTTGCAGCCACCAAAGTCAGAATCACTAAACGTGATCAAGTCGAAGCTATCGTCCCTAGGGTACCAGAGACCGGTGTCCGGGCAACCATTCAAATAGCGAAAAATCCTTTTTACAGCTCCCAGATGTGAGGCCTTCGGGTTGGCTTGATATCTTGCGAGCAGGCACGTAGGGTACATTATGTCGGGCCTCGAGGCTGTGAGATACATTAGAGATCCGATCATTGCATGATAATATGAGGAGTTAATGCTTTCACCATTCAAATCTGGAGTAATCTCGTGATTCTGCGGAAGTGGGGTACCAATGGGCGTTGCATCAGACATCTGGAACCGGCTCAAGATGTCTCCAACATATTTAGTCTGATGGATGAATATCCCAGACTCAGTTTGTTAAACTTGTAGGCCCAAAAAGAAATTGATTTCTCCCATTGCGCTCATCTCAAATTTCTCCTGCATAACACGCTCAAATTGCCTGCATAAAGCATCATTAGTTGAACCAAAAATAATATCATCAACGTATACCTGTACCAACAGAAGATCTCCATCTTGTTCTTTGATGAAAAGAGTGCAATCGATAAGATCTCGCCGAAAACTATTCTCAAGCAGATAGTTAGATAAGGTTGCATACCAAGCTCTCGGTGCTTGATGTAAACCGTAGAGAGCTTTGTTGAGCAACCAAACCCGATCAGGATGAATAGGATCTTCAAAACCCAGAGGTTGTTCGACGTGCACTTCTTCTTCAACCACACTATGTAAGAAAGCACTTTTCACGTCCATCTGGTAGACTTTGAATCCTTTAAATGAAGCATAAGCTAGAAAGATATGAATAGCCTCAAGACATGCAACAGGTGCATAAACTTCATTGTAGTCAATCCCTTCGATCTGACGAAACCCTTGAACAACTAATCTCTCCTTGTTTCGGATGACTACTCCACGATCATCCTTTTTGCATTTGTAAACCCAACGGGTGCCAATTTTCTTGTAATCGTAAGGTTTTTCAACAAGTTTCCAGACACCCAGCTTCTGGAATTGTTGCAGTTCTTCCTGCATGGCTTCCACCCAAGAATTATCCTTTAGAGATTCTTTTCAAGACTTTGGTTCTTCTTGTGAGATATAACACATGAAGGACCAATCATTTTGTAAACCTGATTCTCTGATAGCTGAATACAACCCAGCATTCTGGTTGCTTCTCAACTGATTACGTGTCTGCACTCCACTTTGGACATCTCCAATAATATTCTGCTACGGATGAGTATCATGAATTCTCGATTCAGGAACATGAGGAACACGGGTATCAATACCCAGATTGTTAAGATTAAGATCAACAACCAAATCCAAGGCTGGCATAGACGTAGATGTGGATGCATTTCCTTCAGCATTGTCTACATTCTGCACATGAGTAGTTGCTTCAGAAGCACCTTGAACAGGAGCAGCCGGAGCCGAAGAGCCTTCATCCGCATCGTGGAACTCATCATCTTCCAACGACACATTGTAATCAGCGGCATCTTCAAATTCCTCATTTTGAGTAATATTGTTTACCAAATTAGAAGCTTGAGGGTTAACAATAATTGGTTGTACCAAGGACTAGTCAACTGCATTATCACTTTCCAGTAGCATTTGAGCAGCTGCAGATGCTTCATCAAAGGTTGGCAGATTAAAGGAGTCGAATAGCCCATCATAATCGAACATCCAAGGATCACCCAGAGCTCTTACAGAATTAGTATACCTTTAAACCTTTACTTCACCCCATAACTCAATCTTTTTGGTTGTCAAATTCCACACATGAAAATTCAGAGTAGCATATCCAAGGAAGAAACCCTCGATAGCGTTGGCGCCAAACTTTCCGTGCGGTTCAATCATAGTGCATGGACCGCTAAAAGGTTCTAAGTAAGAAACGTCCGGTTTCCTTTTGTGTAGCAGTTCGAAACAAGTCTTGTCATGCCTTTTAAGTGTGAGAACTCTGTTTAAAGTCTAGCAAGCAGTATGTAGGATCGTTTTGTGACCTAAACGAGTCGATCAGAAGAGTACTCAGACAGAATCAGAGGCGGAATTCATTGATTCTGTCTTCGTTTAGCTTGTATAACACTAGAATCACTATTAACTGTCTTGTTTATTGATCCGGTAACAATTTACAGCACAGAGACACTTCGACAAAGCTTCGCCGTCGAAAACAACCTTGCTAATCCCGTTTCAAATGACACGGACCTAGCACCTATTTATAGGCTTGGTAATTCCGCTTGAACATACTCATGCGGAATTACTTATTCAAACGGAATTACATCTCAAACGAGATTACATGTTCAAACGGAATTAGCTAAATTCGTTTAAACTTGACTTGTCACTTTCAAACGGAATTACAACTTCTGATTCCGTTTGAAGATGCCTTTCACCCTATATTTGACATTTTTCTCGTAATACGTGCCTAGACCTGTCAATACTAATCTAAGACTCGAACGAAGATGAAGTCGACAGACAACTGCACCAACAGACTCCCCCTTGAATGTTGACGGAATCTTCAGTGAGAGTTTTCATCATAACGACTCTACAATCTTGAACGGTCTTCTTTCTTTCTTAGCATGTACCAGGATCTTCCCATTGGCTCTAACCTCGTCAGACTCCCCCTTTCATCATGCTGGGATCGCTGTCTGGAATTAGCTATCATCTTGAGATCAAACCCTGGCTTTAACTCTGTTTAAGACCTCTACAGGTTCTGAAACATCTCCTGGCTCTTTGTAGCAACAGGATCAAAAACCTAGCTTCTTCACTATTTCCTGCACACATTTCTCACCAAAACATAAGTTTTTACTTAAATCAATAAGAAAAACTTACTGGTAGAAACCATTCAATCATAATAGTTACATCAAGTTCAATTTAATGACCTTGATTAACTGATCAAACCTTTTCTCAAAACAAATTTCTTCATTTAAGCACACACTCCCATCCCTGTTCATCATGTTTAACTCTTGAAATTTTGAAATTCAGCTTTTCAACATCAGTTGTCGAAAATCTTTTTGAATTTTGAAATAAAGGCTAAACTTCTAGAAAGAACAATATAGAAATGTTGTAAGAAATATTTACAGACACTATTTTTGTGAGTTTGTGTAAGAGGATCATATCAGTGTCTGTGACCAATCAGTAGCACCGTTAAGCTTTAAACATTTTCAGTTCTAAACGATTCACATAGATTGACGATATTGTTGTCCACTTAAACTCAATCTAAAAACTTTTGAAATGCTTACCTATACGTTAAGGTATATTAATATTGCACTAAATTCTTATAGACCCCACGATCTCAGCATATCCCCTCATCATGCAATACACTGAATCAAGTAATGCCTTTAAACTTTTATCAACTGTGATTTGTGCGAAAACAAAACAGAATGTTTAAACATTAACAATCAGGTCGATACTTCCGTATACACAGAGAAAGTCCAATGTTTAAACAAAATAAGAAAAATAAAACAAGTTGAAGTTGTTTAGGCTTTAACCACCAGGTCGATACTCTCGTATACGCAGAGGTGATCCAAAGCTTAAACGAAACACCAAAGAAAATAAAGCAGAACGTGTTAGTGCACTATGTCTATTGACTTCGTCTTGTATCATGTAATGGGATAGGATAACCAGTGCTCGAGGTGCGAGATACTGAGATTAGTGAGTTTACTAGTGATTCCGCTTGAAAGTGTCAAGGACAAGTTCAAGCGAAATCAACAGAACTGATTCCGCTTGAAACTGCCTTGGTCAGTTCAAGCGATATCACAACTACTATATATAGGACACTTGGTTTATTCATTTGGCACGGATCCAGAACTTGTAACGAAGTGCTGCCAAAATTTGTTCAGGTTGTAATCAGTGTTAAATCAATCATAGTGACATATTAAAGAGTATCAAGCTGTTTCCACGTTCCTTTCATTGATTCCGCCTTTGATTCGGATATAAAGCTCTTCTGAACGACTCGTTCGGGTCAAACAACGATCCTACAAGTGGTATCAGAGCTCAGGAAGAAGAGTTTAGCTTGATATCATCTATTTTCTGACTTCTACACCTTCTTTTTCAAATTGGACAAGATTTCATGGTCAAAATGGATTGAATTTTTCACAGTACATGCGAAACAGTGTTTTAACAAACCCTTGAGAGTATCAGACCAAAACTCAGCTTAAAAGTGACTAAATTGGACCAAAAATGAGATTCCGCTTGAACGAACATTCTGTTTTCGCTTGAAAGGTCTTGCTGATTTCACTTCAATTCGTCATTCCGCTTGAAATTAGCATCTGATCTCGCTTGAATCAGTGATTTCGCTCGAAAGGAATCAGTCATTTCGCTTGAAAGTCCAGATTTAGCTTGAAGTTCTGTTTTCGCTTGTAGTGTCATCTTGGGATTCCGCTTGAAAGTTGTTTTTCAGCTTAAACAACTGATTTCACTTGAAAGAATTATACAAGTGATTTCGCTTGAAATCAACATTTCGCTTGAAAAGAGGAATTTGGTGTCGAAATCATTTCACGTCAACCAAGTGTCAGTCTGTTTTGGAATATTTGATATTATTGATTCTGATTGAGTTTGTTTAATTGTCTCCGGGTTTACATCATGACTGAAGAGTTTTTCAACACGTTTTACAACGCGTTTACCTCGGATACAATGGATGCTTCAGAGGTTACACCTAAAGCGATAACTAAAACGATCAAGGACAACATCAAACATGACAACTTTTATGGAACCTATTCAAAACCTCCGAAGCTGGATAACATTGAAGATTATGTATGGTGGAAGGAGAGGTTTGTCAATTGGACGAAGGCATATGCACACGAGAGTTGGTTTTGTTTGAAATTTGGATATGCTAACCCAACAAATGACAAAGGAGAAGAAATTCTGATTAAAGATTTTTCAGAGGAAGACAAAAAGAAATTTTCATACGAACAGAAGATGATTGCTTTGATTCAGCAATCAGTTTGAGATGACATTTTTTCATTATTAATACATGATGGGTCATCGCAGTCTGTGTGGAAAGCTTTGAAGGCGAAAGCTAAGGGGGGGGGGGTAAACAAATTCAGAAAAACAAAATTGCGTTATTGAAAAAAGAATTTGATTTGTTTGACAGTTTAAAAGGAGAGACAGTGAGGCAAATGATTGAGAGATTTTGCCATTTAAAAATTGAACTTGAAAGGTTTAAAATTGTGAAAACTAAAGAAGAAATTGTTGATAAAGTAATTGAAGCGTTACCACGAGCTGATCAGTGGCAAACGTTTGTTTTTATCTTGAAAAATGATGAAACAATAAAATTGATAGTCATTGCTGTTGTAAAAAAGATCCTCTAAAGGGGACACACCATCAGTCGAACCGTCATCTCTCTGCTGAACGGAAGTTCTGACCTGAGCTTTCACGGTTTCGTACTATTTCATAATTTATCCCCTTACAGATATCATCTAGGTATACTCACCTGTAAGACTGAATATTGGGATCTGGATACGGGAGTATATTCAAGAGGTGGGACACATGAATGAGTTTAAGTTCTTAAAACACCTAATTCGTATCCTGAATCAGTTGAAATTTGTGTGAAAATTTAAGTGGATCAGTATATCGACAATCTAAGTGAATTGTTTAATTCCTAATGTGTAACTAAGCTCAACGGTACTTGTGACTTGTCAAAAACTGATATGATCCTCTAACGCGAACTCAAACAAAAATATTGTCTGTAAATATTTTTGTAAATATTTCTTTACTACTTTATATTTTCAGAAAAATTCAAAAAGATTTTTGATTCTGCTTTATTTTCGATAACCGATGTCTGAAATGCTGAGTTTCAAAATCTAAGTATGTTGATTGTGTTTCTGAAAATAAAACAAGTTCATTAATTTGAAACTTGAAATTTTTAACAAAAATAAAAAACAGTTTGTGACATCTCCAAGGTCATTAGTTTGGACTTAGATGATTAACTGTGAGGGATTTTGGATACTTAACACTGCTAAATCTGTAAAGATTGTTGATAGGGGGAGTGGTTTAGAAAGTTTGAAAGAGCCAGGTTACAATTCCTGGATAACTGGAAATTTTAAATGCTGTTACTTATAAACGTATGAGTGATTGCAGATGTGATACCAGATTATGATCCCAGAAGACTGAGTCTAAGGGGGAGTCTGAAATCGAGCTCAAAGCAAGGGGGAGCTTGTAACCGGAAAGCAAGGTGTCGATCCCTAAAAGCACGGAAGCTTGACGAAAGGGGGAGCCTGAAGAAAGTAAGAGCTAGAGTTAAATCCTGGTACAAGATTCAAAGATAAAAGCTGATTGAAGAAAGATTGATAGGATGCTTACAGTGTTAGAGCCAGAGATAGAGTATGAAGACTGATCAAGACTGAAGATGTGTCATGAAAAAGAATAGACACTGAAGACTTCGTCAATATCCAAGGGGGAGTCTGTTAGTGCACTATGTCTATTGACTTCGTCTTGTATCATGTAATGGGATAGGATAGGATAACCAGTGCTCGAGGTGCGGGATACTGAGATTAGTGAGTTTACTAGTGATTCCGCTTGAAAGTGTCAAGGACAAGTTCAAGCGAAATCAACAGAACTGATTCCGCTTGAAACTGCCTTGGTCAGTTCAAGCGAAATCACAACTACTATATATAGGACACTTGGTTTATTCATTTGGCACGGATCCAGAACTTGTAACGAAGTGCTGCCAAAATTTGTTCAGGTTGTAATCAGTGTTAAATCAATCATAGTGACATATTAAAGAGTATCAAGCTGTTTCCACGTCCGTTTCATTGATTCCGCCTTTGATTCGGATATAAAGCTCTTCTGAACGACTCGTTCGGGTCAACCAACGATCCTACAGAACGTTTAGGCACTAACATCCAGGTCGATAGTCACGTATACACAGAGGATGTCCAATGCTTAAACAAAATAAAGAAATAAAATATGTTTAAATCTTTGCAAAAAGAAATGCACAATCATAGTGATTTTCAGCAAAGTTGTGAATGTTCACAGATTTAACCAGTTTTATGTCTTTCGACAATCAGCGATTACTGAGCAGGTACACAATCAAGAAGGACAAAACTAAGTACTATGATTTCAACCATGTTTCCCACTAGAACTAGGCTTTTTCATTTAGGTTTGTATCGTTATCGCAAATCTACTAGTCTAGCTGAGCCTATCGTCACATCTTTAGTGAGACCGTTTATCACATTATATCATTCCATTTCTTTAGCATGTTGTGACAGTCCAACTGATCTACAATCATTTCCTCTTTTTCACAACAAAACTCATTTTTGCATTTTTCAATGTTTTTGGAATTTTCAAATTTTCAAATTTTTACTCCCCCTAAAATCAAAATATGTCTCAATTTTGATTTTCTGGGAAAATTTGAAAACAAACTGTACAAAGTAAAGTGACAACATGATGAGAATTACTTCAATTCTCCATTCACTTGGCTTAAACAATCAGAACTCCCCCTGACAACAAAACATTTTCCCATAATGATTTCAAAACACTTAAGTTTTTTTTTTAATCAAAACGGTTTTTTAAGAAAATTAGTTTTGTGAGTCATTTCTCAAACATGGGGATCATTCATCACCTTGTTATCTTTAATCACTTGTATGATTTAACATTTCCCAATTTTCTCAACACAATCACGTGTAGAAAATCAAGTACAACTTAATGTCCCTGATTAACCACAAGTAAGTCGAAATATAACCGAAGTGAATTTCTCAAGAAAGATGCCGATTCCTGCTCCTCGCTTACCAACCTGGGAGCTCCGGCAAATCAGGTTTTTCTTTATTTAAAGAGATTCACCCAAGCCTGACGGTCCTTGGGTGCTTTTGAAATTCCGTTTGATAATGATGGAAAATTTTCATCATTCATTGTCAAACTGGAATCACCACTTTTTACCTCAACACACGGCTCTTCTGGCTTTACCAAACCAGATTCATCGCCTGAACGTGGCTTGTCTGACTTTGATGAGTCAGGTTCATCGCCAAAATGTGGCTCCTTTGTTTCCGAAGAAACAAATTCATCGCTAGAAAATGAAGATTTCACTTTCTTTTGTTTGTTAATCTCTTGATTAACCCCTTTATCTCTCTTCATTCCCTCTTTCATCCTCAGATTTGTATCTGTTGAATTCGTTCTGTTTGACTGATCAGTCTTAGGAGAGCAAAACGATTTATCAGAACTGTTATTAGCTTTGACGGCTGTATCCGAGGACAAAATCCTTTCGAGATATTCTCTTACTTTCTTCCTCTTCTTCCTCAGTCTGTCTTTTTGCCCTTGCGAAAGCTTTACTTTCTGTTCTAGAACTTTCTGTTCTTTGAGCTTTTCTTCGACTTTGACTGGTTTCTTCTTTGTCATTTTCTGAGATTCAGCCCTCAATCTTCCTATTGATCTCATTGGGCAATCTCTGGCAATGTGACCTTTGATATTGCATTCAAAACATCTTCTCGTCTCATAACTCCAGTTCTGGCAGTTAACAGCAATGTGTCATCTCACACCACAATTGTAACACACTCTGTTATCGTACCATTCACCACTTTCATACCAAACGTTCAAGTCATAGCACTGTTTGGCCTTGTGGTGGTCATCATTCTTCTTGAAAACTGGATTTGTCTTTTGAGCACTGTGGTCAAACCTGCACCACTTATTACCAACAGTTTTTGAGTTTTGTTTTTCAACTTTTTGTGTTTTTTTATCACGACTGGATGATTGAAATGATGAGCTTTTACTTTCTTTTTGAAGATTTTTCGACTTTTTATCCTTTTTTTTGTTCCACATTCTTCTTTACAGGTTTTTACGTTGAGCATTCACCTTTTTCAGTAGAATGTAAAACAGTTTCTTGAAATTTTTCTTTTAATTTCAAAAATATTTTTCTTTTCTCAATTTCATCATCAGTTTTCTCATCACAATCTTCAATTTTGACTTTGTCAAAATTTGTGACATTGTTACTTATTGGAACAGAATTGATCGGTTTTGAACAGACATGTAATGCAGAATTCACAAAACTTTCAATTTATTCTCTAAGTCAGCAATTTTATTCCGAGCACATTCAGCTTCATTTTCAAGCTGAATGATTTTTTGAAGATAAGAATTTATTGCAATTTGTTTTTCAATGTTGTGTTTACCAAAAATCTCTTTCTCATCTTCTAAAATCTTTATTTGATTTTTCAAGACATTTTCTGATTTTTAAAAATTTTTGTTTTCTAATGTCAAACTTTCTAAATCTCTCAAGAGTTTGACATTTTCAGATTTCAGATTTTCACAAATTAAGCGCATTTCAAGAATCTGTTTATCATCGGCTTTCTTCTCATTCTTCAAATTTTTGATTTCCAATGTCAAACTTTCCACATCCTTTAAGAGTTTGACATTTTCTGCTTCAGATTTATCACATTTAGAGCACACTGATTCAGAATTCGAAGATCCAAGCTTTTCAGATTCTTCTTTCTTTGGAATTTCTTTTGTCTTCATCCTGAATGTACCTGCACAAAAAATTTTAACGAAATCAAGAGGATTCATATTTTCGTCAATATAACAATCCCTCTTAATGTCATAGTTCATGACATTTTTTGCTGCAAGACATACACAAACTCTTTTATCTATTTCAACAATTACATCCAAATTCATTTTATCTAAATTTCCTTTTATTTTATCCATCAATTCTTTTTTCTTCTGATTATTTTCATAACCGTGTGCTTTGAGCTTCTTGATGAACTCTTTTGGATGTAATTTTGAGAACCTAGAATCTCTTTTTAGATTTTTCAAAATATCATCCCATTCAGCAGGTAGCGCATCTGCAAACTTTGATATTTTTTCAACATTTGACAACCTTATCTCATACGTTTTCAACTAGTCTAGTAAATAATCAAATCTGCTTTCCAACTCCTCCAATGTCTCATTCTTTTTACACAAAAAATCTTCAAGTCGCATAATCCAAATCTTCTTATCATCTTGTTCATATGTGCTTCCTCCACACCAACCATATCCATCATTTAATCTTTCAAGATGATAATTTTCTTTTTCATCAAACATTTTTATCAAAGTTAAAAAAAAATCCTCTTCAAGCGAAATTATCAGGTTCAAACGAAATCACACTCTCAAATGGTATTGCCTGTTCAAACGGAATACCAGTTTCACGCGGAATTACCTGTTGAAGCGAAATTACCAGCAATCCAGTTTCAAACGGAATATCAGTTCAAGCGGAATTACAATTTGAAGCGAAATGAATGATTTCGTTTGAAGTTTTCAAACGGAATTTCCTTTTCAAACGGAATCAGGTGTTAATACAACGAAATTATTGATTCCGTATGAAAATACCTCAATTTTTCAAACGGAATTATGTTACTCTTTCAAACGAAATTACCTTTATGGTCCAATTTTGTCACTTTTAGACTGAATTTTGGTCTCAAACTTTCAAGGGTTTGTTAAAACTGTATTTCGCACGTTATATGTGAAAATTAGTCCATTTTAACTATGAAAACTTGATTAATTTTGAAAAGAAGGTGTAGAAATCAGATTTTTCCAGCGAAAACGAGCTAAACAGTAAGAACTCTTCCTCCTGAGCTCTGATACCACATGTAGGATCGTTTTGTGACCCAAACGAGTCGATCAGAAGAGTACTCAGACAGAATCAGAGGCATAATTCATTGATTCTGTCTTCGTTTAGCTTGTATAACACTAGAATCACTATTAACTGTCTTGTTTATTAATCCGGTAACAATTTACAGCACAGAGACACTTCGACAGAGCTTCGCCGTCAGAAACAACCTTGCTAATCCCGTTTCAAATGACACGGACCTAGCACCTATTTATAGGCTTGGTAATTCCGCTTGAACATACTCATGCGGAATTACTTATTCAAACGGAATTACATCTCAAACGAGATTACATGTTCAAACGGAATTAGCTAATTTCGTTTGAACTTGACTTGTCACTTTCAAACGGAATTACAACTTCTGATTCCGTTTGAAGATGCCTTTCACCCTATATTTGACATTTTTCTCGTAATACGTGCCTAGACCTGTCAATACTAATCTAAGACTCGAACGAAGATGAAGTCGACAGACAACTGCACCAACACAGCAGCCACAGCCTCCCCCCAGAACTAAACTGGAAGCTCCGACTCTACTAACATCGTTCTTGCAGTTTCTATTATCGTCCGATTTTTCCTCTCAGCGACACCATTTTGTTGTGGAGTGTAGCGAGAACTGTACTCATGAAGAATGCCCTTTGAAGTACATAACTCATCCATTATCCGGTTTTTGAACTCAGTGCCATTGTCGCTTCGGATCCTCTTCACTTTTTGAACTCAGTGCCATTGTCGCTTCGGATCCTCTTCACTTTCAACATGTACAAATTTTCTAGCAAAGTAAGAAGATTCTTGAGAATTTCTGGAGTTTCACTCTTGTGTGCCATGAACGACACCCAAGAAAATCTGGAATAGTTATCAGTAACCACCAGACAATAAGCATCCCCAAAGTTTGTCTTGTGTTTCATAGGTCCAAAGAGGTCCATATGAAGACGTTCAAGAGGCATGTTGACAGTGTTGACTTTCTTAATTGGGTGAGACTTCTTCGCTTGTTTTCCCTTCTGGCACGAAACACATACATCTTGTAGATGAAAATTCTTCATAGGCACACCATTCACAAGATTGTTTTTCACCAAATGGTTCATTTTTCTCAAGTGAATGTGCCCCATTCGTCTGTGCCAAGATATAGACTCCTTTTCTGTGGCTTTCGAGACAAAACAAGTGACTTGTGCAGATGTTGTAATCGCTTGGCTCATGTCAAGAATATAAAGATCATTAATCCTTGGAGCCGATAAGAGAATCCATTCTTTTGCAATTTTAAACCCAGGCTTCAGCACATAACAACCGGCATCATCAAAATGCACGGTGGACTTCTTATCGTAGATTTACGAAACACTCAGAAGATTGTGATCAATTAGTCGTACATAATTGATCTTATCGAAACTCACAACACCATTGGAGATCATTCCTTCTCCAGTTATGTATCCGCCTTTGTCTCCAGCAAATGCGACATAACCTCCTCTAATGTTTTTCACATCATAAAGAAGCCGTAAGTCGCCCGTCATGTGCCTAGATGCTCCATTGTCAACTGTTTTGGGCAAAAATTACCTAAGTAATTAAGTGATCAAATTAGTTAAGTGCGGTAGTGTGCTAGAAGTATTCATGGAAAATATGCTGATCAAGTTGTTAACAAAAAATAGTTTTCAGGATATAGCTCAGGATATCGAGCTATATCTACAATCAAACAATGAACAAAAAAGGTAAAGGGTGACACGGGATGTACGAGGAAAGCCCTTGATCAATCTAGATCGCCGGCACAAAACCTCGGGAGCTGACAATCGCAGCTGCCTTGTTCTTCTTATTACTTCAAATATCAGGATACAGTGCAGAATATGATACGGATCAACTAAGTGTTACAATGAGATTCGAGTGCAAGTGTAAGTGTTTGTGAATGATTGCAGCTAGTAGAGAGCAAGAGTGTGTAAAAAATTATGTGTGTTCTATCTGATCCGATCATTCCTATATATAGAAAAAAGAAATAACAAACTATCCTAAGAATGGGGATAGCCCCTAATATTCCCTTTGGAACGTTGGAGACCCCGTCTTTGCGGCTTCAACGTTCTCTTCTCAACCATCAAGTCCGAGTCTTCAGGAGAAGCAGTCTTCTCGACCGTTACAAGCATTCCTTGCTAATCTACACGTGAAAAATTAGTCATTACCAGGATACTGCATCAGGATGTTACCAATATCCTGATCTGGTATCCTGATCACAATTTAAAGTAACAGAGTCAGAATATAATCCAGGATATATGAGAAGAAAACCACCCATAAAAATTGTCCCCAAAATATATCTGTTGGGATACTAATTTCCAACGGATATATTTTAAATCTTATCTCTTAGATCGAGGCAATTAAATCGATGTGATGATTGAAGTGACATCGTGCAACTTCCAACGCGCTTATTACTCGATGGCCATCTACTTTGCCCCTATATCTTCTCATTTCATTGTTGATAAACAAACATCTTCCTCAGAATTCTCAGGTACTTCTTCTTCCCCTATCTTTCAGAATTTTCTCCGTTCAAATCCTCTGATGGCCACTAGAACCCGATCACATTCCGGCGAGTCCACCTCGTCATTTGTTAACCAAAACCTGCTCAAACACCCCGAGAAGGAGGTGTGCTCCTTTGACAACGTTGATATTGCAGCATTGAGAACCTCCGGTGCTTTCTCCGACAAGGCGGTTATTCGTCCGTTTGACCGGAGTATCCGTTCAGACGTATCTTCCGAAGAATGGATTTTTTTTTCATCATACCCATTTTCTCTTGGCCTTCAATATCCCTTTTCCAGAATTTATCATGCAGTTTTTTTGAATCACCGATCTCTATTTTGCCCAAACAATGCCTATGGTCTGGAGAGTACTCATCATGCTTAACCAGATCAAAACCCTCATGTCCCCGATCTCTGTATCGAAGACCTTCCGATTGCTTATCGTCTCCAATCACATGGCAATAGTCTTTTCTTGCTTTTCTCGACCTCTAGCAACCCCCTCATCCTCAAAGCATCAAAGAATGAGGATGGGTGGCAACAAAAATTTTTCTTTGTTAGACGGGACTCCATTCCCGAAGGTAATAGCCTTCCGGTGAAATGTTGACCTCCGGTAGGGTTTAGGGCTTTAAGATATCCCCAAACATATCCTAATGACGTATCCTGCACTAACATCCTTTCGTTTTTATGCAGCAATCTTCAAAGAGTTGGCTCCTCCTACTAAAAAAATCCCAAGAAAGAATCAACAAGATCTATCAGTTGTCTGACTGTGATAGAACCTTTACACTGCATCTTCCAAGTTCAAGCCAATATTCTTCATCAGAAATGTCTGGTAAGGATTACACAATTTTTCCATATATTTAATTACCAAAATAAGAGATAAGAGTAGAGATTTAGATTTTTCCTTGTTTTGCAGCACCGACCAAAGTTCTAGAAGTATTCGATCTTGACGAGTTGGACAACTATCCCATTCCTGCCCAGGTGAAGAAGGAACCTAACAAACCTACTTCCTCCTCCAAGCAAGTACCCAACTCCAAAGCAACAGCCATTCCTAAGCCCTCTCCTACTACCAAGCCACGTGCCTCAAGCTCCCGTAAAAGAAAGGAAACCGACTCTCCAGCATCATCTGAGACCTTCCCCTATGAAAGCCATGGGTTCCTCGAATCTTGTGGCTTTATGACCAGCTTTCTTAACCAGGTACATATCCTTAACCTACATCCTGCACCATATGCTGGTTATATATGTTAATATATGTTAATACCTGTTTCTTTGATTTGTAGGGTCTTGAACGCCTGACAAGCCTTTATGAAGGAAGCAATGGTCTGAACAAGATGCTGGAAGTGAAGCTGAAGAAAGCAGAGACCACCATAGCTGATCAGGGGATGATAGACGCCGCCAAGTCACAACACTATGAGGATAAATTCAAAGTTGTGACCCAGGAAGCTAAAGCCGCCATCAACAAGGCCAACGAGGATGCCCAAGCCAAGCTGGATGCCGCCCATCTTCAATTCGAGCAGGATATGACTACCTACCGAGAGGGCCTTAAACGGTCCGTCGTAATTTCCCTCCTTCAAGCCAGGCTAAAGATGGCTTATGAAGCTAAAGCTTTGGGCTTTGAATGCCCCTCCTGGAATGTTAGTGCTTGGGAGGCGAAATTGAAAGATCTCGGGGGTAGTCCTGTCGAGTATCCTACTAAGCCTGTAGGTGAGGAGCCTTCCAAGGCAGCGGAGAAGGCGGCTGATGCTGGTGGCGATGCTAAAAAGAATCCTGAAGGCGATGTTGGTGCAGATGCTGGAGGAGATGCTGCTGTTGAAGAAGGTGCTACTCCTCAAAAGCAGCGAAGTGGGCCATGATGGATATTCATGCCTAGGTCTGAGCCCACTTTTTAATTTCTGATGGTTGTGGTTGTTGAACAATTTCTTTTCCTTGTCTGTTAAACAATTTACTTTCCTGCACTTAGACAATATGATGGCCAAAGGTGGAGGGATCCTGAGTTTCAGGACGAAGCCCTTGGTCATCAATTATTAGTATGCTCTATTTTGAACAATATAACAGTTGGAGGCGGATGGGTCTTGGTTTTCAAGATGAAACCTTCAACTATTAAGTAGTTATGGTTAAAAACTAATTGTGCTTTTGGTTGATGGGTCTCGGTTTTAAATGAAACCAAAAGCACAACCTTTTGCAATGTTAATAAACTAACCTTTTTTGGCCTTATTCATTGTTGTTCATTTTTATTTTGTAAAGCTCGTTTTGATTTGAATGTAGTTTCTATTTTTAGTCTTAGTATAATATTTCAAATATTCTGACCAAACATCCTGAGAATATATCCTGGTCGGGATACTCATAAATATTCCATCAAAACTTCTGTCAAACATGGTTTGAAAAACTCAGATAACTTGAAAAAGGCTAAAAATGAGAGATCATACCAGAAATAGGATATATCTCAACCATTAAACTTAAATCCTTTAGCAACCTTTCCATCGAGGATGTCCCCAATCTAGGGAACTTAGCAAACCAAGTCCACACTTAATCCTTCTTTACAATGCCTTGAGAGGAATGTCCCCTGTGTATGTCATTGTTAAACACTTAGGAAATTTTGTGTATAAATCGCAACTGATTTTACACTTATGTATAACTTTAGTATTACAGGGGATATACCCTAAAATATCATGGAGATAGATCCTCAACGTTCTGGGGATAAACCCTAAGTGTACTGGGGAAAATCCCAAATTTTCGTGCGCTACAGGCGGGAGTGTATAAACTCCAAGACTTAGAAAAGTGAAAACCTTTAAACCTTAGGGAGTATGAAAATACCATCTCGTGAGAGAGGGTGATAAATCGTCATATACCTTTAGGATCCAGGATATAGCCAATAATAACGAAACTATCAGCCACTTTTACATGGACTGGTTCCGCTATCTTGAACTATCCCTTGACAACTTGCGCTCCAGGCGGGGTGTTTAAACCCAATTCGAGAGAAAGGTGAATACCTTTAAACCTTTGAAGGGATCAGGATCCCTTAAACGTGAGAGAGGGGGCCAATCCTATAATCTTTCGATCTTGAGCATATATCCTGGAGCTATATCCCGAAGGATATTCTGCAAAACACCTTCAAACTAAGGTGGGTGTTAGCTCGGCTAACACCCCTCCGATGCTTAAGTCAGTATTGAGTTCAAAAGAGTAAATAAAATCAAATAAATTTAAAAGAGATAGAATTCATACCATCTTGAGTCAGAAATTAGATTCTAAACTCACTTGAAATAGGCTTTAAGGTGTATAGCATTCCAGGATCTTGGCAATATATCCCCATCCATATTCTTAAGCCGGTATGCTCCTTTCCCAGACTCCGATTCGATCTCATAAGGTCCTTCCCATTTTGGAGCCAATTTTCCATCAGTAGGATTAGTAGTATTCTGAAAAGCCTTCCTTAATACCCAATCTCCAACTTGAAACCTTCTAGTTTTTAGGTTCTTGTTATATGCTCTGGATATCCTTTGTTGGTATGCTGCCATTCGGCAACTTTCCCGCATCCCTTGTATCATCGATAGTATCCAATTCTTGGCATAGGGCTTCAGGATTCTTTTCAGGATCCCGGAGGCTGGATCTTGCTGTAGGTATCACCATCTCTGTTGGGATTACTGCTTCTGCTCCAAATACTAAGGAAAGTGGGGTTTGCCCAGTTGCACTTTTTACTGTTGTCCTATCAGCCCATAAGACAAAGGGTAATTCTTCTGCCCATCTTCCTTTCTTAGCTCCTAATCTTTTTTTCAAATTGTTGACTATTATCTTGTTTGAGGATTCTACTTGCCCATTTGCTTGAGGATGTACCTGAGTGGATGTAATCATCTTAATTCCCCAACTTTTGCAAAAATCAGTAGTCCTTTTACTGTTAAACTGAGAACAATTGTCACAGATTATCTTAGCTGGTATCCCAAACCTAGTCAGGATATTCCTCTTGATGAAGGATACTACTTCTTGGTCTCTGACTTGAACAAACGCCTCAGCTTCAACCCATTTAGAGAAATAATCCGTCATTGCCAGCATAAAAAGTTTTCCTCCTGGAGCTTTTGGCAACTTTCCCACTATATCCATACCCCACTTCATGAATGGCCAAGGGGAAGCAATAGGATACAGTGGTTTAGCAGATTGATGTAGTATATTGTTGTACCTTTGACACGTATCACATCTTCGAGCATATTCTGCAGCATCTTTCCTCATCGTCGACCAATAGTATCCTGTTCTTAACACCTTTGAGAATAATGATCTGCCCCCAGTATGGTTACCACAATCCCCTTCATGTATATCCTGAAGCACTTCTTTAGTTTCGGGATCCTCCAAGCACCTCAGGTATGGTCCTGCAAGAGATTTCTTATATAGAACATTATTTATAATAGGGAATTGGGATACCTTCATCCTAAAAGCCTTAGGATTCTCATCCTTCGGGATGTGTCCTTCTATGAGATATTTCATGACTAGGGCCGTCCAGGACTTAGGATCCTCCTCAGGATACTCATCATGATCAGGATCCTGAATACTTGTTACTTCCTTATCCTGAGATTTGAAAAGATCCACCGAAGAATATAGGATATGTAGTATTGGTATCTGAGTTCCTTTTGGTATTCTGACTGAAGATCCTAAGTTTGCCAAGGCATCTTCTTCGGCATTATCCTCTCTCGGTACCTGTTCAAGTGTAAAAACATCGAAATATGCAGCTATTTTTTTGAGAATTTCAAGATACTCGATTAACTTTTCACCTTTAACTGCATAGGATCTATTAAAATGATTAGTAATTAACAAGGAATCAACAAATACTTGCAAATTTTTAATATTCATATTCTTGGCCAACTCTAATCCTACAATCAAAGCTTCATATTCTGTTTCATTATTAGTGGCAGGAAATTCACATCTAATAGCCTGGGGTAAGATGTCCCCCTGTGGCGATTTTAGTAGTATACCCAATGCTACACCTCTCACATTAGATGCACTGTCAGTATATAATGTCCAGGATTCTAAGGTTTCTCCTAGCTGTTGTACTTCTAGGTCTACTTCATTTTAAATATCACTTCTGAAATCAGCCACAAAGTCAGCTAGAGCCTGAGATTTTATGGCATTTCTAGGTTCATATATTAGATCGTAGGCACTTAATTTTACTGACCACTTAGCCATTCTACCTGACATCTCAGGTTTTCTAAGTACATTCTTAACAGGATAATTAGTTTTAATATGAATCCTATGTGTCTCGAAATAATGTCTAAGCTTAGTTGATGCCATAACTAGGGCTAATATCAACTTTTCGAAGTGTGAATATCTAGTTTCAGCATCTAATAAACTTTTGCTAACATAATAAACAGGATACTGCTGACCTTCGTGATCCTTTACGAAAACAACACTTACTGCATTCCCTGATACTGCAAGATACAGGGATAATGGTTCACCATCCTCTGGCTTCATCAAGAGTGGTGCAGTTAAAAGATACTGCTTCAATTCCTGCAAGGCTGCCTCATGCTTCTCTCCCCATTGGAATTTCTTATTCTTCTTCAGGATATCGTAGAATTCCTTGCATTTCTCCGAGGATCTTGATATAAATTTGTTTAATTCCGCTACTCGTCCTGTTAGTCTTTGCACATCTTTCATGTTGGACGGTGATTTGATATCAGGATAGCTTTGATTTGTTCTGGGCTCGCTTCTATCCCCCTTTTGTCACTATATATCCTAGAAACTTTCCTACTCCCACTCCAAAATGGCATTTAGCAGGATTTAGGTTCATGTTGTAGGGGTCCAGGATATCAAATGCTCCTTCAATATCCCGGAGATGATCCTCAGCCTTCTTGGATTTTACCACCATATCATCGATGTACACCTCCATGGTGTCCCCCAGTTTGTCTTTAAACATCATGTTCACCAATATTTGATATGTTGCACCTGCATTCTTCACACCAAAAGCAGTATCCTCTTGGTTCAAAGGTTCCATTTGTATCTGCTGGAATCCTGAGGATGCATCCATGAAGGTTAACATTTCATGACCGGCAGTAGCATCCACCATTGAGTCGATATGAGGCAGAGGGAATGGGTCTTTAGGGCATGCTTTGTTCAAGTCTGTGTAATCTACACAGACTCTCCATTTCCCATTTTTCTTTTGAACCACAACTACATTTGCTAGCCGTTTGGGAAATTTGACTTCCCTAATCATCTTGGACTTCAATAATCTTTCCACTTCTTCCTGAATAATTGCGTTTCGTTCAGGAGCAAATTTCCTTTGTTTTTGCTGGACCGGCTTGAAAGTTCTGTCAATTCCAAGCTTGTGAGGTATAATATCCTTGGAAATACCTGTCATATCCTCATGCTTCCATGCGAATGTTGAGATCCTGCATTTCAAAAAGTCAATTGATTTTCCATATCCCGAGGGATATTGGTTCCTACGAGCACCGAGATATCTGGATTATCCTGATCCAGGATAATTTTCTTAACATTCTACTCTGAAGCCTCCGCGATATCCTGGGCTCGCATCTTTAATTGCTATCCTGCTTTGGGCTTTGTTGAGGATTTCATCGTAGAAGAATAACACTCCTTCACTTCCTATTGAACACTTTCCACCTTGATAACCCCCAAGGGGTAGGGATCTTGATACACAGATGATAGGTTGATGTCACAGCTTTCATATCATGGATCCATGGCCTGCCCAATATAATATTGTAGCAGGATAAGGAGTCCATGAAACAGAAGCGTTGCGTTGAGTTGATTCCCTCAACATATACTGGTAGCTTTATTTCTCCCACAGTATTCTTGGCCTCTCCACTGAACCCGACAAGTACAGTGGATTTTGACGTGATGTCCATCGGGGAAACATTCATCCTTTTCAGCGTTTCTAGCTGAATAATGTTGACAGAGCTGTCATTATCCACCAGTATCCTGCGCACTTAGCAACATATAAAGTTATTACCAAACCATTGTGATAGGGATCCTGGACAGTATCTCTGTCATCACTGTCAAACGTTATCACTTTATCGGTTGTGAGGGTTGTCATCCTGGTTGGCTTATCTCCCCTTTCTGCCTTAGCCTCCTTTGCATGTCTTTTCGCTGCAGAGTAAGAAGTTCCACAAATGTCGGATCCTCCTGAAATAAAGTTAATTATTTTGGCATCCGCAGGAGGTGATGCTGCTCGTTCAGGATCCTTCTCAGTATCCTGACCCTTATTCTTCTTTCTTCCCAGAAGATCCTTCAGATATCCTTTGCTCAGCAGATAGCTTATTTCCTTCCTCAGGGCAATGCAATCTTCCATAACATGTCCAAAATCCTCATGGAAGGCACACCACTTGGATTTATCCTTCCAATCAGCTTTTTGTTGGTTCTTCCTAGGCCACCTCGCTTTGTCTCCCAAACCCTACATAGCATACATTAGTTTAGGTATATTGACAGAAAAACAATATTCTGACAATTCAGGATACTCCTTAGGATCCTCATCTTCAACAACATTCACTTTCTTGCTATCATTCCTGCCATATGGCTTAGAGCGATATGGTTTGTATGAGGACTCTGTCTTCCTGTTAGTTGATTCATAAGTCGAGGATGAATTCATCCTCTCTTGCATCTTTTTATCATCTTCCAGGTGAATGTATCTCAAGGCCCTGTTTCGAGCCTCATCCAGGTTCCTACAAGGATTCATTACAAGATCCAGATAAAATTGGTAATCCTTTTGCAACCCCATTTTGAATGCCTGCATAGCTGTTGCAACATCAAGATGTGGGATATCGAGAGATTCCCTGCTAAACTTGTTCACATAATCCCCTAAGGATTCCTGAGGCCCTTGAGTTATCCTGTAGAGATCACTGGTTAGTTTCTCAAAACCTCGACTACAAGAAAATTGACTGTTAAATAAATTAACTAAGTGAGCAAATGATGTAATTGAATGAGGTGGAACGTTAAGGAGCCATTTTAAGGCTAATCCTGTCAGAGTAGAGCCAAAACCCTTGCAGAGGCATGCTTCCTTGAGATCCGGAGGGATAGGGTTAATTTTCATCCTTTCCCTATACTGAGCAATATGCTCTTCAGGATCCGTGGTTCCGTCATAGAGCTTCATGTTGGGGGTTTGAAATCTTTTCAGGATTTCAGCATCACAAATAGGATATGCAAAGCGGGATATCCTGTGGCTATCCTGGGACACTTCTGGAATTGGCTGGACCACCCCAGGTACACTGGATATCATATCCTTCAACTTCTGAAGCTCCCTAGAGAATGCTGATGTCATACCTGCATCCTGCAAAGATTCAAGACCATTAGTTGCAAGAGTATTAGTATTATTAGACACGTTACCAGTCTGAGGATTCTGGCTATGTCCTTGAGCATATCCCGAACTTCTCACAGTTGACACCCTAACCGAAGAGGGTATCTCAGGAGTATGAAACTGGGAATGGCTAGGAACAATATTGCCCCTGTGGTCCTTAGTATATAATGCCGAACTGAAGTTCAAAGCTCTGGGCTGCAAGGGAGTGACGGTATCCTCAGCAGGCCTGCTTGAGCTGGATTTCAAGAGTTGTATCTCTCTTATCAGCATTTGGTTGGTCTCCTACTGTCGCTTCATCTGATCCTGTATACTACCAAACAAAGTTAGAATTTCATCATTAGAACCCATAATAGGAGTTCTCCCTGAGGCAGCAGATCCTTGAACATTCTGAGTGGGGATAATATCCCGAGCCACATGAGTTTCAGTCCTTCTTGGAAGATCCTGAGGCTATGAAGAGGCTTGCATCCTCGGAGGTAGTGGAAGCTGTTGGACTCTGTATGCCCAAGACACATACTAAATTGATGTGGCTAGTACGTTATGATCCTAGTCAGGTCATACCCAATAACAAGCTAGACAAACACCTATAATATTTATTTGTGATATGATCAAACAAATAAATACTAACACTTATAATATTTAGAAATTGGTTTTCTAAATAATTGCACTTGAGAAACTAATAAATTATATGGATAATTTATTTTGAGAGAGAATATTTATTTTGTTATTTAATGGGTTAAATAACATAATAAAAAGTTATGATTTGTTGCATAAAATCTTATAAATATGTGATATTATATTTATAAAAGTTGTAAATATAATAAAAGACATAATATATATAAGGAGGTTGAATTTTGATTGGGCAAATGAGATGGCCCTATGGCCGCCACTTTGGGTCTTCCCAAGTAGGTTGGTCCAATCAATTTTCATGCAAGTCTTTTATGCTAGATCAAAGATGATTGGTTCAAGAATATAATCATTTTTCTATTTCTCTCACATCTTACACACATATAATTTTAGAGACAAAAATCAAGTTGCAAGAACTCTCATTTTTCCTCTAAATATTTCGGCCAAGAGGTGGTTGTTAGAGGGATTTTAGTGAGTTTCAAGTGTAGAAATCCTAGCAACATAAGGTGTTCATTGGAGGCTTAGGGTATGCAAGCTTGAGGTCTTCTCCTTTGAAGATTTCCATTCAAGAATATCATCTTCTTCATATCACCTTGCTCTTGGAATGGTAGTATTCTAAAACACCCTATGGTTATATTTTGATAGTATGCATATCATATATGGATCCGATTATTGGGTTTTCCATTTAAAAAGGTTTTAAATCTTGTGAAGTAACATGTCTTAAATCCTTATTCCGCTGCGTTTTAATTTTATTCGGATAAAATTAGCTTTGATAAACATGTTAAAAACCCAACAATGGCATCTAGAGCCGCTTATATGAGTGCATGCTTCATCGGATTTAAAAAAAATTCGGGTTTTCGGGTTTGGAGAAACCCAATAGCCGAAATTTTATCCATGGATTTCCTTTTGTTTTTCTAAGATTTATTTCCTACATGCATAAAGGAATCTTGAAAAAAATTATGTCATATTGATGATTTGTTTTGTTTGGACAAAAACCCACATTTTTCGGTTTTTCATTCTTGGCCGAAAAATGTAGGTTGTAAAAGGAAACCATTTTGCTCTTGAAATTTATATATATTTGGATATATAATTTGGTGTTCATAACCTAGCCATGACCTTGTGTGAATATGTTTGTGTTTGTGATTTTAGTTAATTATTCAATGGGTTGTAATAATTATTATTTTGTCTTCCATTTGTAAAAATATGTAATTTATTTATTTTCATTTGGAATGTAAGTAAATAGATTAGATGCATTTATTTTACTAGAAAAATGTATTAGGATACTTTTATGTAAAAGAAGATGCACACAAAAATGCAGTTTTGGTTTTTGCCATTTTCGGGCAAAAAGGACTTCATAGTTCTTAACGGGATTTTAGCCCGATAACCAAAACACATTTTGAAATCCAAAGGAGTTTGGAGCTGAATTTAAAAGACATTTGGAAGCTCAAAGAATGTGAAGAAATCACAACACAAGATGAAGACTTGAAGCATTTGGATGCGGGATCAAGTGGGAGTTCACCGACACTTTTTTTGTGTCTATCTTCACCCTTTAGGAAGGACCTTTTGACACACTTGTTTCGGCTAACAAGTGTGGTCAAAATAGTTGGCTATGGTTATGCACCTTTTAACATATGTGTTGTGTGCTTGTATGGTTATATTTTATTCATGGTTGTTTGGATGATATTTGGATATGCATACTTAACAACTAATAACCCGTAACAAGCTTAAAATTGGTTCTTACAAAATCATTAAAACGATTAATAAAAGGTTTTATTAAAAAAATTAATGATTTTATAATAAAATGGGTTTTATTAAAAGAACCTTGAAAATTGGTTTTCACTAAAGTACCATTGATTTGAATGCATGCAAATATATGGTACATAAAATTTTTCTAAACTAGAATTTTGAAAAATAAAAATCCCTTTTATAAAACAAGTCAAACACCATCCTTTTATACAACACTCAAATTACTTGGGAACTCTTTGTGGGATAAAGGTCACCTAACTACATTTGAGGAAACTTGTATATTTGAGGTGGGGTTACCATGTTTGTGGGATAAAGGTCACCTAACCACTTATATGTGTAAACTCACATGTGTGTATAAGTTGGACGACTTGATTTGGAAACCATGAACTTAGGGTCACCGAAGCATGGAGAACAAAGGCGTTGATGGGATTAAACATGCCAACTAAACATAAAGATATTTAACCGATCCCATATAGCTAGAAGTTGCAAAGGGTTGCAATAGTCAAACGTTGACTACCTTGTTAATTTAAATAATGGGATAAAGGTCACCTAACCAATATTTAAATGTAACGTTGGATTCTAGATTTTAATTATTAATTGTCTATGAGACTTAAAAGGGTATTAATGATTAAAATTTTAATAATATCGAAAATACTAAAATTGAACTTTGTTAAAATTTGTAGATGGCCGCTAACAATGCAAACCCGATTACCCAAACCGTCCGTAACCTATCACTAAGAACCATCCTTGAAAAGGATCGTCTCAACCATAACAACTTCATGGATTGGTTTCGAAACTTGAGAATTGTTCTCAAACAAGAGAAGATATCCTATGTGTTGGACGATCCTATTCCCGATCAACCTGACGAGGAAGATGTAGAAGCCTACAATGATTGGGTTAAGTATACCGAGGACTCCATGCAAGCCTCTTGCCTCATGTTGGGAACTATGATTCCCGAGATTCAAAAGGACTTTGAACATCATGGGGCATACGACATGATTACCCAATTGAAGGAAATGTTCCTACAACAAGCAAGGGTAGAACGCTTCGAAACGGTTCGAGCGCTTCATGCATGTCGGATGGAGGAAACCCAATCGGTCTCATCTTATGTCCTTAAGATGAAAAGCCACATTGATCGCCTCGAGAGGCTCAATTGTCCCGTCTCTAAAGAGTTGGCTACAGATTTGATCCTCAACTCTTTAACAAAGAAATTTGAGAGCTTTGTTATGAACTATAACATGAATGGATGGGACAAGACCATTGGTGAGCTTCATGCAATGCTCAAAACGGCCGAAGCGGGAATGGGTAAAAAGGCTTTACCCGTTCTAACGATCAATGAGGGAGGCAAGAAGGGACATCACTCCGACTCCAAGGCAAATGTTGCCAAAGGAAAGGGGCACGTCAAAGGGAAGGGAAAAAGAAAGGCTAAAGCAGAACCACCAAAACCAAAAGAGAAGAAGGCAAAGGTTGCCACGAGCGATCCATGCTTTGAGTGTGGAGAGATAGGGCATTGGAAAAGGAATTGTCCAACCTATCTCAAAGAGTTGAAAAACAAGAGGGATGCAGGGCAAACCTCAGGTACAATCTTTATGATACATATTGATCTAAATGTTATTTCTTCTAACACGTGGGTATTAGATACCGGATGTGGAACTCATATTTGCAATTCGTTGTAGGGGTTCAAAAGAAATAAGCATTACAAGAAGGGAGACACTAGTCTCTTCATGGGCGATGGAGCGAAGGTTCAAGTTGAAGCCCAAGGAGACTATGTTTTAAAACTTCCAAGTGGTTTGGAAATATGTTTGAAAAATGTTTTGTATGCTCCTAGTTTGACTAGGAACATTATTTCTGTTTCCCTTTTAAGACAATATGGATTTGATTTGAAGTTTGTGAACAATGAAATTTATGCTTTGATGAATGACATGTTCTACTTTAAAGTTACGCCTTCAAATGGTATTTATGAATTGGTTCATGATAATACATCATTTGATAATTCTATGTACCAAGCAAACACCAAGAAACTCAAAATGGATTTGAGTGAGACCTATCTTTGGCATTGTCGTCTTGGTCATATAAACAGAAATCGCATGCAAACACTTCAAAAGAATGGTCTTTTGGAAACAAATGAAATTGGTTCATTTGATACATGTGAATCTTGTTTACAAGGTAAAATGACCAAGAAACCCTTTAGTGGCACAAACCAAAGGGCAAAAGATTTATTAGGCATCATACATTCGGATGTATGTGGTCCTTTTAAGCCAATGACTAGGAATGGTGAAAGATACTTCGTAACTTTTACCGACGACTTAAGTCGTTATGGTTATGTGTACTTGCAAAGACACAAAGATGAAGTTTTTGAAATGTTCAAAATCTTCCAAAACGAAGTAGAGAATCAACTCACCAAGACAATCAAAGTTCTTCGTTCCGATAGAGGAGGTGAATACCTTAGTGATGCCTTTCAAGATCATCTTAGGAGTTGTGGGATCATCTCACAACTTACTCCACCTGGAACACCACAACATAATGGTGTGTCTGATAGGAGGAATCGAACTCTATTGGATATGGTTCGATCTATGATGGCTAGAAGCACATTGCCTCTATCATTTTAGGGTTACGCTTTGCTCTCCGCGGCTCGTATATTAAATATGGCCCCAACCAAGAAAGTGGATAAGACACCTATTGAAATATGGCATGGAACGGTTCCATCATTATCATATTTGAAGGTATGGGGTTGTGATGCTTATGTGAAGCAATACACCCCAAACAAGTTAGAAGTACGATCCATTAAGTGTATCTTCGTAGGATATCCTAAAGATGATATAGGATATTATTTCTACGATCCAACAGAGCAAAAGGTATTTGTTGCTCGAAAGGGTAAGTTCTTGGAGGATAAGTTCCTTATGGAAGGAACTAGTAGAACAGTGGAACTTGATGAGGATCAAGAACCACAAGCCGATACACGTTTGGTTGATACTAGCACTCAACAAGAGATTGTTGAAGATGATCAAATGGTTGATCAACATACACAAAACGTTCGCAGATCTGGTAGAATTAGTAATCCACCTGAAAGATATGGATTTTTCATGGATGGATGCTATGTGGTAGATTCAGATGAACCAACCACATACCATGATGCAATGTCGAAATCCGATTGCGACAAATGGCTTAAGGCTATGAACGTAGAGATGCAATCCATGTATGACAACCAAGTTTGGGAATTGGTTGTGCCACCTCTTAACTCCAAAGTAGTTGGAAGTAAGTGGGTTTTCAAGAAGAAAACGGATATGCATGGTAACTTGGATACTTATAAGGCGAGACTTGTAGCAAAAGGTTTCACTCAAACTCAAGGGGTTGATTATGATGAGACCTTCTCGCCCGTGGCGATGCTAAAGTCGATTAGGATATTATTTGCCATAGCTGCATATTATGACTATGAGATTTTGCAAATGGATGTCGAAACGGCTTTCCTCAATGGATATCTCGAAGAAGATGTCTATATGGTTCAGCCTGAAGGTTTTGTCGATCCAAAACATCCTAACAAAGTGTGCAAGTTAAAGAAATCAATCTATGGATTGAAACAAGCATCGAGAAGTTGGAATCACCGTTTTGATGAAGAAATTAGGAATTTTGGGTTCATCAAGAACGGGGATTAAGCTTGTGTGTATAAGAAAGCTAGTGGGAGCACTGTCACTTTCTTAGTATTGTATGTCGGTGACATTCTACTATTTGGAAATGACATTCCAACCATGGAAGGTGTAAAAGCCTGGCTTGGAAGATGTTTTTCCATTAAAGATCTTGGAGAAGCTGCCTATATTTTGGGAATAAAGATCTATAGGGATAGATCAAGGCGCTTGATAGGTTTAAACCAAAGTGCATACATTGACAAAGTCTTGAAAAGGTTCAAGATGGAGAACTCTAAGAAAGGTTTGGTACCTATTCAAAAGGGGACAATATTGAATATGACTCAATGTCCAAGCTCAAAGGATGAGCAAGAAAGAATGAAAGGAATCCCATATGCGTCTGCTATAGGATCCATAATGTACGCAATGATATGCACTAGACCGGACGTGTCATGCGCTTTAAGCATGACAAGTAGATACCAGCAAAATCCAGGTAACAGTCATTGGATGGCTGTTAAGAGCATATTGAAATACCTTAGAAGGACTAAGGATATGTTTCTAATATATGGATCTGGTGAAGAGGAACTCGTTGTAAAAGGTTACACGGATGCGAGTTTCCAAACTGATCGAGATGGTTCTCGATCACAATCTGGGTATGTCTTCATTTTGAATGGAGCTGCAGTCTCTTGGAAGAGCTCGAAGCAGGATGTTGTAGCATTGTCCTCTACAGAATCTGAATACATCGCCGCTTCATTGGCAGCACAAGAAGCTGCGTGGTTAAAGAAGTTCATTGCTGACCTAGGGGTAGTCCCTACCATTCAAGACCCCCTAGAGATCTTTTGTGATAACGAGGGTGCGATTGCTCAAATCAAGGAACCTCGTGCACATCAAAAGACTAGGCACATTGAGCGGAGATTCAACTACATAAGGGATGAAGTTGAAAAAGGAAAGATATGTATTCGCAAAGTTCACACCGATCAAAACATTGCGGATCCACTCACGAAGCTCCTTGAACGGCCAAAACATGAGGGTCATACTTGTGCCTTAGGACATCGGTATTCTAGTGATTGGATTTGATCTATTTTGTATTTGGATGTTGGAACAATTGTTATTTTAACTCTTTTATGGTATTTTGAGTTATGTTCCATTTTAGCATGTTTAAATCCATGAATAAATTAATTATTCTAAATGTCCGTAGTCGATCACACTTGTGGGAACAAATATGAATGTAAGACTATTATGAACTTGGATTGGTGGATATTCATTAGGTATGAATATAGAGCAAAGTGTTGCTGCCAAAGTTCATAGATATTTGTGGGATACAAATATTGGACTGACCCGCTCTCAAATGTTACTGCATGGAATCCTTTATGATTGATCATAAGTAAATTTGAGCAAAGGCGAATATCATAGTATCCTCTGACCTGAGATACATATTGGGTCTTGATATTCACCAAATATTATGCATTGACTTAGTTCTTCGCTGTCTGTAATAAGATAGTATATAAGACTAAGCTCAGGTATGGTACGAGGTGATTGTGAGAGACGTATGTAGTCAAGAAGGAATTTGTTCCTCTTATTCGTTGAGAGTAAGATGTCTAAGGCATGCTTAAGTTAAATCAACAGAGAATGATCACACTGTGTCTCTGGATTTGACATGACATCTGTAACGAAAGGATAAATGATAGATTCACCTAAATCATGTTCAAGTAAGGGACTTGAAGGGGATGATGTTATTGAATGGCACTTCGTCATACGTATTAGGGGTAGTAAACCGTTGTTAGGCGTCATTTACTGCTTGCATCAATCTTCTATGTATCTTGTGCAAGTCGGAGATTGTTGGACTCTGTATGCCCAAGACACATACTAAATTGATGTGGCTAGTACGTTATGATCCAAGTCGGGTCATACCCAATAACAAGCTAGACAAACACCTATAATATTTATTTGTGATATGATCAAACAAATAAATACTAACACTTATAATATTTAGAAATTGGTTTTCTAAATAATTGCACTTGAGAAACTAATAAATTATATGGATAATTTATTTTGAGAGAGAATATTTATTTTGTTATTTAATGGGTTAAATAACATAATAAAAAGTTATGATTTGTTGCATAAAATCTTATAAATATGTGATATTATATTTATAAAAGTTGTAAATATAATAAAAGACATAATATATATAAGGAGGTTGAATTTTGATTGGGCAAATGAGATGGCCCTATGGCCGCCACTTTGGGTCTTCCCAAGTAGGTTGGTCCAATCAATTTTCATGCAAGTCTTTTATGCTAGATCAAAGATGATTGGTTCAAGAATATAATCATTTTTCTATTTCTCTCACATCTTACACACATATAATTTTAGAGACAAAAATCAAGTTGCAAGAACTCCCATTTTTCCTCTAAATATTTCGGCCAAGAGGTGGTTGTTAGAGGGATTTTAGTGAGTTTCAAGTGTAGAAATCCTAGCAACATAAGGTGTTCGTTAGAGGCTTGGGGTATGCAAGCTTGAGGTCTTCTCCTTTGAAGATTTCCATTCAAGAATATCATCTTCTTCATATCACCTTGCTCTTGGAATGGTAGTATTCTAAAAACCCTATGGTTGTATTTTGATAGTATGCATATCATATATGGATCCGATTATTGGGTTTTGCATTTAAAAAGGTTTTAAATCTTGTGAAGTAACATGTTTTAAATCCTTATTCCGCTGCGTTTTAATTTTATTCGGATAAAATTAGCTTTGATAAACATGTTAAAAACCCAACAGAAGCACCGAACCAATTGTTGCAGAGGTTGTAGCAGACATGGTAGAAGAGCTCATGTTTGATTTTGAGGCCATTGAAAATAGTGTAGCAAAATGTTTTGAAAACAGAAAACCAAGTAATGATTTTACGAAAGCTTTTAGTAGAAATAGCACCACTTGCCCCACGGTGGTCGCCAAATTGTTTTGGTAAAAAATTACCTAAGTAATTAAGTGATCAAATTAGTTAAGTGAGGTAGTTTTCTAGAAGTATTTGTGGAAAATATGTTGATCAAGTTGTTAACAAAAAACAGTTTTCAGGATATAGCTCAGGATATCGAGCTATATCTACAATCAAACAATGAGCAAAAAAGGTAAAGGGTGACACGGGATATACGAGGAAAGCCCTTTATCAATCTAGATCGCCGGCACAAAACCTCGGGAGCTGACAATCGCAGCTGCCTTGTTCTTCTTATTACTTCAAATATCAGGATACAGTGCAGGATATGATACGGATCAACTAAGTGTTACAATGAGATTAGAGTACAAGTGTAAGTGTTTGTGAATGATTGCAGCTAGTAGAGAGCAAGTGTGTGTAAAACATTATGTGTGTTCTATCTGATCCGATCATTCCTATATATAGCAAAAAGAAATAACAAACTATCCTAAGAATGGGGGATGCCCCGAATATTCCATTTGGAACGTTGGAGACCCTTTCTTTATGGCTTCAACATTCTCTTATCAACCATCAAGTCCGAGTCTTCAGGAGAAGCAGTCTTCTCGACCGTTACAAGCATTCCTTGCTAATCTGCACGTGAACAATTAGTCATAACTAGGATACTGCATCAGGATGTTACCAATATCCTGATCCGGTATCCTGATCACAATTTAAAGTAACAGAGTCAGAATATAATCCAGGATATATGAGCAGAAAACCACCCATAACATCAACAATCCAATGACTATTAACAGTTCCTCCTAGAACGCCCTGCACATTTCATTCAACAATCAGTTGGGGACCCAAGCCTTAGTGGTCTTGGGCCATCCCTGATCATCAAGAAATGTGATTTCGATTTCTTGATGATTTTGAAATTTCGTGTCTCCCCCTGAAACTTCACCGGTTTTAGGTTTCCAAGATTTCTTTTGTCTACCAGACTATTTATTATTAACAGATTTTGAAATTTATGGTTTCACTGGTTGTGATGAACTTGGTTCCCTTTTAACAGATTTTACTTCTGATTTTAAAGCCCTTTCAATCGCCTTGACGTTTTGAAGTCGTTGTTTTGTTTCTTGTTCTTTAACAGTGCATTTATCTTGTTTTGGTGAAACAGAACGGCGTTGTTGGTGACCCTTTTCAGGAGGGGCTCTCTCAACAAACTTTTCTTTGGGAGAGTTTGTACAATTTTTGATGATATGTCCAAACTCTCCACATTTAAAACAAGATCTCCTTTCAACAAACTTAGGAGATTCTGATTGACGACCAGATGTTAAACTTGTAGACCCAGAGCTACTTGTTCCTTCATCACACCCATTTGTGTGTTGAGTGTAATTTTTTTGACTATTACGCTTTAAAATTTTGACTTGTTGAACAAAATCGGTTTTTGCTTTATTTTCAAATGTCTCCACTTTATCGGTACCCTTTGATGCTACAAATTTAACATCATTGCTTTTCTTCTTGTAACGAGCTCCCTTTGTTTCAAATTTTGGTTGTGAAACCTTAGGCTTTTAAGCTCGTTGTTCTTGTTGTTTACCCTTAGAAGCAATAGGTTGTTGCTTTGTCAGTAATCTTTGATTTCCATACTGTTTTCTAACTTCAGATTTTGGAATAGGATCACACTGAGTTACAATAACTCTCGGGATCACCTTACCCAAAAACTTACTGGTAGTATCTTCAAACACTTTATCAATCAAAGATTGATTGACGTTTTTAATTGGAAAATTTTTGTTTGAATATATTTTATCATCACCAACTAAAGTATACAACACATTATCACTTTTAACAGTAGACACAGATTCCTTAATAGGAACTATCTCTTGTTTAGCAACAGAGTGCACAGCAGGAGTAGGAGGATCACACAGAATATGATTCTCAATAGGAATTTCTACTCCTTTCATCTTATCAAGAGATTTATCCTGATCACTCACATCTGATTCATCATCTGACGAATCATAGTCCTCAACAGTTGGAGCACTTTGTTCCATAGATGTTGAATTTTCTGTTCCTTCAGATGAGCTACCTGAGGAACTGTCTGATTTGAACCCTAATCCTGTAGTGACCTCCTCATAATCAAGAGGTACACTTGGTTCAAAACGAGGCATTTCCTCTTCATTAGGCATTCTGGTATAGTTGTGTCTCAAAGGAGGCGGACACGACTTATACCCAACACCTTTCACATTCCCTTTGTGACAACTGGCAAAAATAATGGTAATTCCGTACAACTTAAACACTTGATTTAATGTTTAATTTCTCTCTTTACGATTTAATAATTGCATGTTGGATCTGAGTTTGGTTTTGATTGTATTTTCTGTTTGAACTAAAATGGAAATGGATGAGTTGTGCAGCAGAATTAATATGGAAACAAACTTTGCATACAATCAAACGAGAGTATTGCTTTGATCAAGACATTTTCAACAAGGAACCGAATGATTGAATTTAATTTCAATAACGATTACAAGATAATGCTTGAATACAAACTCCCCCTCAGCCAGAGCTCAGCGTTTGTTCGTGCAGGAAAACAAGTTTGCGAAGAGCTAATAGAACAGTACAGAGCACTGTTCTATTTATAGGCACTAACAAACCACTGAGCATCTTAGCTGACGTCACCATGAAAGTGACATCTAACCTCCTAACAAACTCTAACCTCTGATCTATACAAACACTGCTATACTAACTACTGCTATTACATTTCATTACATAAAAGACACTTAAACAGCTGCTGCATCCTTCCACTGCTGTGAACCCAGCAGTGCTTGTCTGGATCAGCAGTACTTGACTCAAGACAGTAGATTGAGCAGCAGAGCTTTAGTCTTCTATCAGTCTTTACAAGAGCAGCAGATTTGACGGTCAGTGGCTTGTACGATCAGTAGATAGGAGGTCAGCAGATGTTGAAACCACTTTCAAGGGGAGAGACTTGTATGTAACATCTGCTTATTCTGGATCCACTGCTCTGACCCAGTTTTGGCTTTAATTATCTGTTCCTCTGGTAGGGTTCAATCCCAACAATCTCCCCCTGGAACAGATAATGCCAAACATCTTCATTATTGTGGAATTCTTTATTGCCTCATCAGCAGTTCCCTTATCTGACCTTTAAACTGTAGTTCAAAGTCTAGGGCATCTGTATCTTCATCATCATCCCTGCTAAGTGGAAGATTAAGGAGATCCTGCAAATCTTCAAGACTCAGGCCAAGAGCTTGTTCCCTTGATATTTTCTTCACTTCTCCACCAAACCTGAGCAAAGTCAATACGCAGGTCTGTTTGTCAGTTTCCCACTTTAGTATTTTTGAGTCTGGTGGGTTTCTTGGGAGATGTTTATTTGCCGAGGTATTTGGTGAGGCTGGCCTATTCATGACTGGCTGAGCAGCACTTGCAGATTGTTCCAATTCAAGATCTTCTTTTATCATTAATTTCATGCCTGCTTTTACAATAGCATCTCCAGCTTTTAGATCTTGAATTGTTTCAGTACTCGACTGGTTTTGGCTCCTTCTTTTGTAGATGGCAGTACCAGCTGGAGCAGTGGTTCTTTTAGCTTGCAGCTTTGGTGGTCTTTTTGAAACCTCTGCGTTAGAATAGTCAGGCTTTTGTGGAACTTTTGGATCTTTCTTTCTAAGTTCCTCTAACTTCTTGTAGGTAGCCCTGACCCTATCTTCTCCCCACTTTGACACAGAATTCTTTGACCCATAATCAGCTGCTATCAGCTCCTCTTTCATTCTCTTCAACCTTAATGCCTTCTCAGCTTCAAATTGTTTGAATTTTTCAGGGGGAGTCTGCTTGACCTTATTTTTGATCATTTCTTGAATCCTGGCTGCCTCTTTTTCAAGCTCAGGAATGGTCCAGTTTTTGTACATGTATTTCTCCCCCTTGTATTTCTTGTAGGTCATGATATTCTCAATGTAGACTTTTCTCAAGGACTCATCCGCCCTTTCAGAGATTTGCTGACATACATTTTTGGCAAATTGCTCCATTGCTCTGACCTGTGTGAGTAGAAATTGATAGTTTTGTTGAAATTCTCTATCAGATTTCCCTTGTTTATTTTTGATAGCATTATCCTCTGCTTGCTTGGCCTTGAGTTTCAAGTATTCTTCAATATTGTGAGGCCTGGGATACCCTTCAACTGATGGCAAACTCCTTTTAGCTGGGTCTCATAATAAAAGGATTTGATTTCTTCCCTAACTGCAATGAGTTCTAAAGGAAATGAGACACTAGCAGGAGGTAGTGGTTTTAGAATTTGAGCTGAAGAGAGAGGTATGGGTTTTGGAATAGTGACAAGTGACAGGGATTTTGAAGATGTTGGTGGTGGTGAAGGTGAATCATCATCTGATATGTAAATCCTTCTCCTTTTTGTTTTAGAAGAGGCAGATGATGTTTTGGGTGGATCAGTGGTGGTAGATTGTGTGGCAGTGGTTTGTGTTTGACTAACAGCTGTTGAGACAACTGGTGTCTCAACCACTGTTGTCTTTACAACAGATGTTATAACACCTGTTGTCTTCTGCTTTTTGTCAGCAGGTGAAAGTGGTGGTGAGATTGTTTTTGGTGGTGACAGTGGTGGTGGTAAAGTAGTAGTTGTGGTGTGTGTTGAAGTGGTGTGTGTTGAACTGAGAACAGATGTTGAAACAACTGAGGTACCAGCAGTAGTTGATACAACAGGAGTTACAACAGCTGTTTGGGTGGAGGTTTGATGCTGATGGCTTTTGGATGGTGGTTTTGGAGGCTTTGGAAATCTGGATGGGATGGACTTAGGTTTCCTTTTTGTCTTAGGATTTTTAGTATCCTTTGATCCAGAACAACCTTGCTCATACAGTTCCATGAAAGCTCTTTTCTCCTCATTCCATCTTGAGATATCCTTTGCCATTCTATCTCTTTTAACACTTGCTACTCCTTCATCAAGTGCTTCTTGAGTAGCATCAACCTTTTTACTACCATCCGGCAATGGAATTTTTCTGCTCATAGCATCCTTCTCAGGTTCAATGTACAGACCATCATCTATTCCTTTCTTCTTCCACTCCTGAACTTTCTCCCCCTTTTTGGCATTATCTTCTGGGAGTTGATCAATGAAAAGTACTGTTGGAGGAGCAGTGCCAGTGGTTTCCAATAAATGGGCCTTGATTGCCTTAATATCTGCTTGAGTGTTCTTGTACCTAGACTCCATAATGTTTCTCAGCTTTTGGACATGAAGTTCATGTTGCTGATCAGCCATTTCTTTTTGTTGTTGGAGAAAAGGTTGGAAAAGGTTCCAGAGCTCATTTGTAGCAAAAGCTTGTGGTGGAGCAGGTGCTTAAGATGGAACAACAGTGGATTGCATCTTTTGTGTTTTCAACACCTGCTGTAGCATATTTTTAAGATCTGCAACATATGTATCCAACTTTTCAATTCGTTCCGTCAAATCCTGATATTTTAAATCATCACCCAATTTAATGGGATCATCTGATTTCCCACTATCAGTGGTTTTATCAGTGGTTGAGGTAGGGAGTGTACTCCAAACACTAACCACTGATGCCCCTTTTTCTTGGTACTGGGGTCTTCTTCCTTCAACACTTGACAACCTTTTGATGTTGCCAGTAGGATAAATAAATCCACTGGTGGTTGGCAGAGGTGCTATGTAAGGAATTGCCTCCAAGGAAGTCTTATTAATGTAACCACTGTCCAACTGTAAACCAGTGGGTTCAACAGTTGTAGTGGCTGCTTCACTTGGACTACCACCAAGAGTTACATGGAACTCAAGGGGTGTAACCTCCTCAGGTTGTGTTGGTGGGTTAGCAAAGATTGATACATCAGACCCAGTCATTTGTTGAGGTATGTTCTCATTGATAGGTGATTGAGAAGGACTGGTTAGTGCCTGGTTCAAATCAATTGCATCCAACAGCAGTTTAGTTGGTGTGGGAATTGTGGATGTGATGTTTGGTGAAGAAAGAGGATTTGCTCCGGGAATTGAGCAGTGGATGATGGAAACGAGTGTTTCCAGAGCATCATGATGTGGTGTCCCAATGTGTACAACCTGATCTTTTTGTGAAGAAGCAGGAGGGGTTTCGGCTATGGGTTGAGATATTTGTACCAACTGCTGTGAGGAAGTAGCAGCAGTGGTTTCTTGTGACTTTTGTGCTGTCACAGGCAGTAGCTCTGGTATCTCATCCTCCAGAGTTGCCTTTTTGATGGGTTTGGGGGGTTTTTGTGTTTTTCTTTTTGTTGGCTTTTTGGTGATATTAGGTGTGGGTTTCAAAACAGTTGTTCTGCTGCTTTGATCACCTTGAGCAGTGGGCTCAGCAGCAGATACCTGAGGAGCAGTTGTAACTGCTAAAATCTGCTCAGGCATCTCTGCTTGTGTTTTGCAAGGTGTTGACATCCTTGTAAAAGTTTCAGCAGTTAAGCAATTTATTTCAATGGAGTCACCTTGGTTTATTGCAGAAAGACCATCCTTACTGAATTTCTTTTCAAAGTAGTAACTTAAACACCTTGGAAACAGTAGGAATGATTTTGTTTCAACATTATTAACCAAATCATTAAAGATTTCTCGAGAATAATTAAAATTTTCTTCTTGAAGAATAACATATCCCAGATTTTGAATCTTTAATGGTATTTCATTAAAAGAAGTGGTTTTATTTGAAACACACATTAGGAGGGTATGGAATAAAAATCTTGTTGCAGAAGGAAAAAAACCTTTTTGTAAGGTAGCTTTCTTCATCATTGTGTCTACATACCCTCTCTCAATGAAGTCAATTTTCAATTTTACCTTGCTCAATGAAAAAAACCTTTTTGTAAGACCTCTAAAATTGACTGTGGTGTGATTTGGACATTTTTACCCTTTAGAGAAGAGTTGATGGCAGTTACAGTTTCTCCTTGTGTTTCAAGGGTTGCATTCTTCCAAAACTCTCTTTGGGTTGCCAAATAGATTGGTGCATTGGCTGTTAACAAAGTTTTGTACTTTGATTTAGCCATTGTGTTGATGATGGAGTCGAAAGCCTCTGTGGTGCTGGGTTTTGTGAGAAGACCCAGAAGATTGTGAGATGGTTTGTGTGGGATTTCAATGGTAGTGGCCTTTTGAGAGACCGCTTTCGACGAAGATTTTGAAGTGGGTTTTGTGGATGGCTTCGATTTTGTCATTTTGAAGATGTTGATCGAAGAAATTTGTGGAGAAATGAGATGAAAAACTGCTTTGAGAAGAGAATTTTTGAGAATTCAATTCGACAGTAAAACCCTGTTTTTGGTATGAAGTGGGGGTTTTATAGAGGAAAAAGTGAAGGCTGACGTGGCAGCGGTTACAAAAGTACTGACCACTATGTACTGCCCACATGCCAAACTCTGAATAAATGAAGGACAGTACTTTTATGAAAGTTAATGATGAAGGCAGTGGTTTAAACGGTAAAATGGAAGCAGTGGATGATTTTTCACTATCAGTGGATAAGACTCTGCTTTTGAACAACAGAGGTTATCAAGGAAATGAGAGAGCAGAGGATGGCTTTCAGCAGTGGACAGACTTTGAAGTAGAGCAGACGTTTGAACAAACAGTGGTTATGGCAGACTTTTAAGGATTTTAATGAAAACTTCATTTTTAGCTATTTTTAAGGATGGATTTTTGATTTTCTAAAAACATTTTAATGCTTTTATTCATAGAAAAACAAGATTTTGCTTGTTATTCCATGTTTAGCATGCCAATCCTAGAGACCAAGCTTTCAAAAGTGGCTGTATCAAGTGCTTTTGTGAGCACATCTGTCAGCTGGTCTTTAGTTGGGACATGATGCAGAGAAATCAAACCTTTTTCATAGCAATCCCTCACAAAGTGATGTTTGATGTCGATGTGTTTGGTGGTTGAATGGGAAACTGGATTTTTGATGATATTTTCTGCTGCCTGGCTATCCAACATGAGTGGAGTCTTTAAGGCAGTGATACCAAAATCCAGCAACTGATTTTGAAGCCACAGGAGTTGGGCTGTATAGCTTGCAGCAGCAATGTATTCAGCTTCAGCAGTGGATGTTGAAACAGCTGCTTGCTTTTTGCTTTGCCATGAAACTAAGCAATCACCTAGAAACTGGCACCCTCCTGATGTGGACTTCCTTGTAGTGTTACATCCAACAAAGTCACTGTCTGAAAAGCCTGAAAGCTTGATATTCCCATTAGCTGGATACCAGATACCAAGTGTGGGATCACCTTTTATGTATCTGAAGATCCTTTTTAAAACAATGAGATTTGATTTTCTGGGAGCTGATTGACTTCTTGCACAGACACATGTTGCAAACATGATGTCTGGTCTAGATGCAGTTAGGTACAATAAAGACCCAATCATGCTTCTATATAAAGTTTGGTCAATCAGCTCATCCTTTTCATCAGACATGACAAGCTTATTTGTTGCCATGGGTGTGCTGCATGGTTTACAATCATTCATATCAAATTTTGTCAAAAGTTCTTTAGCATATTTGCTTTGATGAATGAAAGTTCCATTTTGCATTTGCTGAACTTGGAGACCAAGAAAGCATTGTAGCTCACCCATGGCACTCATTTCAAACTCAGCTGTCATGAGTTCTCTAAACTCTTCACACATTGTGTTACATGTGCTTCCAAAAATAATGTCATCCACATAAATCTGGACAATCATTAAATCCTTCCCTCTCCATTTTAGAAACAATGTTTTATCAATGGTACCTCTTTTGAAACCATTTGAGAGTAGGAAGTTGGAAAGAGTTTCATACCAAGACCTTGGTGCTTGTTTCAGGCCATACAAGGCTTTGTTTAGCCTGTAGACATGATCTGGATAAAATGGATCCTCAAAACCTGGAGGTTGACAAACATACATGATCTGGATAAAATGGATCCTCAGACCTTTGAGGGATGATGATTTCATACCCATAGTCTGGTGGTGAATCCACTGATGGACCTACACTGTTAGTCTTGACAGCAGTATTTTCAAAAGTAAATTTATCAAGATCAAACAGATCTGCAGGATTTGCTGGAATTTTCATTGATGAAAGTTCATTGAACTTTACATTCAATGTCTCCTCCACTGCCTTGGTCCGTGTGTTAAATACTTTGTAGGCCTTGGCAATGGTTGAGTATCCCAGATGATAACCACAATCAATTTTGGCTGCAAATTTTGAAATGGAATATTTTAAGTTCAAAATAAAGCATGGGCAGCCAAACACCTTGAAATATGAGATCAGTGGTTTGATTTTATACAAAATTTCATAAGCAGTCTTTTTGTGCCTGGGGTTTATTAAAACTCTGTTCTGAACATAGCAAGCATTGTTTACTGCCTCTGCCCAGAAAGTTAATGGCAAACCTGAATCAGCAAGCATGGTTCCGGCAGCCTCAATCAAAGTTCTGTTCTTCCTTTCCACTACCCCATTCTGCTCTGGTGTTCTAGGGATGCTGTACTGCCTCACAATCCCTTTCTTCACACAGAAGGCATCCAACTCCTTATTTTTGAATTCTGTGCCATTGTCACTCCTGAAGACTTTTACTGGAAGGTCAAATTGCTTTTCAATCTGTATCACAAAGTCTTGCAAGATGCCTGCAGTCTCGTCTTTTGAGTGTAAAAAGAAAGTCCATGTAAACCTAGAAAAGTCATCAACAATAACCAAACAAAATCTTTTCTTCTTGAGGCTCATGACTTGAACTGGGCCAAACAAATCCATGTGTAGCATTTGCAAACACTGGGTTGTTTTGGACTCTTCAATGGACTTATAAGAACTTTTATGTTGTTTTCCTTTTAAACAGGAAATGCAATGTTCAGGACATGAAAACAATTTTTGTGGTAGGCCTCTCACCAAACCATTTTTTGAAATTTCAGTGATTGTCTTAAGATTTGTGTGCCCCAGCCTTCTGTGCCAAAGTTCTGTCTCTTTGTTAGAGGCAACTGAGAACAGACAGGCATCAGCTCTGGGACACTCTTTTGATATATCAACAACATAAACATTGCCACTTCTTTGAGCAACAAGTTTAGTTTGACCAGTTTTGATTATTGCTTCAATCTTCTTGACCATTTCTGGTCCAACAATCCTACAACAATCTTTTGTGAAGAATGACCCAAACCCTTTGTCACTCATTTGGGACACACTCAGAAGGTTGAATTTTAGATTATCTATCAGATTGACATTTTCAAATTTTACATTACCAGACTGCACTGTACCAGACCCCAGAACTTTCCCTTTACTATTATTCCCAAAGGATATATCACCCCCTCCATGGATTTTAAAGTCTTTGAGGAGGGCTTTACATCCTGTCATGTGCCTGGAGCCTCCACTATCTACATACCAAAGACTATCAAAGCATGCAGAAGCTCCCTGCACATGAAGTAAAAGGATTAGTTCATTAGGGTCTCCAAAGCCAACAGGGCTTTGGATGGGGTCTCAACAGTGTCTGGGATGTATGCAGATTGATGGACAGTGGTTAGGTCAGGGGTTTGGACAGTTTTAGTACTGTTTCTTGCTAACCACTGTTGGGGGTCTTGACCAATCACCTGTTGGTAACCAAAAGGATGCCTATTCACTTTAGGTTTAGAAGGCTTTTTGTAGACCTCATAAACGTGTGGAATCCTTTGGTAAGACTGTTTTTCCTTACCTTTTCTGAACTGATTGGCAGGGGGTGCATCAGTAACCTGAACATCTCTTTTGATAGATGTTTGGTTCAGCTGTTTTGTGACAGCTGTTTGAACTGGCACAAACAGTGGTTGTTTCTTGGTGAATTTGACAGATGATGTTGATGGACTCAAGGATGTTTTAGCAATGTACTCATTCTTTTTCACATCAAAGTTTTTGAGATACACACATGCTTGAGTTTTGTGGTTTGTTTTACCACACACAATGCAACTTTGAGCTGAAACAATGACACTTGTTCTGTTAAAATCATAAGCTTTTAAGTGAAAACAGACTTTTGTTAGATGATTCCTTTTCTCACAGAATTCACAAAACAAGTTATCAATTTTTTCTTTCTTCTTTCTCTTTTCGGACTCCATTGTAGTAGAGGTTTTAACCTTTGTTGGGATGTCCTTGAGAGGAATGACTTTAGCTTTTGGAGCTTTAACACCATCAGTTGATGTAAAGTCCATTGGCTTGAAATTTTCAAGAATATCACACTCATCAGACCATTTTGGTTTAAACTGATAATTTTCAAGTTCCTCAAAAGTAGAGGATCCCATTGGTCTGTCAAGTGTGATTTTGTTACCAAGTTTGTCAGTGATTTTCACTTCTTGGCCTTTCTTGTTTGTTGGAATAAACTCAGTGGTTACATCAGTGGTTTGAACAGATTTTCCAAAAGCAGTGTTTTCATCATCATGTTTTCTATAACCAACACCAAATTTCACATTGCTTTTTATCTGTTTTTCAAGCATAACCTCATACCCTTTGCATGATTCTACCCATCTTTCACAGGTGATCTGGGTGGACTCCAACTCCTTTTTGTAAACTTGGTATTTTTCTACCATAGTTTGGAGTTGAGTTTTGGTTATGCTTTGATCTTCTTTCAGACTGCTGATCTCTTTTTCCTTTTCAGTCAATTTGTTTTTAAGTTCTTTTAAAGACCTTTCAAATTTGACTTCATCAGTTAAAATTTTATTCCGAAGGTTTTCATTTACCTCTTTGATGTTAGCAAAAGCAATAATGCAATTGTCAGAACACAGTTTTTCAAGAACTTGAGGTGATACCTTGGCAGCAGCCATCATTGCACAATCACATTGATGATTTTCTTCATCATCAGCTCTTTCTTCTTTCTCACCTGCTTTCTCAATTTTCTCTTCTTCTTTGTCCTCTTTGGACCATGGGTCTGTCAGTGGTTCAATCAGGGTTTCTGAATTTTCTCCCAGCAGCAATTCACCAGCAACTGCATTAACAACTGCTTCAGTCACTTCATCCACTGTTTCATGACTTAGCTTTTCACCTTCAGTTTCAATCCCCTCTGATATTGACTCTAATGCCATCAAACAAAATTCATCATTAGAAGGTTCATTAGAAGCATAGAGTGCAAAATTTTCATCACTAAGCTCATCAGGTATGCTGCTCCAGTCAACAAAGCCTTAAGTGAAAAAACTTTGATGATCTGGTTGTACCACTGCTGGAGCAGCAGTTTGAGGTGCAGCAGTTTGCACCTGTGCCTGGGGGACAGGGGTTTGCACGTACTGAATTTGGGGAACAGTAGTTTGGACATAGTGCACTGGCACAGGGGCAGCAGCATAATGTGCAGCATTAACATGAGCTATAGGGGTATATTGGGCATAGTGCACAGTGCCTTGATTTTGAGGTCTAGGATTTGAGCTAGGATGAGTGATTATAGGACCAGTAGTTTGACTCCTACATTCCCTAGCGAAATATCCCAACCTATTACACTTGTAACACTTGATTTTCGATTTATCCAACCCAACCCTTAGATTCCCATGTAAACCTAGGAATTTCCGCCCTGTTCTTTTGTAGAATTTGCTAGTTCTAACACTGAGCAAAGCCAATTGGTGCAGGATGTCCATTTCCTCTAAGTCAGTGGGATCAAAATGTTGTAAATCATTGAGTTCAAAGCACAGATTATCTGACATCTGGTTTTCAGTGTTTGCAGTGAAAGCATAGTTTGCAGAGTGAGAATCAGGGTTGGTAAAGTTACCACCAGCTGTTATATCAATGAAATGATCAAAACCCTGTTCCTTACTACTGCCACCAGATTCTTCCTGACCCAGAAGAGCTGTGCTACCGAATGAGTAATCATCAGTGGCTTTTCCAGACTCTTGCAACTTCTTTTTCTGCTTCAACTCCCTTTCATAAGTCAGGAGTCTACCATGAAGTTGGGTCAGGGTCAGATCTTTGAACTCAACAGAGTTTCTAGTCACAAATGCAATTGTGTCCCATTTATCAGGTAGCGACCTAAGAAACCTGCTATTTTGGGTTGATTTTGGAAATTCAACCTTAACAAGCCTTAGTTCACTGATGAGACAACTGAACCGTTCAAATTGTTGGGTCAATGATTCACCCCTAATGTGACAGAAGGTTTCATACTGCTGATTCAGAATTTCCCTATTGTTTTCAATAACTTCTTCGGTACCCCCAAACTGTTCCTTCAAAGCATCCCATAGCTCTTTGGCGCTGTTACAATGTAACAGTCCAGCATAGATCTCATTTGGTAATGCAGATGCTATGATGCTAAATGCTTTGGCATCCAGTTCGAATTTTTGAAAATCAGTTTCAGTATAGTTTTCATAAGGTTTTGGTACGAACTTCTTTGGATCCTCGGCACTTGGCACTGTAGGAACATGGGGACCAAAAACAACAGACCTCCAACATCCAGTGTTCTGTTGAGCAAGGATGTGACCCATCCTTCGCTCCCAGATGTTGTATTCATTTCTTTTAAGCATGGGTGGTTTAAAAAGCGAGCCAATGTTATTCTTATCATCTTGAGATTGTGACGTCATCCTGGTTGTTTTACAGACACTGATTAATCAACTTTAATGGTGATTAAACTTTGCTCTGTTTTTCAACACAAACGAACAACTATCGATATCAACGATTTTTAGCTGAACTATTTATGTCAAAATGATTGTTAAATCAAATTTGACTGTCCAAGCTCTGATACCAATTGTTGGATCTGAGTTTGGTTTTGATTGTATTTTCTGTTTGAACTAAAATGGAAATGGATGAGTTGTGCAGCGGAATTAATATGGAAACAAACTTTGCATACAATCAAACGAGAGTATTGCTTTGATCAAGACATTTTCAACAAGGAACCGAATGATTGAATTTAATTTCAACAACGATTAAAAGATAATGCTTGAATACAAACTCCCCCTCAGCCAGAGCTCAGCGTTTGTTCGTGCAGGAAAACAAGTTTGCGAAGAGCTAATAGAACAGTACAGAGCACTGTTCTATTTATAGGCACTAACAAACCACTGAGCATCTTAGCTGACGTCACAATGAAAGTGACATCTAACCTCCTAACAAACTCTAACCTCTGATCTATACAAACACTGCTATACTAACTACTGCTATTACATTTCATTACATAAAAGACACTTAAACAGCTGCTGCATCCTTCCACATCTGTGAACCCAGCAGTGCTTGTCCGGATCAGCAGTACTTGACTCAAGACAGTAGATTGAGCAGCAGAGCTTTAGTCTTCTATCAGCCTTTACAAGAGCAGCAGATTTGACGGTCAGTGGCTTGTACGATCAGTAGATAGGAGGTCAGCAGATGTTGAAACCACTTTCAAGGGGAGAGACTTGTATGTAACATCTGCTTATTCTGGATCCACTGCTCTGACCCAGTTTTGGCTTTAATTATCTGTTCCTCTGGTATGGTTCAATCCCAACATTGCATGATTAGGTCGTATAAATTCTAGCAATCATAGGACATGGTTAAAAATGCTAAAAAATATTAACACAATTGCCATGTCGCGAGAAAACCACAAACTATGTCCTAATATGTTGGCAAAATGTTGAAAACACCATTCACCTGAGCACACTATTCATGCCAGCTAGTTCTGAAAACTGTCGGAACGAGCCACGAAGGGCACAGACGTACTTAGTAGATGGGATACAAATAAAAATCCCAAATTAGGGGCACTAAATCGTTAAAACACTTCAACTTTCCGGTAAATTCGTACGAATGCATTTTGTCTGTCCTGCGCCGAAATATAACCAAAATAAAATGTCCGCGATGCCAGAATCTATCATTTTAAGATCCGTAAGACTTATAACTAATGTATACACCTTAAATGGGCTTATAGTTATCAACGGGATGTCCGAAGCATACGCTTCCGGTAAGATGGCATAACTTGCACAACTTGTCCGGTATCGGTCCGACGAACTAGTAAAGAGCATTTACGCCATCCTAGCACCAGAACGAATCATCTAGTGAACTAGTTAAGCACATTTTGACGTCGAAAATACTGCCGGAACGCTTATGGTGCAAGAACTTATCAAACCCCCTAAACCCTTAAACTTTTATTAAATCTTACAACTTATATTTTACAACTTTTATATAAAAAAATATATAAACTACCCCCCCCCCCCTAATCGGGTGTGTGATATTTTTTTATATAAACTTGAAAGATTTTATAAATCTTTCCACACCTTACCACATCTTTCACGCACCATTCCTCTTATCATTTCACACAAAAATTTGCAACCAAAACCTTCTCCATCTCCCCCCTAGATCTCGGCTCACTACACCCCCCATAAACCCACCATTTTCATTCTTAAATCACCATATTTTTACCATAATCAAGCCCTTACAAGACCTTATAAGCATCACTAACACAAGGAGCATCATGGGAGCTTTATTTGGAGCTTAACTTCTTCTTAATCTTCATACTAATCTTGTGCAAAGTTGTAAGCCTCCTACTTATCATTTTTAAGCTTGTTACCATGTATAGATTATAAAAGCACTTGTTGATCATCTTGAAAATCAAGAAAAATTTAACTTAAAACCCTAAACCAAAACTTAACAACTTACTAAATATGAAGTATTATGTGCTTATTATGTGTCTTAGTGTTGAATGAGCTGTATGATCATGTTGATTTTTGTTAAAGTAGGTTGATTAGTCATGGGATTTATGATGATCATGTTGCTTATTTAGTGTAGTGACTTATATAAGTGATGATCTTGTTATGTTAAGTTTAAAAATATGACTTAAACAACTAGATGTTTAAATCATGAAAGATCATCACCATTATGTTCATGAGCTCTACATATATATGTTTTAATACTTGGTAGATTAAGGACTTTAATGAATTAAATTTGATGTTTTAAGAACTAATAAATGTGATTTTTAAAAGTAACAAGTGATTTAATGAATGGTTATGAAAACCACACTTAAAAGTCTTGGGTTTTTAAGGATATATATATATATATATATATATATATATATATATATAAGTGCTCATGAATTAAGAAAATAAGTAGTAGAAAATGTTTACTTAATGTTGTATATTGTTGAGATTAGTATATTAATGTTGATGGTAAATTGGAAATGATTTTAAACATGTTTTGACTACATGGGAAAAACGTTATAGTTTAGGAAACTATGGCGAAATTTTATAAAAATCTAATCGCGATTAAAAAGAGATTAAAGGGGTGATTAACATGGTTGACCGTGATTAGTAAACTTAATTGTGATTAACGACCCTAATCATGATTAGACAAACCCTAATGACGATGGTTAAGTCCTAACCATCCAAGAGTTTATATAAACCCAAAAGGATACTTTTATAATATAAAATGGGTAAAGTTTTTTTTTTATAAAATAAAACAATAAATATAATTTTTGAGAAGATTATATTTACATATATTAAAATACTATATTTGGTGTATGCTACTTGTATAATGGGTGTATGTATTAGTAGTAGGAAGAATAGTTACCAAATATAAAAATACACTACACTTGGAAAATACATCAAACTTATACACATGAGGTTCCATATATATTATTGTTAACACAAATAAACGGACAATGAAACGCGGACGAACGGACACCGAACAAAACTACACATATAACCGAACATTGCGATAAGTGTAAAAATAAACTATTTGTGGACACTTCGCATATATGTCCAAGACAACGAAAGCCCGAAAGTTCAATAATAAAAGTAACACTAAGTGTGGTTCTAAAAATTTACTAATATGGTTATATCCTACTTAGTAAAAATTGGTCACAAAATCAAGAAAACAAATGTTGGGCTAGATTATAAAACGTTGGGCATTTAAAATTAATTTTTGGGCTTAGAATAATATAAGTGTTGGGCTAAGCCCAATACCATAAATACATGGGCAAAGGCCCATTTCCTAAAATATTTATAAAGGCCCACTACATAACATAAAGATTGGGCTAAGACCAATATCTTAAATACATTGGCAATGGCCCATTTTGATGAACACTTACAAAGGCCCAAATGCCATAAAATATGGATTAAGCCCAAAACACTAAATGGTGGGCTAAGCCCAAAGTAAAATACATGTATATTTTTATAAATATATATTGTACAAGTACACGTATAAATACGGTATACCTACACGTATAATACGGTATACCTATACGTATAAATACGGTATACCTACACGTATAATACGATATACCTACGCATATAATACGGTATACCTACACGTATAATACGGTATACCTACACGTGTAAATACAGTATACCTACCCGTATAAATACGGTATACATACACGTTTAAAGCAAACAAATACAAGTATACATATGGTATATGTATATGTATAAAAGACTCTAGTATATGATGATATACCCACATACACTTATTGAAGTGTACTCTCTTACTAATGTTGTACACATACGACAACGTATTTCGACGTTAAAAATAAATATTTTCAACACTTTTGTCGATTAAAGATATACACTTATTTTTGTGTCACAAATATAAAGTCTTGAAACAAAGCATACACCTGAAACAAATGCCAACATATTACTAAAAATACACAAGTGTTCCAAAAACTAAATGAAAATAATAAACGTTCAAGATGAACAACGAGTACAAGGTCTAGGAAGGACCAATGTGCCTAATGAGTTAGAACCCTTGTAGGTTGACTCGCGTTTACGGAACACATTGATTGAATATCTCTCTCTCAGGAATGCAAAGCTGTGAGTTCATGTCCCCCTTTTCTTTTAACGTTTTCGGTTTTACAACTCTCGGGGGGAAATACATGTTAACAAGGGTATGATTAAGCGATGGAATTTCCTGGATCACGTGCGAATAGGCGCTAACTTAGGCACCATTAATCCTTTTAAGGACCACAGAACAGGGGGTAGATCTATCGGGTACGGGCGAGCCCCAGTCACGGTCCTTGTGCGGCCACTTAGAGTGCTTTTGTGTCCCTGTTGAAGTGAATCGACACTTAAATCGTCTACCGGGTTGAGTGCTTCCTATGTCGGCACACATATTAATGTCCTTGCAAAACATTAATGACCATTAAATTTATAGACGCTTACATACCTACTTATAACACTTGAACTTTCAAATGTTTTTGAAATTCATTTTATACACACGAACTTAAAACACATGAACTCGCTCAACTTTTGTTGATGTTTTCAAACTTACATGTATTTCAGGAAACTAATGGGATCTTGGTGCTGGTATTTACTACGAAGCTTTTGGATTTCAAGTTATCGGTGTCATCCCTTTTGGAGGGTTTGGTCCATATATCTTATCTTCAATGAGATATAGGATGCAAAGCCTTATGTTTTAATCTTATACACGGTTGTAAAACAAGGTTTCCAAGTCCGAGTACTCTCCGAGTAATCGCTCCAAGGTAGGTTGCCGAGGTGACTTTCTTCAACTCCGCCTAATTACTCGGAATTGACCAAACGCAGTCAAACTCAGCCAAAATCGGATCTAGTAGGTTAATTCAGGTCGAGTTTGACTTAAAAAATTTAACATAATAATTTATTTAAAGTTTCAATGACTGATTTGAAATATTTTTCATTACAAGCTAAGGCCATGTTTGCCTCTTTGCATTTTGACAGCACAATAACCAAACTCTGATTGTGACTATGAATCTTTTCCGATTCATGTTTCAGATATGCACAAATACTACATACACTAGGAGTAGGAGTGTCGGAATTTTCCTGACTCGTAGAAGCTGCGACATTTGCTGTCACACCCCTTTCTAAGGCGGAAGCACGAGGTGTGATCATGAAAGGTTTTCATTGCATACGATTGGTAAACATACTACATGCTCGTAAAAATAACTTCAAATGTCAATAACATTACATAACTGAAACATAGGTTAAGTGTTTACATCACAAGACAACATTTTGTTTGATAAGTTTACAACTTTATTCAAAGATCAACATAAACAACATCCAAGAGCAAGAGTATGACCGCACGCACATCCACTTTAGTTACCTGAAATATATGTGAGTTTTTGGAAAAATGTCAACATAATGTTGGTGTGAATTCATGCAGTTTCTGTATTGAACGTTTGTATACTTTGTATGAAAACATGGTATGTAATTTGTATAAATCAAGTATTTCTGTATGTATCAAGGTTGTTAATGGGTTGCAAGGCCATTAACATGTGATACGACATAGGAAGTATCCAAACCATAGGCATTTTTCTAGTTGTCGATTCACGACTGAGACACAAAAGCACTACTCGGTACTAGTTTTCACCAAGAGTGTGGCTGCCCGAAAACCCATTAGATCTAACCTTTTGTTCTGCGGTCTTAGTATGTACACGATTAATGGTGCTTCTAGTACCATATTCGCGACACAATTTCTAGTATCATTCCTCATTTCTTGTATCCATCATACCATAACTCATGTATTTTCCCCAAGTTTAAAAAGTATGCAAAAGATTAAAAGTGGGGACATAATCTCACTTTTCTGTAATCATTTAGTAACATGTACTTCACCCCCGAAGTTATAAAACTGAAAACAGTTAAAAGAAAAGGAGGAGGAGCATGAACTCACAACTTTATGTTTCTTGTGCCGTAAACTTCACCGGGTTTTGCTTAAATAGTGTCGTGACCTATACGTGTTTTATTAACGTTAGTCACTAGACTTGTATCGCACAAGTACAAGTCACCATCTTTTATGTATTTGTTCTTGTGTTAAAAATAACTTATATTTTTAACTATGTATCTTACTTATATTATTTTCTCAAAAATAAATATAAGTATCTTGTATTTTTCACCCGAGTTATATATTTTGTCCAAAACTTCATTTCATGTTCATAACTTGTCCAAGTTACTTAATCTATCAAGTAATATATTTTCATAAATATATTCTCTTGTATTTGTCTAAGCATGTTGTATGTGTATTCTTGTATTTTCACTCCTTAGGAGTATTTAGTGTATTTTCAAGTCCTAATACACTATCACATACAATACGTATTATATACACTTAGCACAAAATTTGGTGATCAATAAATATATATATTTTCGTAAAAAATATACATACTTAATATCAATTTTTATCTTGAACAAATCATAATTTCTCAACTTTGAACTTTACATAAAGATTAAGGAAACCTTGGTAAATATTTTTAGAGAATAAGTTTCACCAAAACTTATATTTTTCTAAGTGTTTCCCCTAAAAATTGCGGTTTCCCATGTTTTCAAAACATGTGTTTATTTTCTTTTAAAATCATCATAACAATCAACAACTCATTTAACACTTACCGAGTGTCAAAATCAAGTAAGTTATACTACATCATGAACTTGAAGTTTTTGTAAAAACTTGTAGTAACTTACCATGTTATTTAGTAGGTTTAGTTGCCCTTAAAAACATGGTTATTTGTTTGTAAATCACTTTACTAAAAGATTTAGCCATTTACAACTTGTAAGATGATTTTTCGATAAATATTTCTTTTGTATTTTTTTTTTGTTACAAACATGTTTCTAGTCTTGTTTAAAGACTAAAAATATGGTTAGTTTATTTAGAGACCATGACTTTGTAAATTTCATAAATAAACTTGGTTTCATTTGATCAAAATAAAACATGAGGGGCTAATATGGACAAGTGGGAAACTTGTTTTATTAAAACAAAAAAAAATATACACACACACATTGTGTGCGTGTTCTTCTGATCTGTGACAACCGATAAATTTACGCCCTTAATTACGTGATTAACAAGCGATTAACGTGACGACAAACAGTGTTTACAACACGAATAAACTTAATTAGGCCTTTGGAGTGCCTAGGAACTCCTGATCGTCTTTACAATACGCGCATGACGGTCCACAGAGAACCTGCTAAACGATAAACGATGACGATCTGAAACCGTACGAGATACTGACGACACCGACAAATATGGATGTTACACGAATATACTTATGCTTATGGAGTTTGGGTTGCGATAGCGGGTCCCATAGGAATTACAGACCACTTACACATAAGATGGGCTTGTGGGCCCTGGGCCCAAGCCCAAAACCCACAAGCCTAAAACTGCACACAATATATTAGAGTCTATAGCAGCTTTATAAAATCTATAGAAGATTTACACAATCATACTAAATCCCTACAAATCTCTCCAAGAGATTTTGTCTCTAAAGATTGAAACATAGAGACTTATGGTTAATAAATTGTTGTAAGAACCACTAAACAAAACTAAATAACATTAGTTATTGCCCACACAAATGAGCATAAAACCCCTCCCTCTCTCTTGTCTGCATACTAACAACAACACACACCAGACAACAAACACACTCACACTTGATAAACTCTCATCTCTCTCTCTACACTTGAACACGGAACCAGATTCCGGCAATCACCGGTGACCCTCCGGTGTTGTCGAGCCCCAGCAGACCATCCCCCTCGACCTACCACCTCTACTCCCTATGTCACACCGTCAGGCGACGGAAGTGGCAGCGCCGCCTCAAGTGGGTGCCGGTGACGAGATCAGAAGCCGAGAGAGGAGAAGGTGCCGGCCGCTCATTTTTCCAGTGCCACCCCTCCGCCCGTGTTCGATGATGATGCTGATGAGTGACGGCGACATCGGCAAAACCGAGAGAGAGAGAGAGAGAGACCGAGAGAGATAGGGAACCGGCGGTCGGAGTCTCGGACCGCCGGTCGGTTCTGTTATCCGGTGGTCAATGTTTTTATCCGACGAGCTCCGGTTAAGGTGGTGGTTCCAGTGACGGCAGTAGCGACGGCGGTGGACGACGAGGCAGTGGTGGTGGTTCGCGACTCGGATTCACGGTAACACCCCCCCCTACTTAATACTTCTATATTTCTTTGAAGATTTGATGTAGATGATGATGTTGGTTTGGGTCAAATCCATCAGATTCAGGCTCGACTCTGTTCCATACGGCTCAACTCGGTCCGACTCAACTTGACTCGGTCCAACTCGGCTCAACTCGGTCCGACTCAACTTGACTCGATCCAACTCGGCTAGACTCGGTTCATCTCGCCTCAACTCAGTCAACAAGAGCTGACTCGGTCAACTCAGTTGACCCGGTCAACTCGGTCGGGCGGCTCGACGTTTTGGCGTGAAGACTTGGTAAAAACTGATGACGCGTTTAATATTTGTGTTTTATATAGATTTAATCTTACGTGAACGAGCTCAAACCATTCCGTTTATAATTTAGTTATATTTTGAAATGCTTGACGAAAACTATATATATTTGATTATATTGGTTGAATATTGTTGAAATTTTGGTAAAATAACGACACTTTAGTTGTCGGGGGCGTCCAAAAACAGAGGAAACTCTGCCCGTTTTTCGAGAAAACCCGTAAAATAAAACGAGTTTTATTATAAAAACGTGCTTTTCTTGTAAAACGACAACTATTGTTATAAAGCGACTTTTACGAGATACAAATATAAAGTTTCCTTCGACAACAACTTACAACTTACGAAAACAACGATTCGGAAAATATTTACAACGACAAACATAGTTGTTTTGAACTTCGGAAATTCGACGAATTCGTTTTATAAAAATAAATATAGTTTTATATTTATTTCAAACTTCAAACAACTCGATGATGCTTTCGCAAAATAAATATAACTTTTTATATTTATTACAAACGCCGAAACGGCATATACGTATATTTTTGGCAAATATACACAAGACGTGATATATATAATACAAGTTATTATATATTATTTTCGTACGACTACTCGAGACGGCTAACGCAATTACAACGAAGTATTTATATAATTTATATATAAATATTTATTTATTTTTAAATCTCTCGAGAATCAAGTTTTTTCAAGACTTAGTGGTTTTATCGACAATAAACGACACTTATCAAATATGACCTATCATTTCCGATAAGTTAACTACTTACCATTGAACCATTCGATTAACGATTCGGTAGAGCTCGGTAACACGTAGTTTAGTTACCGCATTATTTAGAAACTTATAAGATATTATGTGTTAGGAATATTGTAGAATGCACGCTAGCGAGTCAAGTCTTGGAAACGACATCATGAAGTCGTAATTAGCTAGCTTTGCACAAGGCTATTCAGGTGAGTTCATAACCCCACCTTTTATGGTTTTACATTTATGTAAATGTTTTCGGGGTGGAAAGACATGCACTTTTTGCAAAGCATACAAGAATTACATATTTCTAAACCATTTTACAAGCAAGTTTAAATGACACAAATGGTTTACGAAAAGCTTATGTTTTATACCGGTTTTTCAAACAAGCGTATTTTTCGAAATATGCATACACACGAGATTCTAGTTTTATAAACTACGGGAAAATACAAATACAAGAGTTTACAAAATACAAATGTTAAAATGTATACAAATGGTATGATAAAAAAAAAATACAAGAATCACACTTGGTGAGGACGAGAACCAAGTGTGACGAGATATAAGAATACGAGAAACGCACTTGGTGAGGACGAGAACCAAGTATGAGGCGTTATGAGAAATGATGCGAGAAATCGTTTCACGAATAGGGTACATAAGCACCATTAATCAACAATATACCTAGACCGCAGAACAAAAGGTTAGATCTAACGGGTGTCGGGCAGCCACACTCTCGGTGAGGGCGAGAATCGAGTAGTGCTTTTGTGTCTCAGAATATACCAATTAAATGCCTAAGGTTTGGTGACTTCCTATGTCGTGTCACATGTTAATGGCTTTGCAACCCATTAACAGTCCTGATACTTACAGGAATACTTTATTTACATAAAATTCATACCATACTAAAACTTGATTTATACTTGAAGTACGTGGGGTACTTAAGAAAACTTGAATTATACTTGAGTACGTGGGGTACTCAAGAAAACGGGAATTATACTTGAGTACGTGGGGTACTCAAGAAAACTTGATTTATACTTGAAGTACGTGGAGTACTCAAGAAAGCTAGAATTATACATAAGTACTTGGTGTACACATGAATACTTGAATTATATATGAAAACTTGATTTTTACATGACACAAACTATGTTTTCATACAGAGTTTCAAGTAACTCGACAAGAAAATGATTCTAAATTCGTTTTCTCAATAATATTTCAAAAACCGGTTATTAAAAAAGATTTAATTCATATCTTTTACAAACAAACTATGAACTCGCTCAACTTTATGTTGACTTTTTCGCATGTTTCTTTCTTAGGTTTCAGTTCTAAGACAAGGCACGGTTGGAATAGGAGAACCATGAAGAGTCGAGTACTTAGCGGGCGTTCAATTTCTAACAGACTTAGATTTTTGCTTCCGTTGTGCAATGTAGATACCAGTCCAGTCACGCCAATGCTCTAATATTACGGGGTGTGACATGATCGACCAGGAGGGTGCTCCAAGGAGCAAAACCCTAGTTCACACTAAATGACTAAATCGAATCTCGAATCAAGACTCAAATCACTGCATGAATACATAAAAACGATCACCTAGTCATGGGGATCACAAGGTATGTTAAATTATGCTATTTGGTGATACTTTGAGATTATGATGAATAATCATAATCGAAATTCTGGAATGAGTGTTGAATCTATGAGTGTTATTGTGATTATATCTTGGTTTAGAAACAAACCCTAGTAGAAAATTTGATGAATTGTTGTCAAAACTAGGGATTTGGTAATTACCCTATTATGTGCTAAGTGGGTTTTATGTTAATATGATGAACACTCAGATTAGAGTGTAAGACTGATGAATATTGAGGTATGATATAAGTTCTTGAGGTAGTTCATGAACACTAGACTTAGAGGTTTGAATGTGATGATGTAAATCTTGGTAAAGATAACTAGTTATGAACTAGTTAGTAAATATGTAAAATTATGCACATTAGGTGTTTGTTAAAATGCCCGAATGAATGTTGACATAATGAAATTATGAAAGAAACGCGTAATTGGCTAACTTGACTAACTACGTGTAATACGGAATAATATGGGTTCTAAACGTGATGTTGATTGAACTTATTGTGCGTATAATATGATTGAAGTTAGTTGACTATCGAAAGTCAAATAAACCAACGTTGAAGTCGAATAGTAATTCCGACATAGAATTCGTAAGATGGAATAGTCGTATGTAATAATGACTAAACTAACCGTCTTACGAATTATGATGATAGTTTGACGCTTGACAAGCTAGGTGGAGGCTTGGAAAGGAAGCGGGTCAAACGAAGCAAATAAGAAGGAAAAAACGTACTTCGGATGCGAGGTAAGTAAAACTTACACCCACTTGTAGTATATGTGTTTATTTTATAAGCGATGAATACAATAAAGGATTAGGTTCAAATCATGGGTTCCGACACGAAACAAAATGAGTCGGAACCAATAAAAATGTTTTAAACCATGATTAATGGTGAAAGAGGCAAAAGTGTAAATTAGTCACGAATTGGTTAAGAACTAGTGAGTTTTTCTTAAAGTTACCTTATAGCGTAACTAGTAATGGGAAATTGGGTAAAAATGGAAATTTAGTCAAGTATCGACTAAAGTAAAATAAGTTTCAAAGAACACCCATAGCGTAAGCCGAATGGGTTAAAAGAATATAAGAAATTGACTTTAAAAAAAGGGGGATCTAGTGAGAAAATCCGAAATGGGTCGGATGTGTAATTGGTAATTAAAAACCCATGTTTTGTTACATATGAAAATGTTGGGTTATGTAGGTCGAACGGGCCAAATGGTGGGAATAACGCCATTTGACAGAATCAACTAATGTGGTTGTCAAGTCATGTGTTTACAGAGGCGAATAGTAGTTTGGGTAATTGCGTCGCCATAAGAATATCGGTAATAAAAGCAAGGTGTCGAAACGGGTCACTAGGTAGACTCGAGCCAGGTACGTATAAATAAGATTGTGGTTAAACATACATTTTTGGGTCAAATTAGTAGCAAACGCCCTTCGTCGTCAATGAAGGGCTAAATTTGACTAAAATGCCCTTGATGGGTAAATCGGGCAAACGACCTTTAAAGGTTGTTGGAAATAAGTGTTTTGATAGATTAAATCCTTAAGATAAGTATAAAAGGGATGATATGGGGCCTTAGTGCATAAATACCCTTAACAGGTCAAAATAGAAGTAATAGCGAAACGGGTTAAAAATGTGTAATAACTCGTGAATTGAACCTTGTACAATAGGAAATAATCATATTAATATGTTTACAAAAGAAACAAGGGCCACAAACAAGTTTGTTAGATGAAACCGCGAACGGGTCAAAAAGTGTCGTAATTAAACTTCAAGCCAAAAGCTTGAAGTCTAAAATTTTGTGAAGTTAGAGGTTGTATTTTAACTCCATGAGATGGAGAATTTAATTACAGACGCGTAGGAAAAAGAATCGGGTAAAACAGACCAATAACGAAGAAGTTATGGTCGTTTCCGTGAAATCAAGTCGTGCTGAGAATGTACAGCAACTGTTAAACAACAGTCTGTGAAAACAGGGGCTAGGCGTCACGCGACGCCCCCCCTGTTCCGGAAAAAAATTATTTTGTTGTTGTTTCACCCATGTAACTTGTTTATACTGATTATTTAACTATCAAAACTAACTTTTAAGTTGGTTTTGATTATAGGTGATCGCCAAGAGTGCCCGGATGAAGATCAAGCTCGATGAGGAACCGAACACGATAAAATTAAACACTCGAGATTAAAGCTTCCGCACGGCGTTACGTCTTAACTTTTAAATGACGAAATTGTTTATATTATGTTGAAAACTTTTAAGTTGTAAAAGTTTTAGATTACATGTATTTTCTAAGCATACTTAATCGTAATTACATGTTTATTTTCGTTATTTATACAAAAACCTATAAAATAATAACAAGGGTGTTACAAGTTGGTAATCAGAGCTCAAGGTTGTTGACAAAATGTGTTCGGTTCGAGGCTTGATCGCAATTCCGGTAAGTACAAGTATATAGTAATGGTTTAGCATGTTAAAGTGTTGAAAACAACACATAGGGTTATCGTGTAATACACGTTAGCCCAATTAAAATGATTGATATAGTTAACGAAATTACACGCGTTGATGCGTATAGTAGAAAAGCCTTGTATTATAATACAGGCATCCCTTAATGTCGAAATTACTAACTGTTGTATATGTTTTAGTTGAAGGACACTCGCATATGAAGATAGCGAGAGTTTAACAAATCGCAGATTTGACAGAGGAACGGTCCAAAGTGTATGCTCATCAAGGACCTAAATCGCGTAGCGGTCGCGAACAAGGCTAATGGCAAGAGAAGCCCGTTAGGGCAAGCATTTCCAGGTGCACATTTTAAATATAATTGCACAAATAGTAATATGCAACAAATATGTAGAAATTGAAAGTTGCATATGTAGATTAAAAACTTGGAAAAACCCCGAATAGAAAATGTATTCGGGATATTGTTTCCAAGAGAAACAAATAGAGGCATTACTTACATAGGGCGTGAAGTGAAAACTATAAAAAGGTCATGCGTGTCATGTGTTAATCGCTTACTCTGGCCAAGTAAGTAGTGGCATATGATACCATGAACTTCTTATAGCGGACACATTTACATCCGATGTAGTAAGGACGGGGTGAATGGGACAAATTAAAAAGTACCCAAATGAAACAAATGAACAAAATAGTTGAAAATAATGTAAACGCACAGCCGGGTGACGGAAGCGTATTACATTAGGATAATGAGCCCGATAGAAGGGACAAGGATTAATGTAAATGATGATATAAATGAATGATCAAAAGAAAATTCACGAAAATAAGTCATCTTGGACGAAGGGGCCATGGTGAACAAAACGGGCAAATAAAACCAAAGTATAGATGACCGCCGGGTCATAAAAACAAAGGTGTTGCCCACACGAAAAAGATAATCAAGGTTGTTAACTTTAGTCGTAGTAAAGCAAGGATAATGATGATAATCGTCACTCATAATTAATGAGGCCGCCAATGGTGGTCACGTAAAGAATAAAAGACATGGTCGAATAAAAGTGACGGATTTCGCTAATAAAATCGAAACAAAGTCTTAATGCATACCGGAAGGGGGTGCAATGATAACGATTTCGGTAAAACACCCGGTTGATGGGTAAGGAATTAAACGCATGCGTAGACTGAGAAACAAGAACGCGAAATAGAAAGACAAAAGACTCGGAATATGAGTCATGACTAAAAGATGACAAGAATTTTAGCAAACATAAATTTTGGTAATTACGTTCAACCATTTCAAAGTTGTACGGGTCAAATAAAGAATGAAGTTTGACATTCATAAGTGATGAAAATTCACCCAAAATGAGTCAAACGAGTCAATTAAGGAATAACGCTTAATATAATAGGAAAACGCAAACCGGTGAAACCGGAAAGCTAAAAACAATAGGATAGAAGGACCCGGGTAATGGGTTGTAAAGGAGTATAAGTATGAACCGGGTAACGGTAAGCGTAGGAACCGACGTGTAAATGACGTTAGAAGTCGTAAAGTCGGAAAGATAGTCCGAAAGTAAGCAAATGAAAGCTTAGACTACGGTCAAGGTCAACTAAAGTTCAAAAGCAAAAAAAAAAAAAAAAAAAAAAAATTAAATGATTCCAAATATAACAAAGGATGCTTTAAAGCTATATATGTATAAATAGACAATTGAATAAAGACTAGAATAAAAGATGATCTACGGGATCATCATAACCTACGGGATACTAATTAGTATAAAGGTCTACGGGGCCAAAATGACCCACGGGTCATGAATTGAAGCAAAGGGATCATAAGGGCCTCGTCTTAAAGAGATGAAAGCTTAAGGAAATAGCCTACGAGGTTAAGTGAAGGAACCTATGGGTCAATAGTGTAAGGTGAGGGAACTTGTTACGATTCCCTGCGTAAAACGAGAACAGAAAACAATAAATTATGGGTTTTCAATTTCCTTGATATGAGTAATTGACATAGTTAAAGAGAAAAATGTTAGACTAAAATTCAGTTTTAGTAAGAAATAACATTTTTACAAATATAAATTCTGATAGGAAATTGAATAGTAAGCATGAAAGATTCAAGTCTTGACGCTGATAGGCGCAAGACGATATATTCAAAAAGTGATCTTTTCGAAAATGAAAGGTAGATATATAAATTAAACATGATGCGACACGATCATGGTTGAGAAATGTAATGTGAAGTAGAATCGCATTATACCCAAGCGAGCGGTAAAAAGTAACAGGACTAATAAGTCTAGTTAGTGAGACTGGTGAAGGTCAGCAATTCAAATCGAGAAATTTGGTCTGCTCGTAAGCGGAGGATTCGGAGTAACTAAACCGAATAAATGAATTTGAAAACAAAACGAAATAGTTGCTAAAAGTGAAAAATTTCACTAAAGACCTTTAAACGGGTCAAGGTAACGGACTCACCAAGAGTTCAATAATATATAAAAGCGATGGAAATCGCTAAGTTAACTAAACTAGTAGAAATAACGGAATTACGTTATTTCAAGTTACGTTATGTCGTATGAGGTACGTAGATGTTCTGTAACCAAAAAGATATTACCATAATTTTTCTGGTAATACTAACAATTGGTTAAAGTATGAGTAATGCTTAAGAGATTACTCAGGTCAAACGCATTGAGTTTAGAACTCGATGAACTATGTAAGCAAGGTTCCGAGGACGAAACCTCTTTAAGGGGGTAGACTTGTAACATCCCAAAAACGGGTTTGGTAATCAAACCACGTTGATAGTAAAGACGGGTAAAATACCGTTAGTGGTAAAAAAATTAACCCGGTAAATATTAGGACTCAAATAAATAAACCTAATATTAATTAAAAAGGGGAATAAATACTTTGAGAAAACGAAGTATATAAAAAGGCCAAATTAACGGGACATAAAACATAACGGGTTATAACTTCCCAAACCCGTTAAAGTAACTAGGAGTAATTAACCTAGTTAGTAGCATGTGATTAAGTAACTAATGGTGAGATATAGCTTCATTTGATCAAAATAAAACATGAGGGACTAATATGGACAAGTGGGAAACTTGTTTTATTAAAACAAAAAAAAAAATATACACACACACATTGTGTGCGTGTTCTTCTGATCGACCAGGAGGGTGCTCCAAGGAGCAAAACCCTAGTTCACACTAAATGACTAAATCGAAGCTCGAATAAAGACTCAAATTACTGCATGAATACATAAAAACGATCACCTAGTCATGGGGATCACAAGGTATGTTAAATTTTGCTATTTGGTGATACTTTAAGATTATGATGAATAATCATAATCGAAATTCTGGAATGAATGTTGAATCTATGAGTGTTATTGTGATTATATCTTGGTTTAGAAACAAACCCTAGTAGAAAATTTGATGAATTGTTGTCAAAACTAGGGATTTGGTAATTACCCTATTATGTGCTAAGTGGGTTTTATGTTAATACGATGAATACTCAGATTAGAATGTAAGACTGATGAATATTGAGGTATGATATAAGTTCTTGAGGTAGTTCATGAACACTAGACTTAGAGGTTTGAATGTGATGATGTAAATCTTGGTAAAGATAACTAGTTATGAACTAGTTAGTAAATATGTAAAATTATGCACATTAGGTGTTTGTTAAAATGCCCGAATGAATGTTGACATAATGAAATTATGAAAGAAACGCGTAATTGGCTAACTTGACTAACTACGTGTAATACGGAATAATATGGGTTCTAAACGTGATGTTGATTGAACTTATTGTGCGTATAATATGATTGAAGTTAGTTGACTATCGAAAGTCAAATAAACCAACGTTGAAGTCGAATAGTAATTCCGACATAGAATTCGTAAGATGGAATAGTCGTATGTAATAATGACTAAACTAACCGTCTTATGAATTATGATGATAGTTTGACGCTTGACAAGCTAGGTGGAGGCTTGGAAAGGAAGCGGGTCAAACGAAGCAAATAAGAAGGAAAATCGTACTTCGGATGCGAGGTAAGTAAAACTTACACCCACTTGTAGTATATGTGTTTATTTTATAAGCAATGAATACAATAAAGGATTAGGTTCAAATCATGGGTTCCGACACGAAACGAAATGAGTCGGAACCAATAAAAATGTTTTAAACCATGATTAATGGTGAAAGAGGCAAAACGGTAAATTAGTCACGAATTGGTTAAGAACTAGTGAGTTTTTCTTAAAGTTACCTTATAGCGTAACTAGTAATGGGAAATTGGGTAAAAATGGAAATTTAGTCAAGTATCGACTAAAGTAAAATAAGTTTCAAAGAACACCCATAGCGTAAGCCGAATGGGTAAAAAGAATATAAGAAATTGACTTTAAAAAAAAGGGGATCTAGTGAGAAAATCCGAAATGGGTCGGATGTGTAATTGGTAATTAAAAACCCATGTATTGTTACATATTAAAATGTTGGGTTATGTAGGTCGAACGGGCCAAATGGTGGGAATAACGCCATTTGACATAATCAACTAATGTGGTTGTCAAGTCATGTGTTTACAGGGGCGAATAGTAGTTTGGGTAATTGCGTCGCCATAAGAATATCGGTAATAAAAGCAAGGTGTCGAAACGGGTCACTAGGTTGACTCGAGCCAGGTACGTATAAATAAGATTGTGGTTAAACATACATTTTTGGGTCAAATTAGTAGCAAACGCCCTTCGTCGTCAATGAAGGGCTAAAGTTGACTAAAATGCCCTTGATGGGTAAATCGGGCAAACGACCTTTAAAGTTTGTTGGAAATAAGTGTTTTGATAGATTAAATCCTTAAGATAAGTATAAAAGGGATGATATGGGGCCTTAGTGCATAAATACCCTTAACGGGTCAAAATAGAAGTAATAGCGAAACGGGTTAAAAATGTGTAGTAACTCGTGAATTGAACCTTGTACAATAGGAAATAATCATATTAATATGTTTACAAAAGAAACAAGGGTCACAAACAAGTTTGTTAGATGAAACCGCGAACGGGTCAAAAAGTGTCGTAATTGAACTTCAAGCCGAAAGCTTGAAGTCTAAAATTTTGTGAAGTTAGAGGTTGTATTTTAACTCCATGAGATGGATAATTTAATTACAGACGCGTAGGAAAAAGAATCGGGTAAAACGGACCAATAACGAAGAAGTTATGGCAATTTCCGTGAAATCAAGTCGTGCTGAGAATGTACAGCAACTGTTAAACAACAGTCTGTGAAAACAGGGGCTAGGCGTCACGCGACGCCCCCCTGTTCCGGAAAAAAATTATTTTGTTGTTGTTTCACCCATGTAACTTGTTTATACTGATTATTTAACTATCAAAACTAACTTTTAAGTTGGTTTTGATTATAGGTGATCGCCAAGAGTGCCCGGATGAAGATCAAGCTCGATGAGGAACCGAACACGATAAAATTAAACACTCGATATTAAAGCTTCCGCACGGCGTTACGTCATAACTTTTAAACGACAAAATTGTTTATATTATGTTGAAAACTTTTAAGTTGTAAAAGTTTTAGATTACATGTATTTTATAAGCATACTTAATCGTAATTACATGTTTATTTTCGTTATTTATACGAAAACCTATAAAATAATAACAAGGGTGTTACAATACTCTTGGGTTTTAATGTATTCTTGACGTTGGACCTACACCTAGGCTCCAATTCTATTGTCTGACTGCTTTCTGCAGAATTGTTGACACAATGTGTCTTACCAATGAGTTTACTAGTATTTCTGACGCAACGCTATCATTAATGCATAAAGCAATTTTTGTAGTATAAAACGTGCATGAATTCACAAGTATAGCATGTAATTTAGATAATGTTGACATTCAAGCACATAACTGCATATATTTAATACTAATTAAATTGTACGGAAATTACCGGTTTTGTGTCAGTTGTCACAGTCTCCCCCCGTTAAAAGAATTTCATCCCGAAATTCAGGCTGAACTAACTCTCCCAGGAGTCTTCTTGAACAGGTGGGGGTACTTTTCTTTAAACTGTTCTTCACGTTCCCACGTGTACTCGGGTCCGTGCTTAGAGTTCCAACGTACTTTGACAAGTTTAACATTGCTCCTCCTGGTCTTGTTGACTTTCCAGTCTGTAACCTCAACGGGTTGTTCTGTAAATCGGATGGTGTCATCAATATGCACTTCATCCGCAAGGATGATCACGTTTTCTTGTGTTGGACTCTTCTTGAGGTTGGATACATGGAACGTATCATGTACTCCATTAAGTTCTTCCGGTAATTCCAACTTGTATGCCACGGTACCAATTCTTTCCAAGATCTTGAATGGTCTGATGTATCGTGGGTTCAGCTTTCCACGTTTTCCGAATCTTACTACGCCCTTCCAAGGTGAGACCTTCAACAGAACTTTGTCTCCCACCTCGAATTTTAAGGGTTTTCGTCTTCGATCAGCGTAGCTCTTTTGTCGATCTCGAGCCGCCTTAATGCGCTCTCGGATCTGCATAATCTTGTCGGTTGTCTCTTGCACAAGTTCAGGACCAACCATACGTTTATCTCCAGCGTCTGCCCGACATAATGGCGAGCGGCACTTGCGGCCGTACAGAGCTTCGAACGGTGCGGCTTTTATGCTCGTATGATAACTGTTATTGTAGGAAAACTCAACTAAAGGTAGATGAGTATCCCAGCTGCCGCCTAGATCCATAACACAAGCGCGAAGCATATCTTCTAGCATTTGTATGGTTCGTTCGCTCTGGCCATCTGTTTGCGGATGGAAGGCCGTGCTTAGATCAAATTGAGATCCAAAGGCTTCCTGAAATGATTGCCAGATCCTTGAGACAAAACGTCCATCTCTGTCTGAAATAATTGAGATAGGCACTCCATGTCGTGCCACGATTTCTTTCAAGTATAGTTCAGCAAGCTTTCCGGTGCTATCCTTCTCCCGGATTGGTAGGAAATGCGCAGATTTCGTCAATCGATCAACTATCACCCATATCATATCGTGCCCTCTCGAGGTCCTGGGTAATTTCATTATGAAGTCCATCGAGATTTGTTCCCACTTCCACATGGGTATCTCTGGTTGTTGCAGTAGGCCAGACGGTTTCTGATATTCAGCCTTAACCTTAGCACAGGTTAGGCACTTTCCAACATAGATAGCATCATCGCTTTTGAGTCTCGGCCACCAATAGTAGTCCTTCAAGTCTTGATACATTTTGTCCGATCCTGGATGGATCGAGTATCTCGACTTATGAGCTTCATTAAGGATAATTTCTCGTATACCGCCATAGAGCGGAACCCAAATACGCCCCTTAAAGTATAAGGTTCCATCTTTGTTTGGCACCATATTCTTCAGCATACCTCGGAGGTATTCAGCTCTACGATTCTCCATCTTAAGGGCTTCTTGTTGTGCGTCACGGATGTGTGCAGTGAGGTTCGTTTGAATAGTCATTTCCAATGCTCGAACCCTTAGGGTCTTAACCCTTTCCTTTCGGCTTAACGCATCTGCTACAACGTTTGCCTTTCCAGGATGGTACTTAATCTCACAGTCATAATCGTTCAGCAGCTCGACCCACCGTCGCTGACGCATATTTAATTCCTTCTGATCAAATATGTGTTGTAGGCTTTTGTGATCTGTGAAGATTGTACATCGAGTACCATATAAATAGTGTCGCCAGATCTTCAAGGCAAATACCACCACGCCTAGCTCCAGGTTTTGCGTGGTATAATTCCTTTCATGCACCTTCAACTGTCTTGAAGCGTAAGCGATGACTTTTTGACGTTGTATGAGCACGCAACCCAAATCTTGACGCGAAGCGTCGCAGTATACCATGAAGTCTTCTGTGCCTTCGGGTAAGGATAGTATTGGTGCATCGCATAGTTTATCTTTGAGTAGTTGAAAGGCTTCTTCCTTCTTATCACCCCAGTCGTACTTCTTGTCTTTCTGCGTAAGGGTAGTCAGCGGTTGGGCTATCTTGGAGAAATTCTCAATAAACCGTCGGTAATAGCCCGCTAAGCCCAAAAATTGTCGAACTTCAGTTGGGGTTTTGGGGGCTTCCCAATTCTTAATGGCTTCTATCTTGGATGGGTCTACATGAATGCCCTTCTCATTCACAACGTGACCAAGAAACTGTACTTCGCGAATCCAGAATTCGCACTTTGAAAATTTTGCATAAAGTTTCTCTTTCTTCAGTAGTTCCAAAATGGTTCTGAGATGTTGCACGTGCTCTTCTCTCGTTCGTGAGTAAATCAGGATATCATCGATAAATACAGTCACAAATTTATCGAGATATGGTTTGCATACGCGGTTCATTAGATCCATAAATACCGCTGGCGCGTTTGTCACTCCAAATGGCATCACAAGGAATTCGTAATGCCCATAACGCGTTCGGAATGCAGTCTTTAGCACGCTTTCCTCTTGGATTCTTAACTGATATCCAGATCGAAGGTCGATCTTGGAATAGTAGCTCGATCCTTGCAATTGCTCAAATAAGTTATCAATCCTCGGTAGTGGGTACTGATTCTTGATAGTGAGCTTATTCAGTTCTCTGTATTCGATACACATCCACAGTGTTCCATCCTTCTTCTTCACGAACAATACTGGAGCTCCCTAGGGCGAGAAGCTTGGCCTTATGAATCCTTTATCCAATAACTCCTGGAGTTGTGTAGATAATTCTTGCATCTCGGATGGTGCAAGCCGATAAGGTGCCTTGGCTGCAGGAGCGGCTTATGGAACCAAGTCTATACGGAATTCGACTTATCGTTGTCGAGGTAGCCCTAGCAGATCTTCGGGAAAAACATCAGGGAATTCCTTCACCACAAGAATGTCTTCGAGTTTCGGCTCCTCAGCCTTCTTATCTACAACGTACGCCAGGAATGCTACGCATCCTTTTCTCAAGCACTTCTGCGCCTTCATACAGCTGATGATTCGCAGAGGCGTGTCTTGTTTTTATCCATGTATGATGAGAGTTTCACCATTCGCCAAAGGGATGCAAATGATTTTCTCGTGACAAACAACTTCAGCTTTGTTCTTGGACAACCAGTCCATTCCGACCACTACATCGAAGCTACCCAATTGAATAGGTAAGAGGTCGATGCAAAATCTTCGCTCACCAAGTTCTAATGTGCAACCTCTAACGACTTCGCTCGATTCAACGAGTTTACCATTGGCTAGTTCTATGGAATAAGGAATATCTAATCTACTAGATTCTATTCCAAGTATACGTTTAAATTCCACAGACATGAAGCTATAATCGGCACCAGTGTCAAATAATATGGATGCAAAGTGATTGTTAATGAGAAACGTACCGGTGACCACATTAGGGTCCTCGCGTGCGTTCTTTGCACCAATCACAAATGCCCGAGCCTAAGCATTGTTCCCCCTTGGGTAGTCTTTTATGAAATGATCCTTGCTTCCACAACCAAAGCATCCTTGGTTCTGCCCAGTTCCATTACCTTTCCGATTACCATTGCCATTTCCATTTCCACCATTGTTCCTATTACTAGCACCGTTGCGGTTTCCATTCCCGTTCCTTCCTCTTCCCTAACAGTCCTCAGTATGGTGACCCAGTTTTCCGCACTTTTCGCATTTTGGAACGCGAAAAACTCCTTCGTGATGATGCTTGCACTGGTTGCAGGTGGGCAGAGTGCCCAAGTACCTTTTGACAGGTGCGTCATTCATGGTTGCAAGCATTTTCGCCTCCTGAGGCGGGTTGGGGTCACGTTTCTTGTTGTTGGAACCCTTGTTGTTATGTGTCGCTTGATTCAGGTTCGCATGCTTCCTTTTCTTGTCACCAGATGACTCAGCATGCATCTCGGTCTTTTCAGTTGGGTTCAATGACAATTTCTTCATATGGACAACATCTTCAGTAAGGCTAACGGCCAGAGTTACAACCTTAGTGATCATTTGAGGTTTGGCAGAAGTTACCATGCTGCGAAATTCTGAGGCCAATCCCCAAATGTAGCGTTCAACGCGCTTAAATTCAGGAGTCACCGTGTAGGGGATCACTCTCGACAAATCGTGGAACCTTCGAGTATAACCAGTAATGTCGGCACCTTCCATGGTCAAGTGCCAAAAATCAGTCTCCAACCTTTGGAGTTCAGCACGAGAGCAATACTTTTCTCTCATACGTTCCTTTAGCGCATCCCACGTCATGCCGTACGCAACATCATCACCCAGAGTCTGGACTTGCAAATTCCACCAAGTCAGAGCCTCATCAACAAACAACCCCGTAGCAAAAGTGACTTGTTGATCCGCGGTACACTTGCTCATGCGGATAGTGGCATCGGTCTTCTCCGTCCAGCGTATAAATGCCACTGCACCTCCAGTGCCATCGTAGTTCAGCGGCTTGCAGTCGAGAAACTGCTTGAAGGTGTAACCTTGAGCTGTGCTTCCTCCAGATGTATCTCCCTGCCTATTACATCTAGCATTGCTTGGTCCTCCGCTTTATTCGGTGCGGTTCGCCTCGTATTGAGCGATAGCTGCGGAGATTTTTTCTTCCAGCAGAGTGTTCAGTTCTTCAGCGGTCCTTGGCAGGAGAGGAGGAGGGGGTTGGTCGGAATCTTGATTGATCGCAGCTCTCCTAGGTGCCATGTTCTGTCGGAACATAACACAACAGGGTTAGACATTTGTTTGATATCGTCATACGAGACAGTAGTAGTATATATACACAGGCATATACCACATAAGTGACATCAAACAATCCGCCAAATGTATAAATCAATTCATACATCAACAAGTATGTATAAATAGATAATTACTGGCGTGTCATAAGATATTCATCGAGTCTTTACACATATGGAACAACTTGTTACATCATTGTTTGCGAAGTAAACAAAATGCATAAGGGTTACATCACCCCATAGTGCAAGTTTAATATATGTAAAGGACAAATATCTTACTCCACATAGGCGGTTCATGTCTTTATACCCTATATTATTACTCCAACAGAGTATTTAATAGGCTGGGGGAGGGTGTTCACGTTTGACCTTCTCTTGTATTTTAAGGAATCTCTTATGATACGTGATAAGACTTGCTGTGGTTTCTGAGCACTGACTTCCATAATTATGTATGTATCCATAATTACGTAAGTCCTTGCACAGTCCGCCCAGTTCATTTCATCCTCGTATCACTTCCTTCAGATAGGCCATTGTTTTCAGGTAAAGTCACGAGTACCTGAGATATTCTATTTCTAGCATATGTATATATCAATTATCACACATAGTTGTAAGTAATTTCTAGTCAAAGACAAGCTGCGACATTTGCTGTCACACCCCTTTCTAAGGTGGAAGCACGAGGTGTGATCATGAAAGGTTTTCATTGCATACGATTGGTAAACATACTACATGCTCGTAAAAATAACTTCAAATACCAATAACATTACATAACTGAAACATAGGTTAAGTGTTTACATCACAAGACAACATTTTGTTTGATAAGTTTACAACTTTATTCAAAGATCAACATAAACAATATCCAAGAGCAAGAGTATGACCGCGCGCACATCCACTTTAGTTACCTGAAATACATGTGAGTTTTTGGAAAAACGTCAACATAATGTTGGTGTGAATTCATGCAGTTTCTGGATTGAACGTTTGTATACTTTGTATGAAAACATGGTATGTAATTTGTATAAATCAAGTATTTTTGTATGTATCAAGGTTGTTAATGGGTTGCAAGTCCATTAACATGTGAAACAACATAGGAAGCATCCAAACCATAGGCATTTTTCTAGTTGTCGATTCACGACTGAGACACATAAGCACTACTCGGTACTAGTTTTCACCAAAAGTGTGGCTGCCCGAAAACCCATTAGATCTAACCTTTGTTCTACGGTCTTAGTATGTACACGATTAATGGTGCTTCTGGTACCCTATTCGCGACACAATTTCTAGTATCATTCCTCATTTCTTGTATCCATCATACCATAACTCATGTATTTTCCCCAAGTTTAAAAAGTAGGCAAAAGATTAAAAGTGGGGACATAATCTCACTTTTCTGTAATCATTTAGTAACATGTACTTCACCCCCGAAGTTATAAAACTGAAAACAGTTAAAAGAAAAGGGGGGAGCATGAACTCACAACTTTGCGTTTCTTGCGCCGTAAACTTCACCGGGTTTTGCTTAAATAGCGTCGTGACCTATACGTGTTTTATTAACGTTAGTCACTAAACTTGTATCGCACAAGTACAAGTCACCATCTTTTATGTATTTGTTCTTGTGTTAAAAATAATTTATATTTTTAACTATGTATCTTAATCATATTATTTTCTCAAAAATAAATATAAGTATCTTGTATTTTTCACCCGAGTTATGTATTTTGTCCAAAACTTCATTTCATGTTCATAACTTGTCCAAGTTACTTAATCTATCAAGTAATATATTTTCATAAATATATTCTCTTGTATTTGTCTAAGCATGTTGTATGTGTATTCTTGTATTTTCACTCCTTAGGAGTATTTAGTGTATTTTCAAGTCCTAATACACTATCACATACAATACGTATTATATACACTTAGCACAAAGTTTGGTGATCAATAAATATATATATTTTCCTCAAAAATATACATACTTAATATCAATTTTTATCTTGAAGAAATCATCATTTCTCAACTTTGAACTTTACATAAAGTTTAGGGAAACCTTGGTAAATATTTTTAGGGAATAAGTTTCACCAAAACTTATATTTTTCTAAGTGTCAAAATTTATAGAAATTTTGACAAGGTTTCCCCTAAAAATTGAGGTTTCCCATGTTTTCAAAACATGTGTTTATTTTCTTTTAAAATCATCATAACAATCAACAACTCATTTAACACTTACCGAGTGTCAAAATCAAGTAAGTTATACTACATCATGAACTTGAAGTTTTTTGTAAAAACTTGTAGTAACTTACCATGTTATTTAGTAGGTTTAGTTACCCTTAAAAACATGGTTATTTGTTTGTAAATCACTTTACTAAAAGATTTAGCCATTTACAACTTGTAAGATGATTTCTCTAAAAATATTTCTTTTGTATTTTTTTTTTGTTAAAAACATGTTTCTAGTCTTGTTTAAACACTAAAAATATGGTTAGTTTATTTAGAAACCATGACTTTGTAAATTTCATAAACAAACTTGGTTTCTTGGGAAAATTATTCTTGTAATCATCTATTTACAAGATATGTATATTTAAATCATCTTTACATATGAAGATCACTTTCATTATTCAAGTTCATGAAGACATAAAGCATGAAGATCTTGGTCTTTCACAAGATCACCACTTTAACTTACTAGATCATGTGTTTAATCACAATCTAGTAGGTTTCTCATGATGTCTAAATCATCATTCAACAAGGAGCAAATCAACATATTCAATATGTATTCATATATTTTTAAGCTTATGTTAAAGTATCATGATCATGTTCTTTTGTGTTCTTCAAGTTTATCATTGTTCATCATCTTTTATTCAACAATATATGAAGTAACAAGTTAAAAGGAGCTTACTACTAGCATAAGGGCTAGGGAAGAACACTTGAAGATGAAGATGACAAAGATGGTGGGTAAAAGCAAATGGAGAAGGTTCTTCAAGATCTACAAGCTTTAAACCTTCTTAAACACCTTGTTGCACCTTAGGTTAAGCTTGGAATGGATGAATGTGATTGAATGATGATGGTGGTTGTGGGGGTGGCTCACGGCCGTAGGGAAAGGAGAGAGGAGGAGAAAGTGTGGTGTTGAGTGGTGAAATGAAAATGGTGATACTTATAATCTTTCACAAGATCATATCATATCTCTATAGATCTAACCATATCTAATTATATCCTTCCAAATCTAAGCAAGATAATGGAAGATTGGGAAAAATCTTGGTGGGGTCACCCCCATGTGACCGTGAACAATAATGGGGGGGGGGGGGGGCAAAGTGTAATTTCAATTTCTAAATTCATAAACAAGTAAGTTTTCAAATGTAAAGTCTAGGGACTTGATGTGTTATTATGTTATAAGGGGTGTTATGGTGTTCGAGGACCATAACTAGTTCAGAAACATTAAAACAATGCTTCTAGTAATATTTTGATGTTCCGGGTAATGTCCGATTGTTCGGTTAAATACCGGTTCGTTAAAGTGCTAAATTGCACCGTTTAGTGTCCTTTAAGTATCCTTTTGTAACCCTTTTAATTCCCAACACTTAGGAGGGTATTCTAGATAGTAAAACATGAATTCTGCATGATATTTATGTGTTAAAAAGCTGATTATAGCTGATTTGTGCAGAATTCTGCATTTAAAATGCGTTTCGGGTGCTTTCTAGTGCATATTTTAGCTTCCGGAAAGTCTATATGTTAACCCTTGTATATACTCTTGGGTTTTAATGTATTCTTGACGTTGGACCTACACCTAGGCTCCAATTCCATTATCTGACTGCTTTCTGCAGAATTGTTGACACAATGTGTCTTACCGGTGAGTTTACTAGTATTTCTGACGCAACACTATTATTAATGCATAAAGCAATTTTTGTAGTATAAAACGTGCATGAATTCACAAGTATAGCATATAATTTAGATAATGTTGACATTCAAGCACATAACTGCATATATTTAATATTAATTAAATTGTACGGAAATTACCGGTTTTGTGCCAGTTGTCACATTTGCCATAAAGGCAGTCTAATAAGAAAATGATCCATCTTCAGAGAAGAACTTCTCCATTTCCTTTGATGCAACAGCAGCCTTCTTTATCAGAACATATTTCTGACACTTTAACTCCTCAGCTTCCTTTAACAAACTATCAACATCAGAATCCATTTCCTCTTTCACATCCAATTCTAAACTATAACCTCCCACACTCGAGCTTTCTTCATCCGAACTACCACTATAACTTGAACTATCATCACTTTCAGAGAACTCTTCTTTGTAAACATGCTTGATGTGATTGATGATCTTGGCATAACATGCAGTTCCTCCTCCTCCTTGATCACCACCTCCAAACTGTACTAACCAGTCACACCCTTCATCAGCTTGAACGACTAATGCTCGGTTGGTGTTTGAAGGCCCAGATTGGTTTTGATTGGTAGGGTTGGCTGGATTGTTGACAGCTACTATCCCTCTTTCACGGTTAACTTGATTCGTGTTGGAAGTACTTGTCTGATTTTGGAAGGGATTTTGATTGCCTTGTCTGCTCGGTAGTTTTCCAAGGTAGTTTTCCTTGTTCGGCTCATATAATCCTTAGCCCTTCGAACAACACTCGCAAATGCCCACTTAATGTCCATCAACTCCATTTCATCACGGTCTATCTGTTGATAATCTTCATTTGTCAAATTAATGTTTCCAATTTGACCTTCGACCAATCCAAAATAGGAAAAGACCGTTGTGTTGAGAAGTTCCATATGTTCCTTTGCAACTTCTATACTAGCTTTTGGAAGGTTTAAAGTATCAACTCGGACGGTGTTGGGGTTTTGAGGTTGAAAGTTGTTACTATAACATGCTTGTTGTGGTTGGGCTTGTGGTTGAGGTGTAACAACTGATGCTGGCGGAAAATAGGCTCTTGGATCAAATTGAGGTTGAGTTGTGGAAACTTGAGGTTGAGGGAAATAGGCACTTGGATCAAATTGGAGTTGTGAGTGGACTTGAGGTTGTGCAGCAGGTTGTGGTCGTGGAAGATAGGCATTCGGATAAAAAACCTGACCATATGATGTTTGAACACTTGTTGAAGCTGACTGGTCTGGTGTAAATTGTGGTGGAAAGGGGTTTACATTTGTCACTTGAGGAAAGGGGCTTGTATTGGACACAAAAGCCGTTTGTAGTTTTGGTTGTTGACTGGAACTAGCTGTAGGGTTAATCCCTCCAAATTACATTTCTGGATTTTGAGGAACTGTAATGCGTTTAGCCTTCCGGATTTCCTCTTCATTCTTGTTTTCCAACTTCTGAACGAATTCATAGATACTGACAGTATCCAGAACACCTGTATGCTTTAACAATTCAATGAATGGACTCCACTTTGGCGGTAGAGCATCAGCTGTGGAGTTGCAACAACTTGATAAGAAAACATTTCACTAAGTAAATGATAAAAATGAGTTGTCATATCATTTAATGTTTCGTTCTACATGAATAAAAATGCTTCAAATTCTTTCTTCAACAAATTTTGGCGTCTCTTCCTTGTAGCCGCATTCCCTTCTCCTCTTGTTACCAAGATGTCCCATAAGGCTATCGTGGTACTACAATAAGTGAATTGATGATAAATATCTTTGTGGAGTGCTTGCATAAGGATAGTAAACGCCTTCTTTTCCAGATCATATGCCTTTTTGTCGCTTTCAATCATATTTGCCAAGGTCGCTGGATTTGATCCTGCTTCTTCAAGAGTTGTGTTATATGCCGTAGTGAAACACGTCCATAGCTCGGTGTTTTGCACTAGAATGTAAGTGTGAAATCAACCTTTCCAAGATGGATAGTCATTCATATGATTTAACTTCGTCGGGCGATTGTTGCTACCCGTTTCACTTTCGCTTAATAGTAAATTTTGAATACTTTGATTTTGATTCGCTACGCATGCCTATTGACTTGTAGAAATTGTTTGTTGTGGCATTATATTTTTGATCCAAGACATTGCGGAGGTCGGATCTTGACCTGTGCTTGAGCTACTGCTCCAGTCCCATGGGCTAGTACTCATGATTGATATATGAACAAGTTTACCTAATCAAAGACTTGAAAAGAGCTTGTTAATTAAGTTTTGCAAAGCTTCTGTTTAAAATTTCACAAGTCACACCCTACGAAGAACTAGGTTCTTCGCAAAAAACCATTTTAGACAAAGAATGGGTTTTTCGTCAAAAACAAACACTACGAAGAATCCGGTTCTTCGTCAACAACAACTCCACAAAAAACTTGGTTTTTCGTCGAAGAAAATTTTGACCAAAGACCAGGTGTTTCGTCGCCTGGTTCTTCGTTGACTAAAATGACACAGAAGGTTGTTGAGATATTTTCCAAAAAGCAAATCTTATCACTTGTCCCTGACACATACAACTTTTTCAACCTAACAACATGTTGTGACATGACTTGATTTACCAACCCATTATCATGTGTACCAATACTGTCAAACAATTATATTTTAATGACATTCAAGAACACTTTGAAGATATGAAGAACACTTTGAATATTCTGATGAACACTTTGAAGTTTCTGACAAATAGGATGAGTTTTCCGGCACCGGACAAATTTTCGAACAAGAATTTTGCTCAAACTTTCAATAAAAAAAATTTAGCATGTAAACATGAGTTTTAATAAGGTTTCCGTAAAAACTAACAGCAAAATACAGTGCTTTCAGAGATTTTTCAGCACTTTTTCAGAAAAAAATAGCTTTTAACAAGAACAGTTTCTGAAACATAAACAACTTGTTTTAAAACAACTATGTTTGGTTTTAAACAAGGATAAGAGCCAATGCTCTGATACCACTTGTAGGTCCGTTTTTCTCGGAGGATCAATTACGAAACCTAGTCCTTGTTTATCACAAACACAATCAGGAGTGCGGAATTCCCGTGACGATGCAAACCAAACAAAGTATAGCAAAGACACAAAGTAACCAAAGATTCACTGTCTATTGATTAACTGGATGAGAACATATTACAAACACATACACACAATGTTTGATAATACTCTCAGTAGGTTATGCTCTCATACTCAACAAAGAAGACAAAGTGTGCTATTTATACTGCAGCCTAGCCCATTACACTACGAAGAATGTAATTGGGCCCACGAAGAACCTAAGCCCAAGAAGAACCAGGTTCTTCATGAAATGTTTCCACGAATGACCATGTGACAAAGAAGGGGTTCTTCGTCACACACCATATATGACGAAGAAGGGGTTCTTCGTGCAAAGGTCATCCCACGAAGAATGGGTTCTTCGTGGGGAGGCTGCAAGACAGTAAAGCTGCAAATTGTTAAACAGTTTGCAGCAAACATAAATACACACACAAACATAACAAACAAACTTAAAGCAACATGCATTAGTTCAAACATACAATACAACGAGACAAACGTCGTACCAAGTTAGACAGAAGGATATCCGACTTGGTCGACTAGAAGGAAATATTACAGACTCGATAATAAAAGACTGTACTATTACATCGTAATTAAGAACAAGTTACATACACAAAAATATGCACCAACAAAACTTAAAGTTTATATAGATCAACGGTGTTAGTGATGTGTCTTAAACTGATATGATCCTCTGACGTAAACTTAACAAAAATATGTCTGTAAATATTTTGGTGTTACATTTCATTATAGATAAAATCACAAAAAGATTTTCAGTGTGTTTAACATAAAGTTTGTAAAATCCAAAAAAATTTTGTTTCGACAACCGATGTTGGAAAGCTGAGTTTCAAAATCTGAAAATGCTGAACATGTCTCAGAAAATAACAAGCTCATTAATTTGAAACTTGAATTTTTGAAAATGAAAATTAAAAATTGTTTGAAAATTGTCATCAAGGTATTAATTTGAACTTGGTAGATAATCGGATATATCAAGGTCACTAAGTTGAACTGGATTATATGTGAGGGTTTTATGAAGTTAGAACTTTATAGTCAAATATAATATTTTTTGTATGAAAGCTATTTCATAGGGGAGCTTGATTTTTGTTTAATGCCAAATGAAATTTGTGGAATGCGAAGTTATGATCCTGACATTGATAGTAATTCTTACTAGTGGTTTTAAATTGTTATATGGACAGATACTCAAAGAGCCAGGTGAGAATCCTGGAAAATCAAAGCAAGGGAGAATTTGCTGAGAGGGAGTCTGATGAAAGAGGGAGCTGATGAATCAAGTCATAAGGGGGAGGCTTGATATCGAGTCAAAATAAGCGTATTTTATAATAATTAGTATTAGTTATTAGTTAGTTAAACACGTTAAATAGTTATCGTTTATATACTTATGTTGTGTTGTTGTTCGTGGTCTAACATGTATTAAAACGAGATTAACGAAAGTAAACGAGTTGAAAGATGGGTTCGAAGGGTTAACATGAGAGTTGAAATAAAAAATTCATCTGATGAGCTTAGGCGACACGCTACACAAGTGCTTTAACCTTTCGCGACGCGCTAAGCTATTAAAATCGATGTCAGCCAACATTAAATCAAGTCGGTCACAATGAAGACCCCCGCGACACGCGGGGGGTTGGCCTGTCATCTCCGCGCCGCGCGGCTGGTCCCATGACGGGATTACTTACATAAAACGGCCAAACATGTTCTTGAGAAAAGGAGATTAATAATTTTCAATACTCTGCCGTCATATACAAAAGAAAAGGGACGAATTAATTATTTTATTATCTCAAATCTCTTGCATATCCTTTCAAACTTGCTGACATATACAAAACCCTAGGACAAATATATATATATATATATATATATTTCCCATCTTTCAAAACAAGGGGAATCATGAAGAAAAGAAACCACATCCGTCGTTTACGAAGGGACTAATTATAATATCATTCTCTCATCTTCAAAGCCAGTGGATGATGTTGGAACAACTCGGGATGACAACTCAAGTTACGAAGACAATCATGCGCGACTAGGTTTTCTCGTGGCTTCCTTCAGGCGGACGGTTCAGATAGGTTTTACAGTTTCTTTGGTTAGTTATGTCTTGGATCTGATCTTGTTCTGACAAAACTTTATGAATCAGATTGATGTATTAGTTAATTGAAACAATTTATCTATATTTTGAGTTCTTTCTTTAAAATTGCGTTTGGTTGATGGCAAAACCTAGAAACAGGTTGGGTGACTAAAGAGGGTTGACTTGAGATAGGTAGATTGGGTAATTGAATTATATGGTTTGATGACAAAAACTATTTTAGTTGCCACATTAACTGATTTTCCAACACTATGTCTATGTGGTGTCCAAATAACTAGTTAATCTTGTGTAAACCTAGAACCTGAAACTTGGAGGAGGTTACGTTTTATAAATCTGATATCTTTTCTTTTAATTAGTTTAAAGTTTTCTTTCAAATAAATAAAAAACCCCAATTTTAGATTAGTAGTAGTTAATTAATTAATTTATCTAAACACTAACCACATATTTCTCGTGGATACGATACCCTACTTACGCTATCTACTTAGTTTAATTAGGTTTTTGATTGGCCCTTACGACAGTCGTCAAGTCTGTGATTCAAAGCTGTCAAAGACTTTTGAAGACTCAGAATATTATGAAGATTAACTATGATAAAGGTTGACTGCAGCAATATCCAAGGGGGAGTTTGTGAATGTACTATGTCTATTGCTTCCGTCAATCAAGTATGTAGTGTCAAATGTATCAAGTCGTAGTTAATAAGAGAGAACAAGACAAGATAGGTCATGCAATGATGCTCATCTGCACGAATGCGCAATAAGCCCATCCGCAAGGATCAAGCATGTCCGCGCATATGTGCATCCACACCTATATTGCGCATCCGTGATTATATGTTAGTGCGGATGGACTAGGGCTATATATAGGATCAATGTCTTGTCACTTGTAACAACTTTGGACTAGAGAGGGGAAACTCTGTCCAATTAGTTTCGTGGTTTTGTATGTTCAAACAATCAATAGAAACCAGTTTAATTAGCTTGTTCTTGTGGAAGTCACCTTCGTACACGGATTCCGCACATGATACGAAGTCAAACCAACTGGTCGGAGCATTTGAAGAACCAAAACGGTCCTAACACAGGCATTAGCATGCAGATCCTGACATGATACATCTTCTTAATGAAAATGGAGTATAAACATTCTCTGATTTCCTTTCTTTGATTCCCCCATACAGAAAGAATGGATCTTCTATAATTTCGCATGTGACGGGTTATTTCTTGATTTCATTTAGTCATGGGTTACAACCGAAGAAACCAGAGAAAGTAGGGAACCATCGGTTACCTTTTGACTCAAAGTAGTGACAAACCAAGTATTACGACTACAGGGGGAGAAGCAAAGCTTCATAGACTGCTTCGCTTCCTCGTCTGAGATAATGATCACAAATCCACCCCTTGTTTCTATGTTTTCCTTGGAGATTCGTTGATTTCATGTAAAAGAAAGAAACATAATGTTGTTTCAATATCTTCTAAAGAGGCGGAGTATCGTCCTATCGTTGTAACTACATGTGAGATTGTTTGGTTACGCTGGCTTCTAGAAGATATGAGAGTTACCGTCTCTTAGACTACTCCTTTACATTGTCATAACTAAAGTGCAATGCAGATTGCCAAGGCTCTGTTTTCATGAGTAAACAAAACATATTAAGATTGATTGCCACTTCACTCGTCATCATCGTAAACTCGGGGCCATCTCTCTTCCATATGTTCCATCAGCCTTGCAGATTATTGATATTTTCACGAAAGCTTAGTCGGTGTCTCGGCTTCATTTCTTGTGTGATAAACTCTCGATGCTTATTGTTGTTGTATTGTGAGATTGAGAGGAGATGTTAGCGTAATAAAATTAGTGGGCTTGTGTTAGGGGAGTGGGGGTGGTTAGAAGTGATGGAATTCCATGACTCACAAATATCCAATCATGTTCCGCCATGTCAGCAACCACTATTCTATCACTCACAAGCATTTTTTAGTGGCGGTGGTCATCACTAGTGATGGAATTCCAACGTACAAGTATTAATACACAACGTACAAGTCATACACATACAATCAATTTTTTACAACGCGTGATATATTCAACGCGTTATAAGTTTCACGAGTGATGGGAGTGGTGGTGCGGGCGTTCCCAAAAAAAAAAAAAATACGAGTGATGGGAGCCTATCACGCTCCCACCCCCACTCCCCTTATATTGGGTTTATTGTTTAACTCATTTAGTTAGTAACTCTATATAGTTTCTCTATTTATAGTATTGCTTTTCTTTGTTTTAGGTATTTACTTTTCATACTAATAAACCCTAGCGTTTTCCTTTTTTTTTTATCTATAAATGTTTATCAATTAACAATTATAACCATGTGAGACATTTTTTATGATCATCATAAGATAAAATAGTTTTTGAGATTGGGAAAACATGTATGAGAGTGGCTAACTACGTACCGTTTGGAAGGCAAAACAAAACTCATCGAGGATGATGGTGTATGTAATTAAGAACTTAGACTGGTGTTTTAACAAGAATGTAAGTACATGAGATATGTTGGGTGGCAATTAAGTATTGTGTTACATGATGACATGTTTTAGGTAACTCTTAAGCCTGAGTTGCGATTTGCATGTAAAGAATACATTATTAGCAAGTTGATCAAAGGTATTAGTTATCACTTTCAATTATAATATAATATAATAGCAAAAATACCCCACAAAGAAGCTTATGTGCAACTATTGCCTGTTGAATAATAGTAATAGCAATTGGAAAGGAACAAAATAGAAAAGTACTTTTCATCCATTAGGGTGAACGGGGCGTAAAGCGGGGAGTGGTTCGGTGACCACATCCACCGATCGGGAACACCGCCGCCATCCATGCGGGGACCCGAATCGGTGAAGGTAATCGGTGTGGAGTCACCGCATGAAGAGAGAGGAGATGGTGGGCCCATAGCTTGTAACAACCAATCAAGTATTTTTTTTTTTTTTTGAATAAAAAAACAATTCCCCTAAGAGGGGAGTGCCGCCATCAAATTGGGGTGCGAGGGGAGTTTAAGAGGGGAGTTGACGTGGCATAACCTGATTGGGTGTGCGTAAGTGAGGGGACTCCACTAAGAGGGGAGTGCCCCTCTCACCCTTACATCTGTACTGAAGTGAGCAGCTTTAACTCTATTCACAATACTTTATTACTCTAGTTGTAAATACTCACTGTTCGTGCAAAAAGAAAAAAATATATATCATATATATATATATATATATATAGGGAGCGGTTAACATACAAAAGGCCTTATCGTACTTCACGTACGCGACACTGATAATCACGCATGGGACAGTAAAATAACGCATGGAACCGTTGGTTTTGTGATAATCACGCATGGGAGCCTAATAATCACGCATGAGAGTCAAAAATCACGCATGGGAGCCCTTATCCTACAAATCACGCACGTTATATATAAATCACGCAAGTTGTTTTTCTGTCGCGTACGTTAACGTACGTTAAGCCCTTTTGTACATTATACTTTCTCTCTCTCTCTATAAATATATATATATATTTGTGATAAAACACCCCCGTTTTACAAGACCTATCAACTTTAGATGCATTTACTTTCCTTAAACCGTTCATTCGTCCAAAACGATGTTTAGAATGGAAATCCAAATCCAATAACACTAGAGGGTATGGAGAGCCCCATCGCCAAGGGGATGGGCCGCCACGTCACCGCCACGTAGGAAAGGCTTCAAGGGGATGGACCTAGGGGGTGGGGATGAGCCCCTTTATGTATATATATGTATGTATGTATCTATGTATAGGTTATTGTGAGAGATCAAGGCCCGTCCTCTCCGTCTGTGGGGAGCCGAAGTTGCCGTGCCGGAACCAGGGGGCGGTGTGTGGGACCGGCGCCGGGCCTCAGCCGGCCCCCATACCGCTTAGTCTAATGTTACTAAATGTGGCCTGAGACCAGTTGGATGAGGAAGGTACAGTGTAGGAGTCAGCAGGAAAAGAATTTGGTGACATCCCCTATAGCCTCGGGTCATGTTTATTATTAGGGGGAGGGGGTGGTGATCACTCATCACTCACTCCTCACTCACAACATCCAATCAAATTCTGTCATGTAATCAATCATTATTCTATGACTTACAACTTTTTTTAGTGGAAATTATCATTACTCACAAAACCCAACAATAAACTCTCACACCCCCTCACATCCAATTATCACGGAATAGCCATAACGCGTGAATTTTATTACGGAATCCAAGTTTCACGCATTAAAGTGTTTGAGTGATGGTGGTTTGTTTGTAACATTCACGCGTGGAAGAAAAGTTTCACGGGAACAAAAGTTCCCTCCCCGCCTCCCCTTATTATAATAATATAGCTTTCTATTTTTACATGATTATCATCATATCTTTTTAATATCATGAGACGTACATCCCTCTTCTTATTTGGTTTCCTTCCCTCCTATCCACTAAAACCCTTTGTTCCCCTCATCTCTCTCTCTCTCTCTCTCTCTAACCTTTTGCAAGCTACAGAAAGTACTTATCAACTTGAAGGTTGTCCTTTCTACCCCCTTAGATTAGGGTTTGCTACATACTTCTTTATTGAGGTTGAAGTTTCAAACTTTCCCTTTGATGCACATGTATACACATGTATGAACTTTTTATCTTGAATTGAAGGTAGCCACAATCCAAGAGCTAACAAGAAAAAAAGGTGCTTGTTTTTTTATCTTTTGAGATGTTGATATGAAAGAGAAACAGTTAGCCACTAAACCCACAAAACATGTAATCACATGAAGCTCCTTTTGTTTTTTCTTTTAGGGTAATTCATCTTCTGTCTTGTCTTTATACTTATAAAGTTTGGAAGTGTCTCTGATCTGCTAGGGTTTTCTTTCCTTATCCCAATGAAAATATGTGCTTATGTCCCAATGAGCACTTTGACCAAGAATATGAAAAACTTAGCTAGATCCCAGGTGTCAAACAAATTTCCAATTTTAGAGAGAGAGAGAGGGGGGAATAGATCAATCTCTTTAACTTTGATACTTAATTGCTTATACAACTTTGATGAACTTTATAAGTGCATGTCTGTGTATAGGTCAAAAGACTTTGTGGAGAGAGAGAGAGAGAGAGAGAGAGATCAGGGGTTTGGAATATAAATTTCTGTAAAGACTGTTGTATACAACTTGAATCCCTCAGATCTGTGTCTCCAAGAAGCAAACATATCTTGCAAGGAATCCAATCTATTAATTATTAAAATTTGCATATGTATACATATGTGTGTGTCTATACATACAAACACAAAATAGTATCGATCAAGGGCTGCCTCTCCATTGAACACTTAATGGCAAACTTATTATTAATGTAAATCAGTAAATGTACTTTATAAGGGAGAGGCAGCCCGTATATGTAACCCATCACTTACAGTTTAATGACCAAAGTGTATGAAGTTTGCTTCCCATGCAAGCGAACTTGCTCTTTGTGTGGAATTGTGTAGAAGTAGTACAAGAACTTTGAAAAATTCATGCCTAGAAGTACTTAACTCGTTACCAACTACATAAGCAAGAGCATCAAGCTCATTAAGCATGGTTTTAGAACTACGTTTACATAATGTTACAAGTGTAAGTGTGTGTGTGTGTGTGTGTGAAATAACACATTTGGCAATCTTTTATTTAATTAGTGATTGCAGTTTAAAGAGAAGCAGAAAAGGGATAATGGATTTATCGAGCTCTTACAACTCCCCATGTGCTGCCTGCAAGTTCTTGAGGAGAAAATGCATGCCTGGTTGCATCTTTGCACCCTACTTCCCTCCGGAGGAACCACAAAAATTCGCAAACGTTCACAAAATCTTCGGTGCCAGCAATGTCACTAAGCTTCTAAATGATCTCCTGCCTCACCAGAGAGAAGATGCTGTCAATTCACTTGCATATGAAGCTGAGGCTCGTGTTAGGGATCCTGTTTATGGGTGTGTTGGAGCCATCACTTTCCTTGAAAGACAGGTTGATCGGCTTCAAAAGGAGCTCGATGCCGCCAATGCTGATTTGATTCGATATGCATACGATGAGATTTCTACTGGGTTTCCTTTGGAGTCTCATTCAAGTTCGATTCAGCCAATTACTCCACCACAAAGAGCCATAGATCATTACTCTACTAGGAGGATGGGAAACACTGATGGTGGTGGTTTCTACCTAGCACCACCTTCTTTTCCTTACCCTTATGTTAATTATCTTCAGTGGAATCCATCAAGTTCCGGTGGAAATATTGATGATGGTGGACACTACTAAAAGAGGATTATCACCGTCTTTGTAGCGGGAAGAAATAAGTTGAAGTTCTTTTAATATATGTGAAAGCCACATGCAAGTTATAGAACCCTCTTTTGACCTGTATTCTAGACATACATTTAATACACTGCTATACTAGCTAATATATGTCCTCCTCCTGTGGCCCAGTGGGTATTCCCATTGGGTTTAGTTTGGCCGGCCCTCCTTTGGGAGGTCACCGGTTCGACTCCCACTTGTGGCTTTAGGGGGGAGGACACCCGTGCGCAATGATGGTGAAAAACCCACCGAGGAGGGTTTGATCCTGAGCGTCACCCCGGTTTTAATCCGGCTGTTACTCTAGCGAGGCAACTTGTGTAGAGGCAGTACGGTTTCCGGGGGAAAGCCTTCGACCCAAGGTTGGTAAACCCAGCGCTGGCCTTGCTATCTGGGCCCTAAATCTTGGCGAGGGCCCGCGATTTGCGGGTGTGACAATGGTCACCATTATGAAGTTCACCTTTCAAAAAAAAATACTAGCTAATATATATATATATATATATATATATATATATATATAGGGGAAGTTTCAAATGAAAAACTACTAGTTATTGTGAAAACTAATTAAAAAACCCAAAAAAACATGCCAATTTTTTTTTCATAATAATTTTCGCTACTTATAGTATATAAAAAAATAATTTCAAAAAAAAAAATTGTAGTGCACATGTGTAATACTACACATGTGTAATACAAAAAAAAAATTATTTTGAAAAAAAAAAATTTTTATATACAAAAGCTGCGATTTTTTATAAAAAAAATTGAAAAAAAAAATTTGGTGTGTTTTTTAGGCTTTTTTTAGTTAGTTTTCGAGTTTTCACAATAAAAGTGGTTTTCATTTGAACCATCCTCATATATATATATATGGAGATGGTTCAAATGAAAACCACTTTTATTGTGAAAACTCAAAAACTGACTAAAAAAAGCCTAAAAAACATACCAAAAATTTTTTTTTTTCAATTTTTTTATAAATAATAATTAGTCGATTATATAGAAAACTGTAATCGAATGAATATAGATTATGAAGAACGGTAAGAAAGATACCTAAATCATATGGTTGTTGAAGAAAATCGGAGCGAAAACAGAGAAAAACCCAAACCCTGGTGGCTTTTGTACCGAAAATGAGTTTGGGGAAGAAGACGAAGATTTGGTGTACGTTAACAAGCTTCAGTGTCAAGCTAATGTTTTGTATTTAAATAATATTATTTCACTTTTTTTTTAACGGCAAACAAACTCAATCCTAAGCACTTTATATTATTTCACTTGTTTTGTATATTATTTAACCATATTATATTTTTTTACATTGTCTAGCTTTTAATATGAATCTATCGTTACATGATTATCTAATGAGATTTTTTTTTTTTTTTTTTTTTTATCAAAAGATGTATTTTTTACATTAGAGTATTTGGTTTTAAAGCGAGCCCAATTATACACTGCTATACTAGCTAATATATATATATAGGGGAATGTTTAAATGAAAAATCACAAGTTATTGTGAAAACTCAAAAAGTAATTAAAAAACCCAAAAAAACATGCCAATTTTTTTTTTTTTTTTGCTTAATAATTTTCGCTACTTTTAGTATATAAAAAAATAATTTCAAAAAAAAAAATTTTTTGTAGTGCACATGTGTAATACTACACATATGTAGTACACATACACATGTGTATTATTACACATGTGTAATACAAAAAAACAATTTGTTTTTTATTTTCAAAAAAAAAGTTTTTTTTATATATACAAAAACCTGTGATTTTTTATAAAAAATTGAAAAAAAAATTGGTGTGTTTTTTAGGCTTTTTTTAGTTAGTTTTCGAGTTTTCACAATAAAAGTGTGGGGATGGTTCAAATGAAAACCACTTTTATTGTGAAAACTCGAAAACTAACTAAAAAAAGCCTAAAAAACACACAAAAAAAAATTTTCAATTTTTTTATAAAAATCGTAAGTTTTTATATATAAAAAAAAATTCAAAAAAAAAATTGTAGTACATATGTGCACTACAAATTTTTTTTTTTTTTTTTTTTGAAATTTTTTTTATATATAAAAAATGACGAAAATTAGCATGCAAAAAAAAATATTTGGTATGTTTTTTATGTTTTTTTAATTAGTTTTCGAGTTTTCACAATAACTAGTGGTTTTCATTTAAACCTTCCCCTATATATATATATATATATATATATATATAGGATAAGGATCATTATAGAACACTAATTATTGCGAGAACAAAAAGAACAACTCTAAATCAATAAATTTTGGGATTTAAGATTCATATTTCTTAAATTTTATGTTTTTTACATTCATATGTGTATTATATCTACATAAAAAATCATATATTTTCCCCTACACATAGTCTACATACATGTAGGTAATTTAGCCTACACATAACCTACATATGTGTAGGTCACTTAAAAACTGAGGATTTTTTATGCGTGTGGTGTGTTATATGTTTTAATGTATATTTTAAGCCCTTTTTACACGTTAGTCAAGTTTTAAATTTACAAAACACGATATTTTACTAACACCAAACACACATATAGGCAAGTGCACCCATCGTGAGCGTAGTATAGTGTTGGCAAGATACCGAGGTCGTCCAAGGACGCAAGAGCTTTTAATACCGGTTTATCCTCAATGTCTAATCAAATCAAAAAGTTAGAAAAATGTTTTTAAGCTACAAAAAATAAAAACTAACTAAAATGCGGAAAATTAAAATAAAAGTAAAAACAGATAGACAAGATGAATCACTTGGCTCCGACTCGTGTTTAGTGTAACCTTTGATTATTTCCGCACTTTTGCACTTTTTAAGAGATTATCTTAGTTATTGTAGTAGGCCCCTCTTTTGAAGGTGACGTTACCCTCAACCCAGTAGTTTGAGTCAGCAAAGATACAATCCTAAAGGGTCGGATTATTGAAAAATAATTAATTAAGTTATTAATGCATATTATGGTAGACCCCTCTTTTGAAGGTGACGTTACCCTCGGCTAAGTAATCTGAGTCAGCAGAGATACAGTCCTAAGTAGCCGGGTTAAAGTATTAATAGTAGCTTACATATGAGGGGATCAAAGAGTTTGGACCCCCGCCATCCAATATCGATGGGTATTGAAGGAGGTCCTACTAAATTTGAACCAGGTCATTGCAGGATCTATACACTGAACAAGGCAAGACTCTTACCAAACCGTTTCCTTAACCCCCGACCAGGTAGCCAACATATCTCCATATAGACCGTGGAGATATGAATGGTAAAAATCTTTTATTTTATATAGACAGTAAAATAATGTCAAGACACCACGGACAAACGATAAGGAAGAATCACCTTCAACATAAGAAACTAGTTATTAAAGTCATTAATACATAACCAAATAAAAAGTGTGAAAAGATTAAAAATAAAAAGTATTACACTAGACACTTGTCTTCACCAAGTGGTGTAAGAGACTTAGGGAAAGATGGCATTTGATTGTCAAGAACTCATACGATCAATCTTGGATCCCGAGATGACTCACACACTCTACGATGGACGATGGATGATGGTGGTGGATGATGGTGTTGGGATGGTGGTGGTTGGTGGGTGAAGTGTGAGAGAGGTGGTGTGTCAAGGGATGGTTTGCAAATGAGCCAAGCACTCCTATTTATAGGCTGAACAGTCCACCTTCCTTCTCTTTCTTCATTAATTGCAGTTTGTCTGCATTAGTTGACCACGCCCCCGTGTCCGCTGCGCACGTCCCCGTGTGCAGAAGCGTATCTTTACTATCAAGATTTCCCCAGATTCTGCGAATCTTAGAGTTGACCACGACCCCGTGTCCGCTGGGCACGCCCCCATGGTGGGTGATAGAAGCTTCTACAGCTTTGTCTTTTCTGCTGATACTTGGGCACGCCCCCGTGCTCATTGATCATGGGGCGTGTTCAGCCTTCTGTTCTCTTGTTTGGTTTGGAAAGATGCTGTCGGGGAGGCCGGGCATGCCACGTTTGTTCCTTTTCTTGTATTTATGTTAGATTTTACTGCCTTTTTGCTTCTTTTGTTTATTTGAGCTCATTTAATCTTGAAAATACAAAAGGAAGACAAAAACACACTTTTTCCAACATTAGTACTAAAAAAGGGTTAGTTTTATGCCACAATTGATGTAATTTATATGTTGCATTTTGTGCACATCAAATACCCCCACACTTGAATCTTTGTTTGCCTCAAGCAAAACTCTTTATAATGTGGCTTTACACTCCCAAATGGAATGGGTAGAAGAGAAGGTTTTTTTTTGGCTTGTCATAAAGTGTCGGGATTTCCAAAATTCTTTATTAAGTTTTATTTTTATTTATTTACTATCCTATTCGTCATGATTTATTTAAAACATTTCGTAAGATAAATTACTTATTAGGGCATAACATGCCTTTTTTAAAATTTCATTTATATACAAGTTCACATACCTCACGGGGGATCACTCAACACTCGGCCGAAGATGTATTTTAGTGAATCACTCGAGAGCTGCATGGAACTTACTCATACCATAAGCTTGCCAAGCAATCAATCCTCCTCCTTTTTAACTATACACCTTTGTAAATATCAAGAGGACTTTTGGGGTGAAGGGTTAGGCTTGGGCTAAAGGTAGGTGGTTGGGTTAGTGGTTAGTAAAAGGGCGAAAAGCGTAAAAAGCGGCGGTTTTCGTAAGATTTTTTTTTTTTTGAAGTTTTTATTTTGATGAAGCCATTATTCAAACAAAGTTATTTTTGATAAACTTGTTTGTTTATTTCTCTTTTGCTTCATCATCATCATTTTTTTTTTTTTTTGAAAGTTATAAGAAAAACCGAGCTTGTTACTAAAACAAAGGGTTAAAAATAAAAAGGTTTTGGTGGGTGAAAGAGTGTTTGTTTTGGGTTATGAAATGAAAAGGTTTAGGCTCAAAGGGGTTAACTAGGGGGATTTTGGGTAGGTGGTAAAAAAAAGAAAAATAATGGTGTAGAAATAAAAAGGGTTGGTCCTAATGCCTCCGTCATTTACTTACTCGGATTTAAGTTGGTAAGGACCGGGAATGTATCGTCGTGGCAAGTTCTGGAGTCGTAAGAACCAAGCGGCTATTCACACAACAAACGAAAAATGAGCATTTACTTTAAAGATATATATTTGTATGCTCAATAAAGGCTCAAAACTCACTTTTTGTGGGAATGGATTTTTATGTGATCAAGTATATATAATCAAATTTTAACTAAACTTGTCATGCCGTTTCATAATTTTCTTATGTTGGTTCTTTTTATCACGACGCTATCGGTTGTAAATTTGTAAAAATATAACATTTTTTAGAACTTGAAATTCTCAAATTAAACCTAGACAAGTAAAAAAAAATGAAAAAAAATTTGAAAAAAATTTGGGGTGATTAGCGATTCCAATAGAGTTTTGTGTAAGGCTTGTATTTAGGACTTGCAAGATTCAAGGTTTTAGCATCCCCCACACACTTAAATTACACATTGTCCTCAATGTGTCCCAAAAATAAGTTTTTAGGTTAATTGAATGTGTAAAAAGGTGTGAAAAAGCAAAAAATTATGTTACTGGGCGTCTGGACACGGCCCCGTGGTGTCCGGGCACGGCCCCGTGTTCAGATCGCCAATAACTGAAATTGTCAAAAAGAAACAGAAGTCTGGGCACGGGGGCGTGTTCAGTGAGCACGCCCCCTGTCCAGTTACCTGAACTGGGCATTTTCTACAGATAGTTGGGCACGGGCCGTGTTGGGCGAGCACGACCCCGTGCTGAACTTGCTGTAATGAAGAAAAATTTGTCGAGTGGTGTTTTTTGTGCATGGGGTGCTGGTTCAACTTTCCCTTGTTATCATTTACCATCCCGAGTGTGTTTTATCCATTACAACATCATCCAAACACCAATTTAGTTAAAACCATCACTCCATTAAATAGAGAGAATTACATAATATTCCTAATAAGTTAAAATTCTAGATAAATAGGTCAAAAGAAACACAAGAAATCTAAACCAAGAAGTTCTAGCCTAATACTTATTCTATTAGCAAAATTTCCGAAAAGATAATTCTCTCGGTTGGATGCGGCTTGAAAAACTTCTTTCTCCGGGCATGGGTCCCTCACACGTCGGCGAGCCACTCCTCTATCTCCCTAGGGAGAAGAAAGGCGGGCTCATTGGCATTCGTTTGAGGGGGTGCACCCTCCACCGGGACTTCTTGTAGATCTTCAAGAGGAGGTTCCGCTGGAATGTCGTCCCATCCGGTAGGATTGTTGACTCCAAGTGCTAGGTTCCAATCCTCTTGAGGGAGGATTGGTTCCATGGGAGGTGTCACAAGAATGTTTAACCTCTGGTGCAAGAGGTTAATTTCTTGAAAACTGTTTTCCAGCCCCACCGTAAGATAGTTTATACGGTCTATAAGGACCTAATCTACCGAACTCATCTCGTCAAGAGCTTCACGTAATGCCATTACGTAGCGTACGAGAGTTGCTTCAATTGAAGACCTTCTTTCCCTTCGACTGTTTCAGAAGTGCGCAGAAAAGGTTCCACTGTTTTGGCTTGACATTCTACGAAAATAAACGGAAAGGAGTTTATTTTAATGAAACAGTTCCCTCGGACACGGCCCCGTGCTCAATGAGCACGGCCCCGTGTTCACCTTTCTGCAGATTTTTGGAACAAGGAATCTTGGAGTTTCAAATTACCTTTCCAACTTATGAAGCATTTTTTAGCAGAAATAACTTAAAACAATGTTATACAACTTATTTTTAACAAGATTCCTTGAACAAAAACCCAACAAACATCACAATAAAGCTTGGAATCATGGTGATCTCAAGCTTCAATGGAGGTGTTGAAGCAAGAAAGATGAAGAAGAAGGTAATGGATAAAAGAGGAAAGGACAAGATGGTTGTTAGAACCTTCTTTTAGAAAATACCTAGGATGGTAGGTGAGAAGATCCTCTCAAATCTCTGTCCCTGAATGGTCCAAATGTGCAGGATTCTTGGCTGCATTTATAGAAAACAACAGCACGCTGCACACGGCCCCGTGTCGGCTGGACATGGCCCATGTGCAGACAGGATCCTGACACATTTTGTCCGTATTCTGACAAAAAGTCAGAAAGGAATCTTTTGGTGAACATGGGGGCATGTTGACCTGGGCACGGCCCCGTGTCGAAAGGCTGTTTATGAAGTTTGTCTATTTCTAAGGAACTTATTCGTATCGGGCGGTTCCTTACTGGATGGAACAACCCCAAAGTGCCTAAGATACCTTAATTGCTCTAGATTAAGACGAGAACGCAAGAGGTTGTCGGTGAGGGTGATTCCTATGCTAAATGTAGGTGGACAAGTCCAACCCTTTCCCGGGCTCTCGTTAAAGAAGGTGTATGCCGAATCGCTCAGGTCTATGTATGCATCGAACGAAGTCGATGGGGAGTCCTTCATGGCACAATCGACACAGGGACGACTATCGCTCAAGTCCTCGCTAGAGTTAGAGGTAACATCGGGAACAATGAAGTTGTTTTTATTTGAATGCGATCCCAACAATTCTTCTTGGTTATCGTCTTGAGATAAATTATTGAAATCCATCCTAAGTTCTTTTAACCAATTAAGAATTAGATCTTCTATTTGAAATAGTTTATCAAGAAGCATTTCTCCTAGAAGATCCGGTTGAGAGCATTCGAGGGAGAGATAGGGATTATTTTTACTTTCGCCCCTCTTAAGGCTACATGAAAACAATGGGTATATATAATGGGGTTTATAATTTAGAAAATAACATTCTAAATCTTTATGGGAACCACCACATATTTGACACCACGTACCATAAGAGTGTCGAAAGTAAAAAACATCAGTATCACTCATGTTTGTGTCAGAAATTACCAACCGACGGGATCTTACGGTTCTGTTTTCAGTAACTGAATCTTGGGCATGGGGCGTGTTGAGTGGGCACGGCCCCGTGTTCAGCTTACTATCTGACTTAAAACAGGATTGCCAGTTCCAATGATTGGGCACGGGGCGTGTTCAGCAGGCACGACCCGTGCTGAGTTCTGCAGAAGCTGAAAAATTCAGAAAAATCCTAAAAAAAACAGAAAAATAAGAAAAAACGATTAGGCCGTTGATTCCTAACTTTCTTAAAATCCTTGTGTCCCCGGCAACGGCGCCAAAAACTTGATGCGTGTGGTGTGTTATATGTTTTAATGTATATTTTAAGCCCATTTTACACGTTAGTCAAGTTTTAAATTTATAAAACACGATATTTTACTAACACCAAACACACATATGGGCAAGTGCACCCATCATGAACGTAGTATAGTGTTGGCAAGATACCGAGACCGTCCAAGGACACAAGAGCTTTTAATACCGGTTTATCCTCAACGTCTAATCAAATAAAAAAGTTAGAAAAATGTTTTTAAGCTAGAAAAATAAAAACTAACTAAAATGCTGAAAATTAAAATAAAAGTAAAAACAGATAAACAAGATGAATCACTTGGCTCCGACTCGTGTTTAGTGTAACCTTTGATAATTTCCGCACTTTTGCACTTTTTAAGAGATTATCTTAGTTATTGTAGTAGGCCACTCTTTTGAAGGTGACGTTACCCTCAACCCAGTAGTTTGAGTCAGCAAAGATACAATCCTAAAGGGTCGGATTATTGAAAGATAATTAATTAAGTTATTAATGCATTTTATGGTAGGCCCCTCTTTTGAAGGTGACGTTACTATCGGCTAAGTAGTCTGAGTCAGCAGGGATACAGTCCTAAGTAGCCGGGTTAAAGTATTAATAGTAGCTTACATATGAGGGGATCAAAGAGTTTGGACCCCCGCCATCCAATACCGGTGGGTATTGAAGGAGGTCCTACTAAATTTGACCCAGGTCCTTGTAGGATCTATACACTGAACAAGGCAAGACTCTTACCAAACCGTTCCCTTAACCCCCGACCAGGTAGCCAACATATCTCCATATAGACCGTGGAGATATGAATGGTGAAAATCTTTTATTTTATATAGACAGTAAAATAATGCCAAGACACCACGTACAAACGATAAGGAAGAATCACCTTCAACATAAGAAACTAGTTATTAAAGTCATTAATACATAACCAAATAAAAAGTGCGAAAAGTTTAAAAATAAAAAGTATTACACTAGACACTTGTCTTCACCAAGTGATGTAAGAGACTTAGGCAAACATGGCCTTTGATTGTCAAGAACTCTTACGATCAATCTTGGATCCCGAGACGACTCGCACACTCTACGATGGACGATGGATGATGGTGGTGGATGATGGTGTTGTGATGGTGGTGGGTGAAGTGTGAGATAAGTGGTGTGCCAAGGGATCGTTTGCAAATGAGCCAAGCACCCCTATTTATAGGCTGAACAGAGGCTCGGGTACGGCCCCGTGTCCATTGGGCACGACCCCATGTCCACCTCCCTTCTCTTTCTTCATTAATTGGAGTATGTCTGCATTAGTTGACCACGCCCCCGTGTCCGCTGGGCACGTCCCCGTGTGTAGAAGCGTATCTGTACTATCAAGATTTCCCCATATTCTGGGAATCTTAGAGGTGACCACGACCCCGTGTCCGCTGGGCACGCCCCCATGGTGGGTGATAGAAGCTTCTACAACTTTGTCTTTTCTGCTGATACTTGGGCACGCCCCCGTGCTCATTGAGCACGCGGCGTGTTCAGCCTTCTGTTTTCTTGTTTTGCTTGGGAAGATGCTGTCGGGGAGGCCGGGCATGCCACGTTTGTTTCTTTTCTTGTATTTATGTTAGATTTAGCTGCCTTTTTGCTTCTTTTGTTCATTTGAGCTCATTTAATCCTGAAAATACAAAAGGAAGACAAAAACACACTTTTACCAACATTAGTACTAAAAAAGGGTTAGTTTTATGCCACAATTGATGTAATTTATATGTTGCATTTTGTGCACATCAATTTTTCATAATTTGTTTTAAATTCTAGTGTGAGTAACAATAAATCTTATATTTATAACATTTTCATTTACTTTTTAGGTTTTTAGGATTGAAAAAATGAATGATTCATTTTGTTTTGCCAGTTCTCGCAATACTAATGTTCTGCATAGAACTTTCCCCTATATATATATATATATAGAAATGGGAGAGGATCATGAGAAAACTAGATATAAATGAGAAAACTAGAAAACTAATTAAAAACCACTAAAAAGGAGGGGGGAGACTTTTAATGAAGGAGGGGGGGGACTTTTAATGAAGGAGGGGTAAAATTGGAAAAAAAATATATAACTTTTCAAACATTTCCCATTTCTCCATACGTTATCATTTTAAAACAAAAATGGCACCATAAGATCATAAGTTTTTGTATCTTTCATTCAAGTATATTCGAGCATATTTTTTATGACATAAAAAAAGATTTATGGTGTCGTCTTGTTTTCAATACTATTATTATAGTAGTGCACATGTGCAATATAACATGTACTACAATTGCATTACATGCTTAAAATTAGCTTTTTGAGTCTAGTTTAGCTTTTAGGGTTAGTTTTTTTTGGAGGTTTAGGATTAGGATTAGGTTTTTAGGTGTGGGGGGGGAGGGGGGTTTAGGTTTTTGGGGGTGGGGGGGTTTAGGTTTTTTTCGGGTTTATGTTTAGGGTTTAGTTTTAGGTTTTCGGGAGGGTGGGGGTGGGGGGGTTTTGGTTTTTGGGGGGTGGGGGGTTAGGCTTTTGGTGGGAGGGTGAATTTAGGTTTTTCGGGGTGGGGGGTTTAGGTTTTTGGGGGGTGTCGGTGGGGGGTGGGTTAAGTGGTTTAAGCTTTATGTATTAGTGCACATGTGCAGTACAACAAAAAAAATATATATATTTTTTTTTTTGAAAATTTTTTTCCATACATAAAAAGTAGCGATTTTTCTATAAAAAATTGTAAAAAAAAATTGGTATGTTTTTAGGTTTTTTTTAGGCTTTTATGGTTAGTTTTTTGGTTTTCTCATTTAAACTAGTTTTCTCATGATCCATCCCCATATAGATATATAGATTAACAAATCATATAGTTTAGCTTATAAGGTAAATTAAAACCGGTCACATTTAAAATCTCCTTTAAATTTGACTATGGGAGAAACATGGACAAGGCTCCCTTAAATCACTTAACTATCGGCTTGTAATCTTAACTTTATACAAAAATTACTCATAATATTAGGACCACTTTTTAAAAGAGGGTAAGAGGATGTTACTTATGTCATGATTCAATACTTGATGAGCTTAGCTCATCATGATTTTTATGAACAGAATGGAATTTAAAACTATCTTACTTGAGATCACAAAGAGAGATTACTTGAGCACGAGAGAGTCTTCAATACTGGGAAGATTTTATTTACTTATTATTTTACAAGTACAGAAATGAGGAAAAGAGAGAGATGCCCAAAATTGGCGTGTCTCCCATTTTACACAAAATACCTATTTATACTAAAAGAAAAGATAATTGATAAGATGCTCGGGTACTCATTGGGCCCCATAGACAGCTATCTTCAATCAATTTTTTTTTCTTTTGATACACACCACACATTTTTGAAAGCAGAATAAGATACTATGTTAGTGGGTATAGCCCACCATTAGCTCTTGTCGACTGCTTTCATTATTTTTATAGTAATTATTGATGCTATATGATGGCACCTATGACCCTAATCATGTCTAAAATGCAGAGATTCCCTCATATAATGGAGGGACATTATATCTTCTTTTTCTTTTTTGTCTTCTTTCTCTTTGTCAGTCTTACTTTAAGAAGACTGTTCTTGTGGGTCTTCTTGTAATTCCCTAAACTCTTCTTTCATTTTTTCAAATATTCATTTATTTGGGTATCAAGATTCTTATCATCAATTTCTTCAGTTTCTTGCCCTTCTCCTGCTAGACATGAGAATTAATTATAATCTTCTTGGCTGTTTGATGATATGGACATGGCTTTAGACGAATTTTCTGTTGGGAAATGTTTTTTAATTTCCCTTTTCATCTCTTCCATATAAGTCTTTATAATTTCATCTTTTGCGACATCCTGCTTTTCCGTGATGAGTCTTCTAGAAATTTGCTCCCATGGACTAGGAAGTTGTCTTTGTTGTTTCTTTGCGATTTGCAGCTTATAATGTTCAATCTTGGCATTAATCAAATTTATAGTTTCTTGTGCTTCTATAAGCTTGGTGGATTCCTTTGTTTGAATCATCTTGTTCCAAAACTTTGTATAACAAGTTCTTTTGAGACATGGAAAATTATCTCTTAGGGTATAACCTGTAGTTTGCTTCCACTTCCAGATCCATGGAATAGAGAATTCTATAAAAAAGTAAATTGAAGCTATACCTTCAAACCAAGTGTTGTTATAATTTGCTTCTATAAGATCTGGTGATACACGGACCCATTCTGCATGTAAACTTTTGAATGGTTCTGTCAAAATTTGAATTGTTGGTCCATATAATAGGAACCATTTTTGAAACCAGTAGGGTATTCCTTGCTTAAACTCATTATCACTGACTTTTATAAACCAGGAATGTTTCTTCTTTGAGTTTTCGTAAAACAGACATTTTTCAAAACTCTGGATGTAATCCCAGTAATTATACTTATAAGTTTGTCTATTATTTGCCTCTGGATATATGAATTCCCTTTCTTTTAGGGTACTCAGCCCCCATTTTTGTGGAGATATGATACCCTTTATAAAAATTTTGCTGAAATTATACATATGTTTTCCCTATCACTAGGATAAAAATGTCTAACTTCAGCTGTTTCCATTAATTAGAGAATATTTTCATAATACTGATGGGTTTTATAAGAAGTTGCATCATAGGATGCGGGATCCAAATATTTTTTCATGAGGACCCATGGGTCATCAAGAAGTTTTATGTCTTCTTGATTTAGAATGTTTTTTTTCTTTTGCCTCTCGGTTATGAACCAAGAGTCATCTTCATCATTGTCTTGTGCCGTTGTAGCATAGGTAGGAGGTTTTGTGATGTCTTTCTCCTTTTGAGCCTTTATAAGGTCCATGATCTTTTCATATAAGGGATCATTTTGATTAATTTGGATATCTCCTGTATCTGTGCTGCTTATGACCTCATTTGAGCTAGAAGCGATATTTGAAGCTATAAGTCTTCTGTTTCCTATTTGGGCTCGAACCATATCCTGCCTGTTATTATTAGCAGAATTATAACCTCTCCCCCTATGAGAAGGAGTCTGGCCTCTTCCATAAGAGGAGGATTTTCCTCTTCCCCTAGGAATCATAGCTGAGAAAACAAAACCATAAAAGTTATCCGCAGGAAAGTATAATTTCCTTATCATACAAGGCTTTTATTCTAACCCATGCTTCATAAATTGTCTTATAATAAGACCTGATACTCATTTCTTTATGAAGAGGATGTTGAGTAAAATCATGTCTGATGTTATTGATTCTGATCATTTGATCTCTTATAATTAGATCCTGAATATTCATGTCATTCCATATTTTATGGATTGAGATTTTCAGAGGGCCTTTAATTTTCATCTAGATATTCCCTAGAAAGAAAATCAGGAAGACTATTATAACTCCCCTTTTTATATGATATCTCGAAATCAAACGGGGCTAATTGGGATTGCCATCTAGCAAACATTTGCTTAGATACATCATTTTGAAATCCTTATTGAACATAAACTTAGCTGCTTGACATCTGTTTTTATTAGAAACTTTTGATTGTATAAATCATCTTGAAATTTTAAGACGCATTTTAAAATAGCTAGTATCTCTTTTGTTATAGCAGCGTAGTTCTTTTGGCTTTCTATCCATTTTCCTGAATGAAACCTTACAAGATATTCTTGTTTATTATGAGGAGAGATTTGTTTTAATATGCCTCCATATCCTATTTCTGAGGCATCTGTTTCAACTATCTCTTCCCAATTAGGATTTGCAATAGATAAACAAGGAATATTAGAAACTTTTTGCTTTATTTTAATAATTCCCTTGGTATGATTTTCATTCCAAGGTTTGGGACTCTTTTTTAATCTATCATATAATATAGATGAATCTCTAGCCAAGTTTTCATAATAAAGAGCTATATAATTTAGGCTCCCTAGAAATCTTTGAAGCTGATTTTTATCTATAATTTTGTCTGGAAATCTATTAGTAAATTCGATACTTCTATTAATAGGAATTATCTTTCCTTTTTCTATCATATGTCCTAAAAATCTAACATTTGTTTGGAATAACATCATTTTGGGGCTAGAAATAACCAACCAATTCCTTATAATAATATCTTTAAATAAATTTAAATGTTTAAAATGGGTTTCAATATCTTTTGAAAATACTAGAATATCATCAATATAAACTATTATAAAGTTTGAGAAAGGAATGAATATATCATTCATAATCTTTTGAAATTCTGAAGGGGCATTTTTGAGACCGAAAGGCATAACATTCCATTCATATTGTCCGAAAGGAACATTAAAAGTTGTCTTATATCTATCATTTTGATCTATCTGGATTTGCCAATATCCCGATTTTAAATCAAATTTTGAAAATATTAGTGTGTCATATAACCTATCTAGTAAGTCTTTCTTGTTTGGAATTGGATACCTTATCCACTTTAAAACTCTGTTTAAAGGTTTATAGTTTATAACTGGTCTTGGAACACCTCTTTCTTGTTCCGAGTGTTTGTTTACATAAAAAGCAGTACATGACCATGGTGACTTGGAAGGATTTATTAATCCCTTTTGTTGAAGAGAGGCTATTTCCTTTTTGCATAATTCTAAATATTCAGAATTCATTTGACAAGGTCTTGCCTTAGTTGGAACATTACATTCCTGGAAATCATTTTCATAAGGAAGAGAGACTATATGATGTTTCCTATTCCAAAAAGCATTTGGATGATCATTACATATTTCATTATTAAATTGGTTCTTTATTAATTCAATTTTTTATATGAGTTTTGGATTTTTTAAATTATCTTCTATTGTATGTATGTATATTGATTTCTTCTTTAAGAAAATTTATTTGATTTATCTTTGCATGTCTTAAGATTTCATTTATCATTTTTTCAATAGGTTGAGTTATAAACTTAAAATGAAGGTTTTTCCCCTTATAAGTTGCTGAAAACCCTTTGTTGTCAACTTCTCTTAAAAGAAATATCTTGTTTAAAAAAGTGGTTCCTAAAATAGCTTCATTTGAAATGTTTTTAACAAGGACAAATGAAGTAGGAACACATTCTCCGTTATTACAAATTTTTATATTGGGAAGTTTATATTTAACTCCCATATCCTTTTTATCAGCTGCTTTTAATACTTGTGTAGTTTTTTTTTTTAAATATTTTATAGGAATAAGACCTTCTCTTAAGCAATTTAAATCTGCTCCCGAGTCTATAAGAGCAATAAAATCATTTTGGAAACTGTTTTCGATTAGCAAGGTTATTTTTACTAACCATTTTTTAGAAATAATAGTTTCCATAGCTTGCAAATATTCCTCATTTGTATTAATTTCTTTTCCTTCTTTATTATCATCATTTTTAAACAATTGTGCCCATGTAGAAGGGTTTGACGAGGTCTCTTCTGTATTTGATATTTCAGCATGTTTTTCAAGATTTAATATTCTTTTTTCAAAATCGAAATTTTGTTTTTTTAAATTTATTATTTCTCCTTTTAATCTTATATTCTCAACCTTCAAATCCTCAGGGGTTGAAGAGGATTTTTCTTTTTTATTATTTTATATGTTATGAACATATTTCATCGAATAAGGATCTTCTAGTTCTTCAATATTATTTTCTTCCTTTTTATTTTCTTGGTATATCATATCAAGGATTTTGATTTTTTCTTCAGGATTTTTTATTCTTTTAAGAACATCTTCCAAAGTCTTACTACTCAAGACATTAATCTCACTACTTTCTCCTGTATTAATCTCATTATCCTGAAATTGAGATATAATTCTATAAATCATGTCATCTGTTTTTTCTTCTTTACAGCAATTTTCACAATCCTCGGAATTTGAAGTTAGATCAGAATCATAATCGGTAGATTCTTCTGATTCAAAGATTTTATATAATTCGTTTTTTGTTCTTTCTTCAATATTTAGATTATTAATTTTCTTTTTGATATTTCTTCTTTGGTAGCATTTATTTGCCATGTGGCCTTTCTTTTTACATATATAACATGTTGGTGTCCAATTTTCTTTTCTAGTTTGCTTTCTCCTATAACGTTTTTCTCTTCTTTTCTGGAAATATTTATCCCTAGAAGATTTCTTATGATATATATAATTTTCTCTTCCTTTAGTTTCTTTAGTACATTCAATACCAAATTGTTCACAGAATTGACCCAATTGTCTTTTTTCTGTTAAATTATGTTTTTTTTAATTTGGTGATTTAGCTTTAATTCGTTGCATAGAGCTAATCCTTCTTGAACACAGACTCCTATAAGCCTGCCATAGGTATAATTATCATATAAAATCTGAACATTATCTCATCTGAGAGTTTTTCTAATTCTTTCCGCAAATAGAGGAGGAAGACCATCAATAAATTTTGATTTCCAATGAGGACTATTATTTTCTGGGAGCTCATAAACTCTGCTTAAGAAAACATCCTTATACCATCTAAATGATGTTAAAGTGTTACATCTTAGGCCATTTAATAATGTTCTTATTGTTTCAGAATTATCTGACCATCTTCCAGTAAAATGCTCTATAATTTTAACTATCAAAGTGTAGACAGTATCAGAGATATCTCTTTCATTTTCCTTTTTAACATGACTATAAATTTGAGCTTGATTTTCTGGTTTTATATAATTATCCCACCATCCTTTTAATTGACACGTAAATCCTGTAGTTATCATTTTACAAACAGTACTATCAGTATTTTGATTATTCTTTGCTATTGTTGCATACATCATCATTCGATGTGTCATCATATATATTTGCCTATCAGTGTATCCGTCTAGATTCCATTCATAAATGGATTTTCCATTATAGGAATTAGTGATCTCATATTCTTGCTCCTCATGGAGTACATCTTGAGGGGTTGGCCTAGGATAGTAAAACATTCTTTGCCTTGGTTTATCTGCAAATTTTGTATTATATGATCCGGATTTCCCTCTGTTGTCTAACTTTTTAATAGAATTAGTATCATCACTGAACTCTTCTTCTTCTTCTAAAGCATTTAATTCTGTTTTAGAAAGTTTTCTCTGATAGTTTCTATAAGTTGATCTAATCTTCTATTTCTAGAGGTGGTTGAATAGTTGGCTGAACTTTTATAAAATTGTCTTTTTTTTGTATTACTTGTTTCTCCTTTTTCATAATTTTGTTTTTCTATATATTTTTCAAGTTTGTTATTTGTTTCATGAAGGAGATCCGAAATATTTATGAGACACAAGTTTATATAATTGTTCTGTTTTATTATTTGGTTTATATGAAGAATAGTTGCTTGAAGAGAATCATTGCTTATTAATTTTTTAAAAGCAGAGAAGTATATTTCTCATTTTCTCTCTTTAGTTCAAAATCTTGTGTAGGAGGAAATACTGATTTTACAATAGTACCTGTGGCTAATTTGTAATTCTTTTCAATTATAGAAACATATTTCTGTGAATATTTATTAATGAACCAGATAGGAAATTCTATGATTTGTTGGACATTATCAAGATCTTTATAAAATTCTTTCTCAATTCTAAATCTTTCTTCTCTATGAAAAGATTCCATAAACCAATTTTTAAAAGGATTCCATTTTGCATTTCTATATTTTTTGCATATCTGCTTCCTAGCAGCAGATCCTGGACTAAAATCAAAAGATTTACTAATCATTTATAAATTAAAACTCATTTGAGAGACAGTATCATCCTCTCTTACTTGGTGATAAACACCTGAAACTAAATTATCGTTATTAATATTTAAATTTTCTACTCTATTAACTTTCATCTGAGAAGTAGAAGCTCTTGATGGTTCTGGAAATTATACTTTATAATCTAAGGGTGAAATATAAGATTTTGCAGATTTAGATTTTACAAATCTTTGTGAAATTGAATATAAATCATTTGAATCATTTTCTTCAAATTCTACCTCTGTATTTCCTTCAGGGGTTTCTATAAGTTTGCTTAGCCTATGTTTTATTTGTGGTTGTTTTTTAATTGCTTTATCTATGACCCATGTTTCAGGAAAGGTTATTTCTTCCCACTTAACTGGTCTCCTAATGGAAATATTTGATTTTCCATAATTTGTCTCTATTAGAATTGTTTCATTATTTTGTTTGTTTATTCTTTTGCATCTAGCATTCATAGTAGTCAACAATCTAAAGTATATTTTATAACAAATATAAATTATTTCTGATCCTAGAGCATAATTATAGCCATGAGTTTTAACATATAAAGTTAAAGCATCATCTACATTATGATCAGATAAAGATAGATGTAGGTCTGGGTATACATCAAAATATACCGGACCATGTGCTAAACTAGTCTCTATATATAGAGTTGTTTTTTACTTTCTTTTTTACATTACTATTTTGTGTTTCATATAACAACAATCATATGTAATAAAATCTCATCCATAACAAAAAAGATATTGATAAGGTCCGAGAAGAGTGAAATATAGGCAAATCATATGTCTATCCTTGGTGATAGATATATATTGCTTCTAGATAGACCTCCCTCTCTCATAAAACACATCTGGTATACCTAAAATACATAGTAATTCTAGAAAGTGTAGAAAATATAATGCCGAATATACTAACAATATTTATTAGTAGTCTACAAATAAGATGGCAGAAATGGTGATAATGTTGGCGTCATGTATGTCTGATCATAATTAAAGTCAACGTAACCAACTCGGTACAATCCGAAGGGTTACACGTTGGTATACGAATCGTATATGTTCACGAGTAAGTGGATTATTATTTGTGAAATAATAATAGTTTAAACCCGATGGACTTAATATTAATTACATTATTATTAAGAGTATTATAATTGTATAATCTTAACGGGGGCTTAATGTAAGATTACGTTTTATAGAAAGGAGATTAAGGTGCAAACCCTAATCACACTTTTTAACAAAACAAAACCCTTGCCTCCCTCCCCTAGTTCGGCCGACCCCATGCAATAGGGTCACCGCCGCCACCTGCTCGACCAAGCACCATCATCACCTCACCCTTGGCCGCTTCTACCTTCGGGTATCTTTTGCTCGGTTGTGAACTTCCTACTAGCGAGGATTCATTGTAACCCGCGTGTTACAATTCTAGTGTAGTCGTCAAAGGTTGATTACTAAAACCCACTATGGTTCTTTATTTATCTATTTGTTTATACGTGTATGACCTTGATCCTTATTGGGAATATTTTTTAGTTGGATTAATAAATCAAACATATAGTTTATATATAAAAATCGGCCGTGATTATATATGTAAATAATCGGCTCTTGTTAAAATATGTAAACCGCTTCCGCTTTAGTTTTGATACCATGATTCCCAACAGTGGTATCAGAGCCACGGTTACGCGCGTATAGATGATAAGGTTATAATTTTGATCTATGTTTTATTTGTCAAAAATTATTTATTTTTCCAAAAGTTCAAAAGCTTCTAGTTGTCTATGGATTGTGATGTGAATCGAGCCCTAGGTTATGACTCTTGTCATGGTTGTGTTTGTGATGGTTGTGGTTTTATTTTTTATTTGTACTTTTTTGTGGATATTAGATCCGATGTAATAGTATTTTTTATTTGAATTTCTTTTGTAGATATTGGATCCGATGAAATAGAAATGATTAGAATAGATTTGGTTTTATTGTATTTTCAAATTTATCATTGTAATCCTTCAAGTACAAGATAAAGATACCATAAAGATAGAGATTGTGGACCAAGTGGGAGTTTTCAAAAATAGCTTTTGTAACCCTTTAGACTAGTTTGTTTCGTTTCTGGCTAAAACGAAACAGGTGACCTATTAATGGCTCGATTTGTTTTTTTATTATGTTTTGTGGTTGTGTTTTATTTATTGTAAATAATCTAGATAACCCAAAATAAATAAAAAAATTCACAATCATGACAACAGTTTTATTAAAAAAAGTTTTATAAACTGAAAATTATATTTAATAAAAGAGTTTAATTAAAATCTAAAACATGATCATTCGCGATAAAACGACCAACATAGTTTAATAAGGTATTTAAAACTATATCATGTCGAGTGTGGAAATGAGTTATTCAAAATATTTTTTGGTAAATATTAAAATAAATCCCAAATTTTAAATTGATGTTTTATGCCACCCTTAACAAGTTAACACTTCATTCTAAATCGAACCCAAATGTTAGTGCTATACCCTGTATTTGGGCGTCCATCATGAAAGAAGGTAATCATTGCGTTTTCTGTGTAACATAGGCCGATGTTACTGTTAACAGTAAAGGACAAAACATCGCTTGTTTATCAAGTGGACATAGTTGGGGTTAAACATACATCGATTTTAAGCGATAACCCCAAATGGAGAGTTGTGTAGTAGACGCAATTAACAATCGTTGTTTACCTACATAATCATATCATTGGATAGTGCTTAAGCCTATTCACTGTAATTAGATGAATCGGGGTCTCATCTTAATTAAAATTTTGCTTTTGGGTCATAAAATTAAATGTTGATATTTAAAACATGGGTGTTTAACACAGGATGTGGTTTTCACATTTGTAATGCTTTGCAGTGACTAAGAAAGATTTGGAAGCTGAAACAGCGCGACCTGGAGGTCCATGTTGGCAATGGACAAAGAGTTGCTGTGAAGGCGATTGGAGAATACGTTCTTTTACTTTCTTCTGGTTTAGAACTTGTTTTGAACAATGTTTATTTTATTCCTATTGTTACTAGAAATATTGTTTCGGTTTCTGCTTTGCATGGACAAGGTTTCAATTATCGTTTTAATGGTGAATTTATTTCTGCTTATTTTAATGATGTATTTTATTTTGATGCAAAACTAAACAATGGAATCTATAAGATAGAAATCCAAAAAAATAACATATTATGCAACATCTCCCATAAAGGTAATAAGTTGGACTTTAATGATACGTATATGTGGCATTGTAGACATAGTCACATAAGTGAGAACCGTGTTAAACAACTCAAAATCAAAGGAATCCAAGATTCCAAGGGTTCAGAAACATTTGGCAAATGTGAATTATGCTTAAGTGGAAAGTTAACAAAAAAAACCTTTTTCAAATGTTGGAAAACGAGCTAATGATCTGTTGAGACTTGTACATACTGATGTATGTGGTCCATTCAGAACAATGTCAAGACATGGAGAAAGATACTTTGTTACATTTACTGATGATTTTAGTAAATATGGTTATGTTTATCTTATGAAGCATAAACATTAAACACTTGAAAAGTTTAAGGAGTACCTAAACGAAGTAGAGCATTTGCTAAATAGAACTATTAAGATGCTTCAATCAGATAGAGGCGGTGAATATCTTAGTCAGGAGTTCATCGACCATGTAAAGGATTGTGGAATAGTTTCACAACTCACTCCACTTGGAACACCACAACATAATGGTGTGTCTGAGTGGATAAATCGAACTCTATTAGATATGGTTCGATCAATGACGTGTCGAACAACCCTCCCACGCTCCTTTTGGAGTTATGTTCTGGAAACTATTGCCAGACTTGTGAATATAGCTCTAACGAATAAGGTTGACAAAACGCCTTATGAGATATGGCATGGAAAGAAACCTAAAGTATCCTATCTTAAAGTCTGGGATGTAATGCTTATGTCACTCTAGAATCTTCGGATAAACTAGATCCCAGAGGCGAGAAAGTGGTTTTCGTCGGATACGCTAAAAAGATCGGTTACCTTTTCTACCATCTCACTGAAAGTAAGATTTTCACTAAACGTAGAGGCACTTTCTTGGAGGAAGAGCTTTTGGCGCGAGGGATTGGAGAAAACCATGTGGATCTTGAAGAAATTCAAAAATCACAAGTGACTGATATGAAAACAGGTAATTTACGGCTCTTAATTATGCGCAAAACAAACATTAAGACAATTATAAGTATTCTTTAAGACGCAAATTAACTTAATAAGACCTTTGGAGTGTATAGGAACATCTAACCGGCTTTACAGTACGAGTCTGACGATCTACAGAAAACTGCTGAATATTAAACGGTAACGAACTGAAACTGAACAAAATACTGACAACGCCGATAAATACGAATTTTCTACAAATATTTTATACTTATAAATTTGTTTTTGCAAATTCACCGTGCTTTCGACCGTCACAAAACGCAAACGTTAACGAAAAACGCGACTATAGGAACGCACCGGAAACGAAACGGAAGCATCGGAGGCGTGTATTACCTTCAAAACAAAAATATTATAATATATTTAGCGTCCTAATCAAATTTTAGTACCCGCAGTTGAAACCGAATCGAAAAACGGATTAAAAGGAAGAGCGACACATTTTACACGATTTTTAACGTAACCGACGAACGAACGCGTCAAACATGACCATCGACACTATTTTACGTCATTTGATCTTGAAATGATGATTTATGATACTACGCGGGGCTCGGGTTAGAAAACAGGTTCGTAGGTGCAGACGAGCCACGTATAACATGAAAAGTGGGCTTGTGGGCCTTAGGCCCAAGCCCACTAAGCAAACCCTAAGTATTTAAAGGTACTAACCTTATCCACTCGTCATATTTTGAAAGCCCTATCTCCAAAACTCTCAGCCGCACCCCCTGTGTCTCTCTCCCTCTCGATTTCCTACCTACAAACACAAAGAACTATACCTTCCAAAACACATTTCACTCACACCTCCTGCCTTCTCTCGATCTCTTTCTTCCTATCTCGTTGGTCCGGCTAGCGGAGCCGGTTAACTGACCGGCTGGCGGTGGTGGTGTAGGTCCACTCGAAGGGTCAAGATAAACCTACTCCCTTGTTGTGTAACATACACACAAGTGCGAAATCCAAGTGTGTATGCGAACCAAGCCAAGAACACACAAATACAAGAAAGATTCAAAGATTAAAGCTCAATGTATTAAACCAGTAGAGTTTTGTTATAAAGATAATACAAGAAAAGCTCTCAACTATACTGGGTGTGCTCTCTGTAAAGTGTGCTGCAAGTGTGTCTATTTATAGCCAAAACCTACAGCAACTCCACGAAAGTTGTATCTGGGCCATGAAGAAATCCCAAAGCCCAACGATATACTAAAGTTATGAAAGACTAAGGATTCTTCGTGACTGCCATGCATGCACAACATGACGAAATACCAAGGTTATTTGTTGACCTTTTCAAATGCATGAATTATGTTCTTCGTTGACTTCCTTGATGGATTCTTCGTCATATTTATTATTGCATGCATGTTCTTCGTTGACTACCATGCAGAGATCAGTTCATGCAAGATTCAATTTATACATGTGACATCATGATGATGTTCGTTCTCGTATCGCGAATGTCGGGTCGTACGACATAGGAACATCATCAACTTTGGTCATGAACTGAGCTGAACTGAGCCGAGCTGAACCGAACCGAACCGAGCTGCATCCACACAAATATGCATAAAAAAACTCCCCCTTGGATGTTGCTCATGATGGTTCGTTCTGCACACTGTCGGATCTTCAGATGTCTTCACTTGTCACAGTCAGGAGGTGCATCAGCAAACTCCCCCTTGGATGTTGCTTGTGAGACGTTAATCTTCAAATCTTTAGATCCTTGTGGTGTTGATGAGTGGTCAGCTACTAATTGATCTTCTTGGTCCACTGAACGTAACCATGTCGTGTCTAAACTTTACGGCTTGTCATCTGACATGTTTTCTTTGTCTTTAGCTGGCTTAGATGCTGCATCTGCACACACAACAAAGCTAAATGCGTAATGAGAACAACCGCTAAGAATATAATCAATCTCAGAGAGTTTTCAACCGAAAATCTCACTAAGAGTCGATTGCAAACAAAATAAGCACACGACACACATGTGACCAACTTTCAATCAACTACCGACCTACAACAGTTTGAAAGTTTAAAAATTTGATCAATTTTAGATTTGAACTTTCAAAAGTTATTAACTTCGACCGTTTATGAAGATGCAATTGTTTTAGATTTCGGTCAGGTTTCAGGAGGATAAGACTCGAGATCCAACATCGAGCAATCAAAAATAAATTAGAAATAAAATATTTTTGGTTTTTATAAGGTTTATATTAAAACACACCTAAAATAATTTTGGTATTTTTCATTTTTCAAATGGAAAGACGGAAAGCAATAAATAAATATTTACAGACATTCTTTTTGCGAGTTTCGAGGATAAGAGAATCATATCAGTGTACGGTCATGCCAAAACACTCTTGTTGTTCAATTAATTATCATTTCGGTAAGCATCTTATAACGATTATCGGTATTGTTGTCCACATAAGCTCAACTTATCAGATGTAATCATATGACTTGGGGATACGTTAAGGTATGATTTATACTTACCGACCTGTGTTCATCCACTCACGACACATTTCCGTATCAAGGTATGCACGAGAGTTCATCTTACTGAGTATACCGTTTATCATCTGTTTTCAACGTATATAACGTGAGATACTCACTTATTCGAGGATGAATACAAGCCCTATGTGATTAAATCACTTATTAATGAGGAACTTGATATTCGATGCATGCAGGGCATGAGAGCAAGTCCGTGAACAGGTTAGTACCATCGTACCGACAAAGAGACGAACTTGACTCTCAGATGATAGATGTGATTTAGAATCACTTATTCCGGAGTGAATGTGATATTTTTATCACTTATTGATGGTCGTATGCATCATGTGTTATATACATGTATGTATGATATGTACACGTATGTATGGTATCATGGAAGTTCTAGACTTGCATCCCCGTTGTTTTCGGAAAAAGAATCAACCATAATACCTAGATGATAAACAGCATAAAGACCACGTATCTCAGAACCTCGGCAATCTATCAAACGAAATTTCGGTACCAAGACCATATGCCAATGAACGGTTCCCACACAGTCTTTAGTCGATTAAGTTTATATTACCCTACACACTTTAAAATGATTGTGAGCCTACCGATATATCTTATATAGAGCTAGTTATCATTTTTCATTTTAAGTTCAAAGAGGTTTCGACAGACCATTCGAGATCAACGTGTCTGGTCAAGAGTGTTGTATGAGATTTTAGTAATCCGTAAAGCAGCTTAAATATCGACAAAGATATGAGAGACTAGAAATTCAAAACCGTAATCCCGCAACTACTTCATGCATTGCCAGGAATCCGAGTGCTCTCCCAAGCTGGATATCCACCTGGTGTGGATTTCAAGGTCGATTTTGTAACTGCCTCAATTAACTCAAAAATCTCTTACACAACAACAAGATGATAAACCTCCGGGTCCGACTGGTAAGTGGCAAATGGAGCATGAGGGAAAGCTTATACACATCATCATTAGTCGATCCATACATGATGTCTTCCACATGCTGTTGCACCAACAAAGGTCTTCATCTTTCTCTTTGAGAAATAGTGTGTGGTTGTTCAATCCATGCCAAGGTATCCACACACCCGGTTGGTTTGATCAACAAACACATTTTCTTCAACACCCCGTAGAGAAATGCACACACTGCACGTTCATCTAGTAAATCTGAAACTTCTTGTGGAAGATATAAGACATGAATCTTTGAAAAACTTCTGACCTGTAGCATGCACGTACACTTCATTTGAATCTATCCTGTTGACCCGATCCAAGCCTTCAACAATCAAACTTTGGCATGTTTTTCATTTTTTCGAAGTTTTCAATTTCTTTCATCAAACTTTCTTCATTCATCGGACATTTTTGTCTTCTTTTCTTTTTCTCTCTCCATGAAAGGCAACAACATTCTCCTAGATGTAACAATGTTTCGGAGCCTTATGTCGCTAATCTTGTGTATGGACGCTCCACTATCAACAATCCTAAGACTATCAATAGTTCCTCCTGGAACATCCTGCACACTCATTCAGAGATTAGTTGGAGAGGGGGACCCAAGCCTTCATAGACTTGGGTCTCCCGTCATCATCGAGGATTGTAACTTCCATTTCCCAATGATTCGGAATTGATGGAGCTCCCCCTGAAATAGTTACCGATTTTGGTTTACAAATATGTTTCTGTTTTTCATTTTTAACATCTGATTTAACAGAATCTGTTTGGATAACCTCTAGTTTCAAAGCCTTTTCAACTTCCTTTCTTTGTTTCTTTTTCTGTTTCATTTCTCGTTGTTTAACAAGACGAAGGTCCTGTTTTGGTGAAACAGATCTTGTATGCTAACTGTTACCACAGGGGGCATCAACTTTTGCCTTTCCTTTCATGAGATATGGACAGCTTCTAACAATGTGCCCATACTCACCACATTCAAAACATGATCTCCGCTCAACAAACCTCAGAGTATCATAATTGTAAGAGCTTGATCATGAACTTCTTGATCTTGAGGTACTTGGTCCTACATCACAACAGTTTGTGTGTTGTGTGTAGTTGTTTTGACTATTTCTTTTGCATAACAAAATCTATGTTGGATTTGTTTTCAAAAGATTCAATTTTATCAGTCCCTCGGGATTTCACGAAGTTCGCCTTCTGAACCTTCTTCTTGTTTTGGCTTTGTTTGCCTTTTCCCTTTCCTTGGGTAGCTTGATTTTGCTTTCGTTGATTGTTTTGTGGTTGCAATTTTTGATTTCCGTATTTCTTTCTAACTTCAGATTTTAAGATAGGAGCACACTGAGTTACTACAACTCATGGGCTCGACTTTCCCAAAAACTTACTAGTAGAATCCTCGAAAACTTTATCAATCAAGGATTGATTGATATTTTTTGATTGGGAAATCTTTATCTGAATTTATTTTATTAGAACCAATTAATGTGTAAAGCAAGTTCACGCTTTCACAACTCTCAGCAGAAGATTCAAATGGTTTGGCTGTAGAAGTCACAAACGGTTTTGCAGGTGGATCACAAAGAATGTGATTTTCGAGAGGTATGTTTTCCTCTTTTGTTACCGTTTCTAACTGTTCAGGTTTGTCCTCATCCGACTCGTCATCTGAACTACCATAATCCTCAATAATGGGAGGACTTTGATCATTCACAGACTTTGAGTCATTGATGCCATCCGATTGATTTTGATTTGAGGATGTGCCCTTAGTGAACCCTAGACCAGCTGTAAATTCATCAAAATATAAAGGAACGATGGGTTCAAAATGGGGCATATCCTCGTCATCAGGCATTTTGGTGTAGTTGTGTCTAACCGGGGGAGGACAAGCCTTATTACCAATGCACTTAACATCACCCTTCTTCTTTTGAACATCGATGATATGATCCAAAACATATCTTAAGTTAGAGTAACTGTCCAACTTGAGTTTGATTGCATCATGTTCACACTTTGCACATGCCAACTCTTTCTTTGTTTCCTCAAGCCTGTTAATCTAATTGTTAATCGATGTTTATTTTCTCAAAACATTCTTTGTTAACTCAGATACATCTTTCCTTAAGGTTTCAATTGTTGTCTTAAATTCCTTTTCATTTTTCTTAAGAGTTGTGTTTACCTCAGTGTACTTTGTCAAATCTACAGTCATACTCTGATGATGTTTCTTGTTGTGATCAAATCAACCTTCTAGCTCTAAGTATTTACCTTTTAAAACCATACATTCAACACACTTAGGCAAGATAAGTTTGTCGAAACTTACCTGACTGGATTGGTAATCCAAGCGGGCCATGAATGCAGCACGAAGAGTAGAAGATCCAACTTCTGAGAGATGCTTGGAAAACTTATCAGATGACCCTTCAGTTTCGTGCTCCAAAGCTGCTTTATCGTTATCCATCGATTCAGTTTCAGTATTCACATCATCTACCTCAGCACCAACATCTTCAGATCGATCTTCACTTGAAGTCGATCCTGCTTCATCTGAACTGTTGCTATCCCATGAACTGTCATCATTTCTGGAAATTCTTGATCACTATCATTCTTTGCAATCTCAGCATAGTATGTAGTGCCTCCTCCGCCACTGTTTCCCAATTGAACAGACCAATCACAACCTTCATCTGTCTGAATAATCAAAGCTCGGTTGAAATTGTTTGCGGGAACAATTGCTCTTTCGTTGTTACAACTTAATTTCTGTTGAAAGGATATTGATTCCCTTGTTGTGGAGGCTTCTTGAATTCTCTTTTAAAATGCCCTTTTCTCTGCAGTTGAAACAGGTAACCTTTCGTTTATTAAAACCTTTTGGAGTATCCTTGTTGCTCTTTAGATTATTTCTTCTTGTTTTCTCCATAAAATCTTTTGCTCTTCTCACTACACTTGCAAACGCCCATTTGATATCAATCAACTCCAACTCCTCTTTATAAATTTGTGCATAGTCTTCACTGGTTAGATTGATGTTGCCAATTTGTCCAGCTACCAATCCACAGTAAGAACTCACCAAGGTGTTTAGAAGCTCCCTTTGTTCTTTGGCAACTTCCACACTTACCTTAGATAAAGTTGATGTATCGAGTCTGATGGTGTTAGGGTTTGAAGGTTGAAAGTTGTTACCATAAAAAGTTTGTTGTGGAACTTGTGGTGTAAGATCTCGTGGTTGAGGAAGAAAGCCTTTTGGATCAAATGCTTGGCCATAGGTCTGAGCAATTAAACCAACAGATTGATCTGGTTTAGCTGGTGGTAGAAATGGGTTTGTATTTGACATAAATGCTATTTGAAGCTTCGGTTGCTAACTTGTACTTACACCTGTGTTAATACCTCCAAAATACATCTATGGGTTTTGTGGAAATGGAATTCGTTTTGCTTTACGAACTTCTTCTTCATTTTTGTTATCAAGTTTCTGAACAAATTCGTAAATGCTGATTACATCCAAAACACCGGTATGCTTCAGCAACTCAATGAATTGACTCCACTTAGGTGGTAAAGTATCAGCAAAACGCATGGCAATCTCTTGTTGTGATGTGCTAACTATAAGCACATCTGACTAAGAAAATGATAGAACCGAGTTTTCATGTCACTTAGTGTTTCATTCTCCATGAACAAAAACCCTTTAAACTCTTTCTTTAAAAGATCATGTCGGATCTTTCTCGTTGCTGCATTTCCTTCCCCTCTTGATACCAAAGTGTCCCACAAAGCCTTCGTATCAGTACAATACATAAATTGATGATAAATATCCTTGTGAAGTGCTTGTGTAAGAATAGCAAAAGCCTTCTTCTCTAGATCATAAGCCTTCTTATCATTCTCGTCCAATCCTGCTAGAGAGGTTGAATTTGATACTACTTATTCCAGAGATTCTTTGAATGAAGTAGTAAAACACGTCCACAACTCGGTATTCTGACCAAGAACATACGTATGAAAACGAATTTTCCATGATGGATAACCTTTCATGTGATTCAACTTTGGTGGACGGTTGTTACTTCCGGTTTCACTCTCACTAATGAGAAGAGTTTGAATGCTTTGATTTTGATTCGAAAAACACGCCCATTGATTAGCGGTAATCGTTTGTTGAGGTATTAAAGATTGTACCCATGAGGTTGTGGAGCTAGTTTGTGATGAATCATGGCTTGCACTTGAGCTACTACCCCAATCCCAAGGATTTGTACCCATTTTAGACAAGTTTAAAAGGAATTAAAAACCTTCCGTGAAAAAAACAAAAACTTACAAAAACCACGAAACACTAATGTTCACAAAATATAGTGTTTTAAAGCCTTCTGTGAAAGAAAACAATTTATGTCCATGAAATACTTAAATACTTGAGAGATTTACAAGAATCAAAGAATTGCAACCCATGAAGAATTGTTTTCTAAAATCCACAAAAAAAATTCTGAGCCCAAGTCCACGAGCTATCTTGAAATGTCCAATGTTTTTCGTGAAACTGAAATGGTGCATAAAGGTCCACGAATAACTTGTTCCACAGCCCACGAAGAATAGACTAAGCCCAATTAGATTAGGTTTTTCGTTGATATGATGAAATACATGTTTCGTGAATATGGTTGACAAGAATAAAGGTCCATGAAATACTTAGTCTCACGAAAGATTGACTAAGTTGTGATGTCACAAAGCACTAGTCCACGAAAGATTGTTGATTCTTTGTCCATGAAGAACAATGGACGAAAAACCCAAAGCAAGTTTCGTGAGTGCTATGGTTTTTGTGAAAATGGTTCTTCAAATAAGTATGATTCTTCGTGAAAAGGTGAATTTGTCTTTTGTGAAATGTTTCGTGAAATGGTTGGTAAACAGTTTCCTTTTTAAGAAGAATCTGGTTTCTAACTTTGGAAAGTAGGTTGGAGGTTATCAAAATTTAGTTAAGCAACAAACATTTAAAAAACACACTTTTCCAGAAAAGTTTTAAGCTTATCTTTTCAAACAAGAATATTTCGGTGACTTTTCCGGCCAAACACTTCACCAGAAAAGTTGGCAAACAAAATTTTTGCACGAAATTTTAAGAAAAACCGTATTTTAACATGTCTCCATGTGTTTTAACAAGGTTTTTGTTAAAAATTACTGTAAACAACAACTTTTTCTCAACCTTTAACCCATTTTTCTTGTAAAAACTTGAGTTCCTTGTTCAAGTTCAAGAAAAACACCCAACCTATGTTCAAAAACACGCCAAAATGGTTGGGTTTCCACAAGGAAGAGAGCTAAAGCTCTGATATCACTTGTAGGTCCACTTGGAGGATCAAGATAGACCTACTCCCTTGTTGTGTAACACACACACGAGTGTGGAATCCAAGTGTGTATGGAAACCAAGCCAAGAATACACAAATACAAGAAAGATTCAAAGATTAAAGCTCAATGTATTAAACCAGTAGAGTTTTGTTACAAATATAATACAAGAAAAGCTCTCAACTATACTGGGTGTGCTCTCTGTAGACTGTGTTGCAAGTGTGTCTATTTATAGCCAAAACCTACAGCAACTCCACGAAAGTTGTATCTAGGCCATAAGAAAGCTCAAAGCCCAACGAAATACTAAAGTCACGAAAGACTAAGGATTCTTCATGACTGCCATGCATGCACAACATGACGAAATACCAAGGTTATTTGTTGACCTTTTCAAATGGATGAATTATGTTCTTCGTTGACTTCCTTGATGGGTTCTTTGTGTGATTTATTATTGCATACATGTTCTTTGTTGACTACCATGAAGAGATCAGTTCATGCAAGATTCAATTTATACATGTGACATCATCATGATGATGTCATGATGATTTCATCACGCATTAAATTCGTTCTCGTATCGTGAATGTCGGGTCATACGACGGAGGAACGTCGTCGACTTTGGTCTCGAATGGAGCTGAACTGAGCCGAGCCGAACCGAACCGAACTGAGGTGCATCCACACAAATATGCATCAACAGGTGGTTTTCCAGCAAATGACACCCCCAATCCTTCTTCTTCATGTACCTGTTACCCACAGCCCCACACACCTCGAAGCTTGTTGAGAGAGAGAGAGAGTGAGACGCGGAAAAGAGAGTTCGGAGAGACAGAGAAGAGCGGCGAGGAATGATGGCTGAAGACGAAGAGGTCAACGGAAGTTGCCGTCCGGTAACGATGGTGGGGGTCCGACGATGAAGATGATGAAGATTTCGGTGGTGGCCGACGGCAGCATTCGTCGTCGGATCTACGTCGTCGGGTTTCGTTTCAGCAGTGACGGTGGTTCTGCACGGCAGCAAGGCGGCGGCTGTGGTGGTGGTTATACAAGTTTCAGGTCTTGGTTCGGTCCGGTCTTCGCCGACAATAAGTTCAGTTCAGGTTTGAGTGTTGTTTGTTTCGTAGGACAAGTCAAATCCGGTGACTCGGGTTATTATGATTCCAGTTTTGGTTCGAGGTTTGGTTCTGATTTCGTTTCTAGTTCAGTCAACGCTAGTCAACAGCAGGTGGGTCTGATTCGGGTCATCAGTTAAACTGGTCAACGAGCATTCGGATTTCGGTTTGATTCGGTCAAGGGCGGTCAACAGCAGATTGGTTCGGTTTGGATTTCTAGGAACGAGTCAAGTCGGTCAAACCGAGTCAACTCAGTCAAACTGGTCACCACAGTCAACCTATTCGACGGAACGACACAAAGATTAGTAAAGATTGACGACGTGATTTTTATTTACGATGTTATATAGTTTTTATATTACACGTCAAAACGAGATCGAACCAAATCGGATAATGAAATCGTTATACATAAATTTTGCGGATTCTTATATTATCTTGTTCATATAACTTGATTATACATATATATTGTTGAATAATTGTTGAGTTTTGAAAAATAACGACAACTTGTGTTGTCGGGGCTATAAAAAAACAGAGAAAACTCTGCTCGTTTTTCGTGGAATTTCATAAAACGAAACGTGTTTATTTATAAGAATGAAAGTAATTTTTATAAAAATAAATATAAAGGAATATTTATGTCGACAACACTTTATAACTTACCACGAACGAGTCGATACTTTTCAACAGACGCGATTTACTAGTTAACGGAACGCGAAACTTTTTGTTAAACAAGTATAACTATTTATGTTGTTTCAAAACAACGATAACTCGGATTCATTTAAATAAATATAATTCTTATATTTATTTCAAACATCGAAATTCGGAAATTCTTTTATAAAATAAATATAATCAATTATATTTATTTCAACATAAAAAACTCAGACATCTTTTATAAAATAAATATAATTATTTATATTTAGTTCAAACATTAAAAAATCGCAAAGTTCTTTTTATACAATAAATATAATTATTTATATTTATTTCAAACGTATCGTAATCGACAATTTTATAAAATAGATATGATTATTAATTATATTTATTTTAAACTTCCACAACCTGGAGATCTTATAAAATAAATATAACTTTAATATTTATTTCAAACGCCTAAATGGCATACGATATATCAACGTACGATTTTCACATATTATTAACCAAGTTATTGGTTTACAAATAAACGACAAGTCAATTATAACAACTTATAATTATATGTAATTATGTTGATAATTATATACGAGACGCAATACATCATACGAGTTGGTAATATATTATTTTCATACCAATATTTGTTACGTACACGGAAGACCATTCGGGACGACTAATACGACACAGTAAGTATATCTTATATATGTATATAGGGTAAGGTTCATGCGAGAACCACCTTTATTGCGAGAACCAATGTGAACACAACCAAAAATACCTAACCCCCACCCCCCCCCCCAAAAAAAACTTAACCCCCCCCCCCCCCTCAAGCTAAATGCTAAAAACTAACCCCCCCCCCCCCCCCCCCAAAAAAAAAAAAAAAACCTAACCCCCCCCCCCCCCTCAAGTTAAAATGCTAAAAACTAAACCCTCAAAAAAACCTAAAAAAATCTAACAAAAATAAAATAAAACACAAAAAAAAAATATTTTTTAATATTTTTTACATTAAAATCGCTACTTTTAGTAGGCAAAAAAAATTTCAAATTTTTTTTTGCTACTTAAAGTAGGGATTTTTTTTTAAATATTTAAAAAAAAAAGTTTGTGTGTTTTTTAGCTATTTTTAGGTATTTTTAGTTGTGTTCACATTGGTTCTCGCAATAAATGGTGGTTCCTAACGGATCCTTCTCCTATATATATATATATATATATATGTACGCTAAACCTCTCAGAAACTAAGTACTTCCAAGACTTAGTAATTATCGACGACATTAAATGAAACTTAACAAGTATATCTTTTTCGTTTCTTCCAAGTTAACAACATACCATGGAATCGCTCGGTTAGCGATTCGGTAGAGCTCGGTGACACATAGTTTAGCTACAACATTTATTTAGAAAATTATAAGGTATTCCGTGTTAAGAATGTTATATATTGCATGCTAGCGAGTCACATTTGGAAATGACATTATGGATGCATATGTAGCTAGTGTTGCACAAGGATAACTTTTTTTACGGTTTTACATTTTTATAAATGTTTTCGGGGTGGAAAGACATGCATGTTTTGCAGAAACATACGAGGTTTTCGATGAACAAAAATTACATATTTCTAGACATGCACGTATTGCAAAAACATACAAGGCTTTTGATGAACAAAAATTAAATATTTCTAAACCATGCTACAAAAAATTTTTAACTAACACAAATGGTTTGTGAATTTCCATGAACTCAAATTGTTTACGAAAAATTATGCAAAACATACCGGTTTTTACAAAAAAAAAACATAAGCAAAATGCATGTGCTAAAGACTAGTGATGGGGTTGGTCCTAGTTACAAGAGGATTGGGTATCCTACATACAAACAAGGGGACTGGTTGGTCCTGCACACTAGCAACGGGACAATGTGTCATAGATACAACCCACAAATCTTGCATGCACCTTAAGGCCTTCATCTTAAGGACTGGATTATCCTACATATAACTCACAAGCTCATGCGGGCATGTTGTGATTGTCATGCGTGGACATTTAAGATTATACACGTTCTACAAATACAAAGTTTTACAAACATAAAGCATTACAAATACAAAGTTTTACAAACATAAAGCATTACACATACGAAGTTTCACAAATACAAAGTTTTCAAATAACATGTCAAAGAAAATGATTTTTATTTCTTTTTCTCAACAATATTTTAAAAACTAGTTATTTAAAAAGATTTATATAAAATCTTTTTCAAACAAACTATGAACTCGCCAACTTTATGTTGATTTTTTGCATGTTTTTTCTCATGTTACATTTTCAAATTATGGCACAGTTGGAATAGGAGAACCATGGGGATTCGAGTACTTAGTGGGCGTTTGCTTTCTAGAAGTCTTAGCATTATGTGCTTCCGCTGTGCAATGAAGATACCAGTCAGATCACGCCAACTCTAATTTTAGTGGGTATGACAACTGAACCAGTTGTTCAGACAGAACCAGAAGTAATTGGTCCAGTTATTGAAGTTGAGCCTGAGAGGACTCAAGAAACAACAGAAACACCAAGTGTTCAAAGAAGTATTAGGGATCATCGTGCACCTGAAAGGTATAACGATATCTTCATGATTGGTGAAGTTGAACCTGCTACTTACAAAGTTGCAATCTTAGATTCAAAATCCAAGAAATGGCAAGAAGCCATGAATGAAGAGATGCAATCCATGTATGATAACCAAGTCTGGGATTTAGTTAATCTTCATATCGAATGTCAAACTATAGGAAACAAATGGATCTTCAAGAAGAAGACCGGCATGGATAGAAATGTGAAAACCTACAAAGCAAGGCTTGTAGCAAAAGGGTTCACTCAGACTCAAGGAATTGATTATGAGGAAACTTTCTCGCCAGTAGCCATGCCTAAGTCTATTAGAATTCTACTTGCCATTGCTGAGTATTATGACTATGAGATATGGCAAAAGGATTTCAAGACCACGTTCCTTAATGGACACTTACATGAAGATTTCTATATGGTTCAACTAGAAGGTTTTGTCGATCCAAAAAATCCTAATAAGGTGTGCAAGCTGAATAAATCCATCTATGGTTTAAAGCAAGCATCTCGCAGCTGGAATCTCCATTTTGATCAGAAAATAAAAGAGTTTGGTTTTATTAAAAACGAAGATGAACCGTGTATTTACAAGAAATCTAGTGGGAGCTATATCACTTTTCTCATTCTGTATGTAGATAACATACTAATCATTGGAAACAATATCCCTATGCTAAAATATGTTAAGTCTTAGTTGGGTAAATGTTTTGCAAAGAAAGATCTTGGTGAAGCCGCTTATATTCTAAGAATAAAGATTTATAGAAATAAATCAAAGCAGTTATTAGGTTTGAGTCAAAGTACATATATTAATAAGGTCATACGACGCTTCTCAATGCAAGACTTAAAAAGGGGGCTCTTACCCGTGGCACATGGAACCATTCTTAATAGCGAGCAATGTGTAAACATTGAAGAGGAAAAGAAGAAAATAGAAAGATTTCCATATGCTTCTTCTATTGGTTCTATCATGTACGCCATGTTATGTACTAGACCTGATGTGCCGTATGCTCTTAGCATGACGAGTAGATATCAACAGAATCCAAGAGGGAGTCACTGGGCTACAATGAATAACATTCTTAAGTACTTAAGAAGGACTAATGACATGTTCTTAATATATGGAGGACTGGATGAGGAGCTGTCAGTTAAGTGTTATACGGATGCAAGCTTTCAGACTGATCGTGATGATTCAAGGTCACAGACGGGATATGTTTTCATTCTGAATGGTAGGGTTGTTACTTGGAAGAGCTCGAAGCAAAGTGTGGTTGCTCAATCCACCTATGAATCGGAATACAATGCTGCATCAAATGTTGCTAAAGAGGCTGCCTGGATGAAGAAGTTCATTGCTGATCTCGACGTTGTGCCTAGCATAAAGAAACCGATTGAGATGTTGTGTGACAACACTGGTGCCATTGCTCTTGCAAAGGAACCAACTTCGCATCAAACCACAAGGCATATACTCAGAAAATTCCACTATATTAGAGAGATAATAGATCGTGGAGACATCGTAATAAACAAAGTTCATACGGATCTAAATCTGGCTGACCCCTTTACTAAGCTTTACCTCAAGCTAAACATGAAGAGCATGCTGAAAAGATAGGGCTTAGATTTACTAGACAGGGGGCATGATCGGTAATTAGTATTGATGTTTTAGTTTTGAACTACAACAGTTATATTGAATAGTTATTTGATTTATTGGTTAAATGCAAGTTTAATTATTTTGTAACTGTGTTCGTTATTTGTTTATTTAAATCCTTGAATAAGTGTATTCTAAAATATCCGTAGTTAATCAAATTACATGGGAATGAATTTGAATGTAAGACTATTGTGAATTGAGATGATTGTATTCATGAGATGAATAACTTAAGGGTTTGAGAATCAAAATTCACAGATATCACTAGGGAATGATATTGGATGTTACTCGCTTCAAAACGATCTCCATGGATCTAAGTCATGAGATTTTTTTATATTGATATGTTCAATCTGTCCTTTTTCCTTGGGCACATATTAAATTTGTTGGGATTGAACCCTATCAAAGGAACAGTTGATTAAAGCCAAAACTGGAGCAGATAAGTGGATTCACAATAAGCAGTTGTTTGCATCAGTCTTTCCCCTTGAAAGTGGCCTAACACCTGATGTCCTCTAAAGTACTGCCCTTCTACAACAACGGCTGATCCACATCAACTGTTGAAGACCAATCACTGATGCTCACTCTACTGCTATGGTTCAAGTACTGCTGAAGACACAAAGCACTGCTGGGGCTAAAGCGGTGGAATGAAGAAGCAGTAGTTAGACTTGTATTTGTGTTTATTCATTGTAATCAGTTGTTAGATAGCAGTGTTTGTAATAGTCAGTGGTTAGAGGTTGTTAGGAGGTTATATGTCACTTTCATGGTGACGTCAGCAAAGATGCCACAGTGGTTTGTTCTGTACTATAAATAGAACAGTACCGTGTACTGTTCTATTAGTTCTCTTCTTCACCAAGTCATTCTATACGAACAATCACTGTAAGCTCAGGCTGAGGGGGAGACTTTGTGCATGCATGCATTAGTTTTGAGTATTGTAATCAAATACAATCATTTGACTCTATGTTAAACATGTTTGCTTAGAATTGTTCTCTCTTTGATTGTGTTGAAAGTTTATTCATCTATTTCCACTACAATTTGTAGGATCGTTTTGACGACCAAATGAGTCAATCAGAGGCAATACACAATTGTTTGAGAGGCGGAAACAAACAAACATTCTAGAATCAGTAAAGAATTGAGTAGAAACAGAGTAATTCACTTTAAAACAAGCTTCTCATTCAAAATAGACTTGATTACACGGTGGAATTTCAGCAGCACTTCGTTACACACTAGCTAATTCCGTACCAAATGAGAAGCATCACCCACCTATATATAGGCTACTGATTCCGTTTGAAATGACCATGTGTCATTTCAAGCTGAATTACCACAAAACACATAAATTTACACTTTAGACCCCTGTACACACTACATACATGACCTAGACTGATAGACGTAGGCTATAGACATTATGCACCAACAAACTCCCCCTTGGATATTGCCGGAGTCTTCAGTCTGGTCTTCAGCTCTTTACAGCGACTTGAACTTTTCTTCTCTTGCCTTAGGCTTTCTCCTCAATGCACTTTTTAACTTTTCATTTTCTTGAACAACTTTCTGTCTTTCTTCTTCTTGTTCTCTCATGAATTTGCCACGCAGCATTCTATCTCTTTCCTCACGTTCCTTCTTTTCTTTCTCGGCTTTTAGAGCCTCTTCTTTCTCAATCTCTCTCCATTTCGTTGACCATTTGCTTTCAGCATTTATACCCTTCTGGAAGCAGATAGAAACAAGTTTCTGAAATTGCATTGCTTGCTCTCTATCTTCAGCTTTGAATCCAATCTTGTTCACAAACAAGCATTCAATATCTTTTGCCGAGCAATTGACCAACCACAAAGGATCATATACAATGATGTATCTGATTTCACTTTCAACCTTGTACGTAATCACAGCTTCAGTTGTCAGACAACTGTACACCCAATACATAAAGCCTTTGTAAAATTCTTGCTCCATTTGTGGCAAAGGAATATTCTTTAACACTTTTGGCTTCTTTATCTTCAAGATTGTTTCTTCATTTGCAGTTTCAGGATTTACTCTTCTCACCTTCTTTGGTTGATGTGGTTTCCAGTGTTGAAAATCTCTAAATGCTTCAAACTTTATCAACCCCCACATAGGTATGTCATTCTTTCTAATCGGATAATCCAAAGTTCATACTTTCGCAAGCTCTTCTACATCCCACCAAGGTAATGACATGATATCATGAAGGAATGCAAAGTACTGAACACCATATTCTCGACGAATGGCATAAGCATTAACCTGTGGTAGAAAGCCCCAACTGATTATATCACCCAGCGAAACATCTCTATCTCTTTTGTAGAACTTCAGTGGGCGTTTGAATTTTCTTTCATTACTCTTTCGAAACCATTTCTTTCTTCTTTCTGTGCATCTTTCACTGTACCATAAAAATTCTTATCTTTCAAAATCTCTTCTACTTTCCTTCTCAATTCATCGATGTTCTCTTGACTGAAAAATTCGACTAACGTTGGAAAATCAGAAGTATCCACATCCACATTCTCTTCATCACTGCAATCCTCAACCTCAACCCTATCATAAAGATCAGCATCCTCCACATACTTGTACTGATACTCGGGCTGCTGGTTGATATCGAATTGATTTAATTCATCTTCGAAATCAAACTTGAAGTTCGGATCATCAATACGCGTCAATTCAATAATATCATTCATGGTGTAAGTGTGCCTGATCTCTCCTTCCTCTACATCAGGCTCCAGACGCAGAATTAACTTCTCTACTTCATCAACACTTTGATCAACATTCTCCCCCTCACCATCAGCATTCTCTGGCTCTTCATTTGCATCATCATGCAAATAATCATCGACTTTCTCTTCATTTGACGCTTCAGTGACTTTAATACCAGAAGCACCCTGATCACCATCATCATTATTATCATCACTAGAACTACTTACAGAAAACACATCATCATCTGCATCACCCTTTTCAAGATCATCATCTTCTTCATCTTCATCATCTTCATCAACATCTTCATCATCATTATTATCAACATCCAATAATACATCCTCTTCAAAAATAGCAGAAATTGCAGAGATTGGACGAGGATTTGGTACAGTTGATAGAACAACTGCTCTTTTAGTAACTTCAGAAGACCCTTCTACACCTTTACCCTTATTCTTCATATCTGCATCAATTGCAGCTTGATGTTGAGCTCTAACCTCTTCAATTTTGATTTCATCAAACTTCTGTTCAACAGACTTTCCGAGCAAATTTTCTAACACTTTATTCAACATGTACATCTCGTGTTCTTTCTGTGCCTTCACAGCCTCAAGCTCTTTGTTCTTCAATTCGAAATACTTATTTTTTTCATCTCTGCAAGATTTTTCTTCTAGCAATTCTGCAATTTAAACTTTCATTACATCAATTTCAGTTTCATCAGCTTCAATCTTTTTCAGCAATGACGAGATCTCAGCTTCAACTGTTTTGACACACTTTTCGAGCTTCTTCTCACGATCCAACACCTTTTTGTTTTCAACCAATAATTCTTCAACTTTCTTTTCCAATTTCTTTACTTGCTCATCATTCACAAAGCTGAAGTCACCAATCTTTTCTAGAGCAATATTTTCAGGAACACGTGGGAAATGTTTGTATCCAGAAGAACTCAGAGTGGTTTGTATCGGTGGTTGTGTGGATGGTGGTGTTTGAAGAATATGAGGTGAATTGATAATCGGTTGTTCATGTTGTGGTGGTGAAAGATGTGGTGGTGGTGATGATGGTTGTGGTGGTGATTGATGTGGTGTAGGTTCAGGTGGTGGTGATGATGGTTTACTGGGTTCCTGGATAGGTTTCTTGTTCAGCAGGATCTTCAACGTCTTTTTCACCTTTGGAGTTACAACACTTTTCTTGCAGAAGCTTTCTTTCTGCCTCCAGAAGTAGGTGGCGTTTGAACATCTTCTTGTGAAGGAGTATACTCATCATCATCTTTCTCCTTTCTTCTTTTTCTTTTTAACTGCCTCTCCTTCTCTATCTCAGCTCTAATACGTTCTGTACGTTCATTTTCGTCAATCTCTGAATCAGATGAACTTGTTGTACTTTTGTTTACATCGCCACCTTCTTCATCACCAGCTGCTTTCTTTTTTTCCAACTCATAATCAATATTTTCTAACACCTGTTCTATTGTAGGAGTTTCTGGATCTTGTTCCTTTTCAACATTAGCTTCAGTTTCAGCTTCAGCTTCCTCCTCTGATTCATCAACAAGCAATGTCTTAGCAGCTTTCTTTTGACGCTTTTTGGGTTGAGAAGACGAACCCTCTTCTGCTTGAACCTTAGGAGTTACTTTCCTGCTTCTCTTCTTTTTCTCCTTAAAAAAACCACTCATTTCTAGTTTCTTTGACGCTTTCAAGTGCTTTGAGTTCATCTGCATAACTCTTCTCTTTCATTTCTTCCTCATTTCTCCAGTTCTGATGATTGACTGGATCTGGATCTTGATAATTGTTATCTTTGTTGAAACCAAAAAATTTAGCTTTTGTAGTTGGCTCTGGATGATTAGGATGATATCTGGCCAATTGTTTCACAGACTCGTTATCCATGTGAGATAGAACCAACAAATCATTATTCTCATCTCTTTCAAGTTTAGGATAAGCATGATCTATCATCATTTGAACAAATCGTGGATACAACCAAGTCTTCCTCTTTGAAGTAATTTCATCTACCAAGTAATGAAATACAATCTTCGAAAAATTATACTTCTTGTTTAATACGAGAGCTGTTACCATGTTCATTTGATAATCTCTCATTGCATCATAACCTCCCTTCATGTGACTTAGAGCTTGTAATACTGAGTGAATAAGAAACTTGTATGGCTTTGAAAATTTTGACTTCAAGTAATTAGCACTGTTCAGTGCACCATTATAACCCATCCGCAACATACAGCCTTTGACCATCCTCTCTGGGAATTTTGTCGGAGAGTTTACATCATCAGGAAAATCCAACACTTCACGTACAAGCGCATCTGAAATGATAATCTGCTTTTCTTCACCATTCAGCTTAACAATTGAATTGATCACTTTGCTCTCTTCGTCATAAGTTGCCTTTTCCCAAAAACGTTTGATATGAGATCTAAACACCAGATGTTGATTCGTCAAGGCTTTTTGTATAGGCAATCTTCTCATAAATTCCAAAATACTCTTGAATTCGGACAACTTTGGAATCTTCTCCTCATTGAAATCACAACAAGTGTTGTGTAGTGCATCAAACAAAACATTCGAAGGCTGAAAAACAACAACACACAATCAAGTCAAACACTTTGAAAATTTTTCAACTCAAACAGATACACAAACTAAATCACTTCAAACAGAATCACATTCAATCGAGATAACATTTTGAAACAAAATCACAATATGAAACGGAATCACAGTTTGAAACGGAATCAACTGATTTCAAACGGAATTAATCTTCAAACGAAATCTCATGTTGAAACGTAATCACATCTTGAAACGGAATAACATTTGAAGTGGAATAACATGAGTTGTAATTTCGTTTGAAATCCCTAGTTATGAACAAGATTTTTCAAAACTTTTCTGATGATGAAATCAAACAACTGGGTTTGTTCTGTATAAGATTCCGAGCATGTGAGTAGGTTTTAATTTCATTTTTAACCACAAAATCCACCTAGATCTAAGTTTGAAAACCCTGTTCAACGTCAATCAAGCGGAAACAATAGATCTGGTTCAATCAACACCCTAAGACAGATCTACAACCTATTCCGACTACACATGTATGATTATCGTTGATTTTATTTAACACACAAACCCTAGATCTATGTTCTTTGTCCTGTTCAGCGCCGACAAACAAAAACAGTTCAAATCTAGATCAAATTGACCATCAAACTCACCTTTACCATGATTATAGTTGAGTATGCCAACTAAAATCAGGATTTTTAACAACAATCGGGCAGAGTTTCGACTAGAAATCAATGATTTTGAGGATTTCGCTTGAAATCGCTTGAGAGGAACTTTGAAGCGGAATAACAAAAATGACCTGCTCAAGCGGAATCCCCTCACTATTTATAGGCAGCCTAATTCCGTTTGAAATAGGCACAATGACATGTTCAAGCGAAATTACCAACTCAAGCGGAATTACTTGTTCAAACGGAATTAGTGTTTTCAAGCGAAATTACCTTTTCAAAATTTCAAATTTTTAACTTTTTCAGATTTTACCGACACACCCAGTTAACCAAGTCCAAGTTAATGACCTTGGTCAACTGTTCAGCCTACCAAGTCCAAGTTAATGACCTTGGTCGACCATTTTATGAAGTTTGCTGACCTTCTGAAACAATTTAAGTTCAAGTTAATGAACTTTTTAAACTTTCAAGCAATTACCGATCACTTTTTAACAATCTTCTGCTTACTCAACCCTCATGATCCAGACATGTTTAGCGCATAAGACTTTGATCATCTGTTCCCCAACGTTCGTTGTCGAAAATAAGATGAAAAGCAAATCTTTTTGGATTTTTGAGTATGCTAAGCAATAAACTGTACAAACAATATTTTTGCGAGTGTGTTAGGGGATCATATCAGCTGCCGACGAGATACAAGCACCATTAAGCTATTGATTACATTTTCAGTACTAAACAATTTGCATTGATTACTGATATACTGATCCTCGTAAATTTTCACACAAAGTTCAATCTGTTCAGGATACAGATTTAGTGTTTTAAGGCTTAACTTTTACATGTGTACCACCTCAGAATATACTCCCGTATCAAGATCCCAATATTCAGTCTTAAAGGTGAGTATACCTAGATGATATCTGTAAGGGGTTAAATGCGAAGGCCGTGAGAGCTCAGGTCAGAACTTCCGTTCAGCAGAGAGATGACGGCTTCGACTTTTGGTGGGTTCCCTTTAGAGAATCTTTTTTACAACAGCACATGATTAGCATTTTGCAATGTTTCATCATGTTTTATGCTGAGGGGGGGCTTTTATTTCAAGCAACATAAAGTATTCTCCGGGGACTAGGCCATTACTTCCGCAAAATCAGAAGTCCCGGGATAATACCCCAGATATCACTAAGCATAAAGACCTAGTATCTTAGAAAGAGGGACCTTTCAAACAAGATTTCGGGGGTTACCCATATATCCGAGAGATGTTCCCCACATAAAAGCAAGTAATTATTTATGTTTATATCCCGAACAAACCTACTAAATGTGTAAAAACCTATCGGCATATCATCTGCAAGACTGCTTAACACATTTTTACTTTATATTTCTTTAGCGTACTGCACTGTCTAGCTGATGTACTATCATTTCCCCTTTTTACACAAACTCATTTTTTACTTTTTCAAATGTTTTTGAATTTTGAAATTTTATCATGTTTTTGTATTTTTCTACAAACTTTCTCCCCCTAAAAACAAAGACATATTTTTGTGTTTTTGTTTTTATCAAAAGCAGAAAATAAACTGTACAAAAACTTTGACAACACAACGTGGATCACGTCAGATTGCCGTCCTCCTCGGCTTCACATTCAACAACCCTCCCAGAAAACAAATTTTTCATCCCATTTAATTTCAAAAGATAGTTTAATCTCTTTTTATCAAATGGTTTGGTATGTTAATCACTGCTTCATTGTCCACAAATATCTTCTCGTGACAATCACGGTGTGTATATGTTCAATTCTAATCAATTTCTTCTCGTGACAATCACGGATGAAATGATGTCGAATTTCTATATGTTTAGTTTTAGAATGGTGAACCGGGTTTTTCGTTATGTTAATCGCTGCTTCATTGTCCACAAATATAGGCGTGTCCAAGAACTGCAAACCAAAGTCTCGCATCTGCTGTTGGATCCAAAGGATCTGAGAGCAACAACTCAAGGCCGAAACGTATTCTGCCTCGCACGTAGAGAGCGCTACTGAGGTTTGCTTCTTGCACTGCCAGGTGACAAGTCGAGTTCCGAAGAACTGACACCCAGCAGTGGTGGACTTAGCATTTTGCTTGCAGCTACCAAAATCCGAATCAGCAAAGCCTGTGAGAGAGAAATCGCCAGACTTAGGATACCACAAGCCGGTGCTTGGGCAGCCTTTCAAATACCGTAAGATGCGTTTCACGATCGTCAAGTGTAACTGGCGTGGGCTGGACTGATAACGAGTACATAAAACGTCAGACACATGATGTCCTGGCGAGAAGCAGTAAGATACATCTAAGATCCAATTATTGACCGGTAATACGTCTCGTCCACTTTCTCTCCACTCTCATCTGGGCAAATCCCATGATTCTGAGCTAAGGAGGTTGATGTCGGAGTAGATTCAGACATGTTGAACTTTTCCAGAACATCGTTCACGTATTTAGTTTGATCAATGAAGATTCCTTCGGGCATTTGTTCCACTTGCAATCCTAAGAAGAACTTCATCTCCCCCATTGAACTCATCTCGAATTTTGTTTTCATGACTTTCTCAAAATCTTTACACAAATCGTCATTTGTCGAACCAAATATGATGTCATCAACGTAGATCTGCACGATTAAAAGATGTCCGGCAACCTCTTTGGTAAATAGAGTGCTATCAATTGTCCCTCTGGTGAACCCGTTGGCCAGCAGTTGTTGGGAAAGCGTCTCATACCAGGCTCTCGGGGACTGGTGAAGTCCATAAAGCGCTTTATCCAGAAAATAGACTTTGTTTTTGTTTAGTGGATCAGTGAAACCCGGCGGTTGTCCAACATACACTTCTTCTTTGATTTTGCCATACAGGAATGCAGATTTCACATCAAGCTGGTAGACTTTGAATCCTTTCCAAGACGCGAACGACAGGAAGATTCTAATTACCTCAAGTCTAGCAAGAGGCGCATACACCTCTGTAAAGTCAATGCCTTCTTGCTGACTGAATCCCCGTACTACCAATCGTGCTTTGTTTCGAACAATGACTCCTGCATCGTCTCTTTTGCATTTGAATACCCACTTTGTTTTGATCAGTTTCTGATTTTCAGGAAGGTCTACTAATCTCTAGACTCCCAGCTTCTCAAACTGCTGCTACTCTTCCTGCATAGCGTTGACCCAACTTTCTTCAGTTAAAGCTTCTTTATATGTTTTGGATTCAACCTGCGAAATGAAACACTTAAGTGAGAATTCTTCTTGTAAAGGAGCAACAGATGTATAAAAACATGTAAGAGCTCTGTTGATCTGATCTCATGTTTTTACTCCGCTCTGAAGATCACCAATAATCTGCTCTGAAGGATGATACAACAAAGTTCTTGGCATAGCAGTGTCAGGCACGCTCACTTCCGATTGTAAGGTCGTAATATCTTGATCACCGGTGTGATCCTCAGCTTCTGTCGTTGCAACATTTGGTTCCTCGTCAAAAGTCGGACCGTCTTCCGATTCTGAGTCGTCAGAATTATCAAACGTTGGAGCTGGTTCCTCTGGGGGTTCATGTGTCGTTCCACTTGGACCGGCCTCATGATCGTTTGCACCACTTGTAGGGTCGCTTGTACCCACGTTGGGCTGAGAAACTACCAACGGTCTTGGCACCTGATCTTGTGACATAGATTGTTGATGTTGGTATAGTAAAACGAGTTCCTCGACACTTGGCTCAGTCGGCAGTTGGAAATACTCCCAGAGTTTATCGTAATCGAACAAAAATCTTTGTCCGGGAAGTTGTGGTGGAGCAGTATGCTTCTGACAGTCTACATGCTGAACTTGAATTATCTTCCCCAGGCATGGTACGAACACCCTTTTCAGCGGACTCGCATAGCCAACAAAGAAACCTTCATTACTCTTTGCACCAAACTTACCATCTTGATCAATGAAAGTACATGGCGATCCAAACGGTTCTAAAAACTTCAAATTTGGCTTGTAACGATGAAGAAGTTCAAAACAAGTTTTCTTGTATTTTTTCACTGTGAGAACGCGGTTCAATGTATAGCACGCTGCTGCAACTACTTCACTCCAGAAAAATATCGGTATCTTGGAATCGGCGAGCATTGTTCGAGCTGTTTCAATCAAGGTGCGATTCTTTCTTTCAACTACACCATTTTGCTGTGGAGTGTATGGTGCACTAAATTCATGAAGAATTCCTTTTTCATTGCAAAACTCGAGCATCCGATTATTTCTGAACTTCGTTCCATTATCACTCCGAATTCTTCTGATCGGCAACTTGTACAGCGTTTCCATCTTTCTGAATAGAACCATCAACGACTCAAAAGTTTGGTCCTTGCTTTCAATACACATCACCCATGAGAATCTGGTAAAGTCGTCGGTGACCACCAGACAGTACAAGTCTCCGCTCACACTTTTTACATTGACTGGTCCGAAAAGGTCCATGTGTAACCTTTCAAGCGGAACTCTGATTGAATTCAATAGCTTCTGCGGATGTGACTTTTTGGTCTGCTTTCCTTTCTTGCACTCCACACAATCATCATCCAAATGAAAATTTTTCAAATTTACACCTTCTACAAGATCATTATGCACAAGAAAGTTCATTTTTCTAACATGAATGTGGCCCATCTTTCGATGCCACATTTTAGACTCTTTTTCAGTCGCTTTTGTTTTTTATACAAAACATTGTTTCTGATAATCTGTTGTGGTTGCGACGCTCATATCGAGTACATACAAATCATTTTCCCGTGGAGTGCGCATCAACACCATGTCCTCAGGAATTTTAAAACCAGGTTTTATGATTAAACATCCATTTTTAGTGAAGTGTACTGTAAATGACTTGTCACAGATTTGTGAGATACTCAGCTGATTGTTTTCAAGTTCGATGATATAGTTCACTTTTTCAAACGACACAACTCCATTTGTTAGACTTCCTTCACCAACTATCCTGCCACCCTGATTCCCTGCAAATCCAACATAACCACCGTTGATAGATTTGACGTTGTAGAGTAAAGCTAGCATTCCAGTCATATGTCTTGAAGCTCCGCTGTCCATGATCCACTTCGAGATTATTGACCTCGGCAGCCCCTGCATACATCACCGAAATTCATTCAAACAATGAAGCCCATGATTTCTTTACCTTTGGAACACTTCCAAATACAATATCACAAGTCTCATCAACTTTCGGAATGTTAAAAATGACATTTGGAACAACAGATTTGGCTTTTGGTTTTAAATCACCCTCTTTAATTGGAGGAAACTCCTCAAGCAACTTTTCTAGTTCAAATTCAAGTTTGTTAACATCATTTGCACAAACTATTGATTCAGATTTTAGCTCATTTTCCATCTTCTTTACTTCAACTGACTGTTTTGGTTTTGCCACCCATGATTGGTTTTCAAAAATTTTCATCTTTGGATAAATCTTTGAAGTCTTTTGGGTTTTCGAAGATTCACCAATTTCAAATGTTGATTTCGGCTTATCCTCGTTCTTCAAAGATTCACCTCTTTTCAAAATTCGAACGGGGGAAACCATTGGCTTTTTACCCTTAACATCAGTTGGAGTTTTATGTTTGGATTTTTGCAAAACTGGTTTTTCAAACTTTTTCACACACTGCTTGGCCATGTGACCAATTTCATTACAGCGATAACAAATTCTTTTGTCATATTCGACAAAAGTTGATTTGTAGGTCTCTTCTCTCAACTTTTTCGCTGCATTGAAATCATCAATGGCTTTTTGACTGAAGATATAATCCTTTTCAGCATCAACACTAGAACTAGCAACAAAAACATCACTCATCCTTTCTTTTGGCTTGACATTCTTAGCCATCTTCTTTTCAAAACCAATACCTTTGTTTTTAAAGTTGTTGCCATTTCTTTTGTTAGACCCATTTTTACCCACCCAATCCTTTTTCCCAAGGTTGTTCGGTTGTTGTTTCACAAAAGATTTTTTAGGTTTTGAAAGAAACTCATTATTGTTAACCTCAGAAATGTCAATTTCAACAAGTTTAAACACCTTTTCAACATTTTGCATGTTTTCATTCTGGATTGGATACTCAAAATCAGAATAAATTTTGTCAGTTCTGGTCATTATGTAAACCAAAATGATCGAATCATCATTCGCCACTTTTTCTGATTTTGGTATAAACTTGTCCAAAAAGTGACCATCTTCTTCAGAATCAGAAATGGAGTTTTCAAAATGAGTTTTCACAGTATCAAACTCCGAGTTATAACTTTCTTCATCTAACACCTGGTCAACAACGGTTTTGATCACCTGTGACTCATTATCAGTGTCGGATGGAGAAAATGTAACATCAATGCTCTCGGGCAACTCATTCTCAATGGTTCTCAACTTGAGATTCAATGCAGATTCCACCCCATCTGGATACTTTTGAGTGTAATGATTCCACATTGGGGGTGGAACACTTTTGAAGACAGGTTTCGCATGAGGTTGTTGCGGAACAATTTGATCAATCACATATGATGAAGCAGTGTAACTCATTAATTTTTTATAAATTCTTTCAATTTCAATTTTCGTCAATTCTAGTTCTTGTGCTAACGATGCGATTGTGTCCAAAAGAATGTTTATTTCCATTTGTTTATCCATGACTGTGGCTTTTAGCAACTTTGTAGCTTTATCATTTTCACAACTTTCCTTTTTAATCATCTTGATTGATCTAGCCAAAGTGTCGTATGATTCTTTTATCTCACTTAGATCATATTTAACTTCATCAGTAAATTTCTTCAATTCATGAAACTCTTTTGTCTTTTTCAAGACATTCCATGCATGGTTTTGAACATTTTTTGCACGGAGTTTCATGAATTGAATCAACTTTTTCAGAAACCCTTTCCTCTTGGTTAAATTTAATATCTGTTTTACCGACACCATCAGACTCTGACTCAGACTCTTCTCCTGATTTGACCTCCTCATTTTCTGATTTCTCGTCAGACTCCTTTTTGACCGACTCTGTTTCGACAGACACACTTTCAACTGACTCTGTTTCGACAGACTTTGTTTCAACAGGTTTTGTTTCTACCTCTTTAAGCTTGCCCATCAATGCTTTGTTAGCAATTTCTTTTAGTGTCTCCTCATTCATTTCCTTGGAAACGTCTATTATTTCTTCAACAAGAGCTTTCTCTTCATCGTATCTTGGACAGAAACCAGTGGTTGGTTCACCAAAGAAACCTGCAAAGGATTCAAACATATTAGGAGGCATTATTGATTTGAAAGAACTAGCAATAACCTCCTGCTCTGATTGATAGTAGTAAACTTCTGCAGCTATTTCCTCAAGTTCTGCCAGACTTTCTTCAGACATGTCTTCACTAACTTCAACTGTTTCAGCAACACATTCAGACTCTTCCACAATCTGTGCCATCATTGCCATGCCATCACTGCCAGGGATATACTTATCCCAACTAAACCCTTCAGCAACTTTCTCATCATCTCGGTTGACTAAGAGAGCTTTTTCAGGTTTGTTTTCGATTTGAGGTCTTTGGGTGAATGGTTGTTGATTTGTCTTGTGATAGATAGCTTGCTTGTAGTAATCATTTGTGAACGGGTTTTGATGGTTGTTGACTTCTCTGTTAGGACACTCTCATTTGAAGTGGCCTTTTTGTTTGCATTTAAAACACGTGACTTTTGATTTGTCAAACCCGAGCTTTTGATCAGGTCCTGAAAGACTGTTCCAACCAGTGATTTCCATAAAACGTTGAGCTCTTCTCACCAAGCTTGCCATTCCCCATTTAATATCGATCAACTCCAGCTCCTCTGGATCAATCTGATCATAATCTTCTTTTGTCATATCATGGTTCCCAATTCTGCCTGCAACCAAACTCTCATAAGATTCAAGCACTGAAGCAAGTAGTGCTATGTGCTGTTTTGCAGATGACTCAGTAAAGTCTTGAGCGTTCTTTATGTTTACTGCAATGTTTCACAGAATTCCCGGACCTTGACTTCGATTATTTGATCCCGACAAACTTTGAGTATATGACTGATCCGGTGAATTTTGAACCTTTGGATTTGGTTCAAAACTTGCAAATGGTGAACTATTGCAGCTTGATGTAACAGATGAAACTCCGGATGTCGAATCAGCACTAAAAGTTGTTTGGATCTTTGGGCTTAGATTAGATGTTGTTGATGTGCTACCTTTGTAATACAACGAAACATCTTGTTGCACACTTGAAGAATTCATTTTTCTAATCTTTGTCAACTGAAGCTCGTATGATTCGATTTTCTCGATAAATGAGCTAAGATTGAATCCAGCATATTCATTATTGTTTTTCAGTACCAACAGATAAGTGCCCCATTCATCGTATGGTAACGCATCCGCTAGTTTATCCACCCACTCTTCATCAGTTTTGTTTATGCTCAACCTTTTCATCTCAACGACTAGATGGCAATATCTCTCGATCAATTTCTTTGTTGTTTCTCCTTTCATACCCGTAAAGATATCAAACTCTTTCTTCAACAAAGCAGTTTTGCTTTTTATCATAGACACACTTCCCTTAAACTTGATCTTTAGACAATTCCAAACAGACTGTGAACAACTTTGATCTTGTAGCAGCACTAAGATATCTTCTTTGATGGCTTGCTGTAGAATACTCATCATTTTCTTTTCTGCCTTGGACTCATCTTGTTCTTGTGGAGGTAAGCTTCCGATAGTTTTCTCTAAACCCGCACCATTCTTTGGAGGAACATATTTCAATTCGATTTTCATCCAACATTCGAAATGGTTTACTTGCACCCAAGTCTTAAATTTATCAGCCCATCCGGAATACTCGTCGATGTTCATCAACTTCGGCGGTTTCTGCATCGTACCGAGTTCATTCTCCATGTTCACATTTTGCACAATACTGCCTGATGTTTGTGCTGCCGTCATTCCCCCACCGGCAAAGAAGTTATAAAACTCTTGATTGTCCATTTTACGAAAACAGTTTACCGAAAAATTTTAAGCTTTTGAAAAAAATTACTTTCATGTGAAAACACTTTCTACACGAAATGAACCTCAAACGAAATACTACAAACGAAATGGACTTTCACTAGAAAACAGATTTTGAAACCAACAATATGAAACCTTTTGTCACATTAAGGGTGAAACATTAACACAACAGTTTGAGCGATTTAGGTGTCTCATAAGTGAACTTAAGCTTGTTAAAACTGAACTTCCTAAATCAACTATAAATAGCAGGTTTTTAAGGTCACTTCCTGAAAAATGGGACACAATTGCTTTTGTAACCAGAAATTCGATTGAGTTTAAATATCTGACCCTAACCCGGCTTCATGGTAGACTCCTGACCTATGAAAGAGAGTTGAACCAGAAAAAGAAGTTACAAGAGTCTGGTAAAGTTGCAGATGATTATTCATTTGGCAGTACAGCTCTTTTGGGTCAGGAAGAATCTGGTAGTAGTAAGGATCAGAGTTATGATCATTATATTGACATAACTGCTGGTGGAGCTTTTAATAACTCTGATTCTTACTCAAACAACTATGCATTCACAGCTAGTAGTGAAAACCAGAACTCTGACAATCTGTGCTTTGAACTCAATGATTTGCAGCATTTTGATCCTACTGACTTACAGGAAATGGACATTTTGCACCAACTTGCACTGTTGAGTGTTAGAACCAGCAAATTTTACAAAAGGACAGGGAGAAAATTTTCAGGGTTACATGGGAACTTGAAAGTAGGGCTGGATAAGTCTAAGATAAAATGCTATAAGTGTAATAGGTTAGGTCATTTTGCTAGATAGTGCAAGAGTCAAAACAATGGACCAATCATCACACATCCTAGCTCAAACCCTAGACCACAAAATAACCAAAACACTGTGCATTATGCCCAATATGCCCCTGCTGCCCATGTAAACACTGCTCACTATGCACACCCTGCAACCCCTGTTCCTGTGCACTATGTTCAAACCACTGTTCCTCAGATACAGTATGTCCAGGCCCCTGCTCCTCAGGTTCAGGTGCAACAAGTTGCACCACAACAAGCTACACCAGCAGTGGTTCAACCAGATCAGCAAAGCTTTTTCACCCAAGGCCTTGTTGACTAGAGTAGCTTACCTGAAGAGCTAGGAGATGAAAATTTTGCACTCTATGCTCAAACTAATGTTTCTAGTGATGATCTTTGTTTTGTAGCAATGGAGTCTATACCAGAAGGGCTGAAAACTGAAGGACAGTCAAGTGATGAAACAGTGGATACAATTGCTAAAGCAGTGGTTACTGTTGTTGCTGGTGAAAAATTGCTGGGAGAAAATTAAGAACCCCTGTTGGAACCACTATCTGACCCCTGGTCTGAAGAAGAATGAAGAAAAAGGTGAAAAAGAAGAAAAAGTTCATGAAGAAAGTGATCATACCTATGATTGTGCCATGATGGCTGCAACTAAGGTATCACCCCAGGTCCTTAAAAACCTTTGTTCAGACAAATGCATCATAGCATTTGCTAACATTAAGGAGGTGAATGAAAACCTTAGAGATAGATTATTAACTGGTGAAGTACAATTTGAAAAGTCTTTAAAAGAATTAAAAATCAAATTGTCTGAAAAGGAAAATGAAATTAGCAGCATCAAACAAGAGCATAGCATAACCAAGGACCAACTCCAGACCATGATAGAAAAATATCAAGTCTGTAAAAAGGAGTTGGAAACCACCCAAATCACTTGTGAAAAATGGGTGGAATCCTGCAAAGGTTATGAAGTTATGCTTGAGAAACAGATCAAAAGCAATGTAAAATTTGGTGTAGGTTTTAGAAAACATGACCAAGTTGAAAACACTGCTGCAAATGAATCTGGTTCTGTTGAAATCATTCCCACAAACAAGAATGGCCAAGAAATTAAAATAACTGATAAAAATGGCAACAAAATCACTCTTGAAAGATCAGTGGACTCTTCAACTTTTGAGGAGATTGAGAAATATCAATTCAAACCCACATGGTCTGATGAGTGTGACATTCTTGAAAACTTCAAACCCATGGAATTCACAACCATAGATGGTGTCAAAGCTCCTAAGGCCAAGGTTATTCCTCTTAAGGACATCCCAACAGTGGTTCAAAACTCCGTTGCAAAGGAGTCTGAAAAGAAGAAAATAAAAGGTTAAAAACTTGTTTTGTGATTTTTGTGAGAAGAAAAATCATTTGACCAAAGATTGTTTTCATCTAAAGGCATATGATATTAACAAAACAAGTACCATTGTGCCTGCTAAGAGCTGCACCATCTGTGGTAAAACAAACCATCTCACTCAGGAATGTGTGTATCTCAAATCCTTTGATGTAAAAAAGAATGAGTACACTTCAAAAACATCCATGAGTTCATTCAAATCACAAGTAAAGAAGCAACCACTGTTTGTGCCAGTTCAAACAGCTGTTACAAAACAGCTAAACCAAACCTCTATTAAAAGAGAAGTTCAGGTAACTGATGCACCCCCTACAAACCAATACCAAAGAGGTAAAGGTCAACCACCATATCCAAGGGTCTCACATGTTTATGAAGCCTACAAAAGGCCTTCTAAACCAAGAGTGAATAGGCATCCCTATGGATATCAAGAATTGATTGGAAATGGCTCCCAACAGTGGTTAGAGAAACAAGTTTCAAAAATTGCTCAATCCCCTGATCTAACCACTGTCCATCTTCCTGACCTTAACATAGACACTGTTGAGACCCCATCCAAAGCCTTATTGGCTTTGGAGACCCTCCTGAACTAATTATTTACTTAATGTGCAGGGAGCTTCTACATGCTTAGATAGTCTTTGGTATGTAGATAGTGGAGGCTCCAGGCATATGACTGGATGTAGAGCCATACTCAAAGAATTCAAAACTCATGGAGGGGGTAATATATCTTTTGGTAATAATAGTAAAGGGAAGGTGATGGGTTCTGGTACAGTTCAGTCTCGAAATGTTAAGTTTGAAAATGTCAATCTGAAAGACAATCTAAAATTCAACCTCCTTAGTGTCTCTCAAATGAGTGACAAAGGTTATGGTTCATTTTTTACTAAGGAGTGTTGTAGGATTGTTGGACCCGAAATGGTTAAAAAGATTGAAGAAATAATAAAAAATGAAAAAACCCAACTTGTTGCTCAAAGGAGTGGCAATGTCTATGTAGTTGATTTGTCAAAAGAGAGCCCCAGGAATGATGCCTATATGTTCTCAGCTGCCTCTAACAAAGAGACAGAACTCTGGCACAGAAGATTGGGGCACACAAATCTCAAGATAATCACTGCTTTGTCAAAACAGGGGTTAGTAAGAGGTCTTCCTCAAAAACTGTTCACCTGTCCTGAGCATTGTGTTTCCTGCATAAAAGGAAAACACCATAAAAGCTCATTTAAGTCTATTGAAGAGTCCAAAACAACCAAATGCTTGCAAATGCTTCACATGGATCTGTTTGGCCAAGTTAAAGTCATGAGTCTTAGAAAGAAAAAATATTGTTTGGTAATTGTAGATAACTTTTCTAGGTTTACATGGACTTATTTCTTACATTCCAAATATGAGACTGCAGGCATTCTGCAAGACTTTGTCACACAGGTTGAAAAGCACTTTGACTTGCTAGTAAAAATCTTCAGGAGTGACAATGGCACAGAATTCAGAAATAGGGAGTTAGATGAGTTTTGTGTGTCAAAAGGAATAGTAAGGCAGTACAGCATTCCAAGAACACCAGAACAAAATGGGGTTGTTGAAAGAAAGAACAGAACTTTGATTGAGGCTGCCAGGACCATGCTTGCTGATTCAGGTTTGCCATTAACTTTCTGGGCAGAGGCTGTAAACACTGCTTGCTATGTCCAGAACAGTGTTTTAATAAACCGCAGGCATCAAAAGACTGCCAATGAAATTCTGTATAAAATCAAACCACTTATCTCATATTTCAAAGTTTTTGGCTGCCCATGCTTCATTCTAAACTTAAAAGATTCCATTTCAAAGTTTGCAGCCAAAATTGATTGTGGTTATCATTTGGGATACTCAACCACTGCTAAGGCCTACAAAGTGTTCAACACTAAAACTAAGACAGTGGAAGAGACTTTGAATGTGAAGTTCAATGAACTCTCTTCAATGAAAATCCCTGCAAATCCTGCATAATTATTTGATCTTGATAAATTTACCTTTGAAAATGTTTCTGTTAAGACTAACAATGTAGGTCCATCTCAAAATCCTCCATCAGACTATGGATATGAAGTCATTATTCTACAACAAAAGTCTGCATCATTTGGTAGAGTAGCAGATGTTCAAAACAGTTGTCAAAGCTCAACCACTGCTACCTCAACAGTTGTTGACCAAAGTAGCCCATTAACCCCTGCTTCCATATCCTCAAGCACTGTTGATAAAAATCCTCAAATAGTGGATAAAAATCAGCATGTTTTCACACCACTTCCTCCTATTCCTCCACCTCCATTTCAAGCCACTGTTGGATCATCAAAGTCACCAACAGTGGTCAGCTCAGATGATTCACATCTGCAGCCTTCACCCTTAAATGCCATTGTTCCATTCAAAGGAGATTTAATCTTCTTCAAGTCTCATCCACCTGACCAAATCATTGGCAACATCAGTGAAGGGATGCTCAAAAGAAGTCGATCCCAAAACATCTGTCTTTTTGCTGGTTTCCTATTACTCCATCAGCCAGTCAAGTACCAAGAGGCACTAAGAGACAACAGCTGGGTAGAAGCCATGCAAGAGGAGCTCCAACAGTTTAAAAGACAACAAGTATGGGAGCTTGTACCACTGCCAGAGGATGTGAGTCCTATTGGCACAAAGTGGGTCTTTAAAAATAAAACTGATGAAAGGGGTATTGTTGTCAAGAATAAAGCGAGGCTAGTGGTTCAATGTTTCAGACAGGAAGAGGGCATTGATTATGATGAAACTTTTGCCTCTATAGCAAGATTGGAAGCTATTAGACTGTTCCTGGCCTTTGCTGTCAACCACAACATAAAGGTGTATCAAATGGATATCAAATGTGCATTCCTCTATGGTAAAATTCAAGAAGAGGTATATGTTTGTCAACCTCCAGGTTTTGAGGATCCATTTTATCCAAATCATGTCTACAAGCTAAATAAAGCTCTGTATGGTCTGAAACAAGCACCTAGAGCCTGGTATGAAACTCTTTCCACCTTTCTTCTCTCTAGAGGTAAAATTGACAAAACACTATTTTTAAAATGGAGAGGGAAAGATTTGATGATTGTCCAAATTTATGTAGATGACATCATTTTTGGAAGCACATGTTCCAAAATGTGTGAAGAGTTCAGACAACTCATGACAGCTGAGTTTGAGATGAGTGCAATGGGTGAACTACAGTGCTTTCTTGGTCTCCAAGTAAAGCAACTGCAAAATGGTACTTTCATCCATCAAGGCAAATATGCCAAAGAACTTTTAAAGAAATTTGAGATGGATGATTGCAAACCATGTAGTACACCCATAGCAACCACAAAAATAGTCATGTCTGATGAAAAGGATGATTTGGTTGATCAAACTCTTTATATGATTGGGTCTTTATTGTACCTAACTGCATCTAGGCCAGACATCATGTTTGCAACATGTGTTTGTGCAAGATCCCAATCAGCCCCTAGAAAGTCAAATCTTATTGCAGTAAAAAGGATATTCAGATACTTAAAAGGTGTTCCCACACTTGGTATCTTGTATCCAGATGATGGAAATATCAAGCTTTCAGGTTTCTCAGATAGTGAATTTGTTGGATGTAATACAACGAGGAAGTCCACTTCAGGAGGGTGCCAATTCCTAGGCAATTGCTTAGTGTCTTGGCAAAGCAAAAAAGCAAGCAGCTGTTTCAGCATCCACTACTGAGGCAGAGTATATAGCTGCTGCAAGCTGTACAGCCCAACTGTTATGGCTTCAAAATCAATTGCTGGATTTTGGTATCACTGCCCTAAAGACACCTCTTATGTTGGACAGTCAGGCAGTATAAAATATCATCAAAAATCCAGTTTCACATTCAACCACCAAGCATATTGATATCAGACATCACTTTGTGAGGGATTGCTATGAAAAAGGTTTGATTTCTCTGCACCATGTTCCAACTAAAGAACAGCTGGCATATGTGCTAACAAAAGCATTAGACACATCCACCTTTGAAAGCTTGATCTCTAGAATTGGCATGCTAAACATGGAATAATAGGCAAAATCCTGTTTTTCTATGAATAAAAGCATTAAAATGTTTTCAGAAAATCAAAATTTCATCCTTAAAAATAGCTATTTTTCATTAATCCTTAAAAGTCTGCCATACCCATTGTTTTGGTTCAAACATCTGTTCTATTGATTATTGTCCACTGCTGAAAGTTAACCTCTGTTCCTTCATTATCTTTGTTAATCACTGTTGTCCAAAATCAGTGTTTTAACCCACTGATGACTATCCACTGATAGTAAAAGTCCACCACTGTTCTCATTTTCCCTTCAGCAAACCACTGATACTTGTTCCATCAGTGGTTTCCTAAACAACTATCTTCCATTACTCATCAGAGGTTGGCACGTGGACAGTACTTATCCATCAGATCTTTGTAACCGCTGCCACGTCAGCATTCACTTTTTCACTTTATAAAACCCTAATCAAAACCCCAAACAGGGTTTTCATTGTCGAATCGAATTCAAAATTCATTTCTAAAAGTAGTTACCATCACAATTTCTCTCAAATCATTCATCATCTTCATCCTCTCGCAATCACTCAAATCACCATGGCACTTCCTTTCAAAACTCCTCACAACTACCTGTGCATACTTGATAAAACAAGTCAAAACACAGCCTTTCACTCTGCCATAGACGCTCTTTCCTCTTCAAAGTACAAAACTGTGTTGACTTGCGATTCCCCCATTTATCTCGAAACCCTAAGGGACTTTTGGAAAAATGCAAGACTTGAGAGAAAAGACAAAAAGCCCTGGGCAATGCAATCATTTCCACAATAAAGGGAATTCCAGTTGCCATCACACCGAAAGCCATTTCAGAGGTTTTTGAAATAAATGATCATGAAGGTAAAAATTCTTTTCCAAAGGCTGAATACCAAAATGATTTTCTTGAGAGAGGGTATGAGGAAGAAATGAAAAAGGATACTTTACAAAAGGGTAGTTTTCCACCTGCCCCAAGGTTTTTATTCCATACCCTCCTCATGTGTGTCTCAAATAAGACAACAGTCTTCAATGAGATACCGTTGAAAATCCAATACCTGGGATATTCTATAATGGTTGGAGATGTTACTTTTAACTATTCCCAGGAGATTTTCAATGATATGATCAAAAATATTAATAATATCAAAGACAATAAAAAACCATTTTTATTATTTCCAAGCTTTTTAAGTTTTTATTTACAAAAGAAGATTCCAAAAGATAATGCACATGTGCTTATCCAAGGAAATCCTATTCATATAAACAGCCTATCTTCTGAAACATTCACAAGGCTGTCCAAACCTGAACAGAATTTAGCAGCCACAACTGCTCCTTAGATCACTGCTGTTGAGCCCACTACTCAAGGTGATCACAGTAGCAGACCCACTGCTGTGAAACCCACACCTAAAATCACCAAAAGGCCCAAACAGAAAAAATCACAAAAGTCACCCAAACCCACCAAAAAGGTAACTCTGGAAGATGAGGTCCCAGAGTTTATACCTGTGACAACACAAAAGTCACCAATACCCACTGCTGCTACTTCCTCACAGCAGTTGGATGAAAGATCTCAACCTGAGCCTCAAACTCCTCCTACATCCTCTCAAAAGGATCAGGTTGTATCCACAGGGACACCACAATATGAAACATTTGATTCACTTGAATCTATGTTCAACAGCCCAGCTCCCGGGGTAAATTCTCTTTCCACACGCATCCTCACTGCCCAAATTCGACCACAAATTGTACCCTTGTTGGATGCAGTTGATATAGCCCAGACAGAAATCAGTTCTTCTCAACCACCTATAACTGAGAATATACCTCAACAAGTGACTGAGTCTGGTCTCCCTATCTCTGCTAACCCACCAACAACTGAGGAGGTTACACTGCAGGAAGTTCAAGTACTTTCTGTCTGTAGTTCAAGTGGAGCAGCTACTACAGGTGTTGAACCCATTGGTTTACACCTGGACAGTTGTTTCATTAGTAAGACTCTCTTGATGGCAATTTCTTCTTTAGGAACAATCCTATCCACTGGTGTGTATCCAATATACACTGGTGAGCTTAGAATGGTAACATCTGCTGAGTAAAGAAGTCCTCGGTACCAAGAAAAAGGGGCATCAGTGAATGACTTTTGGGAAACTTTCCCTAAGTCAACTGCTGATACAACCACTGCCATTGGGAAATCAAATGATCCCATTAAGTTGGGTGATGGTTTAAAATACAACGAATTGACGGAGAGGGTTGATAAACTTGACACATCTGTTGCAGAAATCAAAACTGTGCTGCAACAGGTGTTACAATCTCAAAAGCCAACACCCACTGCTACAACCTCTGCTCCATCTCCCACTGAGCTTTGAAATTTGTTTCAACCTATGCTTCATCAACAAAAACAATATGCTGACCACCAACATGAGATTCAACTTCAAATGGTAAGAAATGCAATGGAAGCTATGTATAAAGACACACAAGCAGATATCAAGGCAATCAAGGCCCCACTGCTACAAACCATTGGCACTTCTCCTCCAACAGTGGTTTTTTGTTGAAAATCATGATGATGCCAAAAAGGGGGATAAGGGTAAAAAGGGCAAAGAAAGTTTATATCTGCCACCAGACCCAATGTCTAAATATGTGGTAGAAATCCCAAGGCCATATGGTTCCAAAAAGGTTGATGTGACTCAAAATGCATTTGCTGATTTAAAAGCAAACATGAAAGAGACAATGGAAATAAAAGGGTCTGAAAGATTTGAGGAGGAGAAGAAAGTTTTGATGGAAAATTAAGAGCAGGGTACTTCTAGACCTAAAAGAAGAATGCCTATTAGAAGAGTAAGCTAACCCAAAACCACACCTTCCAAAATCACAAAACAAACTCCCCAAATCCCCAAAAATTCCTCACATCAAACCTCCAAACCAACAGATGTTAAAACACCTGTTGTATCAACAACTGTTGGTACTTCAGTAGCTTCAACAGATGTTATCCCAACAACTGCCATCACTGCTACATCAACCACTGCCCTCATCATTCCAACAACCACCATACAACCTACTACCACATCACAAACAAAACCACCATCACAAAAACCACCTGCCATAGTGCAAAAGACAAAAGTTGACACATCAATTGTTGTAGTAAAAACAGTGGTTGAAACACCAGTTGTTTCAACAACTGTTAGTCAGTCACCCATCACTTCAAATATCTCTACATCCATACCACAAACAAAACCCCCTTCACCCAAAAAGCTCTACACAAGGAAAAGGAAATTTCAGGTGAATGATGATGATATACCAGCACCTACTCCTTTATCCTCCACACCTTGCAATGTTGTCAAACCCCAACCTGTCATTCCTTCACAACTGGCCAATCCTATGAAAGATCCAAAAACATTAGAAGTTTTTAAACCTGTTGATGTTATACCAATAGCAGCCACTTATCCACTAGAACTTCATGTAGTAAAAGATGAAATGAAACAGTTCTACTCGAGGATGCTTGTTCTTGGATGAACCCGGCTTACAGCTGTCAGCACAAGAGTAAGTATCCGCGTCCTTACCCTTGAGCTTGGGTTTTTGTTTGCTTAAGATTTGGGTTTTCCCTTTGTGCATTCTTTCTCTTTGGCCTTCTGTTTCTACGTGACCGCTTTCTTTTAGGGGGAACAGGTCCAGTTGACTCTGTTTTGTTAAGGTCATCTTTTGGATCTGTAGATGAACTGTCTGTGAGTGACTTTCACATCTTCCATTTCTTTAGAGACCATGTTCTCAGAAGAATCTGTAGAGAAGTTTTCCATAATAATTTCTTCTACAGTTTCATCATCTGATTCAACTATGGAATTGATTTCCATGGTTTCCTTCTCCATAGTTTTCATGTTCCCATGGGTTTCTGTAGAGCTGGACTCTATGGATGTCTCTTCTTCAGTCAGATCAACCTCTGAGCTCTCGATATTAGATGATCCTCGTAACTCAGATGATGAGCAGTCTGTGTCTAAGACAGTTAGACTATCTTCTTTCCCAATGCTGCTAGATTCTGATTGCTCATCACAATCGGAACCGTTTGAAGATTTGAGCTTATATTCCGAGATGCCTGAATCCTCTGTTTGGCTGCCAAGATCGTCAGATGATCCCTGTTCAACAATTTTTTCTTCATTATTACAAGCAAAGACATCAAGTTTTTCATTATTGCAGGGAGCTTCTGATGCGTCATCTGATGCGTCATTAGAGGTTTCAGCCATATAGGTACAGTTTTCTGAATCATCAGAATTATTTTCTGAGCTACTTGAAATAGATGTTTCAGATTCCTCAGTTAACGCATCATGCTCTCCTGTCAACACATTTTCAACATTCACAACCTTCTCAACACAGTCATTTTTATCACATGCATAATCTAGGATAATAGCACCAGATTTATCAGTCTTAGTGGGAACACCCTAAGTCTCAGCAAACCAAGAAAAAACACAATTTCAAGCATAAAGGTCATTTTTATCAGAAATAACATTATCAGCAGCAGGTTCATCATCCTCTTTAGACTTCTCTTCAGTTCTTACTGACTCTGTACACAAACTAGAACAGTTAGTATTTTCAACAAAATCAGAATTTGGTGAACCTTCCTTCATCTCCTCTGCAGGTGCGTTAACTGGTTCCATTTTTGTTTCAGTTTCGGCTTCTGTATTTGTTACTGTTTCATTTATATGATCGGACTTATCAGCTGATTTATTGGTTTTTTGCAATCAGCTTGTGGACCATTTTTAAACTTAGATGGATCATATGCAACATAATCACTAGGCTTGCCATACATCATTTTGTCATAATTTTCCATTTCTTGCTCAGTGATGGGCAATCTAGAATAATTATGATTATATGGTGGCGGAACCTTCGTGTATCCCAATCCCTTTCCCTTGTTATCTTTATAAGCAAGTTGCACATTACACAGATTACGAACTGTGTCACTGGAAGTATCAAACTTATTGATACTTAACTCATTTTGTTTGTATTTTCTAGTGAGAAGTTATAGCTCACCCTTCACATATTCACATTTAAGAGTTTTGACTGTGAGTCTGTGTTTGTAGTCATGAACCCAACACTGCTGTTGGTTTACATCTCTGTGAAGTTGAGCTATGTCCGTCTTGAGTGCCTCAATCTTTTCATAGAGAATTTTATTATTCTCTTGAAGACTGATGTACTTTCCCATCACAGTATTGTAATCGGTGATTAATGCAAAATTTTGAGATCTCAGCAAAGCAACTTTCTTCCTACAGTGTTCAGTACATAAAAGGGAATTTACCATCTCGGTGAGAGATTTTGGTTCCTCGGTCATAGCCATCAAGCACTGATGAACCCTCTCCATGGCAGCAGTTTCAGATAGCTTAATTGATTCCATTGAGCAATAGCATCAGCCCAGTTGAATCCATTCTGCTCCTGAGCGATCAAAGCCCTTCCAGCTCCAGAATTTCCCTGTCCAGTTGAGGTTGCAGTCTTAGCAGGTGTGACGGGAACCATAGACCTTTCCTTGTTTCTTACTGCAGCTGCTTGAGTAGCTTCATACCCTGTAAGAACCTTCTTGCAATCCCTAGCAAAATGTCCTGGTTCAAAGCACCTGTAGCACCTTAGCCTGTCTTTCAGCACTCCAGGACGAGCATACATAGGACGGCATCCATATCTTTTGGCAAACTTGTCAGCCTTAAATGCTGACATAGCCATGTTCCAAGCCACATCCAGCTCATCCAAGTGTTCTTCCACAACATCTGGTGTTATCTCCCCTAAGGGCATAAGATCTCCTGCCAGGAAAGCATTGAAGCTAGAGATCATGGAGGACGCAAGAGCAAGTTTTTCTTCATTTTGTTTGGTTAAGAAAGCCATGTGATCCACTGATGGGGTGTTCTGAGGGGCAGACTGAGTGTTTGAGCTGAAAGCAGCATTAGCATGTTGAGGTTGAGGCTGAGATTGTGACTACACATTTGTGGCATTGACAGCGGGTGCTTGAGAAACAGGAACATTCATCCCATACACATAGTTTGACTTTGGTGCTGCAATAGGACTGAAAACAATGTTTGGCTTGTGATTCATAACTCCATGAACAGGACTGAAAATCAGATTTGGATGAGCTTGAGACATCAGTGCAGCATTATTGGAACTAGTCACTCCAGCAGCCATCAGTGAGTTCTTGTGATTAATTTCTCTTTGCTGATTGTCGATTTCACAAGAATTAATAGTAGCAATCAGTTCTGTTAGTGTCATTTCATTCAGATCTTTGGTACGCTTGATCATAGAAACCTCGGCATCCCACCTTTAGGCAGAGAGTTAAGAAGCTGACGATTCATTCCACTGTTTGATATGCTAATTCCAGCACTCACCATTTGTGACACGAGTTTGACAAACCTTCTAATCTGATTTTCAACAGTTTCTCCATAGATGTGATTGAAAGAACAGATCTGTTGATTCATCATGTTGACCCTGCTAGCTTTCATGTCAGCATTTCCTTCAAACAGGTGTGTCAGTTGATCCCAAATTTCTTTTGCACTTTTGCAGTTTCTAACTCCAATCGAAATGTCTGGACCAAGTGCCATTGACAGAGTTCTGTAAGCAGCTTCATCTTCAGCAATGACCTTTTCTGTCATCATCAGTACGTGGTCCATTCTTGATGCTTCTCCAAACATGAGGCTCTTTTGCCTTGCAATACTGCTCAAACCGAAACTTCCACTCGTAGTAGTCGTCCCCATACAAAAACCTTGGAACCTTGGTGGACGTGCCGATAACTTGGTCAAGTTCTTGATGGAAGGCCAAAGACTGAGTCTGGATTGCAGCAAGGGTAGCATTAGCGAGATCAGCTGCAGTTACCACACCGTTCTTAACATCGGTTTGGTTCAACATTACTAAAATGAGGTCCGAAATGAGGTTTGAAATGAGAGTTCGAAATGGTTACAGATCCGAGATGAAACAGGTCCGAAATGAACAACGGTCCGAAATGGGCTTTATCCAAAATGGGTCCTTATTCGTAATGATGAGTCTGAAATGAAACAAGCAATCTTCAAACAGTTTAATCTGAAATGACTAACTTTAGTCTGAAATCTGATAATTCTTATCTGAGATCTGATGAATTTGTCTGTAATCTGATGATTGTGATCCGAAATCTGATGATCACAATCCGAAATCTGATGATGGCGATCCGAAATCTGATTATGACGATCCGAAATCTGATGATTGTAATCCGAAATCTGATGATGATGGTCCGAAATCAGGCAATCTTCAAGTCCGAAATCACTAATGACAATCCGTGATGATCCGAAATGATACGAATACTATCCGAAATCAGAAGAAGGCAGTCCGTGATGAACAGAAACAACCCAAAAGCCAGAACAGTGGGAAATCAGAATAGTAATAGCAAAACAGCAACGCGATATCAGATCCGAGCCTGGAAATCAGGTTCGACAGGCTCTGATACCAATTGTAAGTCCCGAAACCGAGATCACAATGATATCGCACAATTCGTAAGGTGGCGGAATCACACAAACAAGTTGCAAGAAATAAAGAGATGAAGTAGAAGGATGATTATCTTATTCAAATGATTCAAATCTTGCATACAAATCTTTATCTAATACAAGATTATCTCCAAAATCACCAACCATGCACCTATGACAACACTTACTATTTATAGATAAGGACTAGGGAGGATGCTCCCTAAACCCTAGGCCCATGACTACCCAAATAAGCCCAAAACCAACAATTAGTCCAACACTACTACTAATCCACTAATTTACTTATCCATAAACCTTTAAGGGCCTAACAGGATGAGCTAGCCTAATTTGAAAAGCTTGGAGTGTGGAAGCTAGTCGATCTTCCTGATGGGCATAGAAAGATTAACACTAAATGGGTGTTCAAGTGCAAGCGAGATAATAGGGGAGTGATCGTGAATAACAAAGCTCGCCTAGTCATTCAAGGCTTCAGTCAAGAGGAGGGAATAGACTTCGTTGAAGTTTACGCTCCAGTTGCCAGACTAGAAGCTATCAGAATCTTTCTCGTGTTCGCTTCATGGAAAGGGTTTAAAGTCTACCAGCTGGATGTCAAGTCGGCGTTCCTATATGGTAAAGTGAAAGAGGAGGTCTACGTCGGTCAGCCACCAGGCTCCACCGATCCGATTCACAAAGACAATTTGGTCTACCTCTTAGACAAAGCACTGTACAGATTGCACAAGGCCCCGAGAGCCTGGTATGAGACGCTCTCTCAACACTTGCTTTCCAATGGCTTTATTCGGGGAAAGGTGGATGCCACTCTTTTCACAAACGAGTCACTGGACATCTGCAGATCGCGCAAATATATGTTGATGATATAATTTTCGGGTCTACAAAAGTGGAACTCTGCAAAGAATTCGAAGCTGTAATGAAGCAGAAGTTCGACATGTCGTCGATGGGTGTGATGAAGTTTTTCCTTGGGCTACAAGTTGATCAGATGCCGGAGGGGATCTTCATACATCAAACAAAGTATGTTTACGATGTTCTAGAGAAATTTGGAATGTCAGAGACTACACCTATCTCCACCCCGTTAGCAACTAATCACGGTATCAACCCTGATCTCACCGGAGAGAAGGTTGACGAGACGCTACACCGATCAATGATTGGTTCGCTGATGTACCTTACTGCATCTTGACCCGACATAATGTACCCGACCTGCCTCGCGGCCCGTTATCAGTCGAGTCCATGATCGTCACATATGGTTATCGTTAAGCGGGTCCTACGCTACCTGAGAGGAACCCCAAGCTTGGGGTTGTGGTATCCAAAACACGGTGATTTCAAACTCGAAGGCTACTCCGACTCTGATTTCGGATGCTGCAAATTGAATTCAAAGTCTACAACAGCAGGATGCCAGTTTTTCGGACCACGTCTGGTGACTTGGCAATGTAAGAAGAAGACAACCGTTGCACTTTCAACGTGTGAAGCAGATTATGTGTCAGCAAGTAGTTTGTTGGTGCATGCGTCTGTCGACTTCGTCTTGTATCGAGTCTTGTACTAAAAATGTTAAAACAAGGCATGTAGTTCGAGATAATGTAATTTCGCTTGAAAGGAGGTGATTTCGCTTGAACGTGCACCATGTAATTTCGCGCGGAATCAGATTCCGCTTGGAATCTTATCTCGCTTGGAACCACTTTAAGCGAAATCAGAACATTATAAATACTTCCTCAAGCGAGATCATTTGTAACGATTCCGGTCAGAGCAACGAAGTGTCGTCTCGCTGTAAATTGCTTTCAAATCAATAATACGACAGTTTAAAGTGATATTCTAGCTGAATTGACATTAGTACGTCTATTTCCGCCTTTCGTACTGATTAAAACTCTTCTGATCGACTCGTTCGGGTCTGAAAATGATCCTACAAGTGGTATCAGAGCTCAGGAGGAAGAGTTCTTACCAATTCAGCTGAAAATTCTGATTTCTACACCTTCTTTTCTATATTGAACTTGATTTCACCGTCAAAATGTCTTGATTTTCACACATAGTATGCGCAATATTGTTTTAACAAAACCTTGAGAGTTTCAGGCTAAAATTCGATCTAAAAAGTGACAAAATACGTAATTCCGCTTGAAAACAGCTTGAGAATGATGATGTCAGCAGCATTTCAAACGGAATTAGTTTCTTATTCCGCTTGAAACCGGTATTTCGCTTGAGAAATTATGTTGATTTCGCTTGAAACTTGCAATTTCGCTTCAGTTGGGTAATTTCGCTTGAGTGATTTCGCTTGAATTAATATATCCGCTTCAACTGTGTAATTTCGCTTGAAAAGGTGTTGTTTGAAGCGAAATCAGGTATCTCGCTTGAAAGGGTATTCCGCTTCAGGGTGTTTTCGCTTGAACAGTAATTTCGCTTGAGAAATGTAATTTCGCTTGAACAATCTGTTTTTGTGAAATTTGAAAATCCAAAACATGGAAGAGGAATTTTACAACGCATTCGCTACCCCGGTTACCCCGATTACTCTCGCACAAAACACGATGTTGGAAAATGAAACGGGGATGATGCAAAAACCGCCTAAGCTTATGAACATTGAGGAGTATAAGGGTTGGGAAGGACGTTTTGAGAACTGGGTACAAGCCAATTACTTAGATGCTTGGGAATGTGTCGAAACAAAATACGTTAGACCGATGAATGATGACAAGGAGATTATTGCTATTAAAGATCTGAGTGCTGAAAATACAAAGAAATACAAAGATGAGAAAATGATACTAAGTCTACTACAACAAGCTGTGAAGGAAGATATCTTGGTTTTATTGCAACACAATGGAACTTCTTATTCGATTTGGAAAGCTTTAAAATCAAAGTTTCAGGGAAGCCAAGAGATGGTCAAGAAAAAAAAATCACTTTTGAAGAAAGAGTTTAATCTGTTTCGTGGGTTGAAAAATGAAAGCACAAAGCAAATTATTGAAAGATATTGCAATTTGTTAGCCAACATGAAGAGATTGAGCATCAACAAAGATAATGAAGAGTTAATCGAAAAACTAGCTGATGCGTTGCCATATGAAACTTGGGGTACATATCTCATGATGTTAAGGAACAAGAAAGGTTTTAGTAGTCTGACCTTGAGCAAATTCGTTGAAAAGATTGAGGCTCAGGAGATGGAACAGAGAAAGGTTATAAGAATGAAAGATTTTGACGGTGAACAAGACATCGGACTTTATTACAAAGGTGGTATCAGTGATAAAACCACCAACATGTCACTAAAGAATGAGAATGCATTCAATGCAAAAAGTTCATCGGGAGGTTCTTCCAAAGGATCAAATAGCAACACAAGTTTTTCATCATATCCATTATTTGATCCGAACATTTCAGCAACAAAGAAGGGCAAGAAGTTACAATGCAACATTGTACTGAATCTGGAGAATGATGATGATTATTCAGAAGAAGTTGCTAAAAGTCACATGTCTTTGTTGGCAACAGTGTTGGAATCATATGGTAGTTTTGTTGCAGGTCGGATCGGGAATCCAATGCTTACAAAAGAGGATTACGATCAGATTGACGCTGAGGAAATGGAATTGATGGACATAAAGTGGTGTTTGGCAAGTGTGTTGAGACGAGCTGAGAAATTTAAGCAGATCACAGGAAGAGATGACTTACGTGAAGCTAATGTTTCTACTTTAGGTTTTGATAAATCTAAAGTCACTTGTTTTCGTTGCACGGAAAAAGGACACTTCAAGAGGGAGTGCAAAAACCGCGAAGCAAGTGGAGCTCAAAATCCGTTCAACAACAATAATGATTACTACCGGAAGGCCATTTATCATCAAGTTGCTCAACAACAACAAGAACCACAAGTGGCACGTGGAAGAAAAGTGATTGAAGAATCTTCAAAGAGAGCTTGTATGGTGAATCAGGATGACAAAAAGCCAACTGAAGGTTTCAATTGGGATAAATATATCTCAGCTGATAGTAAAGCATGCCTGATTAACCAAGATGATGAAAAGTTACCAGAAGGATTTAACTGGGAAGGTTTTAGTTGGGATGATTATAATCCAAACAAAACTATAAATCACAAAGCTTATGTCGCTCGTGTTGAAGAAGATAGTGATGATGATCGTGAGTATTATGCTAGAAGATTGGCAGCTCATTTTAAAATGATGGAAGAGAGTGACAGTGATGATGAAAAATCTAAAAAGAAAAAGAAAAAGGTCAAAACACCAGTCAGCAGTGATGATGAAGAAGTACCAGTGATAAAGAAAAAGTTGGACATTCCAAAGTTCAAAGTTGATGCAGAAGCTAACGCTAAAAATGTTCCGGTGATTTGTGAAAATTGTGAGATTATGAAAAAGAAAAACAGTGAACTGATTAACAACATAAAAACCAGTTGAAGGAGTCTTACGATGTTCTAAACAAAGCCATGAATCAATACAACCAAACAAGTAAAGAACAAGCAACAACAATGAAAACACTTCAAGGAGCTTTCATGATAAAGCAGAAAGTTGTGAACAACTACATTGAGAAGTGTGTTGTGCTAGAACAGAAACTGGAAACACAAAGAATTGAAACTGAAAGAGTTAATCGTTTGTTAAAAAGTTACTCATATACTTCTTATGTCATTGACAGGATTTATCCAACTGTTGAAGGCATGAAGGCTTTTGAAGATGATGAAATAACTGAAGAACAGAAGGTTTCTGAAGAAAAGACTTCTGAAAAGAAGAAAGTAAAGAAGAATGATACTAAAGTGAATGATTCTGGTAAGAAAAAAGGTTTCAGTTACAACAAGTGTCCATCCCCGCTTGAAAATGGATATTCTCCGAGAAATCCAAATTCAGAAAGAGTCGAAAAGGCAACAAATTTACAGTGGGAGTCGGAGTCGTCAGTTAACTTGCCAGATAATATTGATGTCACGTTTACGTCATCTGAAACTGATCATGAGTCCGAGTTAATAAAGAAAGTGGTCGATCAGGTGTTGGATAAAGATGAATCCGAGGAGTCAAAATCGGAGTCTATGTCAGAGTCAAAGTCTGAATCCAGCATTCTGAGTCAAACTGTCAAATAGGGCAAAAGAATTTACAATAAAGAATTTATTTTATCAAAATCTAATTTGAATGACGAAACATTCAAAGTTGCATATACATTGAATGATTCCGACAAATTATATTCTGATGAGAAATTTCCAATAAGAGGTGTTAAACCTGACATGATCAAAAAGGTTTTCAAATTAACAGAAATTAATATTTCTGAAATAAAAGATGTAAATCTTAATGATAAACCTAAAAAATACACCTCAAGAGTTCAACAAAGAGAAAACAAGAAAAAGGGTTACAGTTCTGATTCTGGTTATCGAAAGAAACCAAACCATAACGGTAATTTCAAAAAGAAAGGACTGGGTTTTATTCCATCAGAAAATCAAAAAAATGAAAAATATGTTCGAGATTTTAAATCAAAAATGATATTTGTTTCAGGTACATCTGCTGAGGAGGAACAAATGAGTCCATTCTGGAAGCAATCTAACAAAGAGTTCCTTGCGAAGAAGCAAGAAGAGATGAAGTTTGCTGATCAGATGATAGAAATGAGAACCTGTTTCAAATGCAACACTGTTGGTCATATTGCCAAGAATTGTTCCAAGGCAATAGAATCAAAACAGGGAGTTTCTCGTAAACTGAAAGATAAAGAGGTTATGTTTGAACCACCAATTGATAGATCAAAACTTTTCAAAAATTCAACTTTTGAGATTGGTGAATGTTCAAACAGGTTTTATAAAAAAAGAGCAAACCTTGACAACCAGAAATGGGTTGTTAAGAAATCTGATGATAGTTCTAGCAATGATTCTGATTCGTCAAAATCAGAGGAGCTATTTTCTGGCGATGAATCTGATTCCACAAAATCAGAGGAGTCACAGGTTGAGATTAAATGTGAAAATTCAGTTCCTCCAATGGATGATGTTCATTTTCCACCATTGAAGGCTGAAAATTTTAAACAAAAAGTTGGTAAAGTGGAGATTTCAAATCAGTTTTTTTCTGAAAAGAAAGAATTTGATGTTGAAAAAGCGTTTAATTCCAAAGTTCATAACATTTTTGGAAAAATGGTTGACAGGAAGGTAAAAGGGGTCAAGGAATTTTACGAGAAGAAAACAAAGAAGCAAGGTAAAGTATCATCCCTGGTTTGTAACTGGGATGGTACATATTATGAACAGTAAAATCATGGACTTGCTGGGGCTCCCAAGTAGGTAATCGCGGAGCATGAATCGACATCATTCTTGAAAATTGTTTTTGAAGAGGTATGACTTGCCGGAACTCCCAGGTTGGTAAGTGAGGAGCAGGAATCGGCAATTTTGAGAATTCAACCTACAAATGGTATTGGTTGGTAAGCCATGTGGTTGAAAAAGAGTTTGTGATTTTATAAGCACGAAAGTGATTTCGTCTTACTAGTGGTTGAAAAAGGTTTTCACGTACAAGTGGTAAATCAGGGACATTAAGTTGTATCTGATTTCCTACAAGTGGTATTTTGAAAAACAATGTGATGATCCCCTAACCTACAAATGGTTTTATAAAATCAACAAAACTTATTTTCTGGAAAAATAAATTGATTAAAAAAAAACTTAAGTGTTTTGAAATCAATGGGAAAATAGTTTGTTGTAAGGGGGAGTTCTGATTGTTTATGCCAAGTGGATGGCGATTTGAAGTGATTCGATATCAGTTGTCATGTTACTTGTACAGTTTGTTTTCAAATTTCTTAATTGTGTTTGAATTTTAGGGGGAGTAAGAAATTTTAGAAAATCCAAAAACATTTGAAAATTAGAAAAAGCCAAAAACATGATAAAATGAAAAATGAGTTTTGTTGTATAAAAGAGGAAATGATAGTACATCAGTGAACGATCACAGCATGCTAAAGAAATGGAAAGTCAAAATGTGATAAACGGTCTCACTGATGATATGCCAGTAGGTTTTCGCACATTTAGTAGATTGTGATGAGATATAAACCTAAATTCAAACTTGCTTATATCGTGGGGAAACATCTCTCGGATATATGGGTAACCCCCGAAATCTTGTCTGAAAGGTCCCTCTTTCTGAGATACTAGGTCTTTATGCTCAGTGATATCTGGGGTATTATCCCGGGACTTCTGATTTTGCGGAAGCAATGGCCTAGTCCCCGGAAAATACTTTATGCTTGCTTGAAATATAGCACCACCCTCAGTACAAAAAAATGATGAAACATTGCAAAATGTTAATCATGTTCTGTTGAAACAAAAGATCCTCTAAAGGGGACACACCAAAAGTCGAAGCCGTCATCTCTCTGCTGAACGAAAGTTCTGACCTGAGCTCTCACGGTTTTCGCAATTTAACCCCTTACAGATATCATCTGTGGTATACTCACCTGTAAGACTGAATATTGGGATCTGGATATGGGAGTATATTCTGAGATGGGACACGCGATTAAGTTTAAGTGATTAAAACATTAATCTCGTATCTCGAAACAGTTGAACTTTGTGTGAGAATTTAAGTGGACCAGTATACTGACAATCTAAGTGAATCATTTAGAACTGAAAATGTTTAAAGCTTAACGGTGTTGGTGATTTGTTTCATAAACTGATATGATCCTCTTACACAAACTCACAAAAATATTGTTTGTAAATATTTCTTCTCTGCATTTCATTTTATTCAAAAATCCAAAAAGATTTCTAGGGTGTTTTAGCATAAATTTTGAAAAATACAAAAAGATTTTCGACAACTGGTATTGGAAAGCTGATTTTCAAAATTTCAAGTGCTAGACATGATGAATATCAGTGGGTTGGGAGAGTTGACTTTGAAATAAAATTGTGATAAATAAATATACCCAAAAGTAAGTTGTTGATGATTAAACAATGTCTGCATGTGGTATATAAATTTGTCAAATTGTTAAATTTGTGAAATTTATTTTGAGGTAGAGTTTGTGCAGGTAATGATATAGTCAGGAATCGATCTTGAACCTGTGGAATAAGCACAGAGCCAGGTTGCGATTCTGGATGAAAAGAGAAAAGAGAATATTTGAGGATACTTACAGCGTCAGATACTTCAAAGAGTTCGAGAGGACTGATAAAGACTGAAGATGCAAAGACTCGACACTTAAGACTCGTCAACATTCGAGGGGGAGTCTGTTAGTGCATGCGTCTGTCGACTTCGTCTTGTATCGAGTCTTGTACTAAAAATGTTAAAACAGGGCATGTAGTTCGAGATAATGTAATTTCGCTTGAAAGGAGGTGATTTCGCTTGAACGTGCACCATGTAATTTCGCGCGGAATCAGATTCCGCTTGGAATCTTATCTCGCTTGGAACCACTTCAAGCGAAATCAGAACATTATAAATACTTCCTCAAGCGAGATCATTTGTAACGATTCCGGTCAGAGCAACGAAGTGTCGTCTCGCTGTAAATTGCTTTCAAATCAATAATACGACAGTTTAAAGTGATATTCTAGCTGAATTGACCTTAGTACGTCTGTTTCCGCCTTTCGTACTGAGTAAAACTCTTCTGATCGACTCGTTCGGGTCTAAAAACGATCCTACACAGTTGCTGCTCTCAGATTCTATGGATCCAACAGCAAACGCGGGATTACGGTTTGCAATTTCTTACTACTCCTATCTATGTAGATAATGAGGCAGCAATCAACATAACAAAAAACCTGGTACATCACGCTAAAACTAAACACATAGAAATTCGACATCACTTCATCCGAGATTGCTTCGAGAAGAAGTTGATTCGAATTAAAAAGATCCATACCAACGAACAAAAGGTTGATTTACACACTAAACCGTTTGATAAGTCATGTTTTCAATACTTATTAAAACTAAATGGTATGAAACTTTTATCGCCAGAGGGAGCAATAGTTGGCGTTGATGAAAAATCCAAAGCAGATGACGTCGAGAAGCAATCTGCTATGGCTTGTCGCATTTTCCGATGTTTTCCTTTTTAGGGGAAGATAGTATTATATAGAAAATACAAAAACATTAAAAATGTGAAAAATACAAAAAAAACAGAAATTTCAAAATGTAAAAAACAATAGAAAAACCAAAAAGAGTTTGTGTAAAAAGATGAAATGATAGTACATCAGCTAGACTGTTACGGTACGCTAAAGATTTGTAGAGATTAAAAGCGTTAAACAGTCTCACTGATGATGCGTCGATAGGTTTTTGCACATTTAGTAAACTTTTTCGGGATATAAACCTAAATACATATCTTGCTAATTTCGTGGGGAACATCTCTCGGATATATAGGTAACCCCTGAAATCTTGTTTGAAAGATTGCATGTTTCTGAGATACGAGGTCTATATACTTAGTGATATCTGGGGTATTATACCAGGACTTCTGATATTGCGGAAGCAATGGCCTAGTCCTCGTATAATACTTTATGCGCTTTAAAATTTAAAGCTTTCCCCTCAGCAAAAAAATTGACAAGTATTGAAAAATACAAATCAAGTGTTGTTGTAAAGAAGATCCCTAAGTGGGACACACCCAAAGTCGAGCCATCATCTCTCTGTCTGAACGGAAGTTCTAACCAGAGCTCTCATGGTCTCGCACTTCCCTGAAACAGATATCATCATAGTATATTCACCCGTAAGACTAAATATGGGGAATCTGGATACGAGAGTATATTCTGAGGTGGGACACACGAATAAGTTATGTTCTTAAAACAGTAATTCATATCCTGAATAAGTTGAACTTCGTGTAAGAATTTAAGTGGATCAGTATATCGACAATCTAGGTGAATCGTTTAAAACTTAGTGTGAAATGTAGCTCAACAGTGCCAGTGATACGTCGGTAGATGATATGATCCTCTAACATAACTCACAAAAAGATGTTTATAAATAGTTTACTGCTATTTCATTTTTAGCTTAAACCCAAAAGGATTTTCAGTATGTTTTAACATAAACTTTCTTAAAATTCAAAAAAAAATTCTGCTTTAGTTTTGACAAACCATTGTGGAAAGCTGATCTTTGGAATCTCAGATGCGATGCAGAGAAAGTTTTTGAAGAACGACTAGGTTGGGAGCTAATCTAAATGATTAGAAAATTCAAAAGTCAAACAAGTTCATTAATTTGACACTTGTATCTTTCAGAAAAAAAATTAAAAAGTTTGATTAAAATGTCAGTTGGTTCGAATCGGGTCAACCAAGGTCATTAACTTGGACTTGGTCGACAAATCGAGTAGCCAGGGTCATTAACTTGGACCTGGATACTTGAGTGGATGTTTAAAACTGATAAAAATAAAAAAATTGAAAAAGCTAGAAAATTTTTGAAAAGATTGAGGAGATCGAATGATCATCCGATCGGATGGCCATCCGGATGGATGTCACTCTATATAAGGCAGTCAACAGTCACTCAACCACATTCGATCTACTCAACATCTGTCACTTTCATACTTTCTCTCTCAAACTCACTTTGATTTTTAGCCACTTTATTGCCTGACCACTTACATAGGATTGTTGGTTTGCTCATCATTCGCTATGGGGAAGGTAAGTTTCACTAATTTCACTGTCTAATTTGATGTTTTTGATGTTTATTTGAGCCGATGGTACTGACATTGAGATATACTTAGATTTAGGCTTGTTTTGTGGTTTATTGATGAAATTGATCCTAGATCTAGGTAAATCGACCTTAGATTTTGGTGTTTACCATTCCAATTTCTTCAAAAACATGCCAGATTTGAACATAAGCTCATCCGATCACACCGTCTGTCAACATGCTTTTCTTCAAATTAAGGCCAAATTAGAAGGTTTTTGTAGAAATTGAACATAGGGTTTTGCTAATCGGCGAAAGTTTTGAGAGAATTTGAGACCAATTTTGCCAAAACATGTTAAAATTTGATCTGATGTGTTTGAATATTCAAACTGTTCTTCATTGTTTCACTTGAATGTTCATTCGATCGGGTGATCATCCGATCGGATGACCATCCGATCCATTACACTATCATGTTTGAATGTTTCATTAACTGTTTAAATTGTTTCACTCGAATGATCATCCGATCGGATGACCATCCGATCGGATGACCATTCGAGTCATATCTTTATCTTGTCCCTGAATGATCAGTTGTTTTGAATGTTCATTCGATTGGATAACCATCCAAATCACAACAAAATTTTATTCATTGTGTCGTTCGGACGAATGACCATCCGGATCATGTTGCTTTCATGCTTTATTTACCATCCAGTCGAATGGTTATTTGTACCATTTATCATTCTTGTCATTTGCTTGTCAATTCATTCCCATCCGAACGGATGACCTCATCCGGTCGGATGGCCATTCAGCAGTCTGAGTGTTGTATATAGTGTAAAGGTCTTAGAATTTTTTTTAAAGCCTAAAATTTTTTCACTATGTACTAAGTGTCTTAAAATGCGTACACATTTTAATAATGAAACATCTACAAGAAAGGGCTTCTGATTTTCACTCGAAACACAGCATATATTGCATTTTGGAAGACAATTTTCCTAACATCGAGCCGTTTAAATATGTTGTGCCATTCTTAAGAGAGAGCAGAATTTTCAAAGCTTTGACGGAAAGACATAGATGCTACGGATCTCATGTCAGAACTTTCTGGAATGCTGCTGAGTATGTGGAGGAAGAGAAGGCAATACACTCTGCAGTTAGAATAAAGGACGAAAAGAATAAAGATGTGGATTTGCCTGTGAAGATTACTGTGGACAATGTGAGGAGAGTGTTAGATCTGCGAGACAAAGATGAGGATCCCATTATAGTTTCTGACAGATTGTGCAAGGGATTTTGGTTGTGTATGGGATATACAGGGTACATAAACGATAAAGGATACATAAAGTCAAAGTTCTGCAGACCCGAAAAGTTCCTTGTTCATTGTGTGATTCATGCGCTATCACATAGAAAAGGTGTTTATGATGAAGCTTTGGACTACATCATGAACATCATTGCATGCTTGGTGCTAAATAGGTCGTATAATATTTCGCAAGTCATTTCCAACCATATGCTGGATAATATAAAGGGTGAAAGATATGTAATGTATCCAAGGTTTGTTAAAATGCTGTTAGATGACCAGATTCCCAATCTGCCGAAGGATCCAAGTGATGAGCTTCCATTGGGGCATATGGACAGTGAGACACTGAAAAGATTGAATTCCTATAGAGGTGTGAAGCCAGAGGATGAACCAAGGTATAGGCAGAAATTTGGAAAGATAAAGAAGACTGATTATGTTGTACCAGAGGGTGATAACTGGAGGCATGTTGATAGCAATTTGGATAATGAGACAGAAAGATTAAAGCCGATGGTTGAGAAGAAGCTTAGATGGTGGTTTGTGAAGGATGAGAAGAAGAAAAAGAGAACTCTGAAAGTTGCTACACCAAAAGTTATGATTAAGGGTACAAATGAGAAGCAGTAATCATCGGAAAGGTTGGTAGATAATTCATTTAAATATTATACTAACAATGTTAATATTTGTGTTGCAGAAACAAAGAAAAGGAAATCGCCACCACGTTTAGTCGATGAGCCTGTGATTCCTCCAACAGAAATAATCAAAGACGGCATTGATCTATTAAAGATGTCATTTGCAGACTACGAAAAGCGATCCACAGCTCAAGGTGATCAAGCTAAGAAAGAAAAGACTGCTGAAAACGTTGAACCTAGTGGAGAAGGTGTGAAAGAGACATTAGTTAAAGGTCAAGTGCATACGGATTCAAGTGCTACAGAGAGTGACATTGATCCAACAATGATTGCACCAACATCTTATGTGAGTGGAAAGCAGAGGTTAAAGAGGTCACCAAAGAAAAAGAAGGCATCAGACGAAGAGGATGCTACTTATGTTCCAACGCCTGCTGACAAAGAAAAGCAAAAGAAGAAAGGTATTAAGAAAAGAAAGGCACGTCCGACAGGTGATGTTCCAAGAAGAGTTAGAGCTAGAAAAGATACAACATCCATCCCTCAACAAGAGCAAGATCCTGAAAGAGTTGAAAGCCCTGAGTTTGAAAGAGTTGAAAGGGTCGAAGAAGTTGAATTGGATATCCATGGAGTTAGAAAATCAACACCTCCACCTTCACCAATCAACAAAACTATTCATATATCTCCAGATCGTGAGAAGACTCCTGAGCAGCCACAAAAAATAGTGGAAGAGCCAACATCTGCTACAAAGAAACCTACAACTTTGCAAAGCTCAAGCCACGGGTTTCCAAGGGTTCCATTTGATCTTGGAGCAGGTCCTGTGGGGTAAGATGATTTTGGGGAGTTATTCAATGAAGGAAAGATCAATGCATTGGCAAGAAAAGTAAGTATTCTGGAAAAAGCAAAGGCTAAAGCTGAATCAGAGCTTAAAGAGGCAAAAGAAAAATTGAATAATGTTGAAGCTGAAAACGTCGCTCTTAGAAATGAGATTGAAGATATGTCTGTTGTGATTGATCAGCTGACTGAACAAATCATGGAGGTAAATGTTTAGTATAAGACTATTAATAATTCTAACAAGTTGCTGCACGAGATGTACGCGAATCTATATTTATCTTCTGCAAATGAGAATGAAGTATTGAAGAAAGAAGTTGAAGCGTTGAGGGCTGACAAGGTGATTAAGGATGAATAACCTAACATGTTATACACAGTGATTGAACACAAGCTTGGAATCAATGTTCAAGCTGTGTATGATGAAATCGAGATTCAAATAGTTGAAGCGCGAAGGGTTAAAAGAGAGAAAAGACTCGCTGAGGAAGCTGTTGAAGCTCTTAAAGATAGAAAGAAGGGTCTTGTGATCGACAAAGAAGAAGTTCTTGGTTCTTCTAGCCATCAAGAGAAATAAAAGCCTGATGATGAGGTACATGCATCTAATGTTGAAACTTCTTCTATTAATGATGTTGAAATGCAAGATGTAGAAGTAGAGGCGAATGTAGAGATAAATCTTGATATTGTACCTGTTGGAGAGGTGAAAGATGTGTTACATAGTGAATGGGCTAGCCTCGGAAAGATAGAGGTTGAGTGTCGTATGTTGAGGGCAAGAATGAACAAGTTCAAAGTGGCTGAAGGTGATAAAGAGATAGACGAATTATTTGGAGATGAAGACGAAGACGAAGATGAAGATGATGGTGACAAAGATAAAAGGGACGACAACGATAAGAAAGATGATAAAGATGATAAGGGTGATGATGATGATGATGATCAGGGTGTTACTGGTTTGTTGATTACAAAGAGATCGGGTCCTAGCCCTTTAGAAGATTTTCTGAACGATGAGCTAAATGAACAACATGAAGAAGTTCAACATCATGAAGCATCATCGTCTGGAACTAAACAAGTTGATGAGGTATTTCTTACACTCCCTAAAGTTATTTACTTACATACAGAGAAAGAGGGGGAGTTGGTTGAGAACTGGACTAGGGAGTCCATGTTAGAGGAGTTAGATATGGATGATGGTAAGCTGAAGTTCGATATTGAAGAAGAGGTTCCACAGACTCCAGATAGAGAATATACATTCAAGTTTGTAAATGAAGCTGATAATTTCAACGATGTAATTATTGAAGAAGGGTCTGATTCTGATGAAGATATACCATTCCATTATTCTATAGTTGACGACGACTTTCCTACTTTGAATGAACTATTTCAATCTCATAATGAAGATGAAGTGAGACGGAAAGTAGTTGAGAAGATCACTACAGAGGGTGTTCCTGAGACATTATCGAAAGAAGATCTTCTAGAGGAACGTAAAAGATGGTTTAAAGTTATGCCTAAAGAAAAAAAAATTCAAAAGGTCGTTGCAGTTCTTCACTGATCATCCTGATAAATCACTTGGTGATATCCTATCATGGGGGTACTTGGAGGATTTGAAGGTATACGCGATCAGAAGAGAGTTCGGGGTTCAATACTTTGAGTTATCATCAGATATCAAAACACTACCTTTGTGGGATATAGAAGAGTTAGTGCAGACCAAGAACATAAAGCAATATTATTATGGTCCAGAGGTTAAGTATCATGACCAGAGGCTATGGAATTACATCAAGCTGCTGGAAAAGGATAACTTTCCAGATAGGAAGCCACATCAGCCTAAGCAGATCGTGAAAATTGATCCTGTTACAGGTGAGAAGGATATTTCTTTAAACATCAGACGTCAAAGATGCTTAAAGAATATGCCGCTTTGAGCTTTGGAGCAAGACTTTCATACAGATTTCAATGATGGCTCTACAATCAAAGCACAGCTGAAGCAGTGATCACATTATTTGATACGTCGACTGGAGATTGTAGCCGCATACATGTGATGGATCCGATGTGGTTAGTAAACTGCTCCAAGAAAGATATCGACTGCTTGTTCTTCAACAAGATTGTATACAATGAACCGGATAAAGTACAAGCTCAGCAATATCAAAATATGGTGAATATTTGCTTTGCAAAGGATATCAATTCTGGAAGATATTAGGAGACAAAGTTCAGGGATCTTGAGTTAGAAGAATTTCTGAAGACAGAGCGAAGAAGTGAAAGATTTAAAGAGATTATAGCTAAAGCTGCTGAAAGAGAAAAATGGAAGCTAGCATGGCCTGAAACTGATCAAACGCCTATTGAATCTCAAGAAAATAAGATTCCTAGGTGGTCTAAAGCAAAGGATGGTGATCTAGAGTACAGAAAGTGGTGGAATGAAATTGGAATCCCTCTGAGGAGAAAAATGTTAGAAGAAAGAAAGGAAGGAAGAAGGCAAGAGACAACAGACGCAACAGGAAGGCGCCCTAAAGGCTATACAGGAAGAAAGACTACAACTACATCCAAGGTGGAGTTGTTGGATCGTTCCGGTGACCCTAAACAGTCAGTATGAGTAGTTCATCATCATTTACAGAGGCGGAATCAATGTAAACAACATCAAACAGCTTGTTTCCTTTTAATCCTTCTCTATTACTGAATTTCTGAGCTTTTACAATGAATTCTGACAAAAATCCAGCAGCACCTTCGCTCACACACACAACTGTTTTGTTTCAAATGAACATGCACAACACCTATATATAGACTAAGCCATTCCGTTTGAAAATGACACAGCCATGTTCAAACGAACCTGCTTCAAACGGATGGACCTGTTCAAACGGACTCACTACCTAAAACATGACCAAACCCTAATTCAATCACTGTTGTGCACTCATTTAACCTATCTAGACATAAGACTCGATAAGACGTAGTCAGCAGACATTCAGTGCACCAACAGGAGTCTGTAGATGCTTAATGTCTGTAGCTTTCGTCTGTACTTAGTCTATATTTTGTCCTAGTTATTGTCATTGTATAGTTTTGTTTATATTATCGAATCAGGGACGAAACGAAGTTAAACGGATTTTGTATAGTCCATCTGATCGGATGGACATGGCTCATCCAGACGGATGGCCATCCGATTGATTGATGGTTTCTCCCTGATCGAGCTCTCCTATAAATAGGAGACCATGGGTCTCATTTGAAACATTCAGTCCTGATCTCTGAGGCGAAGCTCTTGTTAATTCTCAACGGAACCTTGTACTTTCTACTACTTCTAATGAGAATGGAAGCTTTAAAGGTGTCATTGTTGTATTTCTCACTCCTACAACACGAATGGATTCCGCACAATCGTGATGATCGCAGATCTGACCTGAGCGTTCAATCTAAACCGAACCTACCGGTCCTCACAACTTCTATGGGATTAGAAGTTTAGACATTCTGGCACCCTTGTTAACTCAAACTGGAATAAATGCGTGGCCACGCTCGGACTAATATTAGTTTGTTAGGCCACTTTGAATTAAAGACGAGGATAGTGAATAGTTAATCACTATATAAGAATGAATGATCCATGTCTTATGATCAACGAATGTTCTATAAAGAAGTGACTTATTGATAGAAATATCAGGGCTAGAGTATTTGGTGAAGTAAAGTGTTACTTGAACTCAAAGAACTAGTTGATGACTGTAAAGTGTCACATCGTGTTAAGAGCAGTGCGATGCAGCTAGGCGTCCAACTCTGCACACGTTCACTCATTTAATTAAAATCATCCAAGTGGGAGATTGTTGGCGACATATATGTCCGATCGTAATTAAAGTCAACGTAACCAACTCAATACGATCCGAAGAGTTACACGTTGGTACACGAATCGTATATGTTCACGAGTAAGTGGATTATTATTACATATACGAGTAAGTGGATTATTATTTGTCAAATAATAATAGTTTAAACCCGATGGACTTAATATTAATTAGATTATTATTAAGAGGATTATAATTGTATAATCTTAAAGGGGACTTAATGTAAGATTACGTTTTATAAAAAAGGAGATTAAGGTGCAAACCCTAATCACACTTTTTAAAAAAACAAAACCCTAGCCTCCTTCCCATAGGTCGGCCGACCCTAAGCAATAGGGCCGCCGCTGCCACCTGCTCGACCAAGCACCACCGCTGCCTCACCCTTGGCCGCTTCTACCTTTGGGTATCTTGTGCTCGGTTGTGAACTTTCTACTAGCGAGGATTCGTTGTAACTCGCGTGTTACAATTCTGGTGTAGTCGTCAAAGGTTGATTACTAAAACCCACAATGGTTGTTTATTTATTTATTTGTTTATATGCGTATAACCTTGATCCTGATTGGGAATATTTTTTAATTGGATTGATAAATCAAACATATAGTTTATGTATAAAAACCGGCCATGATTATATATGTATATAATCAGCTCTTGTTAAAATATGTAAACGGCTTCCGCTTCAGTTTTGGTACCATGATTCCCGATAATGTATAATGTAACAGGAACAACATTGTAGGGGTACCAAGTCAAGAAATTTGTAACATTCAAAAGACATCAAAGTTACTATTGAAAATGGTAAAATGAGTACATAATTAGGACATAAAAGTATATATGTGAAGTCACACATATACAATATACACCATCTAAAGGACATAAAAGCATATGTGTGAAGGCACACATATACAATATACACCAATACTAAAATACTATGGGAAAAGATATACAACAGTATTTCTCAAAGTTTTAGGCTATATATAGTTAAAATAATCATTTTATGAATCTAATTAAGTATATGATTTATTATAGTTAAAATAATTATTTTATGAATCTAATTAAGTATATGATTTATTATAAACATGTACCACTATATAAAACGGATTCTTTAATAATGAAAATCGAAAACCTGGAGAATATAATGTCCATGTGAAGTCTCCTTATACACAACAGACATAAACGTTTTCATTTTATAATAGAAATACAAAGTAAGTAAACAAATTATTTGAGAATATTACAATGGTATTAATAAGTAAAATAAAGCTTAGGGTATGAGAAATTCAGAACAATAATGTGCAAATTTAGCCATTAAAAGAATCAATCTTATCACGTACAAGAAATCCCTCTTTTGGAACTTAAAAAAAAATTCGTTTATAATCAAGGATTCTCTTGAAGTTGAGGATCTATGACTGAGTCCTCCATTAGCCACTAAGTAATTAATATTCTCACTTTTGAGCATCATTGTTGTTCTTCGTGGACCACCTTCTCCTTTATTTCAGAATAACTCTAGAATTCTCTTAATTATTAACTAATATTTAAGCGTATAGCTGCTTAAGTTCCCATGATTATAACTTTTATCTTTTAACAGGAATCGCGGAAAAGGTGATCAAATATTTGATATAAATGCATCAATCAAAGAGGAAATAGTCCATATGCTGATTCGATCTCATATGAGATTATATTTGCTTAATTAGGCAAGTGGATGATTGCAAAAAGATAAATCAACTAAAAAACACATAAACATTAAAAGATAAATGGAAAATTAACAACCCACGACGAGATTTTATGACACTTATTGGTTTTGATTTTATCCATTACATAACATAGATTTTATCTATACATATCTTCCTATCTTCCTATACTAATAAATGAAAATCTTTTTGTACACGTGTCATTCTCTGATGCCTCATCCCTTTTAATAATAGTATTACATATTAATTTTATACAAAAAATATAATATAATATTAATTAATATAGTTAGAGATAAACGTCTAAATTCAAATTTAATTAATAATTATCTATAACAAATATAAATGTATCAAATAATATAATAAGTATAATATTATTTAATATAGTTAGAGATCAAACGTATAATTTCAAATTTAATTAATAGTAAATTACTTTTTAAGTCCCTATGTTTTAGTAGTTTTAACCATTTGAATCCAAAATCAAAAAGTTTAACACCTTGAGTCTCTAACTGCTCATTCACACCCTCTGTAAAAAATTCAAAAAACCTTTTGTAAGGTTGAGTTCTCTAAGTTCTCACAACTCGTTGAAGTTTTCATTTTACCCTAACCATATATATTTGTTAAGATAAAATATATTATTTGGATATAAACAATAATTACTAATAAAGTATCAAATCACATGTACAAGTAACGAAAATATAACTGTTCTTTTGTTTTACTAAATTATCTAAATAAGTCATTTCATTAATAATGATTATATACAAATTTATAATTTATATTTTTCGTCATACAACCCGTGTAATACACGGGGTTGTAAGCTAGTAAAAAATAAAAGAAAACAATTGATGGACACGTGTCGATACGAGAGACATCTATTTTTTTTAGTTTTCTTGCCATATGTTTATGTTTATTTTTATATTCAAAATTACAAGTTTTAAAATAATTTATCAAGTTATCCCATATTTTAAGTTGTCGTTTATCTATAACTATATCTCTATATTTATATTTATCTTCTAATATAATCTTTATACTTATCTTTAGTTTATTATTTTGCGAGTAAATTGCACAAAACATCCTTATGTTTCCTCAAACTTGCAGGTTCCAGCCTTAATGTTTAAAACTTGCTAAAAACATCCTTTAAGTTTATTTTTGTTGTTGGTTTAATCCTTTATGACTAACCAAGTTAATTATCTCAGTTTATTTCCCTCACATGCCTAACATGTGAGGATCCCACTATCGTTTGATGACCGACATCAACTAACTCGCAAAATGGAATAGGGATGTGGTGCAAACGCAAAACTGCCTGAAACCCAAGCAAAATTGCCTCTATTTTCACCGGAGATGTAGTCCAAACACAATTGGATCTTTTAAATTTATGGGGTCATTCACATGGAGCAAGCCCTTTTTCATTTCGAGCTATCAACATCCACTCGGAGGAGAGATCTAGCCCGTGTTTCGCTGACTAAATGCCAAACAAGCCATATTTGCAGGTTGATAGCCTCATGTTAGTTCTGTATGTGAATTCAAATTGAAAAGTGCGTATCATTTTTTGTAATTGTTTTCCTCTTTAGTTTTGATTACTTGATTGAGATTACATGTATTAAGTAGGGAAGAATAAAAACTAATATTTAGGTAGAAAGCAATTAGTCATAAATGGAGAAACAAGAAATAAGTGGATTTAATAGACTTTTGTAATACACAAGTTTATAACCTAATAATAGAAAAAAAAAAAAAAAAAAAAAACAAAGTAAAATGTTCTAATATGTAATTAGTATATCAAAGTTCTTTTTACAAAAAAAACGTATTTTGACGACTATGTGTTAACTGATTACATTATATCTATTCAAGCCTTGTAGTACACGTGCCTATTCAACTCATGTTATACACGGGTAATTAAAGATGTAACGTTTTTATTATATAAAAATATATTTAATCAACCTATGTAATACACGGGTTCTAACCTAGTTAAATGTATATTAGAGATCTTGAGTTGATTTTTTTTTATTATCAATAGACATAGTATTAAAAAAAAAGTTTCTTTTGAGCTGGGATCTCATGGGAACAACTTCTCTATTTTCAAGAATAGAGATAAGATGTGCCCTCCGTTTACCCTCCTCAATCCCTACTTTACGAGTGGAAGTTTACAAACTTATGTTTGTTTGTTTGCCAGATTCGTCTGGTGGGTAAATATTAATATTCTCAACCATTTGATGTGGTTCGAAAGTTTTGGAACCGAGGAGGATATCATGTGTTGTTGTGTTGGAAATTATTTTTTGCTTCAAAGGATTGTTTTACTGGTTTTTTGACTGAAACAAGATGCAATAAAGAAAACCTTAAGTGATACAGACTTCAAGGATAGCCATTTAAAATTCAACTAAACATATAGTCAACTAAACATGTTTTTTTTACGGTAGAAACCGTTTGCGTAATTGAACAAAATAAAACAATTTTTTATTTGATAATTACAGTACAGAAATAAAAGAAAGCAGAAAGATACGGTACTATTACAATTAAAATAAACAAAATTACAAGAACAGTAGATGAAACAGAAATGCAACAAGGCTGAGGGTTGTGTTTAACACAGGGCCCTTAAAACAAATTCTGAGTTCCTAGTAGCACTCGTTTTGTTTCCCAGAGTACAACAATCAAAACAGTGTGTACTGCCGGAGCTGGCACGAGACCTGAAAAATACCTTGAAATGAGCAAGAAAATAGCAGAGAATTGTTTGCATATGTTGTGTTGTTGCTGGTGTACTTCTGCCATGGAAGAGATGCTGTATTTATACAGCATCTGAGTTGAAACAGCCAAAACCGAATTAAATGAGAGAATTAAATTGTATTAAACGTCTTTAATGCAATTTAATTCTCATTTAATTCTCAGTCAAAATCATTGACTCGTCTGTTTTGAATGCTGAAATGAAACTGCTCAGTCATTAATGTCTGGAAGCTTCTGCGCGAGCGCAAGACAAATTGGTGCGCGCGCAGGTCTGCACGCTCATGCGCATGTGCGCCATTTTGGCTCACTTTTGTGCGCGAGCAAGCTTGCACAACTCATGCGCACGTGTGCTAGCAGGTCTGCACCACCCTTGCACGCGTACGCCAGCCACCAGTGAACCTATACGAGCACGCCACACAGTCGCATCATATTGGCTCACTCTAGTGCTCCCGCGCGCGCTACTTCAGTGCCCCATGCACCAGTGCGCGCCAACCTACCACGTATACTCGCGCGCCGCTACCACGTCACCCTCCAAGGTCATGTGCTTCACCACGAGCGCGCAATCTAAAATACAAAGGTGGCTCTCAAGCGGCTCGCGGCGTTGCGAGCATGCGAAGTGCATCATCAAAGCGCCACATTACGCCCATCGCCCCCGCCATGCGTGCGTGTGAGAATACGAGTTAGGGTGCTCCGCACCCTTCGCAAGTACACTTAGTGTGTGCTTCCATGAAACAATAAAGATGGAGTGTTCCTACTTAAATACCCCTTTAAGTTTCATCTCTCCTCCTATGTAGGACAAGGTGCCACTTTCCCAATTTTTTTCAGCATTCAATGTTTCAAACACCAAACTTTGAGCATCGATATCTCATTCATCTTAGCTCCGTTTTGGACGTGGTTTAGTTCATTGCGAAGCTCTTCCAACGTAGAACACAAACCCATAAATAAATATATAAAACCACCTCAGTTTCTTATATTTATTTCTAGTCCAAAAATAGAAAAAATACATTTCCTATATTTGTGAAAATTCATATTTTCACATAATTTCCAACAATCCCCCGCATGAATGGAAATCGATCTTTCCTTACAAGTCTCAACGATACACTTCGATAGTTGAGTATTGCAAGATAGGTAGGTTGTTACCTTTGAACCTTCTTTTGAGAAGTATACTTAGCTTACTAGCGTTTGTAGACGCGATGTCCTTGAACATACCCCCATCTGTGTAAACGACAATACACTTCACACAATACTCTCCCTAGTCTGGCCAACCCCTCATTTCTCATGTCCTATTATGGTCCTAGAACACTTGCCTGGTTCAGCGAGAGCTCTAGGATTGCGCATCCCACAATAACATTCGAAACGACCCTACTTCTCTCTCACATAGGTGATTCCCATGAATCATTAAAAGCATCATCGTTATTTGATTTTTGAAATCGATAACCTTAATATGCTTAGTGTAACATCCCAAAAACGGGTTTGGTAATCAAACCACGTTAATAGTAAAGACGGGTAAAATACCGTTAGTGGTAAAAAATTAACCCGGTAAATATTAGGACTCAAACAAATAAACCTAATATTAATTAAAAAGGGGAATAAATACTTTGAGAAAACGAAGTATATAAAAAGGCCAAATTAACGGGACTTAAAACATAACGGGTTATAACTTCCCGAACCCGTTAAAGTAACTAAAAGTAATTAACCTAGTTAGTAGCATGCGATTAAGTAACTATGGTGAGATATAGCTTCATTTGATCAAAATAAAACATGAGGGACTAATATGGACAAGTGGGAACCTTGTTTTATTAAAACAAAAAAAAATATACACACACACACACATTATGTGCGTGTTCTTCTGATCGACCAGGAGGGTGCTCCAAGGAGCAAAACCCTAGTTCACACTAAATGACTAAATCGAAGCTCGAATCAAGACTCAAATCACTGCATGAATACTTAAAAACGATCACCTAGTCATGGGGATCACAAGGTATGTTAAATTTTGCTATTTGGTGATACTTTGAGATTATGATGAATAATCATAATCGAAATTCTGGAATGAATGTTGAATCTATGAGTGTTATTGTGATTATATCCTGGTTTAGAAACAAACCCTAGTAGAAAATTTGATGAATTGTTGTCAAAACTAGGAATTTGGTAATTTCTCTATTATGTGCTATGTGGGTTTTATGTTAATATGATGAACACTCATATTAGAATGTAAGACTGATGAATATTGAGGTATGATATAAGTTCTTGAGGTAGTTCATGAACACTAGACTTAGAGGTTTAAATGTGATGATGTAAATCTTGTTAAAGATAACTAGTTATGAACTAGTTAGTAAATATGTAAAATTATGCACATTAGGTGTTTGTTAAAATGCCCGAATGAATGTTGACATGATGAAATGATGAAAGAAACGCGTAATTGGCTAACTTGACTAACTACGTGTAATACGGAATAATATGGGTTCTAAACGTGATGTTGATTGAACTTATTATGCGTATAATATGATTGAAGTTAGTTGACTATCGAAAGTCAAATAAACCAACGTTGAAGTCGAATAGTAATTCCGACATAGAATTCGTAAGATGGAATAGTCGTATGTAATAATGACTAAACTAACCGTCTTACGAATTATGATGATAGTTTGACGCTTAACAAGCTAGGTGGAGGCTTGGAAAGGAAGCGGGTCAAACGAAGCAAATAAGAAGGAAAAAAGCGTACTTCGGATGCGAGGTAAGTAAAACTTACACCCACTTGTAGTATATGTGTTTATTTTATAAGCGATGAATACAATAAAGGATTAGGTTCAAATCATGGGTTCCGACACGAAACGAAATGAGTCGGAACCAATAAAAATGTTTTAAACCATGATTAATGGTGAAAGAGGCAAAACGGTAAATTAGTCACGAATTGGTTAAGAACTAGTGAGTTTTTCTTAAAGTTACCTTATAGCGTAACTAGTAATGGGAAATTGGGTAAAAATGGAAATTTAGTCATGTATCGACTAAAGTAAAATAAGTTTCAAAGAACACCCATAGCGTAAGCCGAATGTGTTAAAAGAATATAAGAAATTGACTTTAAAAAAAGGGGATCTAGTGAGAAAATCTGAAATGGGTCGGATGTGTAATTGGTAATTAAAAACCCATGTTTTGTTACATATGAAAATGTTGGGTTATGTAGGTCGAACGGGCCAAATGGTGGGAATAACGCCATTTGACAGAATCAACTAATGTGGTTGTCAAGTCATGTGTTTACAGGGGCGAATAGTAGTTTGGGTAATTGCGTCGCCATAAGAATATCGGTAATAAAAGCAAGGTGTCGAAACGGGTCACTAGGTTGACTCGAGCCAGGTACGTATAAATAAGATTGTGGTTAAACATACATTTTTGGGTCAAATTAGTAGCAAACGCCTTTCGTCGTCAATGAAGTGCTAAAGTTGACTAAAATGCCCTTGATGGGTAAATCGGGCAAACGACCTTTAATGGTTGTTGGAAATAAGTGTTTTGATAGATTAAATCCATAAGATAAGTATAAAAGGGATGATATGGGGCCTTAGTGCATAAATACCCTTAACGGGTCAAAATAGAAGTAATAGCGAAACGGGTTAAAAATGTGTAATAACTCGTGAATTGAACCTTGTACAATAGGAAATAATCATATTAATATGTTTACAAAAGAAACAAGGGCCACAAACAAGTTTGTTAGATGAAACCGCGAACGTGTCAAAAAGTGTCGTAATTGAACTTCAAGCCGAAAGCTTGAAGTCTAAAATTTTTTGAAGTTAGAGGTTGTATTTTAACTCCATGAGATGGAGAACTTAATTATAGACGCGTAGGAAAAAGAATCGGGTAAAACGGACAAATAACGAAGAAGTTATGGCCGTTTCCGTGAAATCAAGTCGTGCTGAGAATGTACAGCAACTGTTAAACAACAGTCTGTGAAAACAGGGGCTAGGCGTCACGCGACGCCCCCCTGTTCCGGAAAAAAAATATTTTGTTGTTATTTCACCCATGTAACTTGTTTATACTGATTATTTAACTATCAAAACTAACTTTTAAGTTGGTTTTGATTATAGGTGATTGCCAAGAGTGCCCGGATGAAGATCAAGCTCGATGAGGAACCGAACACGATAAAATTAAACACTCGAGATTAAAGATTCTGCACGGCGTTACGTCATAACTTTTAAACGACGAAATTGTTTATATTATGTTGAAAACTTTTAAGTTGTAAAAGTTTTAGATTACATGTATTTTCTAAGCATACTTAATCGTAATTACATGTTTATTTTCGTTATTTATACGAAAACCTATAAAACAATAACAAGGGTGTTACAAGTTGGTAATCAGAGCTCAAGGTTGTTGACAAAATGTGTTCGGTTCGAGGCTTGATCGCAATTCCGGTAAGTACAAGTATATAGTAATGGTTTAGCATGTTAAAGTGTTGAAAACAACACATAGGGCTATCGTGTAATACACGTTACCCCAATTAAAATGATTGATATAGTTAACGAAATTACACGCGTTGATGCGTATAGTAGAAAAGCCTTGTATTATAATACAGGCATCCCTTAATGTCGAAATTACTAACTGTTTTATATGTTTTAGTTGAAGGACACTCGCATATGAAGATAGCGAGAGTTTAACAAATCGCAGATTTGACAGAGGAACGGTCCAAAGTGTATGCTCATCAAGGACCTAAATCGCGTAGCGGTCGCGAACAAGGCTAATGGCAAGAGAAGCCCGTTAGGGCAAGCATTACCAGGTGCACATTTTAAATATAATTGCACAAATAGTAATATGCAACAAATATGTAGAAATTGAAAGTTGCATATGTAGATTAAAAACTTGGAAAAACCCCGAATAGAAAATGTATTCGGGATATTGTTTCCAAGAGAAACAAATAGAGGCATTACTTACATAGGGCGTGATGTGAAAACTATAAAAAGGTCATGCGTGTCATGTGTTAATCGCTTACTCTGGCCAAGTAAGTAGTGGCATATGATACCATGAACTTCTTATAGCGGACACATTTACATCCGATGTAGTAAGGACGGGGTGAATGGGACAAATTAAAAAGTACCCAAATGAAACAAATGAACAAAATAGTTGAAAATAATGTAAACGCACAGCCGGGTGACGGAAGCGTATTACATTAGAATAATGAGCCCGATAGAAGGGACAAGGATTAATGTAAATGATGATATAAATGAATGATCAAAAGAAAATTCACGAAAATAAGTCATCTTGGACGAAAGGGCCATGGTGAACAAAACGGGCAAATAAAACCAAAGTATAGATGACCGTCGGGTCATAAAAACAAAGGTGTTGCCCACACGAAAAAGATAATCAAGGTTGTTAACTTTAGTCGTAGTAAAGCAAGGATAATGATGATAATCGTCACTCATAATTAATGAGGCCGCCAATGGTGGTCACGTAAAGAATAAAAGACATGGTCGAATAAAAGCGACGGATTTCGCTAAGATGACCAACTAAAATCGAAACAAAGTCTTAATGCATACCAGAAGGGGGTGCAATGATAACGATTTCGGTAAAACACCCGGTTGATGGGTAAGGAATTAAACGCATGCGTAGACTGAGAAACAGGAACGCGAAATAGAAAGTCAAAAGACTCAGAATATGAGTTATGACTAAAAGATGACAAGAATTTTAGCAAACATAAATTTTGGTAATTACGTTCAACCATTTCAAAGTTGGACGGGTCAAATAAAGAATGAAGTTTGACATTCATAAGTGATGAAAATTCACCCAAAATGAGTCAAACGAGTCAATTAAGGAATAACGCTTAATATAATAGGAAAACGCAAACCGGTGAAACCGGAAAGCTAAAAACAATAAGATAGAAGGACCCGGGTAATGGGTTGTAAAGGAGTATAACTATGAACCGGGTAACGGTAAGCGTAGGACAAACCGACGTGTAAATGACGTTAGAAGTCGTAAAGTCGGAAAGATAGTCCGAAAGTAAACAAATGAAAGCTTAGACTACGGTCAAGGTCAACTAAAGTTCAAAAGCAAAAAAAAAAAAAAATTAAATGATTCCAAATATAACAAAGGATGCTTTAAAGCTATATATGTATAAATAGACAGTTGAATAAAGACTAGAATAAAAGATGATCTACGGGATCATCATAACCTACGGGATACTAATTAGTGTAAAGGTCTACGGGGCCAAAATGACCCACGGGTCATGAATTGAAGCAAAGGGATCATAAGGGCCTCGTCTTAAAGAGATGAAAGCTTAAGGAAATAGCCTACGAGGTTAAGTGAAGGAACCTATGGGTCAATAGTGTAAGGTGAGGGAACTTGTTACGATTCCCCGCGTAAAACGAGAACAGAAAACAATAAATTATGGGTTGTCAATTTCCTTGATATTAGTAATTGACATAGTTAAAGAGAAAAACGTTAGACTAAAATTCAGTTTTAGTAAGAAATAACATTTTTACAAATATAAATTCTGATAGGAAATTGAATAGTAAGCATGAAAGATTCAAGTCTAAACGCTGATAGGCGCAAGACGATATATTCAAAAAGTGATCTTTTCAAAAATGAAAGGTAGATATATAAATTAAACATGATGCGACACGATCACGGTTGAGAAATGTAATGTGAAGTAGAATCGCATTATACCCAAGCGAGCGGTAAAAAGTAACTGGACTAATAAGTCGAGTTAGTGAGACTGGTGAAGGTCGGCAATTCAAATCGAGAAATTTGGTCTGCTCGTAAGCGGAGGATTCGGAGTAACTAAACCGAATAAATGAATTTGAAAACAAAAAGAAATAGTTGCTAAAAGTGAAAAATTTCACTAAAGACCTTTAAACGGGTCAAGGTAACGGACTCACCAAGAGTTCAATAATATATAAAAGCGATGGAAATCGCTAAGTTAACTAAACTAGTAGAAATAACGGAATTACGTTATTTCAAGTTACGTTATGTCGTATGAGGTACGTAGATGTTCTGTAACCAAAAAGATATTACCATAATTTTTCTGGTAATACTAACAATTGGTTAAACTATGAGTAATGCTTAAGAGATTACTCAGGTCAAACGCATTGAGTTTAGAACTCGATGAACTATGTAAGCAACGTTCCGAGGACGAAACCTCTTTAAGGGGGGGGGGTAGACTTATAACATCCCAAAAACGGGTTTGGTAATCAAACCACGTTAATAGTAAAGACGGGTAAAATACCGTTAGTGGTAAAAAAAATTAAGCCGGTAAATATTAGGACTCAAATAAATAAACCTAATATTAATTAAAAAGGGGAATAAATACTTTGAGAAAACGAAGTATATAAAAAGGCCAAATTAACGGAACTTAAAACATAACGGGTTATAACTTCCCGAACCCTTTAAAGTAACTAGGAGTAATTAACCTAGTTAGTAGCATGTGATGAAGTAACTAATGGTGAGATATAGCTTCATTTGATCAAAATAAAACATGAGGGACTAATATGGACAAGTGGGAAACTTGTTTTATTAAAACAAAAAAAAATATACACACACACATTGTGTGCGTGTTCTTCTGATCGACCAGGAGGGTGCTCCAAGGAGCAAAACCCTAGTTCACACTAAATGACTAAATCGAAGCTCGAATCAAGACTCAAATCACTGCATGAATACATAAAAACGATCACCTAGTCATGGGGATCACAAGGTATGTTAAATTTTGCTATTTGGTGATACTTTGAGATTATGATGAATAATCATAATCGAAATTCTGGAATGAATGTTGAATCTATGAGTGTTATTGTGATTATATCTTGGTTTAGAAACAAACCCTAGTAGAAAATTTGATGAATTGTTGTCAAAACTAGGGATTTGGTAATTACCCTATTATGTGCTAAGTGGGTTTTATGTTAATATGATGAACACTCAGATTAGAATGTAAGACTGATGAATATTGAGGTATGATATATAAGTTCTTGAGGTAGTTCATGAACACTAGACTTAGAGGTTTGAATGTGATGATGTAAATCTTGGTAAATATAACTAGTTATGAACTAGTTAGTAAATATGTAAAATTATGCACATTAGGTGTTTGTTAAAATGCCCGAATGAATGTTGACATAATGAAATTATGAAAGAAACGTGTAATTGGCTAACTTGACTAACTACGTGTAATACGGAATAATATGGGTTCTAAACGTGATGTTGATTGAACTTATTGTGCGTATAATATGATTGAAGTTAGTTGACTATCGAAAATCAAATAAACCAACGTTGAAGTCGAATAGTAATTCCGACATGGAATTCGTAAGATGGAATAGTCGTATGTAATAATGACTAAACTAACCGTCTTACGAATTATGATGATAGTTTGACGCTTGACAAGCTAGGTGGAGGCTTGGAAAGGAAGCGGGTCAAACGAAGCAAATAAGAAGGAAAAAGCGTACTTCGGATGCGAGGTAAGTAAAACTTACACCCACTTGTAGTATATGTGTTTATTTTATAAGCGATGAATACAATTAAGGATTAGGTTCAAATCATGGGTTCCGACACGACACGAAACGAAATGAGTCGGAACCAATAAAAATGTTTTAAACCATGATTAATGATGAAAGAGGCAAAACGGTAAATTAGTCACGAATTGGTTAAGAACCAGTGAGTTTTTCTTAAAGTTACCTTATAGCGTAACTAGTAATGGGAAATTGGGTAAAAATGGAAATTTAGTCAAGTATCGACTAAAGTAAAATAAGTTTCAAAGAACACCCATAGCGTAAGCCGAATGGGTTAAAAGAATATAAGAAATTGACTTTAAAAAAAAGGGGGATCTAGTGAGAAAATCCGAAATGGGTCGGATGTGTAATTGGTAATTAAAAACCCATGTTTAGTTACATATGAAAATGTTGGGTTATGTAGGTCGAACGGGCCAAATGGTGGGAATAACGCCATTTGACAGAATCAACTAATGTGGTTGTCAAGTCATGTGTTTACAGGGGCGAATATTAGTTTGGGTAATTGCCTCGCCATAAGAATATCGGTAATAAAAGCAAGGTGTCGAAACGGGTCACTAGGTTGACTCGAGCCAGGTACGTATAAATAAGATTGTGGTTAAACATACATTTTTGGGTCAAATTAGTAGCAAACGCCCTTCGTCGTCAATGAAGGGCTAAAGTTGACTAAAATGCCCTTGATGGGTAAATCGGTCAAACGACCTTTAAAGGTGGTTGGAAATAAGTGTTTTGATAGATTAAATCCTTAAGATAAGTATAAAAGGGATGATATGGGGCCTTAGTGCATAAATACCCTTAACGGGTCAAAATAGAAGTAATAGCGAAACGGGTTAAAAATGTGTAATAACTCGTGAATTGAACCTTGTACAATAGGAAATAATCATATTAATATGTTTACAAAAGAAACAAGGGCCACAAACAAGTTTGTTAGATGAAACTGCGAACGGGTCAAAAAGTGTCGTAATTGAACTTCAAGCCGAAAGCTTGAAGTCTAAAATTTTGTGAAGTTAGAGGTTGTATTTTAACTCCATGAGATGGAGAATTTAATTACAGACACGTAGGAAAAAGAATCGGGTAAAACGGACCAATAACGAAGAAGTTATGGCCGTTTCCGTGAAATTAAGTCGTGCTGAGAATGTACAGCAACTGTTAAACAACAGTCTGTGAAAACAGGGGCTAGGCGTCACGCGACGCCCCCCTGTTCCGGAAAAAAATTATTTTGTTGTTGTTTCACCCATGTAACTTGTTTATACTGATTATTTAACTATCAAAACTAACTTTTAAGTTGGTTTTGATTATAGGTGATCGCCAAGAGTGCCCGGATGAAGATCAAGCTCGATGAGGAACCGAACATGATAAAATTAAACACTCGAGATTAAAGCTTCCGCACGGCGTTACGTCATAACTTTTAAACGACGAAATTGTTTATATTATGTTGAAAACTTTTAAGTTGTAAAAGTTTTAGATTACATGTATTTTCTAAGCATACTTAATCGTAATTACATGTTTATTTTCGTTATTTATACGAAAACCTATAAAATAATAACAAGGGTGTTACACTTAGCCTCACTTCAATGTCAATGATTGGAATGGACTAGGAAGAAAGTAACTCCCTTTTATTTGGTTTGGGGTACTCCCCCATAATGACTCATCTTTGGTAATATGATTAAGTTGTCCTATTGAACTTAGATCTTCGGATCTCCAGTCAACTAAGTTAGGTTTCCCTCATATTCCCATTTACCACGGGCTTTAGTCCCATTCCTATTGACGACATTTGAACTAACTATTTGCTTAAGCCTTTCGTAAACGGGTCCGCAAAGTTATCCTTTGATCTCACATAGTCAATTGTGATAACACCCGTTGAGAGTAGTCGCCGTACTGTGTTGTGTCTACATCGAATATGCCTTGATCTGCCATTATACATCGAGCTTTGAGTTCTACCAATCGCTGATTGGCTATCACAATGTATACATATGGTTGGCAAAGGCTTTGGCCATCTTGGAATATATTCCACGGATTGACGTAGCCATTCCGCCTCCTCTCCTGACTTATCCAAGGCGATAAATTCATATTCCATTTTGGATCTGGCTATGACAGTTTGCTTAGATGACTTCCAAGCTATAGCCGCTCCTCCAAGTGTAAACACGTAACCACTTTTTGATTTGGAATCTTTATTATCCGATATCCAGTTTACATCAGTGTATCCTTCGATCACTACTGGTTGTCGTGTATAATGCAGCCCATAGTCTTTTGTGTATCTTATGTATCTAAGCACCCTTGTTATACTTTTCCAATGTTCATGACTTGGATTACTAGTATATCTACTTAGCCTACTCACCGCGTAAGCCAATTTGGGTCTAGTACAGGTCACTAGATACATAATACTGCCACTAATCTTGAGTACTGTAATTGAGCAACTCCCTCTCCTCTATTTTTCGTTAGATGCTGGGAGGTATCAACTGGAGTTCGAGCTACACTTGTATCTCCCGAGTTGAATTTTTCAAGAATCTTATCCACATAGTGAGATTGACTTAACACAAGACCATCTTGGGTTCTTATGATCTTTACTCCAAGAATCACATCCGCTAAATCCATGTCTTTCATGTCAAATCTCGCTTTCAACATGTTTTTAGTAGCTTTGATCATTTTATCATTACTCCCAATGATAAGCATATCATCTCCATAAAGACATAAGATCACATAACCTTCATTTGTGTATTTGAAATAGACACATTTGTCGCACTCATTTATTTTGAAACCATTGTCAATCATGCCATGATCAAATTTTTGGTGCCACTGTTTTGGAGCTTGCTTCAAGCCATACAAAGACTTGACAAGTTTACATACTTTACCCTCTTGACCTGGGGCAGAGAAACCTTCAGGTTACTCCATGTAAATCTCTTCTTCTAAATCGCCATTTAGAAATGCGGTTTTAACATCCATTTGGTGAACTTCCAAATTTCTTAAAGCCGCTATAGCAATAACCAATCTTATGGAGGTTATGAGTGTCACAGGAGAGTAGGTATCAAAGTAATCTAGACCTTCCTTTTGTCTAAATCCTTTAATCACCAACCTAGCCTTGTATTTATCAATACTTCCATCAGTTTTCATCTTCCTTTTGAATATCCAACGATATCCAAGTGGTTTGCAACCAGGTAGAAGATCTACTAACTCCCAAGTATGATTTTGCAATATAGAATCAATTTCGTTCTTTATTGCTTCTTTCCATTGAGGTCGTTCTGAAGAGGAAACCACTTCGTGATATGTATTGGGCTAGCCCTCAACCATATAGCTAAAGAAGTCTGGACCGAAGGATTTTCCAACCCTTGGCCTTTTGCTTCGCCTACGATCACCCTCGTCAACCTCAGGTCGTTCATGTGTTTTGTCATGAATTACCTCATCAACTGGTGTAGATGATCTTTCACCTACTTCAAAATTAGGTGTTGATGACGTTGCATGTGTTTGTCCTCTCAAAGGAAACACATTTTCAAAGTACGAAACAACGTTAGGATTCACCTCCATGATAATGTGTTCGTGTACATCTGGATTCTTGGACTTATGTACAAGAAAGCGATGTGCACTACTTTGATGCGCATACCTAATGAAGATGCAATCAATAGTTTTGGGTCCTATCGTAAGAGCCTTAGGAGGTGGTACAATCACCTTTACTAGGCACCCCCACACTTTCAAGTATTTGTATGAAGGCTTCCTTCTTTTCCTTGTGGAAGCTGACATTCTTCCCCCTTTTTGAAAGTCAAAAATTCTTTCTTATGACGTCATCAGAAAACATACCCAATGTTTCTGGTGTATTGAAACATGATTTCTGATGATATCTTCATTGAAGTTTCATCAGATTTGAAAGTTCCCCCTTGATAGAGTGTTCTTTTTTTTTTTTTTTAGATGAGAGGGAATGAGTAGAGATCAGAGATATTACTTTGTCATGCTTTTTTGGTGGAAGTCCAAGTCCTTTGTTCTTTTCTTCAAGGAATATTTTGTAATTTTTTTTCAAAATATGATTGTCATGAGTATTGTTTTCTAAAATTTCACACAGTTTTTATATCATTTCATCATTATCATTCCTTTTTGAAGATTAACTGACCAGATTTTGTCTTATTATTTCAGCATTTTTAGCAAAAACAGTTTTATCAGATTCAGGGGTTCTTTCATCAGATTTTACCTGAAGTCAACTTTTTTTTATTAGAAACTTAAGTTTTATGTCAAATTTTTATTTCTGATAAACATAAGTTACTTTTTTTATTTATCCCCTTTTGTTTTATCATGTGTTTGTACCCTTTTTCCTCCCCCCCCCCCCCCTAACAAAATCAACAGAATGAACGCATATAAAGACATAATATAAACTTTACTAAGTTAACAAAAAAATAAAAACAAAATAATTACAAAAACAAGACAACATCTAATCTACTCCAAAGATCAGCTATGCAAACAACCAAAGATGGGTGACAGGTCGTGTATTGTTACCAGTTGGTACAAGAAGAGAGTTACGAATATTCTCTTGAAGTACCACCTCAGATCTGGGATACCATGCAGGAATACCTCGAAATTCTAGCTGCCTAGTGATTACCTTCATCATGAAACGAGGATAAACTAGAAAAGGTCTGCTAGACCATAGGTTGCTGGTAAGATCTTTCATTAGATAATGAGAGAAATTGTATGGAACCTCTTGCACAATAGCATGCATGGGTTCCATCAACCTGTAGGAGATTTCATGGTAGTTTATAGTCTTCTTTGAAAAGCATACCCCAAGCTGAGTTACCAGATACTGCCATGGCTTGAGAAATCCAGACTTGGAGATTGGTCTGTTTGGATTCTCCACATTATACCCCATCTGGGTTAGGGTATTGTCGATCTGTTCTCTGGTAAAAGAGAGAACATTGTTGTTATCTTTGAGGTTTAATACCTCTATGATAACATCCTCCGTGAGGATGATCGGCTTCCCCAGTACCCAACTTCCTACAGAAGTTAGCCTTCCATTGTGGAGGAGGAGTCTGCTTCCTTCCAGAACTGCTGCAAAATGTCTGGATCGACCATGATGTGTGCGGACGAGGCATAGGCTATAGGGTTTTGCATGAGCACGGCAAGGATGATGCTGCATCCTTCCCATGCTGGTCCATCAAGGTTTGTGCGGACCCTTAAGTTGCGATTTGGATGAAGTGGTAGTGGAAAGAGGTTTGCACTGATCCTAGCCATTTTTGTGAATGTGGAAGAAGATGAAGAGATTTTAGAGTTCTTCTTGTATGTGAAAGTGACTGGTGAAGATCTCTAAGTGGTAGTTATTTATAGTGAAAGTGATGCTTAGTCATAAATGGTATATACCTGCTCAGATTTTGTTACCTCTATTTTCTTTGCATTTAAGCTAGAAGGTAGGACCCGGGAGTGAGCGAACCCCACAACAAACTGACCCACTCCACGCTAAAACACCCACCGACAATAACCAAGAAAATACTCAACCCCAAAACACCGACACAACCAAACCACCTCCGGTCCCTTACCCCGGTCGTTTACTTCAGCAAAAGACCGACGAACAATTCACTAAGTTCGTGAGCTTGCTTAAACAACTCCACATCATTCTTCCTTTTGTAGAAGTCCTCACTCAAATGCCAAAGTATTCCAAGTTCATGAGAGACTTCCTCAATCACAAAAGGAAGATTGAAACCATCCAACAAGTCACCCTTACGCTCTGTTCCCGAGTTAACTTAATGAGGGATAACAAAAGAAACTAAAAGTGAGAAAGGAAAGGACGAGAAAGGAAAAAAAAGATGTCTTTCCCACCGTTTCCTCCCAAATCAGAAGGAAAGAAAAATTAAAGAATTTAGCCTAGTTTTCCTTTCATTTCCTTCCTTAAATGAAACTCGGGAACACGACATGTTTTATTTACCTTTCTTTTCCTTCCTTAAATGAAACTCTGGAACACAAAATATTTTTAGTTTCTTTTTGTTTCCTTTCCTTTCCTTCCGTTAGTAAACTCTGGAACACAGTATTAGTGAAGAATGCTCGGCAGCACTCCTCAACAAGCTCCCCCAAAAGAAGATTGATCCCGGAAGCTTCACCATTCCTTGCTTTATTAGTGGGTCGCCAATAAGCAATGCACTAGCTGACTTGGGGGCTAGCATTAACTTAATGCAGGCCTCTATGTTTAACCGACTAGGATTGGGTAAACCACATCCTACAAGAATGAGCATCCAACTTGCGGACCGGTCGGTAAAATACTCTCAAGGTGTCATAGCAAATTTAGTGGTAAAGGTGTAAGAATTTGTTTTTCCTGCCGACTTTGTTATTCTAGACATGGTAGAAGACACCGAAATTTCGCTCATACTAGGACGACCCTTTCTTGCCACCGCACGAGCTAGGGTAGACATGAGCGAAGGACAACTAACATTGAGGGTTGGTGAAAAAGAGATCAAGTTTGAAGTTGGCCAACGAGCGGAGGATGATCTGGTCAAATACCTCAACGCAGTTGACTCAAGCTTAAACGACGCATTGCAATGCTACAACTCGGGATGTGAGTCATCTCGCGTGGGTAACATTTGACCGACTTTGGGTGTAGCCAAGGACCCTTATAAACGTGGCGCATCATGGAGGCATTCCATGGACTATCTATTAGTTTAGTAGTTTAATCTTAGTTTAAAATTTAGTTTAATCTTAGTTTAATATTTAGTTTAATGTTTTCTTTTGAGTATTTAGCTTTGTAGGAGTAAGACACGCTCAATAGAGGAAGATGGATGATTAAATGGAACCTATGCACGTAAAACAGGAGCTTCCCGACTCATTTTCTGCAAAACAGTGGCTGCAGCATGGGGTCGTGCTCACCCAGCACGCCCCCGTGCCCTTCTTACTGTTGTCAAAAATTCTTCTGCCAGAAGGTGGCACAGACAGTGCTCACCTAGCACGCCCCCGTGGCCACCCCACTGTAAGTCTTCTGATTTTATTTGATACTGGCACTTTGGACACGGGGTCATGTCCCCATAGCACGCCCCCGTGCTTCAAGTGCCAGTAACAAAAAAATTTTGTTATTTTCATATTTTTTACACATTTTTCCAAAATAAATCATTTTTGAGACACATTGGGGACAACGTATAATTAAGTGTAGGGGGATAATAAAAACCTTGAATCGTTTGTATAATTTATTTTGTTTTTATTTTATTTGCAATCTTATTCGTCATGATTTATTTAAAACATAATTTAAGAAAAATTATTTACTTTGGGCATAACATGCCTTTATAAAATTCTGTTTAGTTATATAAAAATTTACACACCTCACAAGTGGTCACTCAACACTCGGCCAATATTAAGTGAAACGTTCGTGCCCGCTTTGGAACTCACTCCTACCATAGGCTTGACAATCGATCAGACCTCCTACTTTTGACGTTAAATCCTTATAAACATCAAGAGGACTTTGAAGGGTAGGTGGTGGTTCGTGTTTGGTAAGTTTTATTCGGAAAAAGGGTGAAAAATGTAAATTATCGGTTTTTCTATTACTTTTTGGCTTAGCAAAAAATACTTTGGCATATTTTCCAATTTTTGTTATTTTTTTTGTTGTTGCCAAAGTTGAAACTAAGCCAAAATCGTAATTTCATAACCGATAAGTTTACAAAAATGAAAGATTAAAAGTGAAAAGGGTAGTTTTTGTGGGTTTGAAATGAAAAGGTTTTTAAGGTTCAAGGATTTACAAAAATGAAAGATGAAAAACGTATAATTTAACTGCTAAACACCCCAAACTTTTTCAAAAATTTTCTTTTCATTTTTTTTACTTATCTTAGGTTTAGTTGGGTAAACAAGTTCTAAAAATTATGTTTTTTACGAATTTGCAACCGATAGCGTCGTGATAAATATACATTTTGACACTACAACCCTTTTTCCCACAAAAGTGAGTTTTGAGCCATTACCGAGCATACAAATATATATCTATACTAATTGCTCAATTTCCGTTTCTTGTGTGAATAGCCCGTTTGGTTCTCAAGAATCTATAATTTGACAATACGATGCGTTCCAAGTCCTTACCGACAAAAACCTAAGTAAGTAAATGATAGAGCCATTAGGACAAACCCTTTTTTTAAAACAAAACTTTTATTTTCTTTGCTTTATCTAAAAACACCCCCCTATTTAAACCACTTAGACCTTAAAACCTTATCATTTCAAACCCCACAAAAACTACCCTTTTCATTTTTCATTTTTCATCTTTCATTTTTGTAAACTTATCGGTTATGAAATTACGATTTCGGCTCAGTTTCAACTTTGGCAACCAAAAAAAAATCAGAAAAATTGGGAAAATATGCCAAAGTATTTTTTTTGCTAAGCCAAAAAGCAACAGAAAACTGATAATTTACATTTTTCACCCTTTTTCTGAATAAAACTTACCACCACCTACCCTTCAAAGTCCTCTTGAAATTTATAAGGATTTAACGTCAAAAGGAGGAGGTTTGATCGATTGCCAAGCCTATGGTAGGAGTGAGTTCCAAAGCGGGCACTCGCGTTTCACTTAATATTGGCCAAGTGTTGAGTGACCACTTGTCAGGTGTGTAAATTTGTATATAACTAAATAGAATTTTATGAAGGCATGTTATGCCCAAAGTAAATGATTTTCTTAAATTGTGTTTTAAATAAATCATGACGAATAGGATTGTAAATAAAATAAAAACAAAATAAATTTAAAACTCGGATTCCCGACACTCTAAAGATAGGACCAAAACCTTCTCGTCTACCTATTTTGTTTGGGTGTGTAAGCCATGTAATAGAGTTTTTCTTGAGGACAAGCCAAGATTAAAGTGTGGGGGTATTTGATGTGATTAAAATACAACATATAAATTGTATCAAATACGGCGTAAAAGCAACATTTTTTTTATTACTAATGTTGGAAAAAAAAACTCGTGTTTTTTTTTTTACTTTTGGATTTTCAGGGTTAAAAGAGCTTAAGTTTGCAAAAGAAGCAAAAAGACGGCAAAATCCAACATAAATGTAAAGAAGAAAGAATTGTCGCAGCTCGCCAAGCCCCGATTTACATCCAAACCTCAAAATAGCAAGAACAGAAGGCTGACACGGGCCGTGTCCAGCAGACACGGGCCGTGTCTAAATTTGGATGATGGGTAGAAAAAAATGACAACTACAAAAGACAAAAATGGCAGCCAACACGAGCCCGTGTTAAGCCAACACAGGGCGTGGTTAACTCAAGATTTCCAGAATCTGCGATAGTACAACAAGTACTTTGGCCACGGGTCATGCCGTTGACACACGGGGCCGTGATAGTACAACATCTGACAAGCAGTTAAAGAGGAAGAGAGAGATGGGCATGGGGCCGTGCCTGCCGGGCATGGGTTGTGCTGAAGCTTCTGAAGACATCTATAAATATAAGTGCCTGGTTCCATTTCAACTCATCCCTTGGCAAGCCACTTCTCTCTCACTTGCCACCACTACAACACCATCATCCACCACCATCATCTATTTTCCCATCTTTAGAGTGTGCGTGTAGTCTCAGGATCCAAGATTGGTCGTAAGAATCTTTGTCAAACAAAGGCCATGCTTGACTAAATTCCTACATCACTTGGTGAGGACATATCTTTTGTGTATTTCTTTTATGATTTCCAATCTTTGGCTACTTTTTAATTGGGTATGTATTAATGACTTTAGTAATTAGTTTTTTATATTGAAGGCGAATTTATTCAACCATTCTTCATATGTCATTTATTCACATATTCATGTCTTTACGGTCTATATAAAGCATGTTAACTACTTGGAAGGGGGTTAGAAGAGTGGTTGGATAATTCTATGTCTCGTTCAGTGTATAGATCATGCGAGAACCAGGTGCAAGTTTAGTACTACTCCATGGATTGGCCGGGAATGACTGGCCCGACTGAGAGTAAGAAATCATTTGCACCCCTTATTCATACACTATTAAAACTTTAAACCAACCCCGCGAGGACTATATCCCTGCTGACTCAGACCAACGGGTTGAGGGTGCTAGCTGCCCGTAAGGGGGCCCATCACATTTTGCATTAATAACTTACTTAATTGTCTTTCAATATTCTGACCTAGAGGGATTGTATCCTTGCTGACTCAAACCACTAGGTTGAGGGTAACGCCGACTTCAAAAAAGGGGCCTACTACTATAACTAAGATAATCTCTTAAAATGTGCAAAGTGCGAAAATCATCAAAAGAGTACATGAAAGATAAGTCGGATCCAAGTGATTCTTTCTTGTCTATCATTTTTATTTTATTTTTATTTTCTGTTTTTATCTTTTTATTGGTTTAAAAATCTTTTCTAAAAGTTTGGTTCGATTAGACGTTGACGATAAGCCAGTATTAAAACCTCTTGTGTCCTTGGACGACCTCGGTATCTTGCCATCACTATACTATGTCCGCGATTGGTATACTTGCCCTAGCGTGTGTGTAGAGTGATATTGGAATATCATGTCTTATAAATTTAAAACTTGAAATCGACGAGTCAAAAGAGCTAAAAATATAACTAAAAATATACACACCCGCACGCACGTCAAGTTTTTGGCGCCATTGCCGGGGACACAAGGATTTTAAGAAAGCTTAATATTAACTTCCTAATCATTTTCTATCTTTTCTTTTTATTTTTCTTCTTTTTCTCTTAAAATTCCGCTTTCTGCATATTTAACACGGGGCTGTGTGGGATCAACACGGGCCGTGTTAAATCTGCAGTATCTGGGAAAATCTGCTTGTTACTGGAACACTTGACACGGGGCCGTGTTACAGGAGCACGGGGCCGTGTTACAGGAGCACGGAGCTGTGTTGAACTTACAGTACTGGGAACCTGAAAACAAAAAGTTTTCCCAGCAGCACGGGTCGTGCCAGCCACAGTATGGGGTCGTGCAACCCTTCTGATCAGGCTTTCTTTTTGTTTTTGTTCGTAGAAAATCACACAATTCTGTATAATTCGCAGGAATACAGTTTGGTGCATGACCTCCACCTCCGACAAAGACATAAAAGTACCGCTTGACGAACCCGAGCGCTTTTTAAGAAAACGCCATAAAGCCAAAAACAAATAAAAAGCCTCGATCTAAAACCCCCCTATGGCGGATCAACGCACTCTCATGGATTACCTACATCCTACGGTCAGTAATCTTGGAGCAATTATTAACCCTCCTAATGTCGATGCTAATAACTTTGAGCTTCAACCACACCTTATCCAAATGCTCCAAATTCTACCACTTTCCATGGCCTAGCAGATGAAGATTCCCATTTACATATTACCAACTTCTTGGAAATATGTGACACCTTCCGGATCAACGGAGCCTTTAGCAATGTCGTTAGGCTCCATATGTTCCCTTTTTCCCTCAAAGGCCGAGCAAAAGCTTGGTTAAACACCCTCCTAAGTGGGTCTGTACACACTTGGGATGATTTTTCCCAAAAAATTCTCTACAAATATTTCTCTCCCGCTAAAACCACCAAACTCATGAGCGAGATTAACACCTACTCTCAAGAAGACGGGGAATCCTTGTACGAGACATGGGAAAGGTTCAAGGAGCTACTAAGGAAGTGCCCGCATCACGATCTTGAACGTTGGCAACAAGTGTCCACCTTCTACAACGTACTCTTGCCGTACACAAGGCAAATCCTTGATTCCGGCTCCGGGGGACTCCTTGGGAATCGGCGACCCGAGGAAATCATAATCAAATTGAATAACTTGCTCAAAGCAGTTTTCAATGGCACACTACTAGGGGCTCAAAATATATAGCCCCGGGCTCCCACAAAGTGGATGAATCCCTTCCTTTCCAAAAGCCCAAATCAAAGCCTTAACTAATAAAATAAAGAAACTTGAATTGAACAAAACGGCTTCGGTTATGGCTTGGGCAAGATGTGGCGGCCCCATGAAAACTGGAGTTGTATGAAAGATCTAAAAAATCCAACAGAAGTGGTAAATTACCTAAATAACCGGCCACGACCACCGGGAGTTCAAAGTAATAGTTTCACTCCCGATTGGCGTAATCATCCCAACTTTAGTTGGAGGGAATCGGTGGGTAATAACCAACAAAATCAAAATCGGCGATCTAACTTTCAACAACAATCGCAAAATGGGCAACAAGGTTTCAATCACAACAAGGGGGAAGAGAAAGGCTTGAGGATATCATCACTCGCCTCTTCTCTTAATCTGATAAAAGATAGTTGGAAAGGTTCTCACAAACCGAAACAGAAATTAGAAACCAAAGGGCTAGTATTCAAAATTTGGAAAAGTAATTTAGTCAACTAGCCTAACATTTCACCGAAAGACCACAAGGAGCCGTACCAAGTAACACCGAAACAAACCCAAAAGCCCAAGTAAATGTAATCAATCTAAGAAGCCGGAAGGTAGGACCCGAGAGTGAGCCAACCCCACAACAAACCGACCCACTCCACGCTAAAACACTCACCGACAATAACCAAGAAAATACTCAACCCCAAAACACCGACACAACAAATCCACCTCCGGTCCCTTACCCCGGTTGTTTACTTCGGCAAAAGACCGACGAACAATTTACTAAGTTCGTGAGCTTGCTTAAACAACTCCACATCAATCTTCCTTTTGTAGAAGCCCTCACTCAAATGCCAAAGTATTCCAAGTTCATGAGAGACTTCCTCACTCACAAAAGGAAGATTGAAACCATCCAACAAGTCATCCATAGTGAAGAATACTCGGCGACACTCCTCAACAAGCTCCCCCAAAAGAAGATTGATCCCGGAAGCTTCACCATTCCTTCCTCTATTGGTGGGTCGCCAATAAGCAATGCACTAGCCGACTTGGGGGCTTGCATTAATTTAATGCTGGCCTCTATGTTTAACTGACTAGGATTGGGTAAACCACATCCTACAAGAATGAGCATCCAACTTGCGGACCAGTCGGTAAAATACCCTCAAGGTGTCATAGAAAATTTATTGGTAAAAGTGGGAGAATTTGTTTTTCCTGCCGACTTTGTTCTTCTAGACATGGAAGAAGACACCGAAATTTTGCTCATACTAGGACGGCCCTTCCTTGCCACCGCACAAGCTAGGGTAGACATGAGCGAAGGACAACTTGTAGGACCGGTTTTGACTCCGAAACGATTGCGAAACGATAGTATGACATGCGGAAACCGTACACGAACGTGACCTAACACACAAGACGTAATATAAACGTGACTCTATAAGAAATATGACAAGTACAAGCACCTTGAATCACTTTCTCTCTCTAGAATCTCTCTCTAGATCTAGAGCTCTCTAAATGTCAAATAAGCATAAAGTCCTAATTCTAACACTAAAGGATCTATTTATAGGCCAAGGGGAATTAATGAGACTTCTCATTAATTACAGAAATGCCACCTTGCCTTTTGTCTAGATATTACAATATAATGACTTGTTTTCTTCTGTTTCTCGCTACAGCTCGGATTGACGAAGGCGATAGACATAAATGCACTAACAGACTCCCCCTTGGATATTGCCACAGTCAATCTCGTAGCGTCTTGTCTTTCTTTCTCTATTTGAGTCTTCTTGAAGCTTTAACACATTTTCATCAACGTAGACTCTCTCTTACTTGAATAGAATCCCCGTGGATCTGTCTTCAGCTTCAGCTTATCCTTTCTATAGACTCTTTTCTTCATCCGGCTTCCCCTTTTCGTCAAGCTTCAGTGCTTTTGGGATCGACACCTTGCTTTTCGTATACAAGCTCCTTCAGAATAGTTTCATGGCTCCTTGAATCCACACTTCCTCTTGCGTTGAGCTCGTCTTCACACTCCCCCTTAGACTCTGCTGTTGGGATCGTAGTCTGGATTAGTATCTGTAACTCTCAAACATTTATAAGTACAAACATTTTGAACATTCGATTATCCAGGAATTGTGACCTGGCTCTTTTAAACTTTCCAAATCAAGATCCCGACTTTAAGATATAATAATATGAATATATCCATGAATCACTTGATACTCTCCCCCTATCAATAAACTTCAAAGATTTGGCAGTTTTTAAGAATCCAACATCGAAAACTGGCTCTTTTACAGATTTTACAATTTAAGAATCCAAAACCCTCACAGTTAATCATCCAAGTCCAAATTAATGACCTTGGAGATATCACAAACTGTTTTTTATTTTTGATTTTAAAAACTTCAAGTTTCAAATTAATGAACTTGTTTTATTTTCAGAAACACAATCAGCATACTTAGATTTTGAAACTCAGCATCCCAGACATCGGTTGTCGAAAATAAAGCATAATCAAAAATCTTTTTGTATTTTTCTGAAACATAAAGCAGTAAAGAAATATTCACAAACATATTTACAGACAATATTTTTGTTTGAGTTTGCGTCAGAGGATCATATCAGTTTATGACAAATCACTAGCATCGTTGAGCTTTTTTAACACTTTAAGTTCTAAACAATTCACATTGATTGACAATATTGTTGTCCACTTAAACTCAATCTAAAAACTTTCGAAATGCTTACCGATGTGTTAAGGTATATTAATTTGCACTAAATTCTTATGGACCCCACGATCTCAGCATATCCCCTCATCATGCAATACACTGACTCAAGTAATGCCTTTAAACTTTCATCAACTGTGATATGTGAAAAAAAACAACTCAGAATGTTTAAACATTAACAATCCGGTCGATCTTTCGATACGCAGAGAAAGTCCAATGTTTAAACAAAATAAGAAATAAAAACAAGTTGAAATTGTTTAGGCTTTAACCACCAGTTCGATACTCCCGTATACGCAGAGGTGATCCAAAGCTTAAACGAAACATCAAAGAAAATAAAGCAGAATGTTTAGGCAATAACATCCAGTTCGATACTCACGTATACGCAGAGGATGTCCAATGCTTAAACAAAATAAAGAAATAAAACAACTTTAAATCTTTGCAAAATGAAATGCACAATCACAGTGACTTTTTCAGCAAGTTGTGAAAGTTCACAAACTGACCGATTTTTATGCTCTTTCAGCATTCAGCGATTACTGAGTAGGTACACAGTCACGAAGGATAAAACTAAGTACTATGCTTTCAACCGCGTTTCCCACTAGAACTAGGCTTTTTAATTTAAGTTTGTATCGTTATCGCAAATCTACTAGTCTAGCTGAGCCTATCGTCACATCTTTAGTGAGATTGTTTATCGCTTTTTAACTTTCCATTTCTTTAGTTTACTGAAATTGTCTACTGTTGTACTATCATTTCCTCTTTTTACACAAAAAACTCATTTTTGAATTTTATCATGTTTTTGTCTTTTTTCAAATTTTCTAATGTTTTTGGATTGTCTGACAATAATAGTCCCCCTAAAATGCAAAATCATTTAAAAGAAAATTTGACAACCCGATACTGATAGCTTCGTCTCGCCATCCATTTTCTACTTCACATGCTCTGTTTTGCAGAAAGTATAACGTACCCCCATGGTGTACAACACATTGATAGTTTACAGTTTGAAAACCGTTTTTCAATCTTGTGAAATTAATCACGTTTGTTCCGCCGTGAGGATTTCGGCATATTCAAGTAACAATTTTTTGTATTTTTTGAATTTTTGACAAATTTAAAAACAAACATATTTTTGGTTTTTCAAATCTTTTACAAACTAAAACAAATTTTTGGTTTTTAAATTTTTAAATTTTTAGGGTTTTTGAAATATTGTTTATTTATGTACAGAAATCAAACAAACTCCCTGTTTCAACCAACACAGGATTCAGCAGCCTTCTCTTCCTGTGCCAGGTTACTCCGATTTCCAGTCTTCAATTTTCTTGAGCACCTGCACATTCAAACTATTTAATCACTTGAACAATTTAGCCCAGGTCTATTTGACCTTAAGCATTTCAACACAATATGCTTCATTCAACTTCGGAAAATCTGTCATTTTGTACAAAGACTTTGTCAATTTCGGCTTCAATTTTTCCATCATTTACCAAAGCGATTTGTTTCTTAGCACTCCAAGTTTGACCTTTAGGAGTACCTCGTTTGTAAAAATGTGATTCTTTTTGAACATTTTGATTCCAAACAACAACTTTTGGTTTCCAAAACTGATTTGGTTTCGTTGTGTCAACAGTTGTTTTCCAACTTTGTGTTGTTCTTAATCTGGGTGTGTGAGAATTCCAGGTCTGTCTAGAATCGAACCTATTCGGGTTTGATTTCCAAGTTTGATTCGAAGCAAACTTGTTTGTGTTGTACCTCCAATTTTGTTTTGAATCAAAACTGGTTGACCTTTGTTTCACATCCTCAGATTTTTGTTCTTGAACATTATCAGGCTCCTTTTTTTCAACATCAACAGGTTTCAGATTTGGACACTTGCGTGCAAGATGTCCCATTTGATCACATTTAAAACATGTTCGCTTGGACACATCTTTGACCTGTTGTTATTGCTTTTTGTTTTGAGCATAGAATTCTTCATTAAACTGTCGTCTAAATTGGATTTCTTTCTCTTCTTCCGAACTTGTTCCGTGAACAAAATTCATCTTTGTCTGATAGTTTGGCGTTTCATTTTTCTTCCAATTCTGTTTCTTTTTATAACCCAACCCAGCCTTCATGTTCTTCTTTTTGTAACCAGGTTTATTATAAAAAAATTTCTGACACTTTCCAGCAAATTTTGAAATTTCAGACTTTTCAATCTCAACCATTTTGAAAGCTTTGTCAATTTTGTCTGAAATCACATTCTGAATCGGGAATACAATATCTAAGAATAATTTGTCCGATCCAATCATGGTATAAACCAATCCTTTTGAATCATTATCCAAATTTTTCTCAGATTTTGATTTTTTCAGATATCCATCATGAAAATTACCTTCATTTTCATCCTGTGATTCAGATTTACCTGTTTCAACCGACTCTTCTTTCAACACACTTTCAACACACTTTCAACGACCTTACCTACCACCTCTGAATCACTATAATCATCAGATTTGGAATAGGTTACGTCAATGTTATCTGGCAATTGATCTACCATGTTGAAAGCTTTTTCGATCTTTTCATCATCATAAAATGCAAACTTTTCCGGTGGTGGAACTTGATGAAACTCTGAGCCAATGCCCTTTTTGTTTTGCTCATAATCTTTACCATCCAGTTTTATGTTGAAAATTCTTTCAAGCACATATGATGACGCATGATAACTTTTTAACTTGTTTTTATCCTGTTCTAAATCAGTGACGCTTTAGCTTAGCAACATCCTTAATGTAAGAGTTTACAACTTGTTGCTTTATTTCATACTGTCGCTTAAGCGTATTAGTTGTTTCAGAACAGTAATTAAGTCTTGACTGAACATGTTTCATTTAACTCTTCACTTTTTCATATGACTCTTTTGTAATGTGATAAGCCAATTTTATTGAATCATATTCTTTTTTTCATTTCTTGACATTCATTTTCCTTTTGAAAACATTCTTCTGTTATTTTCAAAACCTTTTCTTTTAAATTTTCATTTTCTTTTTCTAAATTGTTACATTTTTCTGAAAGTTTTTCGTCGTTATCTTTCAAAACTTTTTCATTTTCAAACATTTTTTTGTATTTATTTTTAAAAACCTCTTTGATTTTTGTAAATTCAAGATCTCTTGTTCTGAACTTTTCGTCTTTTTCAGTACAAGCACTGCACATTTCCATGCATTTCTTGCACTGTTCAACAGTTTCATCTAAAACTTCAGAATCAGAATTTACCTTAGTGATTGGACCTCGGTATTTCTGTTGTCTGTTCCAGCTCAGCTCGGATTGACGAAAAAGAGATCCGGTCAAATACCTCAATGTGATTGACTCAAGCTTAAACGACGCTGTAATAACTGGCACTTTTCCATGCATTCCGTACAATAATTAAACAGTAATATGTGCCTTAATAACTGTGCATGATCTAGTTTACAAGATGAATGACATTCTGATTTCTGTTATATACATACAATGGAATTTCTTGTTGCAAGACTTTTATCATTACTAAATGCAACACAATATAGTTCTATTAACGCCCGAAACAGAATTGGCACAGTTATCAGACAAACTAGAAGTACTGACGGGAGTTCAGTACTTAGACAGACATGATGTTAAGACACAAAATAAGCCCCAGGACCAAGTGTTACACAAGTATAGTGTGTAGGAAAGTAGGGATTACAAAACTGCCTTCCTAGTGATGACATAGGTACCGGAAAGTGCAAGACACACACCAAAACTGCAAAATTCTGCAGAAAATAAACAAATTCAGCAAAAAAATCAGCTTTTACCATCTAAATATAATGCAGAATTATGATATAATGGTCCATAATACTTTCCTAAGTGTCAGGAATCAAAGCTGTCATAAGACATAACATAAAGCACACTAAACTACGCAATTTAGCGCTTTAATGAACAGTAACGAAACGAACAACCGGACACTACCCGAAACATCAAATTCTTACTAGAAGCATTGTTTTAGTGTTATAAAGCCAGTTAATGGTCACCGAACATCATAACACATCCTATAAACATATAACACATATAACCCTAACTAGTATACTTGAAATCTAACTACAACACTTAACTTACCATTAAATGTTACACTTTACCCCCCCCCCCTTTGATGGCCGGTTAGGGGACATGGGTCCCACATAATATTTGTTTACTATATTTTATTAGATTTTGTTAAGGAATATACCAACAATTATGCCATATGCTATACTAATGTTGGAAGATTTACATAAAACCCACAAGTTAAACATCTCATTTCGTTTCTTCACCTTCAAAGCTCCATCACCTCCTCTACTTCCTCCCTACGGCTCACACACACCTCACTACATCACCCATTTTCAACTCATCCTCATACAATCCAAGGGTTCCCTAAGGTGTAAGAAGCATAGTTAGGAAGCTTGGAAGCTTTGGAACTTGAAGGACCACTTCCTAGAGCTTTTATCCACCTAGTTTGTCATCTTGTTCAACTTGATTCCCTCCCTAGCCTTAGTGCTAGTAGTAAGACTCTTTGATCCTATTTTTACTTCTTATTTTGATGGTTAAAAGATTATGTAAGTGGTTAAACTCAAAAATCACAAAGAAATAAGAAGATGATCACTAACATAAAGCTAAATAACATGAAATATAAGATGATAAAGTGTATGTAAGAAACTTGTTTGTGGATTTCTTGTGTTTATGATGTTGATCATCATAATAACATTGCTAGATGATGATTAAACACATGATCTAGCAAGTATAAGGATGGATCTTGAAGAAATCATAATGATCATCCTTTATGTTAAACATGAACTTGAATATAAGCTTGTTTTAAAGTATGATGATGATTGATACATGAAATAAGTCTTGAAAATAAAGGATTTCAAAGATAATATTTTCAAGAGAACAAAGTTGTTTACAAGATTTACAAGATCATGATTTTTAAAGAAACTAATCATATATTTTTAGTGATAAATCAAGTATAGAAACATGTTATTAACAAGAGAAATACAAAACAATTGTTTTTTGAAAAATCATCTTGTAAGTTGTAAAGGACTAGATTTTGCAAGAATGTGATTATTAAACAAATAACCATGTTTTAGAGGGTAACTTAACCTACTAAATAACATACTAAGTTACTACAACTTTTTACAAAATTTCAAGTTCATGTCAAAGTGTAAATTGCATATTTAAAGCACATGGTAAGCGTTGAATGATTTGTTGATGATTGATGGTGATTTTAAAAGAAAATGATATGCTTTGAAAGCATGGAAACCTCCATTTTTAAAGGGAAACTATGGCAAAATTTTTCTAGAAATTAAACACTTAGAAAAATATTTTTAAACAAATATTCACAAGTATATTTTTAACCATGATTTTTATATAAAGTTTGTCATAATTTTTGTTACAAAAATTATAAATATTGAAGGTTGGTTTTTGTAAATAAAATTGACTAAATATGTACGTAGGAGAATATATATTTGGATGTCACCGGGTGTGTGATTATTTGTATATTATGTGTATTAGTTATATTATTCTAGGGCTTGAAATAATATAACTCACTAAAATACCAAGAAATTACAATCCAAAATACTACCAAAATTCCAAGAAATAATTACATAAATTATACCCAAAACATTGGTGAAACCGAACAAAGAATATAACTTACATAAATATTCCGGAATTAAAGTCATAAATATATTTTGGTAACGGTATTTTGGAAACCAAGAGAACAAAAATATGATTTTCGCGAGTATTATAAAATAAATCATATTTTTAACAAGGAGAAAATATATTATTTTGTGTAAATAAAAATATATATATTTTCTTGGAATTATTAGAAGATATATTATTTTTGGGAGAAAATAAATATTTTTTAAATAAACTTTGGACGTATTATTTTTGGGTGATAAATAGATTTATATATATATTTTCCAAGTTAGACTTGAAAATATATTATTTTTTAGATTTATATGAAACCGTAAAAAGGTGGGGTTATGAACTCACCTTGATATTCCTGTGCAAAGCTACCTTAGTGTGTTTCCGTAGTGCCGTTCCAAGAACGTGTGTTTAGCTAGCGTGCAACTACGACATTCCTACGAAGGAATACGTATAAGTTTTCTAATAAAACGTAGCTAAACTACGTGTCCGAGCTCTACCGAATCGTTATCTAAACGATTCTAGGATAGTGTTATCGTCTTGGTTTTGAAATAACCAATTTATGGTTATTCGATCTCATTTAAGCGGGATGGATATTAAGTCTCGAGATCGACTTAGTTTTCGAGTGTTCTAGGATACCTAATTATATATATAAACATACTTGCGAAGTCGTGAATTAGAAGTACGTGGATGGATCAATGTATGTATCGCCGTAGCTTTTATAAGACGTATATAAATAAATACACACACACACACACACACACATATATATATATATATATATATATATATATATATATATATATATATATATGTATATTCGAAATCTTGGCGTTTAAAATGAATATAAACGACTATATTCCTTTGATAAGGATACTCGGACTCAAGACGATCGAAATCAATATAAAGAATTTATATTTATCTCATATGTTTTCTTTTGAATACTAAATGTTTAAAATAAGAATTCCGAATCGTCGTTTGAAATAAATATAAAACGTTATATTTATTATTATTCCTTTTTTTATAAAAGTATTCGGAATCGTCGATGTTTAAAGTAGCGATATTCGAAATTAGTTGAACTATCGATGTTTTGAAATCTATACGTCGTCAAAATATATATTACACCTTATATTTGTTTTGAAAAAAAATATATACTTTTGACATTCGGTGGGCATTGTTTTGGAATTATAACAGTTTCGTGTAACGGATTTTTAACGGAAAACGGACAGAGTTTCCACTGTTTTTGGAAGAACCCCGACAACTCAAGTTGTCGTTATTTGTCAAAAATCAATCAACAATTCAATATTATAAGCAATCTATGTAAAATTTTCGGCGAGTATTAATTGTAAACTAGTTTCAAATTGAATCGGTTCGAGCTCGGTCGCGTATAACTATAACTCTAAAAATAACGCAATAACTCGATTTTAAATTTTACCGGTCTTGAGTTGACCGTCTGTGACCCGACAGTTGACCGAGTGTTGACTTGCTTTGACCGATTGATTGGAGTTGACCAAGTTGACCGATGCTCGAAGCTGAAATCTGAACCGAACAAATCTTTCTGGAGACCAACGCGAACCGTGTGAAACAAACACTGAGTTAACCCGCTTTAACTGTGTTGACCCGAGTTGATTCGAGTTTGACTGAGTTGACTCGGTTTGACCGAGTCAACTGAACCGCTTTCTAAACTGAACGTGTTGAACCCGATCTGATCGTACCGCGAACCCATACCAAGACCGGATCGAACAAAAGCTGGTGCCGAACAAACCTGACCCGAACCTAAAAACGAATCCTGTGAACCCAAAACTTGAACTGAATCACCAAACTTGAGGCCTAAATCAACTCACATACCTGCATCGCCGAACACCGAGCACCACCGCCACTCGATCCTCCACTGTCGCCGTCGTCGGAGTTCCATCGTCGGTCAGCCGTCACCATCTCTCTGTCTTCACTCCCTCACTATCACTCTCTCTATCCGCCTTGTTTGTCTCGCCGGTTAGTCACCGATCAGTGGGAGATGAGAGGGTGGTTGTGGTGTTTGTGTTTGCAGGTCTAATCGAGAGGGGGGGTTGGTGGTGCCGTCGGTTAACCAACACCGGCCGATGGTTTCACCGGAGAGGGAAGGCAGGTGGGTTTATTGTGGCTATGTGTGTTATTTGTGAGGATGAAGATGATACTTTGGGTTCTTTTAAGAAAGATGAAAGAGATGAAGTTCTATGTTTCATTTGTGTGTGTTTAGAGATATCTGAGAAAAGGATTTGAGTGGGAAGGTATACATGCGGCAGAACAAATGAAGGTTTTAGGGTTATACTTACCCTTTTATAGCTAGGTTTGATTTGTCTTAATGGGCTTGGGCCCAAGGCCAACAAGCCCAATTCCCGTGTTTAGGTGGCCCGTTACTTACACGAGATCCATTACGCACCCGAAACTCATGAAACGTCGTAGGATATTATTTAAAATAAAAAATACGTAGGATGGTGCCGGTAGTCGCGGTTTGTCGCATTCGTCCGTCGTTTAAAGTAAAAATCGCGAAAAATTACATCGTTGCCGTCTTTAATCCGTTTTTCGAGCCGGTTTCAACTACGATTGTTAAAATTTAATTACGAAGCTAGAATATATCGTAAACTTTTAATATTTGTCGGCGTTGTCAGTATCTTGTACGGTATCAGTTCGTTGTCGCGTAATATTCCACAGATTTTCCGTAAACCACCGTTCGCGCACTGTAAAGTCGTACAGACGTTCCTAGGCACTCCAAAGGCCTAATTAAGTTAATTTGCGTCTCAAACACTATTCATTATCGCGTTAATCGCCCGTTAATTACGTAATTAAGAGTCTTAAATCACCGGTTGTCACATTCTCCCCCTATTACAGAATTTTCGTCCTCGAAATTTAGACTATGTTATCTCCTCAGAATTGTGTTGTTCTCAGGTAAGTCCGAATAATTACAAAGTGAATGACCGCGTAAGCGAAACAAGGCTTATTCGAATCATGTGAATTTAATGACATTCCTCAACAATAAGAGCCCAACGGTTTAAAAGAAATGTGTTTCAAAAATTGATGTCAAAGGAAACAAGACGTATAGGTACAGTCACTAATGTGACTAATTTAACAGGGATCCAACAATGAATAGGAACTTCGACCAATCGAATTCCATATACACGTTCACAATAAGTAAATGAGTTCTAGAAGCAATGACATCCACTGGATGAACTTAGATTCAACAATCTCAAATGTAATAGTTTGCATGAAACGCGCGATCGTGATCAGCACAAGCTGCAAGTCATACCGACGCCACAAGGTGTCGTAATGAATGAAACAATTCAAATATAGCGGTGATCGAACAAGTATCACCTGTGTTTTGCATGAAACGATCGATCTTGATTAGCCCAAGCTACAAGTTTACACCGACACCACAAGGTGTTGTATTGATTTAAATAATTCAATGATAGCGGTGATCTCACAATTTCACCGTGTTTGAAGTCAATTGAAAGCGCAATGAAGTAAATATGAATGTTTGTTCCAACAAACATCAAAAGATTTTCAATTGAAAAACGAAACATCAAAGAAATAATGTTTTTCGATCGAAGATGAAGAAGCAATGAATATCACAAAACTTTCGATCGATGTTGAAAGAACCGTTTAGAGGTACACCGAAATATAAAAATGAATTTTGTGTACCATCGTCTTAACACACGATTGTGTTAAGACTGCTTTAATATGATAATTCAAAGTGGATTTAAAACAAATTAATAAATAAATATTTAAATCCGTGCATGTGATATGTAAACGAGTTTAGCGCAAGCTTCAAGTAAGTGGAAAATACCACCACAAGGTGTCGAAATCAACAAACAATTAAATGGAGTCGAATGCCAAACAAGTTTACTTCGACTCGGAACAAATGAAACACTTGTTAAAACGAATTGTGAATATGATGCTCCCAATACATCATATGATGCTCTGAAGTGAATATGTGTAATGGACTAGTTCAAACAAACGAACTTGGTTTCGACGCAATCCGACAATAAATACATGCATCGACAAGAAAACTTTCGACATAACTTGAAAAGAAAAGAAATTTCAAGAAAATGTGTTGATAACAAAGAAGCCAACAATTACAATAATGCGGGTCATTCGAATCACAATTCAATAATTAGGTTTAGCGAAGTAATATTTGAACTTTGATAAAACACTTATTCGAAACAAAACCACATGCGTAACAAACCGATGCATGTGTAACATATGAATTTTTCAAGAAATGAAGCAAATGAATATTCGCTAAAATGAAAGAAATGATCGTAATACAATGACCATTAAGAGGAGTAGAGATGGGAAAATCTACTCGCTAGATGCAAAAGTCGAAATTTCAATAAAAGAAATTTAAGGACTTTACCTGGGGTTGCATGTGATATCCGGTTGTTAGGTGACATTACCATGGAATGTCAAACATAGCGTACTCGTCATTAAGGAGAGAAGGGGGATTACGAAGACATGCGTCTTCTCCTTTAGCGTGACTCGTGTTGTTGCAGGACCGCGTGCCAAACCGCCGCTTCCTGATTGATAGTCCTCCTGCTGACAGGAACCTAGCGTCGTCGTTGAATTGCGCCATCGTGTCTTTTCAAAGGCCTCTCCTCGATAGTCGTATGTGTCGTACTTCAACCTCCGTTGATGTATAGCTTAAGTTTTACGCATACATGTGCACTAGCGTTTCGTTCAGCATAGAATGTGATGTACCCTAACATCCGTTGATGTAAAATTTGAGTTCCATGTATTCTCGTGCACTAGCGTTTCGTTGTGCGTAGGCTGTCTGCTCGGGAAGTTAAAATATCATAGACAATATGGATAATAGTGTGTGCCCGAGTTAATATTCGCGGTTCCTACGTGATGACCTTTAATGAACTTAGACATAAGCTTCCAAAGGTCTTAAATGCATGTTTCCTATACTCTCAGAGTTTTGTGTACTGTATGTAATTGTTTTATGCACCGTGTATGAAACACCACAATAGCGTATGTTTGAAAACAAAATTTTGACTGTTTGTTTTTCGGCAACGGTTGGAGACCATATTCGAGTCTTAGGCGTTCTGTATGTATTCGAAGTCTTAATAATCTAAGTCCCCAGAGAAAAGTGAGGTTAGAGCCTAGGTATCTCTACAGAAACCCTATTTGCTATAACCTATGGCTCTGATACCAATCTGTCACACCCCGAAATTATCAGAGCTGGCGTGACTGGACTGGTATCTTCATTGAACAGCGGAAGCAATTAAGCTAAGACTTCTAGAACATGAACGCCACTAAGTTCTCGACTCCACATGGTTCTCCTATTCCAACGGTGCCATAACTTTGAAAAGTAACCTGAGAAAGAAACATGCGAAAAATCAACATAAAGTTGAGCGAGTTCATAGTTTGTTTGTAAAAGATTTGAAATAAATCTTTTTGAATAACCGGTTTTTGAAGTATTGTTGAGAAAACGAATTTAAAATCATTTTCTTGTCAAGTTATATGGAAACTTTGTATGAAACATGGTATGTAACTTGTAAAACGTATCTGTAACTGAGTACTATGAATGTTTGTATGTATCATGTAGAATGTATCTGTAAAATGTATCCATAAAATGTGAGTTGTATAAACTGTATCCATAAAATGTGAGTTGTATAAAATGTATCTGTATGTAATGATGTAGTATGTAAAGCGTCAATGAAATCGTTGATCATTAATGTTTCGCGAGGACATTAATATGTGTGACGAATTAGGAAGCAATCCAACCCTAGACGATTTTAATTGTATCGACACCATGTCGTAGGGCAACAAACGCACTCCTAGGCAAATGAATGGCCATGAGTGGGGCTCACCAAAACCCATTAGATCTAACCCTTTTGGTCCTTGGTCCAAACTTGGATTAATGGTGCTTTAGTTATGGCCCTAATTTCTCACATAATCTAAGGTGTTTCATTCCTTGACTTATCATACTATTATACATGTATTTTCCCCGATAGTTGTAAAGCTTGAAAAGTATTTAAGACGAAAAGGGGACATGAACTCACAGGGCATAGAATTTGTGTGTGTGCATATTTCGAAAAATACGCTTGTTTGAAAAACCGGTATAAAACATAAGTCATTTGTAAACCATTTGTGCTTGTCGTAATTCACAAACCATTTGTATTAGTCAAAACTTGTTTAGAAGCATGATTTAGAAATGTGTAATGTAAGTTCGTCAAAAGCCTTGTATGCTTTTGCAAAACGTGCATGTCTTTCCACCCGAAAACGTTTATCAAAATGTAAAACCGTAAAAAGGTGGGGTTATGAACTCACCTTGATATTCCTGTGCAAAGCTAGCTTAGTGTGTTTCCGTAGTGCCGTTCCAAGAACGTGTATTTAGCTAGCGTGCAACTACGACATTCCTACGAAGGAATACGTATAAGTTTTCTAATAAAACGTAGCTAAACTACGTGTCCGAGCTCTACCGAATCGTTATCTAAACGATTCTAGGATAGTGTTATCGTCTTGGTTTTGAAATAACCAATTTATGGTTATTCGATCCCATTTAAGCGGGATGGATATTAAGTCTCGAGATCGACTTAGTTTTCGAGTGTTCTAGGATACCTAATTATATATATAAACATACTTGCGAAGTCGTGAATTAGAAGTACATGGATGGATCAACGTACGTCTCGCCGTAGCTTTTATAAAACGTAAATAAATAAATAAATAAATAAATACACACACACACATATATATATATATGTGTATATTCTAAATCTTGGCGTTTAAAATGAATATAAACGACTATATTCCTTTGATAAGGATACTCGGACTCAAGACGATCGAAATCAATATAAAGAATTTATATTTATCTCATATGTTTTCTTTTGAATACTAAATGTTTAAAATAAGAATTCTGAATCGTCGTTTGAAATAAATATAAAACGTTATATTTATTATTATTCCTTTTTTTTATAAAAGTATTCGGAATCGTCGATGTTTAAAGTAGCGATATTCGAAATTAGTTGAACTATCGATGTTTTGAAATCTATACGTCGTCAAAATATATATTACACCTTATATTTGTTTTGAAAAAAAATATACTTTTGACATTCGGTGGGCATTGTTTTGGAATTATAACTGTTTCGTGTAACGGATTTTTAACGGAAAACGGAATGAGTTTCCCCTGTTTTTGGAAGAACCCCGACAACTCAAGTTGTCGTTATTTGTCAAAAATCAATCAACAATTTAATATTATAAGCAATCTATGTAAAATTTTCGGCGAGTATTAATTGTAAACTAGTTTCAAATTGAATCGGTTTGAGCTCGGTCGCGTATAACTATAACTCTAAAAATAACGCAATAACTCGCGTTTAAATTTTACCGGTCCTGAGTTAACCATCTGTGACCCGACAGTTGACCGAGTGTTGACTTGCTTTGACCGATTGATTGGAGTTGACCGATGCTCGAAGCTGAAATCTGAACCGAACAAATCTGTCCAGAGACCAACGCGAACCGTGTGAAACGAACACTGAGTTAACCCGCTTTAACTGTGTTGACCCGAGTTGATTCGAGTTTCACTGAGTTGACTCGGTTTGACCGAGTCAACTGAACCGCTTTCTAAACTGAACGTGTTGAACCCGATCTGATCGTACCGCGAACCCATACCAAGACCGGATCGAACAAAAGCTGGTGCCGAACAAACCTGACCCGAACCAAAAAACGAATCCTGTGAACCCAAAACTTGACCTGAATCACCAAACTTGAGGCCTAAATCAACTCACATACCTGCATCGCCGAACACCGAGCACCACCGCCACTTGATCCTCCACTGTCACCGTCTTCGGAGTTCCATCGTCGGTCAGCCGTCACCATCTCTCTGTCTTCACTCCCTCACTATCGCTCTCTCTATCCGCCTCGTTTGTCTCGCCGGTTAGTCACCGATCAGAGGGAGATGAGAGGGTGGTTGTGGTGTTTGTGTTTGCAGGTCTAATCGAGAGGGGGGTTGGTGGTGCCATCGGTTAACCAACACCGGCCGATGGTTTCACCGGAGAGGGAAGGCAGGTGGGTTTATTGTGGCTGTGTGTGTTATTTGTGAGGATGAAGATGATACTTAGGGTTCTTTTAAGAAAGATGAAAGAGATGAAGTTCTATGTTTCATTTGTGTGTGTTTAGAGATATCAGAGAAAAGGATTTGAGTGGGAAGGTATACATGCGGCAGAACAAATGAAGGTTTCAGGGTTATCCTTACCCTTTTATAGCTAGGTTTGATTTGTCTTAATGGGCTTGGGCCCAAGGCCCACAAGCCCAATTCCCGTGTTTAGGTGGCCCGTTACTTACACGAGATCCATTACGCACCCGAAACCCATGAAACGTCGTAGGATATTATTTAAAATAAAAATTACGTAGGATGGTGCCGGTAGTCGCGGTTTGTCGCATTCGTCCGTCGTTTAAAGTAAAAATCGCGAAAAATTACATCGTTGCCGTCTTTAATCCGTTTTTCGAGCCGTTTTCAACTAAGATTGTTAAAATTTAATTACGAAGCTAGAATATATCGTAAAATTTTAATATTTGTCGGCGTTGTCAGTATCTTGTACGGTATCAGTTCGTTGTCGCGTAATATTCCACAGATTTTCCGTAAACCACCGTTCGCGCACTGTAAAGTCGTACAGACGTTCCTAGGCACTCCAAAGGCCTAATTAAGTTAATTTGCGTCTCAAACACTATTCATTATCGCGTTAATCGCCCCGTTAATTACGTAATTAAGAGTCGTAAATCACCGGTTGTCACATTATACAAGTACAAATACATAAACTTGTCAAGTTAAAATGTATTATTTTAACTAATATTCCAAAATTCGTAAATATAATTGAAGTTAAAATATTAATTATTTTAACAAATAATTATATAACTTGAAATAATAATGAGGACACATAGAAACGTAACTCAAAGACACTAGTTAATACTAAGTCAAGGCACGACCCACTCGTCTAATAGACCGTAGTACGTTGTAGGTAGTCGTGCACACTAGTAGCAGCTTTAGTTACGTCGGATTGAAGAACGCAAAACTGTGAGTTCATGTCCGCCTTTTCTCTTAACTGTTTTCGGATTTATAACTCTCGGGGGTGGAATACATGTTGCATATGTTTAAAATGGTATGAATTGGCTATGAAATGAATTATAGATCATGTGAGCATAGATTTAAATTGAAATGCCATTAACTCTTAATTATGGACGAAGGTTAGATCTAACGGGTACGGCCGAGCCCCACTCATGGTCCTTATGTGACCACTTGAGTGCTTTGGTGTCCCAGTCGTGGTAACTCGACAACATTCAAGGTAAATTGACACAGTCAAGGTAAGTTAACACAGTCGAAGGGAAATTCGACACAGTTGAGGGAAATCTACGAGGGTATAAGCCTACTCATAATGAGTGCTCCCTATGCCTTCACATACATTAATGTCCTTGCAAAACATTAATTTGATCTGTTCATAGATGCTTTTCATACCTGTTTTCAAAGGAGTCTCTCAAATGTTTACAAGCTTATCAGTACTCATACAAAACGCATGAACTCACTCAACTTTTGTTGATGTTTTTCAAAATTACATGTATTTCAGGAAACAAGTTGGATCTTGGGCACGAGTGTTGTTTCTAGAAGTAAATTCCAAGTTAGATGTCATCCATTTTTGTGGGTTTGTAACTTAGTTAAAGGTCGCGTTGTTTGAAACTTAAATAACTGGTGTTTGTAATATTTACAACCTAATGAATGGATGAACATCGTTTTGATCATATAGTTGTTAATTATGATTGAATGCAATGGTATTGAACAAGTCACACATCATACGCTTCCGCAAAAGTCAGGGTGTGACAGTTTGGTATCAGAGCTTCGATTGTAGTGAACTAGGATTCCTTCTTGAGTCTAGACTACAATCACTAAGACTCTCTCACGAAAACATTTTCACAAAAAGGTTTTTCATTGCATTCATGAAAGCGCCAAGATCCATGAGTCAAACATTTTTCAAGGAAAAGACAAGGCAATAACATTAATAGGGAGGAGAATACCCCAAATTAAAATGCCAATTGAGGTATAGTCTACGTGAGATAGACTTGCCATAGACAAAATGACTCCCCCCCAAAGGACAAACGAGAGTTATATGTGACCTGATGCATATACTTGCATGTTTGTACTAAGTAATATATTTATTTATTAATATATATATATGTGTATAAGTGTACGGAATAATTAATGATGTGAACGAGATACCTATGACTCCGAATCCTATTATTGTTCTTGACTCGCACGATGAGACTATCGACCTCGCATTTATGGTGAAGCTCATGGCTGGAGTGATTACCAAACAAGATCCTGAGCTGGTTCCGTAGAAGATGGCTGCTCTTCCCTCTCAATTGTGAAGGTGCCTGACTACGGTAGTGGCGGCGAGGCGGAGGCGGCAACCTTGGACAACACCCTTATCAGCAGGATAAGGTCCCTGTGGTTTTGCGAAGCAAGATCAACGGCACTCTTGTCCAGACAAGGAAGATGAGGTACTCATCTGGAAGGTGCCCCTCCAACTACTAGGGATTCCCCTTATTCCTATTACGTCTAAGCATCGTGCCTATTCGCGCGTAACGATAATGAATGTTAGCGTGTGGACCACCGCAATGGTCATTTCCATATCGGAGGAATAAGGACAGTAGTGTCCCCTCTTTGGTTGATCATCTGCTTTGAACGAGGGAAAATTAGGATGACCGTGCAAGACAATTTATTATTACGGGGGCCCACGTAATAACTACTTGTAGTGCATGGAAATCCTGGTGGACTCTGCGGGTCAGGCTAATGATCACCATCCATCCAAAAATAATCTCTAGGTGTTCACACCTTCATCTGGTAGAACAATACCTAGACAGTTGCTATAACACTCTACAAAGTAGGAAACTTGTCTTTGCCTACTTCGTGTCCGACACTTCTACCCGTATACGAGTCGTTTGGGAACCGATATCTAAGCAAGTGAAGATGGCTAACACTCGGGAAAGATTCAGCAACTTTACACTCTCTATCACCCCTATATGTAGGAATGCACAACCCCCATCCCTTGGGAAATATACCCGTCTTTGTGAAGCTAAAGACCTAAGAAAACCAATGTAGAAGGAAAATAACTACTACTTTCATATTATGAAACTTGTATGACCGAGGTGATGTAACCTCGAGTTCATTTTGTTTTCCCCGTTACAAACAATAAGTTAAGTTGTCAAGCCTATATGAAAGCTCAGTAGTTGTTTCCTTACTTATACATTGTTGATTATATATGCATGTGATATTGGGTGATTACATGTTTGCTTGTGGTAATATATACCTCATAGACAATTATGGAATGTTGTCTAACCTACCCCATACCTTTTGACAGAAGAAAATGCCACCCAGACGTGACACGGACACCATTACATTAACTAAGGCCGAATACAATGAGCGCATTTCCCAAGCTATAGCGCAGCATGAAGCCCTCCACTCTAAATACAGTAGTGGCACTCCCGGAAGTAACCCTCTAACTGGCTGCACATATAAACAGTTCCTGGACTGCAAGCCATTGAATTTCAACGACACAGGAGGTGCCGTTGCATTTGTTCATTGGGCAGAAAAGACTGACTATGTTCTGAGAATGAGTAACTTTCGCCCGAGCGGAGAGTTACCTATATCTCAGGGTTATTTTTGGATGGCGCACTCTCCTGGTGGATTCTTCAGGTTCAGACCCTTGGTGAAGCCACTGCTTATGCACTGAGCTGGGACGAGCTCAAGGAATTGATGCGGACGAAGTACTGTTCTATGGCCGAAATCCAGAAGCTTGAGACTGAGTTCTGGAATTTGAAAATGGACGGGCCAAAGATTTCTAAGTACGTCCAACGCTTTCATGACTTGTCTAGGGTTGTTCCCTACTTAGTCGAGCCGGAATTCAAGAGGATTGAGCGATTCATTTGGGGACTTGCACCTCAAATCCTGAGCATGGTTACTGCCTCAAAGCCTCCAACCATCATAGAGGCTATCGATTTGAGTGTCGCACTCACTGAAGAAGCCCTTCGTATGGGAAAGTTTCCGGGATTTGAGGCAAATAATAAAGAGACTCATGTGGAGTCTTCAGGCAATAAGAAAAGAAAGTCTTCGAACCTAAAGATAGGCACCCAAGCCAGTTATGAAATCTCAAAAGCAAACAAAAGAAGGCAAGTGAACCCGCCTCGTGGCATGCAAGCTTATGGACCCACTAATAAGGCCGGTGGTAAGGTTTACTTGGGGACTAAGGCGAGATGCGAGGAATGCAATTTTCACCATGAAGGTCGATGTCTAAGGCCTAAGTGTGGAAGGTGTGGAAAAGAAGGGCACAGCAAGGATGCCTGTTGGGCTAAGTATCAAGACAGAAGAGATAATGGTAGAGTTCCAGGCTGCTACAAATGTGGAGAAGTAGGGCACTTTGGGAAAGACTGCCCTAGGAAGAACCAAGCGCGGAAGGGTCTTCACGATCGGAGCTCGTGAAGCACGCCAGGATCCAGATGCGATTACAGGTACGTTCCCTATTAACCAACTTTATGCATCTATTTTTTATTAATATTGTCACCAACTTTAACCTTGTATCCTTAGAACTTAAGAAACTATTTGGCCTAGTTTCGAGTAGAGTAGATGTCTCGTATTCTTTAGAATTGGCGAATGGATGGTTAGTTAAGCGAAGGGGATGATTAAGGATTGTATTTAGGAACTTAGAGAGCGGGAACCCCCCCCCATTACCGTTGACTTAGGAAGTCACGATATTGTAGTCAGCATGGATTGGATATCCAATGATAGAGCTGAAGTTGTTCGTCATAAGGAAAATCATTCGCATTCCTCTTGCGAATGATGAGACACTGATAGCACACAACCTTCTTGAAATAGATGCGAGGGCACTAGGCCCCATAAGGCAGTGGATTTATGACATCTCACATTGGTCGTAGAGACACGGAAGCGCCTCCGAATAGACTGCATAGTCTTCCCTGCTCATGTTGTCGATAAAGAGACCAAGAAGCCAAAGCCAGAAGATATCCCCGTTGTGGAGGAATTTCTAGAAGCCTTTCCCGAAGACTTGCATGGGTTACCTCCACAGTGACAAGAGGAGTTTAGGATGAACCTAGTGCCAGGAGCAGCACCAGTGATAGATGATGCCTTACCAACTTGTCCCATCCGAGATACATGAGCCTCTGATGCAACTGTAAGAGCTGCTAGACAGAGGAAATCTACTAGGCTGAGCTTCTCACCTTGGGAAGCCCCAGTGTTATTCGTTAGGAAGTAGGGCGACAGTTTTTACACGCGTACACAGCCTAATCTGAGAGGAACTAAGAAGAATTAATGTGGAAAAGTATTACGCATAGGTTACATGGAGATAGACGACTAACAATCAAGAATCGGTACCCCTTACCGAGAATTGATGACTTGTCGACCAACTATGGGGTCCCAGCTACTATTCCAAGATGGAATTAAGGACACGAGAAGAAAGTTGGCAGTTTCCATTTTGCATCAACTTCAGAGAATTGGATATCAAGGATCGGTATCCTTTGCCAAGGATTGATGACTTGTTGAACCGATCGTAAGGTTCTAGTTACTACTCAAAGATTGACTTGAGGTCAGGATGTCCTCAACTACAGATACAAGAAGAAAATATCCCTAAAACGACCTTTAGGACTCGCTTCGAGCATTACGAGTTCCTTGTCGTGCCGTTTGGCTTAACACATGCACCGGCAGTATTTGTGGGCCTCATGAATCGGGTGTGTAAGCCAAAACCTGGATAAGATCATGATTATATTTATTGACTGCATTCTCATAAGCTCAAAGACCGAGGGAGGTCATGAGCAACATCTGCAATTCATCTTGGGACTCTTAGAGAAAGAACAGTTATGTGCTAGGATGTCGAAGTGCGAACTTTGGATTCACGAGGTAAGATTTTTAGGATACGTGGTGGATAGGAATGAGATTCATGTCGACCCTACAATCAAGAACTAAGGAGTCCCAAGGACGCAACTAAGAATTTTTGGGGACTGTAGGCGGTATCAGACGACCCCTAGAAAACCTTTCAAGGACTGCTCAACTGCTAACAACCTTAACCTAGTCGATACCTATCTTGTCTTCACCTGACAGTACCAATAGAATTGCGGTTCTGGTGACGCTTCTTGACAAGGTCCCGATTGCGCGTTGATGCAATGAGACCAAGTCATCGCATACGCGTCACGTTGATTAAAGGATCATGAGAAGAGACCTTGAACTAGGTGCAGTAATTGTGCATCGCATATTTGACGTCATTACTGGTATAGGCAAACGCTGCACAATCTTTACTGATCACAAGGGTTTGCATCACACCGTTAATCAGAAGGACTTAAACATGAGATAACTAGATGGAATGAGCTACTGAATGATTACGACTGAGAGATTAAGTGACACCTGGACAAGGCAAGTGTTGTAGCAGACGCCTTGAGCTGCAAGGATCGCGCAAAGCCTCTAAGGGCATGAGCCTTAGAAATGATCATACAGACAAAACTCATCACTCGAATTCGTGAAGTTGAGCATGAGATGCTCAAACCAGAGAACCTTCAAGATGAAGCGTTATATGGAATGTAAGTGCAGTATTGCCTAAGGAAGACAGAACCATACACTTCCTGGAATGACTTTGGGTTCCGTTTCGCGACAATTTACGAATGCTTATTTTGGGGCAAGGCTCATAGCTCAAGGTACTCGATCCATCCTAGGATCCGACAAGATGTACCTAGACGTGAAGGATTAGTATGGATGGCCCAAGATGGAAGCTGATGTAGCCACATATGCGGGTAACTGTCTTACCTGTGCCGAAGTTAAGACAAAATATAAGAAACCATCAGGGCTGCTGCAACAGCCTGAGATTCCTATATGGAAGTGGGAACGAATCTCAACGAATTTCATTACAAGCTATCAAGAACCCAAAGAGGTCACGATATGATTTGGGTGAGTATTGATCAACTCACCAAGCCTGCATGTTTCCTACTAAACAGTGAAGAAGACAGCGCAAGGGAATTAGCAGAGATTTAGCCTAGAAAGGTTGTGGCACGTCATGGAGTGCCTGCTTCTATTTTGTCCAACCGAGATGGTCGTTTTATGTCAAGGATATGGCAGATGATTCAGAAGGCGTATGAGTCACGGTTGAACCTTAGTACTACATTTCACCCTCAGACGGACAGCCATAGCAAACGAACGATACAGACTTTGGTAGACCTGCAATGTGCTTGTGTGATAAACTTTGATGAAAAAATGGATTACTAACTAGCCCTTAGTGGAGTTTTCCTACGATAATATTTATCACACCGCCGTTTAGGCCACCTCGTGTGAAGCTTTATATGAACGTAAGTATCGGTCCCCCTTCGTGTTGGGCAGAGACCGGAGATAAACGATTTACTGGCCCGAGTGGGTTAAGAAAATTATAGGCAAGATTGTTCAGATACATGGATGTATCAAGTCAACACATGGTATACAGAAAGGCTGCGCCGATAAGCGGCGGAAACTGTTGGAATTTGAGATAGGAAGTATAGTTTTAATGAGAGTCACGTTTTGGAAAGAGTGGGAGGTTGGACCCACGGTATATTAGACCTTTCGAGATTATGGAAAGGTTCGGGACCATTGCTCACAAGCTGAAACTTCCAAGAGAACTTAGTAGTGATCACGACACGTTTCGCGTGTCTAGTCTTTAGAAGAGCCTGACTAAAGAAACAGTCGTTATTTCCGCAAACAAGATTCACGTCAACGGCAAACTCCAATTTATTAAAGAACCTGTTAAGGTTGCAGACTAGAAGTCCGCAAAACACGGAGAAGTCGTAATTGATTTGTTAGAGTTCATTGGAATTCATATCATGACCTAGAGTTACTTGGGAACATGAAGACCAAATTAGGCCTAAGTGACCACATTTGATTCACAACTCCCCTACGACCGATGGCAAAGCTTGAATTTCGGGACGAAATTCTTTTAACGGGGGGAGAATGTGACAACTGGCACTTTTCCATGCATTACGTACAATAATTAAACAGTAATATGTGCCTTAATAACTATGCATGATCTAGTTTACAAGACGAATGACATTCTGATTTCTGTTATATACATACAATGGCATTTCTTGTGGCAAGACTTTTATCATTACTACATGAAACACAATATAGTTCTATTAACGCACGAAACAGAATTGTCACTGTTATCAAACAAACTAGAAGAACTGACGGGAGTTCAGTACTTAGACAGATATGATGTTAAGACACAAAATAAGCCCCAAGACCAAGTGTTACACTAGTATAGTGTGTAGGTGTGTAGGGATTACAAAACTGCCTTCCTAGTGATGACATAGGTACCGGAAAGTGCCAGAAACACACCAAAACTGCAAAATTCTACAGAAAATAAACAAATTCAGAAAAAATTCAGCTTTTACCATCTAAATATAATGCAGAATTATGATATAATGGTCCAGAATACTTTCCTAAGTGTCGGGAATCAAAACTGTCATAAGACATAACATAAAGCACACTAAACTGCGCAATTTAGCGCTTTAACGAACAGTAACGAAACGAACAACCGGACACTACCCGAAACATCAAATTCTTACTAGAAGCATTGTTTTAGTGTTATAAAGCTAGTTATGGTCACCGAACATCATAACACATCCTATAAACATATAACACATATAACCCTAACTAGTATACTTGAAATCTAACTATAACACTTAACTTACAATTAAATGTTACACTTTACCCCCCCCCCCCCCCCTGATGGCCGGTTAGGGGACATGGGTCCCACATAATATTTGTTTACTATATTTTATTAGATTTTGTTGAGGAATATATCAACAATTATGCCATATGCTATACTAATGTTGGAAGATTTACATAAAACCCACAAGTTAAACATCTCATTTCATTTCTTCACCTTCGAAGCTCCATCACCTGCTCTCCTTCCTCCCTTGTCTACGGCTCACACACACATCACTACATCACCCATTTTCAACTCATTCTCATGCAATCAAAGGGTTCCCAAAGGTGTAAGAAGCATAGTTAGGAAGCTTGGAAGCTTTGGAACTTGAAGGACCACTTCCTAGAGCTTTTATCCACCTAGTTTGTCATCTTGTTCAACTTGATTCCTTCCCTAGCCTTAGTGCTAGTAGTAAGACTCTTTCATCCTATTTTTACTTCTTATTTTGATGGTTAAAAGATTAAGTAAGTGGTTAAACTCAAAAATCACAAAGAAATAAGAAGAAGATCACTAACATAAAGCTAAATAACATGAAATATAAGATGATTAAGTGTATGTAAGAAACTTGTTTGTGGATTTCTTGTGTTTATGATGTTGATCATCATAATAACACTGCTAGATGATGATTAAACACATGATCTAGCAAGTATAAGGATGGATCTTGAAGAAATCATAATGATCATCCTTTATGTTAAACATGAACTTGAATATAAGCTTGTTTTAAAGTATGATGATGATTGATACATGAAATAAGTCTTGAAAATAAAGGATTTCAAAGATAATATTTTCAAGAGAACAAAGTTGGTTACAAGATTTACAAGATCATGATTTTTAACGAAACTAATCATATATTTTTAGTGATAAATCAAGTATAGAAACATGTTATTAACAACAGAAATACAAAAGAATTGTTTTTGGAAAAATCATCTTGTAAGTTGTAAAGGACTAGATTTTGCAAGAATGTCATTATTTAACAAATAACCATGTTTTAGAGGGTAACTTAACCTACTAAATAACATACTAAGTTACTACAACTTTTTACAAAATTTCAAGTTCATGTCAAAGTGTAAATTGCATATTTAAAGCACATGGTAAGTGTTAAATGATTTGTTGATGATTGATGGTGATTTTAAAAGAAAATGATATGCTTTGAAAGCATGGAAACCTCCATTTTTAAGGGGAAACTATGGCAAAATTTTTCTAGAAATTAAACACTTAGAAAAATATTTTTAAACAAATATTCACAAGTATATTTTTAACCATGATTTTTATATAAAGTTTGCCATAATTTTTGTTACAAAAATTATAAATATTGAAGGTTGGTTTTTGTAAATAAAATTGACTAAATATGTACGTAGGAGAATATATATTTAGATGTCACCGGGTGTGTGATTATTTGTATATTATGTGTATTAGTTATATTATTCTAGGGCTTGAAATAATATAACTCACTAAAATACCAAGAAATTACAATCCAAAATACTACCAAAATTCCAAGAAATAATTACATAAATTATACCCAAAACATTGGTGAAACCGAACAAAGAATATAACTTACATAAATATTCCTGAATTAAAGTCATAAATATATTTTGGTAACGGTATTTTGGAAACCAAGAGAACAAAAATATGATTTTCGTGAGTATTATAAAATAAATCATATTTTTAACAAGGAGAAAATATATTATTTTGTGTAAATAAAAATATATATATTTTCTTGGAATTATTAGAAGATATATTATTTTTGGGAGAAAATAAATATTTTTTAAATAAACTTTGGACGTATTATTTTTGGGTGAAAAATAGATTTATATATATATTTTCCAAGTTAGACTTGAAAATATATTATTTTTTAGATTTATATGAAAAGTATAAATATTTTTGCCAAGGAAAAATTCTAAATAATTTTTCTATGTAATCTTTCTTAAAATATATATTTTGGAAATATATATTGATGTAATTTTTATTAGAAATATTATTCCGGAAAGGTTAATACAAAAGTTAAGTATGAGATACTTAATAAACACAATAAAAATACGTATTCTCGTACGTATAATTACACACCGGAATACGCCATCGATACTTGGCAAAAACATCGAAGGATAAGAATACGAATACAAATACACCCATCCTTGGGGAGTTATACAAGTACAAATACATAAACTTGACAAGTTAAAATGTATTATTTTAACTAATATTCCAAAATTCGTAAATATAATTTAACTTAAAATATTTATTATTTTAACAAATAATTATATAAGTTGGAATAATATTGAGGACACATAAAAACGTAACTCAAAGACACAAATTAATACTAAGTCAAGGAACGACCCTCTCGTCTAATAGACCGTAGTACGTTGTAGGTAGTCGTGCGCAATAGTAGCAGCTTGAGTTACGTCGGATTGAAGAACGCAAAACTGTGAGTTCATGTCCCCCTTTTCTCTTAACTGTTTTCGGATTTATAACTCTCGGGGGTGGAATACATGTTACATATGTTTAAAATGGTATGAATTGGCTATGAAATGAATTATAGATCATTTGAGCATAGATTGAAATTGAAATGCCATTAACTCTTAATTATGGACGAAGGTTAGATCTAACGGGTATGGCCGAGCCCCACTCATGGTCCTTATGTGACCACTTGAGTGCTTTGGTGTCCCAGTCGAGGTAACTCGATAACAGTCAAGGTAAATTGACACAGTCAAGGTAAATTGACATAGTCGAAGGGAAATTCGACACAGTCGAGGGAAATCGACGAGGGTATAAGCCTACTCATATTGAGTGCTCCCTATGCCTTCACATACATTAATGTCCTTGCAAAACATTAATTTGATATGTTCATAGATGATTTTCATACCTGTTTTCAAAGGAGTCTCTCAAATGTTTACAAGCTTATCAGTACTCATACAAAACGCATGAACTCGCTCAACTTTTGTTGATGTTTTTCAAAATTACATGTATTTCAGGTAACAAGTTGGATCTTGGGCGTGGGTGTTGTTTATAGAAGTAAATTCCAAGTTAGATGTGTTAGGCCTTTGGATCAGGATCTGTTCTTCACGAACGTGGATGAATCGACCTCGATCAATGTGCGGAATCCATGGATTAAGTCACAGAATCACAACAACGTATTCAATGTTTAAATCCGTCTGAACTTTCTATTAAGATGCTATGAAAGTACACAAGTTCCAGTAGAGAGTCAGACTTGACAGAGTTTTCTAACAGAATGAGCAAAAGTCTTTAGTGACATACCCTACCCGGGTATTTATAGGCAAACTCAGGGACTTAGTAAGTGATGTCCGATCGGGTGACAGTGTTGTCCGATCGGGTGGCAATCCGATCGGATGGCCATCCGATCGGGTGACACAAGTCATCCAACGGACATCACTTTAACAGTTAAGTGCCAATCCCTGAGCTGTCGTTCTACACACATACATACATAAACATACAAGTTCACAAAAGACATAAACAGACAAAATACGACTCAATGCTGACGGAAGCTACAGACGCATGAACTAACAGACTCCCCCTCGGATGTAGCTGCAGTTCCTTCCATCATAGTTTTCATTCCTTCCTATTACCCCTTCGTTCTTTGGCCCTCTGTCTCCTCTTCTCGGCTTTTTCTTCTAACATTTTACATCTCAGAAGCCTTCCCTCTTCAATCCACCATTTCCTGTATACCGGATCACCATCACGCTTTCTGTCCCACTTGGGAATCTTGTTTTCTTTTTTTTCGGTTGGCATTTGATCTGTTGGCGGCGGTCTCATCCACTTGAACTTTCCCATCTTTGTAGCTTTCTCTGATATAGCTTTGAACCTCTGTTCTCTCTTGTACTTCTTCAAAAACTCATCAATCTCCAAGTCTCTCCAATTAGACTTCCAATACCTGCCGGAGTTGATGTCTTGAGCAAAGCACACATCTACAATCTTTTGATATTACATTGCTTGAACTTTGTCAGCCTTTTCGTAGACAATCTTGTTGTAGAACAAGCAATCAATGTCTTTCTTTAAACAATTTACTAGCCACATCGGGTCTAGTATGCATATCCTTCTTGATTCCCCTTTAGACTTATCGAACAAAGAAATTACCGCTTCCGCTGTGCTAGGATTGTATAACCAACCTTGAAACTCTTCATGGAAATCTTGTTCCATAGCATGAAGTGGCATGTCTTTAAACACCGTGGAGGCTTAACATCCAAAGTTACATCTTTTTCTCCATTTTCCAGGATAGTCACAATCTGCTTTGGACGATGTGGCTTCCAATCAGGATATCTAGCCTTAGCCTGCTGCTTCACATAGTTCCACAGGTGTTGATCATGTTGTTTCACATCCAAACCATGGTAAAACTGCTTTATGTTCTTTGTTTGGACAAGCTCATCAACATCCCACCACGAGAGGGTCTTTATGTCTGACATAAACTCAAAATACTGTACCCCTGCTCCCGTCGAATGGCATACACCTGCAAGTCTTCCAGATACCCCCATGAAAGAATATCTCCCCACGAAATATCTTTATTGTGCGTAAAATACTGAAGCGGCCTTATATACTTTCTTTCCTTTGGCATTACTTTGAACCATTTCTTTCTCTCTTCAGCAAGATTCTCTCAAGGAATGGTCTTTGGCACACCTTCAGTTGAAATCTTCTCAACAATCTTTCTCCTGATCTCATCTTCGTTTTGATCTTTGAACATTTCAGCGAATGATGGAAACGTTTCATCAACACCAGAGTAGTGAAAATTTGTTTCCTCATCAGATGAGTCAGACGCTTCTTCAACAATCACCTCATCATACTTATCTGCTTCTTGGACATAAGCAAATTCATACTCTTTTTCTGGTGACGTAGGAATTTCATCTTCAATGTCGAACTTGAATTTCCCATCATCTAATCCTAGCTCCTCTAACATCTCCGCCCTAGACCTCGGTACCTCTAGCTCCCCCTCATTTTGAGCATGTAAATAAATCACAGTAGGTTGTGTGAGGAATACCTTGTCAACGTGTTGTTTTCCTGATGAAGAAGACCCTTGTTATTGAACATCATCCTGTTCATTGATCTCGTCGTTCATCAGATCATCAATCTTCTCTTGAACATTGGGATTCACAATAAGTAAACCAGTAGAACCTTGGTCTTTGTCTTCATCTATGAACTGATCCCAAGATGGATCGTAGTTCTCCACAGCATCAAGAATATCATCCAAGTTTTCATTCTCTTCTTCTTCTTCTTCTTCAACCTCTTCCTCTTCTTTCCATTTTAACAAAAGCTTCTCAGGCTCCTTCGCCTTTCTCCTCCGTTGTTCAACCAACACACGGCGAATAATATCATTGAAATCATAAGAAAGATTAGAAACCTTACCAACAAGCACGAATCACATAGGACATGCTTCTGCATCAACCATTTCTACATCAACTTGGCTTGAAGAACCACCAACTTCAGGTTGACTTGAAGACCCAAGAGTTTCTTCAGCATCAACTACCAACCCTTTTCTTCTTTGAGTTGCTTCTTGAGCCAACTCTCTTTCTCTCTCAATCCTACGTTCTTCAGCTCTTTTTATCTCAATATTTTTGAAAGCAACATGAACATCAATGTTCAGATGACTTTCTATAATTGCGTATAGCATATTGAGCTGTTCATCTTTCATTACTTTGTCAGCCTTCATAGCTTCCATCTCCAACTTCATCGCTTTCATTTCATTTAACGAAGCTTCATTGATTTCGCTCAAAAGTTGATTTAAAGTTTGATTCACCTCATGCAGATTCTTCATCTTCTCACGCATCTCAACATTTTCTGCCGAAAGTACCTCAAACAGTTGTGAGTTGTCATGATTGCCATCTTTCACTTTCTTTAACTTTTCTTGTTGCTTTATCATGACAGTCTTGATTTCTTCGTTAACTTTCATTAACTCCTCAACCTGCTTCTTCAGCACATCTCGCTCAGCAACAACTTTGTCTTTTTCTTTTTCAAGTTCACCAACTTTCTTCTGTAGCTCTTTCACAACTTCATTGTTGAACATATCATAATCTTCATCTGGAATATTATCTCTATAAATCCCAGTTGCATGAGGAAGCTCTCCAAACAAATCAGGAAAAGTATTCTTTGGTCTTGAGGATTCAGGTTCTTCAGAAATAGGTTGATCTTTTGGTGGAGGTGGTGGAGGAGGTGTAGCTACCTTAAACCCCGTGATTTCAACATAATCATCACCACCTGTTTTCTTTTGAACTTCAACCTCAAGAACACTTTGTGATTGAATTTCTGGAGCTTTTGGAGCTTCAACACTTTGAGTCTTTTCAGCTTCTTGAACCTTTGAAGTTATAACATGCTTCTCGCTATTTCCATCTTTATCTTTAGGCAATGTAGCACCAGTTTTCCTTGTGCGTACATTCCTAGGAATCACTCCAGTTTGAACTACTTTTCCCTTTTTCCTCAGTTTCTTTTGTTCATCAATGGATGGAGTGTAAGTAGAATCTTCTTCATTAGATCCTTTCTGCTCTTTGTTGGCTTTTTTTTAACTGAGCCTTGCCTCTTCCAAGTGTAGAAGGATCCAGTTCTAACTCTGTCTCAGTGGACTCTGAATCAGCTTCGCTTGAATCATCACGAACCACACCTTCAGGCTCTGTAGCTTTGACACTCTCAGCTTGAACACTTAAACCTTGATCTTTCTGAGCAGCAACTTCCTCATTTCTTTTCAGATAGCTTTCAAGAGAATGCTTAAGTAGATCAGCTCCTTGTTGAACAACCTCAGATGGATCTAATACTGGCTCGTTCACCAATCTTTGTTGTGGTTCTTTCGAAGACCCTACAAAACAAGCATTGACAAATTCATTAGAAACATATAACAATTTGAAATTCTAACTACCTTATGACTCCCCCTTTCACTATACCCTTTACTACAATCTTCGGTGCTAGCTCCGTAGGAATAGGAACTACTGGGGATGTCTTCGGTGTCCTCTTTCTTTTTCCATCTCTCACAAACCACCATCTAGTTTTCTTCTCAACTAATCCACTCATCTTTTCATCTTCATTATCAGAATCACTGTTCTCATGTCTCCACTTATCATTCTCTGGAGCTACATAAGATGGTTTGCTAATTCTGCATATCATTCCCTTAGCATTAGTTTCAGGTCCTTTAGTCAATCTGGTTATCGTTTTAGGTGTCATGTTCCTTAGACCTAAAATATCACCATTATCCTTCGGAATGTCTTTGAATTGATCATCAATCATCATCTTGATGAACCTTGGATACATGATGTACTTTCCACTTCCAGCCCTGATATTTTCTTTCAAGTATTCAAAAATCACATGTGAAACATTGTATGGCCTATTGAACACTAGACATGTGATTATGTTCATGATGTAGTCAGATGTTTCATCGTATGCTCCCTTCCTGTGAGATAGAGCATGTACCACACAGTGAATCATGAACTTGTAAGAATGACTGAACATCGTTTTTCCTATTTTTCCATTTATGTGTCCCGTGAATCCCATCCTGCACCATAATCCTTTGCATAAACGTTGTGGAATAATGGTCGGATCATCATCACTATCACCTAGTTCCAACACACGTCTAAGATCATCAACATTAAACTTTATTTCCAAGTCTACATCTTTTCCATTTTCATCCTTCTTTCTTACAGCAGAGCAAATCATCTTATCTTGCTCTTCATATCTCGCTGAGTTCCAAAATCGTCTCACGTGTGACTCACAAACTATAGTCTTATCAGTTAACGCTTAACCAATCTTGCTTTCTCTTAAAAACTTTGCAATCTCTTCAACCACAGTTTTGTCTGTATACAGTGCAATAGCAGACAGTATATGTTATGGGACTTGTCCCAATCAGAACCTTTTCCCTGCAAAAATATTCATTGTTAATCATTTGCACAAAGTTCAAGACATAAAGATGAATGATGAAAATTTTGAAAAACCTCAAAATTTTCTAACTCTGGAACACTCTCTATGTGCTAGTACTGTGGATCGGATGGTTGTCCGATCGGATTGCCGCCCGATCGGATTGCCATTATGTGCAATGATAAAGTCAACATAGTCAACAACATTTGAATCGGATGCCCACTTGATCGGATTGCCATCCGATCGAGTTGCCACTCGATTCATGTGACAAGCAGATAGAATCTTTGACCAGTCAACTCTGAGAGTGAATGATATGAATCGGATGACCACCCGATCGGATTGCCACCCGATCGGATTGCCACTTGATTCTTGGCAATATTGAAACAGTTGAAATGTTTTGTCATTTAGTGGTTGTCCGATCGGATTGCCGCCCGATCGGATTGCCACTCGATTAATGACATGAGTGCACAGCTTTCTAGACATAATAATGTGGATAGGAGGGCTCTCCAATCGGATTGCCACCCGATCCATGGCAAATGATGAATGCATTTGGAATAAGTTGCCACCCGATTGGGTTGCCAAACATTCCAAGTCCCTTTGTGAAAGCAACAGATACCTAGACAAACATTATGATGTGCCATGAATAGGATTGCTGCCCGATCGGATTGCCACCTGATCGGGTTGCCAAACTATCCACAGTAACTGTTTAACAATTTGAAGGCACAAATTTCAAGGCACCATTGTCAAAATACTTAGTGCACAGATTTCATTGAAACAAATACTTAGAAAATTTTAACATGAGGCATGTAATGAATCAGGTGGTCACCCGATCGGGTTGCCCCTCGTTTCATGAATAGTGAAGAACAATCATGAATACCAAAATTTTCTAAGACAAAACATCAAATTGAACATAGATCTATGTAGAGAATCTAAGTGCGATCAAAACCCTATGTTCATCATGTTCTAACTCGACCTAAACATTTTTTAATTTGACAAAAACCTTACCGATATCTGACTCGTCTAATCCTCAGATCTGTAGATTCTAATAAGTTATGATACAAATCAAGACTGTAAACTTGTAGATCTAATCATTGCGAACAAAACCTAATGCTCATATTTCATGAAACAATCCTAAATCTTCCTAGATCTAAGATCTACTCTCCGAACAGATGACATCATGAAGAACAGTTAACAAAACATCGAATTTTAACAGATTTAGATCTTGAAAACATACCTTTGCCATTGAGAAGGTTGTGCAAACCAACAATCTAATGTTTTGTGCAAAAAGAAAGTGTGAAAATCACAGTCAGAAAGCAAGAGTGTGAGAGAGAATAGTATGGTCGCTCAAACGAGTTTAAAAGTTTGACTTAAATCATTGACCATCTATTTATAGTGAACCTTGAATCGGATTGCTGTCTGATCGGGTTGCCACCTGATCGGGTTGCCGCCCGAGCCAAGCACACCTCTTTGACTTGTAACAACTTTGACCTTTTGACTTTTTGACTATTTTCTCAGATTTTATCAGTTGTAGAAATCCACTTAAGTATCTAGGTCTAAGTTAATGACCCTATGCACTTAATTTTGCCGACCAAGTTCAACTTAATGACCTTGTTTGACCCGAAACAAAGCACACTGACATTTTGTTCAAAATTTTTCAATCATTTTTCTGAAAATTACAAGTTTCAACTTAATAAACTTGCTTTGACTTTGCTTTTTCCTAGGTTATAAAAAGATAAGCTCCCAACCCATCTGTCCAGCTTAGAAACTTCCTGCATCTGCTTCAAAACTGCGAGTCTGCAGATCAGCTTTCCACTTTGGTTTGTCGAAGAAACTAAAGCAGAAATATAAAATCTTTTTGGATTTTAAGAAAGTTTCTAGACTAGAAAGCTATGAAATCTTTTTGGGTTTTAAATGCTAAACTGAAATGAAATGAAATGCAGTAAACGTAAACTATTTACAAACATATTTTTGGTGAGCGTGTTAGGGGATCATATCAGCTGCCGACAAACTACTAGTATCGTTAAGGTTGATTATATTCTAAGCATTAAACAATTCACAGTGATTGCCGATATACTGATCCAAATTAAATTTTCACACAAATTTCAATCTGTTTAGGATACGAATTAGTGTTTTAATGGCTTAACTTATACGCGTGTCCCACCTCAGAATATACTCTCGTATCCAGACTCCTATATTCAGTCTTACAGGTGAATGTACACTAATGATATTTGTAAACGGGTAAATTCGAGACCATGAGAGCTCAGGTTAGAACTTCCGTTCAGACAAAGAGATGATGGCTCGACTTTTAGGTGTGTCCCGTTTGGGGATCTTTTCTTCAACAGCACATGATTAGCATTTTTCAATGTTTCATCATTTTTTTTTGCTGAGGGTGAGCTTTAAGAGTAAATCAGTGCAGAGTATTATACGAGGACTAGACTATTGCTTCCGCAAAATCAGAAGTCCTGGTATAATACCCCAGATATCATCACGTACAAAGACCTAGTATGTCAGAAACAGATAAATCTTTCAAACATGATTTCAGGGGTTACCTATATATCCGAGAGATGTTCCCCATGTAATAAGCAAGAAATGATTTAGGTTTATATCCCAAACAAACCTACTAAATGTGTAAAAACCTATCGGCATATCATCAGCGAGACTACTTAACACCATTAAACTTTACATTTCTTTAGCCTACTGCAACTGTCTAGTTGATGTACTATCATTTCCCCTTTTTACACAAACTCTTTTTCGGTTTTCTATTGTTTTTGGATTTTGAAATATTTCATGTTTTTTGGTTTTTGAATTTTTTATTATTTTAGTATTTTCTGAAAATATAACCTATCTCCCCCTAAATACCAAAACAAGTAAAAAATCGACTAACCATTGTAGATTGCTTTTCAACATCATCTACAGTGGTACCTTCATCTACTCCAATAATCCCCTCCGCAACCGATTGCAACTTCATACCATTAAGTTTTAAGAGATATTGAAAACGTGTTTTATCAAATGCTTTGGTATGTAAGTCAGCTTTTTGTTCATCTGTGGATTTTTTCTATTCGTATCAACTTCTTCTCGAAACAGTCTCGGATGAAGTGATGATGAATTTCAATGTGTTTGGTTTTAGCATGATGAACATGATTTTTTGTTATGTTTATAGCTGCCTCATTATCAACAAAGATAGGGGTGGTAAGAAATTGCAAACCGTGGTCGCGCATCTGTTGCTGGATCCACAAGATCTGGGAGCAGCAGCTGCTAGCAGATACATACTCGGCTTCAGAAGTAGACAAAGCTACAGAGGTCTGCTTCTTACATTGCCAGGTGACCAATCAGGGTCCGAAAAACTGGCATCCCGCTGTTCTTGACTTAGCGTTCACTTTGCAGCATCCGAAATCGGAATCAGAGTACCCCTCAAGCGTGAAATCACCATCTTTTGGATACCACAACCCCAAGCTAGGAGTTTGATATTCACCAATTTACACATATTTTAGTCCCCCATTTTATCCCCATTTTATGCGTTTTCGGCCGTAAAACCGTTAATCGGATACTTAATCAGGTATACTTTTGTTTACAAGCCTAAAACAGCATGCCAAACAAGATGATAGTGAAAACGAGGACTTTCTGGACGAAACGACAAAGCTGCGAACATTCTGTGAAGATTCTGACCTAGGCGTTTGGCACGGCCGTGCAAATGAATGGCACGACCGTGCAGATCCGACAACATAGGCCAGCCCGGCAGTGCACGCCTATGCGATCCGGAGTGCAAGCCAATCCCGGAATTGAACGACCGTGCGGATGGTTGCACCCCGTGCGGATCCGATAACTAGCACCAACCCGAAAAGGCACTACCCGTTCAGATGTCCGTGCAACCCTAACCTGGAGATGCACGATCGTGCCACCAACGGAACGGTCGTGCGAGATCGAAGACCGGTCAAGATAAGATGATGTCATGCGGTGTTGGATCTGAGTTTGGTTTTGATTGTATTTTCTGTTTGAATTAAAATGGAAATGGATGAGTTGTGCAGCGGAATTAATATGGAAACAAACTTTGCATACAATCAAACGAGAGTATTGCTTTGATCAAGACATTTTCAACAAAGAACCGAATGATTGAATTTAATTTCAACAACGATTACAAAGTAATGCTTGAATACAAACTCCCCCTCAGCCAGAGCTCAGTGTTTGTTCGTGCAAAGAAGACGGTGTTGGTAAGAGCTAATAGAACAGTACAGAGCACTGTTCTATTTATAGGCACTAGCAAACCACTGAGCATCTTAGCTGACGTCACCATGAAAGTGACATCTAACCTCCTAACAAACTCTAACCTCTGATCTATACAAACACTGCTATACTAACTACTGCTATTTCATTTCATTACATAAAAGACACTTAAACAGCTGCTGCATCCTTCCACTGCTGTGAACCCGGCAGTGCTTGTCCGGATCAGCAGTACTTGACTCAAGACAGTAGATTGAGCAGTAGAGTTTTAGTCTTCTATCAGTCTTTACAAGAGCAGCAGATTGACGGTCAGTGGCTTGTACGATCAGTAGATAGGAGGTCAGCAGATGTTGAAACCACGTTCAAGGGGAGAGACTTGTATGTAACATCTGCTTATTCTGGATCCACTGCTTTGACCCAATTTTGGCTTTAATTATCTGTTCCTCTGGTAGGGTAAAATCCCAACAATCTCCCCCTGGAACAGATAATGCCAAAACTCTTCATTATTGTGGAATTCTTTATTGCCTCATCAGCGGTTCCCTTATCTGACCTTTAAATTGTAGTTCAAAGTCTAGGGCATCTGTGTCTTCATCATCCCTGCTAAGTGGAAGATCAAGGAGATCCTGCAAATCTTCAAGACTCAGGCTAAGAGCTTGTTCCCTTGATATTTTCTTCACTTCTCCACCAGACCTGAGCAAAGTCAATACGTAGGTCTGTTTGTCAGTTTCCCACTTTTGTATTTTTGAGTCTGGTGGGTTTCTTGGGAGATGTTTATTTGCTGAGGTATTGGGTGAGGCTGTCCATTCATGACTAGCTGAGCAGTACTTGCAGATTGTTCTAATTCAAGATCTTCTTTTATCATTAATTTAATGCCTGCTTTTACAATAGCATTTCCAGCTTTTAGATCTTGAATTGTTTCAGCACTTGACTGGTTTTGGCTCCTTCTTCTGTAGATGGCAGCACCAGCTGGAGCAGTGGTTCTTTTGACTTGCAGCTTTGGTGGTCTTTTTGAGACCTCTGCTTTAGAATAGTCAGGCCTTTAGGAACTGTAGGATCTTTCTTCCTTAGTTCCTCCAATCTTCTATAAGTGGCCCTGACTACATCTTCTTTCCATCTTGACACTTGATGTTTAGACCCATAGTCAGCAGCAACTAACTCCTCTTTCATTCTCTTCAGCTCAAGTGATTTGTCAGACACATTCTTTTTGTACTTTGACCAATCTGGAGGAGTGTGTTTGACCTTATTCTTTGTCATTTCTTGAATCCTGGCTGCTTCTTGCTCAAGCTCAGGAATGGTCCACTCTTTGTACATCTGCTTATCTCCCTTGTATTTCTTTGTTGCCATGATGCTTTCAATGTAGTCTTCTCTTAGAGTTTCATCTGCTCTTTCTGAGATTTGTTGACATACATTCTTTGCAAATTGCTCCAAGGATCTGACTTGTGTGAGTAGGAATTGGTAGTTCTGCTGGATTTCTCTGTCAGATTTTCCTTGTGCATTTCTTTTAGAGATATCTTTTGCCTGTTTAGCTTTGACTTTTAAGTATTCTTCAATGTTGTTTGGCCTTGGATATCCTTTAACTAATGGCAACTTCCTTTTTGCAGGGTTTTCCTCATAGTAGAAGGATTTTATCTCTTCTCTAACTGCTTCAAGTTCTAGAGGAAATTGGACACCTACAGGAGTAATGACAGAGATTGCTGGTTGTACTGGTGCTGATGAGAGAGGAATAGGTTTGGGTATAGTAACAAGTGACATGGATGTTGAAGATGTTGGTGGTGGTGATGGTGAATCATCATCTGGTATGTAAATCCTTCTCCTTTTTGTTTTAGAAGAGGCAGATGATGTTTTGGGTGGATCAGTGGTGGTAGATTGTGTGGCAGTGGTTTGTGTTTGACTAACAGCTGTTGAAACAACTGGTGTCTCAACCACTGTTGTCATTACAACAGATGTTGTAACATCTGTTGTCTTCTGCTTTTTGGCAGGATAAGGTGGTTAGTTTGTTTTTGGTGGAGATGACAGTGGTGGTAAGGCAGTGGTTGTGGTGTGTGTTGAAGTGGTGTGTGTTGAAGTGATAACAGATGTTGAAACAATTGAAGTACCAGCAATAGTTGATACAACAGGAGTTACAACAGCTGTTTGGGTGGAGGTTTGATGCTGATGGCTTTTGGATGGTGGTTTTGGAGGCTTTAGAAATTTGGATGGGATGGACTTAGGTTTCCTTTTTGTCTTAGGATTTTTAGTATCCTTTGAACCGGAACAACCCTGCGCATACAGTTCCATGAAAGCTCTTTTCTCCTCATTCCATCTTGAAATATCCTTTGCCATTCTATCCCTCTTTACACTTGCTACTCCTTCATCAAGTGCTTCTTGGGTAGCATCAACCTTTTTACTACCATCTGGCAATGGAATTTTTCTGGTCATAGTATCCTTTTCAGGTTCAATGTACAGACCATCATCTATTTCTTTCTTTTTCCACTCCTGAATTTTCTCCCCCTTTTTGGCATTATCTTCTGGGAGTTGATCAATGAAAAGTACTGTTGGAGGAGCAGTGCCAGTGGTTTCCAATAAATGGGCCTTGATTGCCTTAATATCTGCTTGAGTGTTCTTATACCTAGACTCCATAATGTTTCTCAGCTTTTGGACATGAAGTTCATGTTGCTGATCAGCCAGTTCTTTTTGGTGTTGGAGAAAAGGTTGGAAAAGGTTCCAGAGCTCATTTGTAGCAAAAGCTTGTGGTGGAGCAGGTGCTTGAGATGGAACAACAGTGGATTGCATTTTTTGTGTTTTCAACACCTGCTGTAGCATATTTTTAAGATTTGCAACAGATGTATCCAACTTTTCAATTCGTTCCGTCAAATCCTGATATTTTAAATCATCACCCAATTTAATGGGATCATCTGATTTCCCACTACCAGTGGTTTTATCAGTGGTTGAGGTAGGGAGTGTACTCCAAACACTAACCACTGATGCCCCTTTTTCTTGGTACTGGGGTCGTCTTCCTTCAACACTTGACAACCTTTTGATGTTGCCAGTAGGATAAATAAATCCACTGGTGGTTGGCAGAGGTGCTATGTAAGGAATTGCTTCCAAGGAAGTCTTATTAATGTAACCACTGTCCAACTGTAAACCAGTGGGTTCAACAGTTGTAGTGGCTGCTTCAGTTGGACTACCACCAAGAGTTACGTGTAACTCAAGGGGTGTAACCTCCTCAGGTTGTGTTGGTGGGTTAGCAAAGATTGATATATCAGACCCAGTCATTTGTTGAGGTATGTTCTCATTGATAGGTGATTGAGAAGGACTGGTTAGTGCCTGGTTCAAATCAATTGCATCCAACAGCAGTTTAGTTGGTGAAGGAATTGTGGATGTGAGATTTGGTGTAGAAACAGGATTTGCTCCAGCCAGTGAGCTGTGGATGATGAAACCAAGTGATTTCAGAGCATCATGATGTGGTGGCCCTATGTGTACAACCTGTTCTTTTTGTGAAGAAGCAGGAGGAGTATTGGTTATGGGTTGAGATATTTGTACCAACTGCTGTGAGGAAGAAGCAGCAGTGGTTTCTTGTGACTTTTGTGTTGTCACAGGCATTTGCTCTGGTATCTCATCCTCCAGAGTTTCCTTTTTGATGGGTTTGGGGGGTTATTGGGTTTTTCTTTTTGGCTTTTTGGTGATTTTAGGTGTGGGTTTCAAGGCAGTTGTTCTGCTGCTTTGATCACCTTGAGCAGTGTGCTCAGCAGCAGATACCTGAGGAGCAGTGGTAGCTGCTAAAATCTGCTCAGGCACCTCTGCTTGTGTTTTGCAAGGTGTTAACATTCTTGAAAAAGTTTCAGTAGTTAAACTGTTTATTTGAATATAATCACCTTGGTTTATTACAGCAATATCATCCTTACTGAATTTCTTTTCAAAATAATAACTTAGAAACCTTGGAAACAGTAGGAATGATTTTGTTTCAACATTATTAACCAAATCATTAAAGATTTCCCGAGAATAATTAAAATTTTCTTCTTGAAGAATAGCATATCCCAGATTTTGAATCTTTAATGGTATTTCATTAAAAGAAGTGGTTTTGTTTGAAACACACATTAGGAGGGTATGGAATAAAAATCTTGTTACAGAAGGAAAGAAACCTTTTTGTAAGGTAGATTTCTTCATCATTGTGTCTGCATACCCTCTCTCAATGAAGTCAATTTTCAACTCGTTTTTAGGGAAAGAAATTTTACCTTGCTGATCTTCGAGTTGAAAGACCTCTGAAATTGACTGTGGTGTAATCTTGACAGGTTTTCCCTTTAGAGTAGAGTTAATGGCTATTACAATGTCTCCTTGTTTTTCAAGGGTTGCATTCTTCCAAAACTCCCTTTGGGTTGTCAAGTAAATTGGTGCATCGGCTATTAACAAAGTTTTGTACTTTGATTTAGCCATTTTGGCAATGATGGAGTCGAAAGCATCTGTGGTGCCGGATTTTGTGAGAAGACCCAGAAGATTGTGAGATGGTTTGTGTAGGATTTCAGTGGTAGTGACCTTTTGAGAGGTCGCTTTCGACGATGATTTGGAAGTGGGTTTTGCAGATGGCTTCGATTTTGTCATTTTGGAGATGAAGATCGAAGAAATTTGTGAAGGAATGTGAAGAAAAACTGCTTTGAGAAAAGAATTTTTGAGAATTCAATTCGACAGTAAAACCCTGTTTTTGGTGTGAAGTAGGGGTTTTATAGAGGAAAAAGTGAAGGCTGACGTGGCAGCGGTTACAAAAGTACTGACCACTATGTACTGCCCACATGCCAAACTCTGAAGAAAATGAAGGACAGTACTTTTATGAAAGTTACTGATGAAGGCAGTGGTTTAAACGGTAAAATGGAAGCAGTGGATGATTTTCACTATCAGTGGATAGCATATCAGTGGATAAGACACTGCTTTTGAACAACAGAGGTTATCAAGGAAATGAGAGAACAGATGATGGCTTTCAGCAGTGGACAGACTTTGAAGTAGAGCAGACTTTTGAAGAAACAGTGGTTATAGCAGACTTTTAAGGATTTTAATGAAAACTTCATTTTTAGCTATTTTTAAGGATGGATTTTTGATTTTCTGAAAACATTTTAATGCTTTTATTCATAAAAAACAAGATTTTGCTTGTTATTCCATGTTTAGCATGCCAATCCTAGAGACCAAGCTTTCAAAAGTGGCTGTATCTAGTGCTTTTGTGAGCACGTCTGCCAGCTGGTCTTTAGTTGGGACATGATGCAGAGAAATCAAACCTTTTTCATAGCAATCCCTCACAAAGTGATGTCTGATGTCAATGGGTTTGGTGGTTGAATGGGAAACTGGATTTTTGATGATATTTTCTGCTGCTTGGCTATCCAACATGAGTGGAGTCTTTAAGGCAGTGATACCAAAATCCAGCAACTGATTTTGAAGCCACAGGAGTTGGGCTGTACAGCTTGCAGCAGCAATGTATTCAGCTTCAGCAGTGGATGTTGAAACAGCTGCTTGCTTTTTGCTTTGCCATGAAACTAAGCAATCACCTAGAAACTGGCACCCTCCTGATGTGGACTTCCTTGTAGTGTTACATCCAGCAAAGTCACTGTCTGAAAAGCCTGAAAGCTTGATATTCCCATTAGCTGGATACCAGATACCAAGTGTGGGAGCACCTTTTATGTATCTGAAGATCCTTTTTACAGCAATGAGATTTGATTTTCTGGGAGCTGATTGACTTCTTGCACAGACACATGTTGCAAACATGATGTCTGGTCTAGATACAGTTAGGTACAATAAAGACCCAATCATGCTTCTATATAAAGTTTGGTCAATCAGCTCATCCTTTTCATCAGACATGACAAGCTTATTTGTTGCCATGGGTGTGCTGCATGGTTTACAATCATTCATATCAAATTTAGTCAAAAGTTCTTTAGCATATTTGCTTTGATGAATGAAAGTTCCATTTTGCATTTGCTGAACTTGGAGACCAAGAAAGCATTGCAGCTCACCCATTGCACTCATTTCAAACTCAGCTGTCATGAGTTCTCTAAACTCTTCACACATTGTGTTACATGTGCTTCCAAAAATGATGTCATCCACATAAATCTGGACAATCATTAAATCCTTCCCTCTCCATTTTAGAAACAATGTTTTATCAATGGTACCTCTTTTGAAACCATTTGAGAGTAGGAAGTTGGAAAGAGTTTCATACCAGGCCCTTGGTGCTTGTTTCAGGCCATACAAGGCTTTGTTTAGCCTGTAGACATGATCTGGATAAAATGGAACCTCAAAACCTGGAGGTTGACAAACATACACCTCTTCTTGAATTGTACCATAGAGGAAAGCACTTTTGATATCCATTTGAAACACCTTCATGTTGTGGTTGACAGCAAAGGCCAGGAACAGTCTAATGGCTTCCAATCTTGCAACAGGGGCGAATGTTTCATCATAATCAATCCCCTCTTCCTGTCTTTAACCTTGAACCACAAGCCTGGCTTTATTCCTGACAACAATGCCCCTTTCATCAGTTTTGTTCTTGAAGACCCACTTTGTGCCAATGGGACTAACCTCTTCTGGCAGTGGTACAAGCTCCCATACTTGTTGTCTTTTAAACTGTTGGAGATCCTCTTGCATGGCTTCTACCCAGCTGGTGTCTTTCAGTGCCTCTTGGTACTTGACTGGCTGATGGAGTGATAGAAAACCAGCAAAAAGACAAATGTTTTGGGTTTGGCTTCTTGTGAGAACCCCTTCATTGATGTTGCCAATGATTTGATCAGGTGGATGAGATCTCAAGTAGATTAAATCTCCTTGGTATGGGATGATGGCATTTGTTGGGGAAGGCTGCAAATGTGTATCATCTGAGCTAACCACTGCTGGGGACTTTGATGATCCAGCAGTGGCTTCAAAAGGTGGTGGAATGGGAGGTAATGAAGTGGACACATGCTGACTTTTATCCACTGTTTGGGGACTTTTGTCAGCAGTGATTGAGGATGTGGAAGCAGTGGTTGATAGGCTACTTTGGTCAACAACTGTTGAGGTAACAGTGGTTGAGCTTTGACAGCTGTTTTGAACATCTGATGCTCTTCCCATTTTGACAGACCTTTGAGGGATGATGATTTCATACCTATAGCCTGGTGTTGAATCCTCTGATGGACCTGCACTGTTAGTCTTGGCAGCAGTATTTTCAAAAGTAAATTTTTCAAGATCAAACAGATCTGCAGGATTTACTGGGATTTTCATTGATGAAAGTTCATTGAACTTTACATTCAAAGTCTCCTCCACTGCCTTGGTCCGTGTATTAAACACTTTGTAGGCCTTGGCAGTGGTTGAGTATCCCAGATGATAACCACAATCAATTTTGGCTGCAAATTTTGAAATGGAATCTTTTAAGTTCAAAATAAAGCATGGGCAGCCAAACACTTTGAAGTAAGAGATCAGTGGTTTGATTTTATACAGAATTTCATAAGCAGTCTTTTTGTGCATGGGGTTTATTAAAACTCTGTTCTGGACATAGCAAGCAGTGTTTACTGCCTCTGCCCAGAAAGTTAATGGCAAACCTGAATCAGCAAGCATGGTTCTGGCAGCCTCAATCAAAGTTCTGTTCTTCCTTTCCACTACCCCATTCTGCTCTGGTGTTCTAGGGATGATGTACTGCCTCACAATCCCTTTCTTCACACAGAAGGCATCCAACTCCTTATTTTTGAATTCTGTACCATTGTCACTCCTGAAGACTTTTACGGGAAGGTCAAATTGCTTTTCAACCTGTATCACAAAGTCTTGCAAAATGCCTGCAGTCTCATCTTTTGAGTGTAAAAAGAAAGTCCATGTAAACCTAGAAAAGTCATCAACAATAACCAAACAGTATCTTTTCTTCTTGAGGCTCATGACTTGAACTGGGCCAAACAAATCCATGTGTAGCATTTGCAAACACTGGGTTGTTTTGGACTCTTCAATGGACTTATAAGAAATTTTATGTTGTTTTCCTTTTAAACAGGAAATGCAATGTTCAGAACATGAAAACAATTTTTGTGGTAGGCCTCTTACCAAACCATTTTTTGAAATTTCAGTGATTGTCTTAAGATTTGTGTGCCCCAGCCTTCTGTGCCAAAGTTCCGTCTCTTTGTTAGAGGCAGCTGAGAACAGACAGGCATCAGCTCTGGGACATTCTTTAGACATACCAACAACATAAACATTGCCACTTCTTTGAGCAACAAGTTTAGTTTGACCAGTTTTGATTATTGCTTCAATCTTTTTGACCATTTCTGGTCCAACAATCCTACAACAATCTTTTGTGAAGAATGACCCAAACCCTTTGTCACTCATTTGAGACACACTCAGAAGGTTGAATTGTAGATTGTCTATCAGATTGACATTTTCAAATTTTACATTTCCAGACTGCACTGTACCAGACCCCAGAACTTTCCCTTTACTATTATTCCCAAAGGATATATCACCCCCTCCATGGATTTTAAAGTCTTTGAGGAGGGCTTTACATCCTGTCATGTGCCTGGAGCCTCCACCATCTACATATCAAAGACTATCAAAGCATGCAGAAGCTCCCTGCACATGAAATAAAAGGATTAGTTCATTAGGGTCTCCAAAGCCAACAGGGCTTTGGATGGGGTCTCAACAGTGTCTGGGATGGATGCAGATTGATGGACAGTGGTTAGGTCAGGGGTTTGGACAGTTTTAGTACTGTTTCTTGCTAACCACTGTTGGGGGTCTTGACCAATCACCTGTTGGTACCCAAAAGGATGCCTGCTCACTTTAGGTTTAGAGGGCCTTTTGTAGGCCTCATAAACGTGTGGAATCCTTTGGTAAGACTGTTTTTCCTTGCCTTTTCTGAACTGATTGGCAGGGGGTGCATCAGTAACCTGAACATCTCTTTTGACAGATGTTTGGTTCAGCTGTTTTGTGACAGCAGTTTGAACTGGCACAAACAGTGGTTGGTTCTTAGTGAATTTGACAGATGATGTTGATGGACTCAAGGATGTTTTAGCAGTGTACTCATTCTTTTCACATCAAAGTTTTTGAGATACACACATGCTTGAGTTTTGTGGTTTGTTTTTCCACAAACAATGCAGCTTTCAGCTGAAACAATGACACTTGTTTTGTTCAAATCATAAGCTTTTAAATGGAAACAGTCTTTTGTTAGATGATTCCTTTTCTCATAGAATTCACAAAACAAGTTATTGATCTTTTCTTTCTTCTTTCTCTTTTCGGACTCCTTTGCAGCAGAGGTTTTAACCTCTGTTGGGATGTCCTTGAGAGGTATGACTTTAGCTTTTGGAGCTTTAACACCATCAGTTGATGTAAAGTCCATGGGCTTGAAGTTTTCAAGAATATACACTCATCAGACCATTTTGGTTTAAACTGATAATCTTCAAGCTCCTCAAAAGTAGAGGATCCAATTGGTCTGTCAAGTGTGATTTTGTTACCAAGTTTATCAGTGATTTTCACTTCTTGGCCTTTCTTGTTTGTTGGAATAAACTCAGTGGTTACATCAGTGGTTTGAACAGATTTTCCAAAAGCAGTGTTTTCATCATCATGTTTTCTATAACCAACACCAAATTTCACATTGCTTTTTATCTGTTTTTCAAGCATAACCTCATACCCTTTGCATGATTCCACCCATCTTTCACAGGTGATCTGGGTGGACTCCAACTCCTTTTTGCAAACTTGGTATTTTTCTACCATAGTTTGGAGTTGAGTTTTGGTTATGCTTTGTTCTTCTTTCAGACTGCTGATCTCTTTTTCCTTTTCAGTCAATTTGTTTTTAAGTTCTTTTAAAGACCTTTCAAATTTGACTTCATCAGTTAAGATTTTATTCCGAAGGTTTTCATTTACCTCTTTGATGTTAGCAAAAGCAATAATGCAATTGTCAGAACACAGTTTTTCAAGAACTTGAGGTGATACCTTGGCAGCAGCCATCATTGCACAATCATATTGATGATTTTCTTCATCATCAGCTCTTTCTTCTTTCTCACCTGCTTTCTCATTTTTCTCTTCTTCTTTGTCCTCTTTGGACCATGGGTCTGTCAGTGGTTCAATCAGGGTTTCTGAATTTTCTCCCAGCAGCAATTCACCAGCAACTGCATTAACAACTACTTCAGTCACCTTATCCACTGTTTCATCACTTAGCTGTTCACCTTCAGTTTCAATCCCCTCTGGTATTGACTCTAATGCCATCAAACAAAATTCATCATTAGAAGGTTCATTAGAAGCATAGAGTGCAAAATTTTCATCACTAAGCTCATCAGGCATGCTGCTCTAGTCAACAAAGCCTTGAGTGAAAAAACTTTGTTGATCTGGTTGTACCACTGCTGGAGCAGCAGTTTGTGGTGCAGCAGATTGCACTTGTGCCTGGGGGACAGGGGTTTGCACGTACTGAATTTGTGGGACAGTAGTTTGGACATAGTGCACTGGCACAGGGGCAGCAGCATAATGTGCAGCGTTAACATGAGCTGCAGGGGTATATTGGGCATAGTGCACAGTGCCTTGATTTTTAGGTCTAGGATTTGAGCTAGGGTGAGTGATTATAGGACCAGTAGTTTGACTCCTGCATTCCCTAGCGAAATGTCCCAACCTATTACACTTGTAACACTTGATTTTCGATTTATCCAACCCAACCCTCAGATTCCCATGTAAACCTGGGAATTTTCGCCCTGTTCTTTTGTAGAATTTGCTAGTTCTAACACTGAGAAAAGCCAATTGGTGCAGGATGTTCATTTCCTCTAAGTCATTGGGATCAAAATGTTGTAAATCATTGAGTTCAAAGCACAAATTATCTGACATCTGGTTTTCAGTGTTTGCAGTGAAAGCATAGTTTGCAGAGTGAGAATCAGGGTTGGTAAAGTTACCACCAGCTGTTATATCAATGAAATGATCATAACCCTATTCCTTACTACTGCCACCAGATTCTTCCTGACCCAGAAGAGCTGTGCTACCGAATGAGTAATCATCAGTGGCTTTTCCAGACTCTTGCAACTTCTTTTTCTGGTTCAACTCCCTTTCATAAGTCAGGAGTCTACCATGAAGTTGGGTCAGGGTCAGATCTTTGAACTCAACAGAGTTTCTAGTCACAAATGCAATTATGTCCCATTTATCAGGTAGCGACCTAAGAATCCTGCTATTTTGGGTTGATTTTGGGAATTCAACCTTAACAAGCCTTAGCTCACTGATGAGACAACTGAACCGTTCAAATTGTTGGGTCAATGATTCACCCTTAATGTGACAGAAGGTTTCATACTGCTGATTCAGAATTTCCCTATTGTTTTCAATAACTTCTTTGGTTCCCCCAAACTGTTCCTTCAAAGCATCCCATAGCTCTTTGGCGCTGTTACAATGTAACAGTCCAGCATAGATCTCATTTGGTAATGCAGATGCTATGATGCTAAATGCTTTGGCATCCAGTTCGAATTTTTGAAAATCAGTTTCAGTATAGTTTTCATAAGGTTTTGCTACGAACTTCTTTGGATCCTCAGCACTTGGCACCGTAGGAACATGGGGACCAAAAACAACAGACCTCCAACATCCAGTGTTCTGTTGAGCAAGGATGTGACCCATCCTTCTCTCCCAGATGTTGTTTTCATTTCTTTTAAGCATGGGTGGTTTAAAAAGTGAGCCAATGTTATTCTTATCATCTTGAGATTGTGACGTCATCCTGGTTGTTTTACAGACACTGATTAATCAACTTTAATGGTGATTAAACCTTGCTCTGTTTTTCAACACAAACGAACAAACTATCGATATCAATGATTTTGAGCTGAACTATTTATGTCAAAATGATTGTTAAATCAAATTTGACTATCCTAGCTCTGATACCAATTGTTGGATCTGAGTTTGGTTTTGATTGTATTTTCTGTTTGAATTAAAATGGAAATGGATGAGTTGTGCAGCGGAATTAATATGGAAACAAACTTTGCATACAATCAAACGAGAGTATTGCTTTGATCAATACATTTTCAACAAAGAACCGAATGATTGAATTTAATTTCAACAACGATTACAAAGTAATGCTTGAATACAAATTCCCCCTCAGCCAGAGCTCAGTGTTTGTTCGTGCAAAGATGACGGTGTTGCTAAGAGCTAATAGAACAGTACAGAGCACTGTTCTATTTATAGGCACTAGCAAACCACTGAGCATCTTAGCTGACGTCACCATGAAAGTGACATCTAACCTCTTATCTATACAAACACTGCTATACTAACTACTGCTATTTCATTTCATTACATAAAAGACACTTAAACAGCTGTTGCATCCTTCCACTGCTGTGAACCCGGCAGTGCTTGTCCGGATCAGCAGTACTTGACTCAAGACAGTAGATTGAGCAGCAGAGTTTTAGTCTTCTATCAGTCTTTACAAGAGCAGCAGATTGACGGTCAGCGGCTTGTACGATCAGTAGATTGGAGGTCAGCAGATGTTGAAACCACGTTCAAGGGGAGAGACTTGTATGTAACATCTGCTTATTCTGGATCCACTGCTTTGACCCATTTTTGGCTTTAATTATCTGTTCCTCTGGTATGGTTCAATCCCAACATGCGGTATGGTGAACAGTAACTCCAATGATTCAAAAAGTGAACGGTCGTGCACTTTATTGGCACGACCGTGCGGTCGCAAAATGTTATAAAAAACATGCAGAAACATTTTGTTCGTAACTCTGGATTTTTTGGGAGCTCTTTAGGCGATTTTCAGGCTCCGGAGGCATTAGCTTTCACCCGGATTCAAGCCACATTGGGCCGATTAGCTCCATTATCTTCCGGATTCTTAATGTAGTGCTTGTTTATGGTTTGATTCTCTAATCTTTCCATAATTTTGTTAATGTTTCAAGCATTTAGATTAATGTTTTTTGTATTATTGTAAGCCTTTGGGCAAAAACACTACAATCCCTTACTTAATTATAACCATTAGTATGTTAATTTTGTTTGTAATGACACTTGGAAGTATTTTCTATGTTAATCTTTGATGATTAGTTTGCAACCTTGTTTATTGATGTTGATTTCTTGATTAGTATATGGTTAGTTGAGGTAGTTGAAAGATGAAGCTTAATTAATCTTGTATTGGTATACTTTGAACATGCTTAACTTGTTTAACTTGCTTAAAATGTGTGCACCATGATACTAGAAATGGTTAGTGGTTTAATAAAATGTAATTATTGTTAATCAAGAAAGCTTTCCGTCACGTAAGGGCCTTAACGGGTTAAATGGTGTTGTTATCAATTCTTGTCATGAATTGTTAGCTTAGTTAGTAGTTTAGGCCAAAATTGCTATCTTGGTGAATTTATGTGTAAGATTGGTAAAATGAACTTGGTTGTGATTTAATCTAGTTTATGCTTGTCTCGGTGGTTGCATTGTGTTTATCGGTGTCACTTTCCTTGATTAAGTGAGGTTAGAAAATTTCTAACGGGTGACTAACTTATTTTTAAGAGATTTTCATAGACAATTATCAATTGCACGTTAAAGAACAATTTTAGGTGGTTAAAGTGTGTTTATCGTTTTAGCTTTCTGAATGATTGTCATGTTAGGATTCCCGAAAGGGATACTAATTGTCTTGAAAATGGAAAATTGACCAAATGTTTCTAGTGGCAAAACCGACTTAGTTTGCATGCTATGGTTGTGTATAAAGCAAGGCTATTTATCTATTTTCTTATTTGGAGTCTACTATGTTGTATTAAATATTTGTTTATGCTTATTTTAGTTTTTATAAAATCACACAACTTATCTTTCTTCCGTTAATTTAATGACAAAGGTCTAGTATTATTCCTCCGCCCACTTCCTTGGATCGATACTTGGTTCTCACCGATACTTTACTACATATATGATGGGGTACACTTGCCTCTTTCGTGTGTGTTTTGATGTTGAAGTATAAATCCTTTTATAAATTTAAAACCGAATCGTGTGTTATTTCACTATAAAAATATGTATATACGCGCACACGTCAGAGTTCCTTTCAGGTAGCGTAATATCCTCTTGACGATTGTCATATGCGAAGCTCTAGGACTTGATTGAAATCAGGCTGCGAGGCAGGTTGGATATATAATGTCAGGTCTCGATGCCGTCAAATACATCAGCGATCCGATCATGGAGCGATACAACGTTTCATCCACCTTCTCTCTGGTGAGATCAGGGTTTATTCCATGGTTCGTCGCTAACGGGGTGGAAGTTGGAGCAGTCCCAGACATCCCAAATTTTTCTAAGAGATCATGAACATACTTCGTCTAATGTATGAACGTTCCCTCGAGCAATTGATCGACCTGAAGCCCTAAGAAGAACTTCATCTCACCCATTGATGACATTTCAAACTTCTGCTTCATTACCTTTTCAAAATCTTTGCAGAGCTCTTCATTTGTTGACCCAAAAATTATGTCATCCACGTAAATCTGAACTATCAGGAGATGGTCGTCGACGTCTTTTGTGAAGAGGGTGGCGTCTATCTTTCCTCGAATGAAGTTGTTGGCTAGCATATGTTGATACAGGGTCTCGTACCAGGCTCTCGGGGCCTGATGCAAGACGTATAACGCCTTATCCAAGAGATAAACCTTATCCTTGTGGATTGGGTCGGTGAAGCCCGGTGGCTGTCCGACATATACCTCTTCCTTCACTTTACCATAGAGAAATGCCGACTTCACATCTAGCTGATATACTTTAAATCCTTTCCAAGATGCAAATGCTAGGAAGATTCTAATTGCTTCAAGTCGAGCAACCGGAGCATATACTTCAGTGAAATCTATCCCCTCCTGCTGACTGAAACCCTGGACCACGAGTCGAGCTTTGTTGCGAACAATAACCCCTCGATCATCCCTTTTGCACTTAAACACCCACTTAGTGTTTATCTTCCTATGCCCATCAGGTAAGTCCACTAGTTTCCATACACCCAACTTCTCAAACTGACTCAGCTCCTCCTACATTGCAATGACCCAGGAATCTTCAGTTAGTGCTTCCTTGTACGTTCGCGGCTCAATCTGCGAAATGAAACAACTAAGTGAAAACTCTTATTGTAAAGGAGCAACTTTTGTATAAAAGCAAGTAAGGCCCTGGTCAATTTGTCGTCTGGTGCGGACGCCTGATTGCAGCTCTCCAATTATTAGCTCTCCTGGATGATATGAAAGAGTTCTTGGCATCACCTCGCCTGGAACATCTACCTCACTTTCCAAATTCGTAACGTTCTGGTTTGTGACTTGTTCACTGACAGGAATTATCTGATCTGGAGACTGGATTTGCTCCCCCTCAGACTCTGAATCACCACGATCGAATGTTGGTCTTTCATCAGATTCTAAATTATCATTGACTGTCGTCTGATTGTCAGAAGCTTGTTCACGTTCTGAAGATGTCAGAGTTTGCTGAACTTCATCATTCTCTCCAGCATTGCTTGGACCAGCTTTATCATCATTTGAAGTTTGTCGTTGACATCTAGGAGATTCTCCTGGGAATCTTTCTTGTGCTGCTTCATATTCTCTTAGAATATCCAACTCGTCAAAGAACTCTGGTTCTTCCTCTAATGCAAATGAATCCCACAGAGTATCAAAATTGAAGAGCCATGAGTCACCGGGATTCTGTGGTGGCATTGTATAACCCTGGCATTCAACATGATGTGCTTCGATGATCCGCTTCAAGCTTAGAACAAAGACTCTTCTCATTGGACTTGCATATCCCATGAAGATACCTTCAACGCTCTTTGGACCAAATTTGCCATAGGGTTCTAGAACTGTGCAGGGAGACCCGAACGGTTCCAAATACCTGAGGTTAGGTTTGCGGTTGTTAATCAGCTCGAAACACGTCTTGTTGAACTTTTTCACCGTAAGAACCCGGTTGAGCGTATAGCAAGCGGCCGACACTGCTTCTGCCCAGAAATTGATATGTAACTTTGAATCAGCAAGCATCGTCCTGGCCATTTCGATCAGCATCCTATTCTTTCGTTCTGCGACTCCATTTTGTTGCGGAGTATAAGGCGCGCTGAATTCTTGCAATATACCTCTTTGATCACAATATTCTTCCATTTTGTTGTTCTTAAACTTTGTAGCGTTGGCACTTCTTATTCTTCTAATTCGAGTTCGGTACAAGTTCTCAATCTTTCTGAAAAGCGTTATCAAACTCTCAAATGTCTCATCCTTTGTCTTCAGGAACGTCACCCATGAAAATCTCGAATAGTCATCTGTGACTACTAAGCAGTAGAGATCACTAGTTATGCTTTTGACATTCACAGGACCAAAGAGATCCATGTGAAGTCTCTCCAACGGCCTTGAGACAGAGTTCATCTTCTTTCCAGGGTGTGATTTCTTTCGCTGTTTACCTTTGACACAACTAATGCATTCCCCCTCATAATGGAAACCTTTCAAGTGAACACCATTTACTAAGTCGTTGTGCACCAGGTAGTTCATCTTGCTCAGGTGAATGTGGCCCATCTTCCTATGCCACAATTGCGACTCCTTTTCAGTGGCTCTTGACATGAAGCAGTGAGTCTAACGCATGGTAGTAGTGGCTACGCTCATGTCCAACACGTACAGATCGTCGACTCTCGGTGCTCTCATGATGACCCACTCTTCGGGGATGACAAACCCCGGCTTCAAGATTAGACATTCCTTATCCGTGAAGTGCATCGAATACATTCAATCACAAATTTGAGATATGCTCAGAAGATTGTTCTCTAGCTCGGCGATATAGTTGACTCTTTCAAACGTGATTATCCCATTCGATAAAGTTCCCTCACCAATGATACGACCTCCCTAATTACTGGCAAAACCAACATAACCTCCGTTAAATCCTCTCACATCATACAGCAGGGCTTTTATCCCTGTCATGTGCCGAGAAGCTCCACTATCCATAATCCAACGTGAGATGGATCTCAGAAGCTCCTGCACATATCACAAACATTTAGTGAGATTTTGAAGCAACCCAAGCCTCTTTCGACTCAGGTAGCTTGACATTGATGCATGTGGTTTTGGTGTAAAAAGGTGGGAAATTCTTGTCATTCATCTTTAAACTTTCTTCAGACCCAATCTCAACCTCTTTATACAAAAAGAAATCATTTTTCAGAGGTTGACCAGATGATTGGTCTTTCTTTGCAACATACTTCTTTTCAGAAGCAGTAGACTTTTGTTTCTCAAGTTTCTCATAGTAATCCAAAGGAACATTCATATTTACCTGTGTGGTAGAAGATGATTATTTTGTAGACTCGGAAACCTTTGGTTTTGCAAAACTTGCTTTCTTATCATCAGATTTTGGTTTCCATGTTTGTTGAGACGAAGCGACCCGTTTGTAAAATTTATCAGTTTTAGTTACCAACTTCTTTACGGGTTCAGTTTTGACTTTTGTGTTTTCATTTTTCAAACCTTTCTTCTCAACAACCATTGGAGCTTTGCCTTTCACATCGTCTTTCTTCTTCGGACTCTCGACAATCGCAGACTTAGGCTTCGAGTTGGTGCACTTTCGTGCAATGTGTCCAACTTTGATGCACTTAAAGCATGTACGGGTATCAACTTCCCGACTTCTGCCTTCGGTCTGAGGCTGTGAGGCCTTCTTCTCAAAGAATTCTTCATTTGATTTTGAAAAAATTTCGGATTCTTGCTCGGAGTGTGAACTCGAGCTTTTTCACAAACACCTTTTTCTCAACAAACTTCTTGTTTTGAAAGTTCCTTCTTTGATTATTCTTACCACCCTGATAACCACCCGACCATTTGTTTTGGTTGTTGTTAGAAAAACGTGGTGGTACAACAGGTTTTTTGTAGTAAGATTTATCTTTTTCAAAGTTCAATTGCCTTTTGGAACGTTTCAAACCTTCGATTTCAAAAACATCAATCTCAACAAGTTTAAACACATTTTTCAATTTGTCGACATTCACATTCTCTAGTGGAAATTCAAGATCTGAATACAACTTATCTGAACCCGACATCTTGTACATTACAAGAGTAGGTTCTTCACTTAAGTTGTTTTTGGATTTTGATTTCAGAATGTAATTATCCAAAAAGCACACTTCTTCCTCAGTTGAGTCACCGTCAGATTTCAAAACATTTTCAACCACATTTTTAACAACTTCGGACTGAACACTGTCTTCATCTGATGATGAAGTGAATGTGATATCGATCATTTCTGGAAGTTTAACCTCATTTGTTTCTTCATCATTAACCAACCAAGATTTTTTCTTTGAAAAATTATTCAACACTGGTGGTGGAACCTGATGATACCCTATCCCAGTTCCATCGGAGTATACATCTTCACCAGCTTTGTTCTTCCCAATGGGTTTGGGAACTATGTGTTGAAGAACAAAGCTCGCGGAGTTGTAACTGGTTAGTTTCAGATTGATTCATTCGTTTTCAATCATAGCTTCCTGAAACTGAAGCTTTAGATTAGCAATCTCATCCAACTGTTGGTCGATTTACTTTTCTTTCGACTGAAGTACTCCCGACAGTTGAAGGTTTTCTTTGGATGTTTTACTGTTTCTCTCATCAGAATCTTTTATCGTTCTTTTTAGCTTCTCATGATTTTCAGAAAGTTGTCGGTTTTCATGAATTAACTTTTTATTTTCTTTCCTTACTCGGTCTACATCAATTTTATATTTTTCAATTCTCTCAGTTAATTCCTTTATTCGATCATTTGAAGCTTTTACCAGTTTATCACGACTTAAGATTTGATTTTCAACTTCTTTGACTCTTTCAGTCAGTTCTTCAGTCTTTTTAGCACTGAGATATGCATGTGTGCTACAAACCTTGCAGTTTTTCATGCAATTTTTGCAGTCACTTTCAATTTTGGCCTTATCAGTCTTACCTGACCCATTTGTTGAATCATTTGAACTAACCTTGCTATTTGACTCAGTTCCAGACTTAGAATCTACCTCTAATTCTTTTGCTGCGAGCACTTTATCTGCCATCTTCTTTAGATTCTCTGCAGTCATCTCTTTTGTCGTGTCGATTATCCCATCATCGACTTTATTTGACTTTAATTCCTTCTCTTCAGCTTTTCTTGCCCACATTCTCTGTCTCTCCTCTTCCTGTTGTGCTATTTGTTCAATGGGTGTTTCCGCAATGAGTGTTGATGGTTCAACAAGTATATTGCCTTTAGGGTCCAAATAGCATTCCAGATCAGCATCTCATCTTTTTGCACTCTTAGCCTCTTTCCAGGCTCGATAATATCTATCTTTCATTGTCTGTGCCAGCATTTTTCTATTCACATATTTCTCTTCTTCAGTTCGAGTGTCTTTGAATGGCACAATTTTTGCCATGAAAGCATAACCCACAGCATCTTCTTCAGGTAACAAATCACTCCAGTCAAAGCCCTCATCATCATGGATAACTGCTAAGGCTCTTGACTTTGCTTTAGGAGTTTCTTCTATCTGTTTCATACTCGGCGGTTCTTCTTTGTTTTTATGATAATGGCCTTTTTTTATAATAATCATCATGGAATGGATTGGCCTTTTCATCAGAAGCTGCATTCCTGCATTCTCTCTTGATTCAGTATGCTTGAGTTCTCAGCTGAGAATGCAGTCTTTGGTGACACAGTCTTTGGTATCATGCTTCCCCGATAGTACAGATCAACGTTTTGTTGGTACGGGGTGTTGTTGACTTTGTTTGTCTTTCTAATATCAAGTTCGTGGCTTTCAAACCTCTCAATCAGCAAATCGACTATCAAATCAGACTTCTTCACTGTGTTCCTCAACAGTAGTGCATAATACTGCCAATCTTTTTCGTCGGGCAGTGAATCCAACAACTTTTTGACCAATTCTTCCTCGGTAAAAGTAATCCCATATTTCATGAGCTCAATCTTTAAGTGACAAAACCGCTCTATCATCTTTGAAATCGATTCATTCTTCATACAACCGAACAGATCAAATTCTTTCTTCAATAATTTCTTCTTGTTCTTAACGATTTATGCTCCTCCTACACTCTTCTTTTCAAATTTTCCCCACAAATCTCTTGAATCTTTGTAATCGATCAGGGAAATGATATCATCCCTGATGGATTGATGTAGCAATGCAATGCAATACATTTCTGTTCAGCAATGAAACACTCTTGTTCAGTATCGATCAGATTTTCATAATCACTTCTTCCAATATTGAAACCATTCCTTAAACACTTCCAAATTTCGTAGGCGAATGCCTTCAACCAGTCCTCGAACCTGTTCACCCATCTGTTATAATCTTCGATTGCCATGAGCTTGGGCGGTTTGTTGTAGGTGCCATAAGCATTATCCACGCTTAGTGAGTCAGCAATGGCTTTCTTATTATTCGGGTTTGGTGTTGTGTTGTTTGTGTTGCTTGACGTGGTGTCTCCCGTGTTGCTGGTGTAAGAAAATATGTCGCTAAATGGGTTTAGAAAATCATTCCCATTTTAGAGTACCTTAAACAATTTTCAAACACTTAGACAAATTTTTAGAATTTTCAAAAGATTCACACTGATGCACTTGAATCGGATGGTGATCCGATCGAGTAGCACAGTCAAGTAACAAGAGATGTACACGAATCGGATTACAACTCGATCGGGTAGTAATCCGATCGAGTGGTTGTCCGAACGAGTGACACCTAGACTTTTGAAAACTTTGACTTTTCAACCCTTCAGCGATCGGGTGGTAATCCGATCAGGTGACAGGATGATGTAAGCAGATGAAAACAAGAACTATCAATGTCAATCCGATCGGATTGCTGTCCGATCGGGTGGTATGATGACGTAAGCTAATAAACTTGAACAATCAACGTTACACCAATCGGGTGGTAACCCGATCGAGTGACACTGATGACGTCAGCAAACAGTAAGAATGACACAGTCTAAGCTAAACCGTTCGGACAGCTGTCCGAGCGGGTGGATGACTTCAGCATACACGAACAGTTCAACATGGTTTTTGATGATTTTGATTCAGTTTTTGATGGAATTTTCTTATGAAACCTTGAAGGATTGTACTATGAATGATTGCGAATCGAATGATATCAAATTTGTTAGATTTTAACCGTAAATTCCTGTTCAAATTTACGTTTTTCTGGTTTTTAAGGTATAAAAGTGAAAAACACAGCAAGAAATGAGTAGAAAGTGAAGAAATTCGTCAAATTTCCGGTGAAATTCGACTGTAATCGGCAAGAATAGCTGATATTCCGGTGAATTTGCTGTCGTAGTCCTCGATTCAGCCTCCTGTGGCTCTGATACCACTTGTTATGCCTTTGGATCAGGATCTGTTCTTCACGAACCTGGATGAATCGACCTCGATCAATGTGCGGAATCCATGGATCAAGTCACAGAATCACAACAACGTATTCAACGTTTAAATCTGTCTGAACTTTCTACTAGGATGATATGAAAGTACACAAATGCCAGTAGAGAGTCAGACTTGACAGAGTTTTCTAACAGAATGAGCAAAAGTCTTTAATGACATACCCTACCCGGGTATTTATAGGCAAACTCAGGGACTTAGTAAGTGTTGTCCGATCGGGTGACAGTGTTGTCCGAACGGGTGACACAAGTCATCCAACAGACATCACTTTTACAGTTAAGTGCCAATCCCTGAGCTGTCGTTCTACACACATACATACATAAACATACAAGTTCACAAAAGACATAAACAGACAAAATACGACTCAATGCTGACGGAAGCTACAGACTCATGAACTAACAAGATGTCATCCATTTTTGTGGGTTTGTAACTTAGTCAAAGGTCGCGTTGTTTGAAACTTAAATAACTGGTGTTTGTAATATTTACAACTTAATGAATGGATGAACATCGTTTTGATCATATAGTTGTTTATTTTGATTGAATGCAATGGTATTGAACAAGTTACACATCATACGCTTCTTCAAAAGTCAGGGTGTGACAGACGCATTGCAACGCTACAACTCGGGATGTGAGTCATCCCGCGCGGGTAACATTTGACCGACTTTCGGTCTAGCCAAGGACCCTTATAAACGTGGCACATCATGGAGGCCTTCCATGGACTATCCATTAGTTTAGTAGTTTAATCTTAGTTTAAAATTTGGTTTAATATCTAGTTAAATTATTTCTTTTGAGTATTTAGCTTTGTAGGAGTGAGACACGCTCAACAAAGGAAGATGGATGATGAAATGGAACCCATGCACGTAAAACAGAAGCTTCCCGACTCATTTTCTGCAAAACAATAGCTGCAGCACAGGATCGTGCTCACCCAGCATGCCCCCGTGCCCGTCCTACTGTTGTCAAAAATTCTTCTGCCAGAAGATGGCACGGATAGTGCTCACCCAGCACGCCCCCGTGGCCACCCCAGTGTAAGTCTTCTGATTTCATTTGATACTGGCACTTTGGACACAAGGCTGTGTCCCCATAGCACGGCCCGTGCTGCAAGTGCCAGTAACCAAATATTTTTATTATTTTCATATTTTTTCACATTTTTTTCAAAATAAATCATTTTTGGACACATTGGGGACAATGTATAATTTAAGTGTCAGAGGGGAGGATAATAAAAACCTTGAATCGTTTGTCCTAAATCAAGCCTTACACAAAACTCGCCTTGGAACCGCTAAACACCTCAAACTTTTTCAAAAATTTTCTTTTCATTTTTTTTACTTATCTTAAGTTTAGTTGGGTAAACAAGTTCTTAAAATTATGTTTTTACGAATTTACAACCGATAGCGTCATGATAAAAAGAACCAATTTAGAAAATTACGAAAACGGGCACGATAAATCTTGGTAAAATTTGATTATATATAAACATTTTTACACTACAACCCTTTTTCCCCACAACAGTGAGTTTGGGCCATTACCGAGCATACAAATATACATATATACTAATTGCTCAATTTTCATTTCTTGTGTGGATAGCCCGTTTGGTTCTCACGAATCTAGAACTTGACAATACGATGCGTTCCAAGTCCTTACCGATAAGAATCTAAGTAAGTAAATGATAGAGGCATTAGGACAAACCCTTTTTCAAAACAAAGCCTTTTTTTCTTTTCTTTATCCAAAAACACCCCCCTAGTTAAACCTCTTGAACCTTAAAAACCTTTTCATTTCAAACCCACAAAAACTACCCTTTTCATTTTTCATCTTTCATTTTTGTAAAATTGATTTCGGCTCAGTTTCAACTTTGGCAACCAAAAAAAATAAAAAAAAATTAGAAAAATATGCCAAAGTATTTTTTGCTAAGCCAAAAAGCAATAGAAAACCGATAATTTGCATTTTTCACCCTTTTTCGAATAAAACTTACCAAACCCGAACCACCACCTACCCTTCAAAGTCCTCGTGATATTAATAAGTATTTAACATCAAAAGGAGGAGGTTTGATTGATTGTCAAGCCTATGGGAGGAGTGAGATCCAAAGCGGGCACGAGCATTTCACTTAATATTGGCCGAGTGTTGAGTGACCACTTGTGAGGTGTGTAAATTTGTATATAACTAAATAGAATTTTATAAAGGCATGTTATGCACAAAGTAAATAATTTTTCTTAAATTATGTTTAAATAAATCATGACGAATAGGATTGTAAATAAAATAAAAACAAAATAAATTTAAAACTAGATTCCCGACACTCTAAAGATAGGACCAAAACCTTCTCTTCTACCTATTCTGTTTGGTTGTGAGCCATGTAATAGAGTTTTGCTCGAGGACAAGTAAAGATTCAAGTGTGGGGGTATTTCATGTGATTAAAATACAACATATAAATTGTATCAAATACAGCGTAGAAGCAACCCTTTTTTAGTACTAATGTTGGAAAAAGCTCGTGTTTTCGTTCCTTTTAGATTTTCAGGGTTAGAAGAGCTTAGATTTGCAAAAGGAGCAAAAAGACTGCAAAATCCAACATAAATGTAAAGAAGAAGGAATTGTCGCAGCTCACCAAGCCCCGATTTACATCCAAACCTCAAAATAGCAAGAACCGAAGGCTGACACAGGGTCGTGTCCACCAGACACGGGCCATGTCTAAAGTTGGATGCTGGGCAGACGAAAAGACAACTGCAAAAGACAAAAATGACAGCCAACACGGGGCCGTGTTAAGCCAACATTGGGCGTGGTCAACTCAAAGATTTCAAGAATTTGCGATAGTACAGCAAGTACTTTGGCTAGAGGATGTGCCGTTGACACACGGGGCCGTGATAGTACAACATCTGATAAGCAGTTAATGAGGAAGAGAGAGATGGGCACAAGGTCATGCCAGCCGGGCGCAGGCCGTGCTGAAGCTTCTGAAGACAACTATAAATAGAAGTGCTTGGTTCCATTTCAACTTATCCCTTGGCAAACCACTTCTCTCTCACTTGCCACCACTCCACCACCACTACAACACCATCATCCACCACCATCATCCATTTTTTCATCTTTAGAGTGTGTGTGTAGTCTCGGGATCCAAGATTGATCGTAAGAATCTTTGTCAAACAAAGGCCATGCTTGGCTAAATTCTTACATCACTTGGTGAAGACATATCTTTTGTGTATTTCTTTTATGATTTTCAATCTCTAGCTACTTTTTAATTGAGTATGTATTAATGACTTTAATAATTAGTTTTTTATATTGAAGGCGATATTATTCAACCATTCTTCGAATGTCGCTTATTCACATATTCATGTCTTTACGGTCTATATAAAGCATGTTAACTACTTAGAAGGGGGTTAGAAGGGTGGTTGGGTAATTTTATGTCTTGTTCAGTGTATAGATCCTTCGAGAATCTGGTGAAAGTTTAGTACTACTCCATGGATTGGCCGGGAATGACTGGCCTGACTGAGAGTAAAAAATCACTTGCACCCCTTATTCATAAAGTACTATTAAAACTTTAAACCAACCCCGCGAGGACTATATCCCTACTGACTCAGACCAACGGGTTGAGGGTGCAAGCTGCCCGTAAGGGGGCCCACCACATTTTGCACTAATAACTTATTTAATTATCTTTCAATATTCCGACCTAGTGAGATTGTATCCTTGCTGACTCAAACCACTAGGTTGAGGGCAACGTCTCCTTCAAAAGTGGGGCCTACTACTATAACTAAGATAATCTCTTAAAATGCCCAAAGTGCGGAAGTCATCAAAAGAGTACATGAAAGATAAGTCGGATCCAAGTGATTCTTTCTTGTCTATCATTTTTATTTTATGTTTTTATCTTTTTATTGGTTTAAAAATCTTTTCTAAAAGTTTGGTTCGATTAGACATTGACGATAAGCCGGTATTAAAAGCTCTTGTGTCCTTGGACGACCTCGGTATCTTGCCATCACTATACTACGTCCGTGATGGGTATACTCGCCCTAGCGTGTGTGTAGAGTGATAGTGGAATATCGTGTCTTATAAATTTAAAACCTGAAATCAGCAAGTAAAAAGAGCTAAAAATATACATACCCGCACGCACGTCATTGGTCATTAAATTTTCAAACTTTTTACAAAATTCCTTATTTGTTGATCCAAATATAATGTCATCAACATAGATTTGGACCAACAAAGTGTCCTCTTTCTGTGATTTCAGAAATAGTGTAGTGTCAATTGTACCTTTGGTGAAGCCAGAATTGATTAAGAAGTTTGAAAAGGTTTCATACCATCCTCTTAGAGCTTTCTTCAACCCATACAAGGCTTTGTATAGTTTATAAACATGTTTTGGAAATTGAGGATCAACAAAGCCTTCTGGTTGTTGCACATAAAGTTCTTCTTCAATTTTACCATTCAAAAATGCAGCTTTTACATCCATCTGATAAACTTTGATATTCTTTAGGCAGCATAAGCAAGGAATATTATGACAGCTTCTAGTCTTACAACTGGTGCAAAGGTCTCATCATAGTCTATACCTTCTTATTGACAATAGCCCTTTACCACCAGTCTTGCTTTGTTCCTTACTATTATGCCTTGTTCATCAGATTTATTTCTGAATACCCATTTTGATCCAATTACAGATTTGTCAGTTGGTTTGGGTACCAAATCCCACACTTGACTCTTTTCAAATTGGTCAAGCTCTTCTTGCATTGCTTGAACCTAATCTGAGTCATTCAATGCTTCTTTGATAGATTTTGGATCTATCATGCTTAAGAATCCAGCATATAGGCATTCATGTGCTGTTGCGAATCTTTTCTTCACACATTCTTCAGGGTTTCCAATAATGTTTGTCTTTGAATGTCCCTTGATCCATCTTATGTTGGTGTGTGAACTTGTACTTTCTGATGGATTTGAAGCATCCCCTTGATCTGTGACCTCTGTATGGTTAAGAGGATTTGAATTATGTTGTTCAATTGGATTTTCTGATGAATTTCCATAATTCTGATTATTTGGTACAGTTTCTGATGGAGGTTCCAGATTATCTATTGGGTTAGTACATGACATGGTTTTGTTTGATATGTTTTGCATGTAGTCATGTTCTAGAAGTTCTTCAGCTAGTTTGTTAAGAAGATCTTCAGAATTTTCTTGTTTTTTTATAAGTTTATATCTTGTAAAATTTCATAAGAAATTTTTGTTTCTGATGAATCATCAAATGATACATATAAACTTTCTTTTATTTTCCTTGACTTTGAAAGAAAAATTCTATAAGCTTTTGAGGACAATGAGTAACCTAGAAAAAAAATCAGCTTTTCCATCAAATTTTTCAAGACTATCAAAATCATTCAAGACAAAACATCTACAGCCAAAGGTGTGTAAAAATTTGATGTTTAGGATCCTTTGGTTGATGATGTTATATGGAGTTTTCTGGTGTCTTTTGTTAATGATAGATCTGTTTTGTGTTAAACAGGCATTTTCAATTGCTCTTGCTGCTTCTACTAGGGTCATATTCCTTCTTTCAACAGCTCCATTATGTTGTGGAGTTCTTGGAGCAGAAAAATCATCAGAGATTCCTTTGCTTGTAAGGAAAATCTCAAGTTTTGCATTTTTAAATTCTATTTCATTGTCAAATTTGATCCTTCTTACAGGTAATTTCAACAGATTTTCAGTTTTTCTGATGAAATTAATGATCAGATCTGGGGTTTCACTTTTCTTTTTGAGAAACTCAACCCAAGTGTACCTGGAGTAGTCATTTACAATGACTAAAATGTATTTCTTTCCAACAAAAACTTGTTATTTTTACAGGTCTACATAGGTCAACATGTAAAAGTTCTAGATTTTCAGAAATTGATGATTCAGAAATTGTTTTATGTGAGCCTCTTTTTGATTTTCCAAGCTCACACGATTCACACATTTTATCCTTTTTGGATGAAATGAAAGGTAAGCCTTTTACCAAATTCTTGCTTGCCAGTTGGTTTATAGTTTTAAAATTTAAGTGGGCCAATCTTTTGTGCCACAACCAACTCTTGCCTTTGTTTTCTATTAAAAATAAACATAATTGAGGATGCACAATTTCTTCTCTGAAGTCAAAGTAATAGATGGAATTTCTTATTCTTTTTTCACTTAAATAAAACTTGTTATCATCTAATCCAACTAGTAAACATTTTTCTGGCAAGAAAGTTACCTGGAAGCCTCTGTCACAGAATTGCCCACAACTTAGTAGGTTATATTTCAAACCTTCAACACAGGCAACCTTCTCAATGGTTAATGATCCATACTGTATGGTACCATAACCCATAGTTCTTCCCTTAAGCCCATTTCCAAAATTTACTAATTTACCCAGTTATTCTTGATAATTACTAAGTAAGCTCCTATCCCCTGTCATGTGCCTGGAGCTTCCAGAATTGCAGTACCAGATCTGCTGCACATGACGGTCCTGAAATGGTAAGGTTAGAAAATTTTTGGTACCCAAACCTGTTTGGGTACTTTTTCTGATGAAAATACACTAGATATTTCTTCGTCAGATGAATAGTTCTCATCGGAACTTTTGTTTAATGTTGATCCATTAAAAGAATGGTTTTCTTTGGAGAGATGGTGTTGAAATTAAGAATTTCAACACACATACAACTTGTTTTATCTACATGTTTAGAAAAATGTGATTGTGATGGAAGATTATTGCTTCTTTGAAATTTAGGATGCATTTTTTTTGGTTTTTCAGAAAAGTTTTGAATATCATCCCTCTTTCCTTTTAAACTGCTTTTGGATGGCAGAAAAAATTTATCAGAACTGCCTGATTTGCAAGAGTCAGCATCAGAATCTGATATTATTTTATCATAACAGTTTTCTGATGCCCTTACAAAGGTGGTAGGATTTCTGGCATTTCTCTTCACATAACCCAATCCTTCTCCTTTGTTCTTAGGTGTTGCTTCAATAAAGTGTATAAACTCTTTAGCTTATTGAAAATGCTTTACATTGATCTCATTATCATGAATTTTTTTATAAGATCTTTTCTTTCTCATGCATAAAATTCAATTTTAGCTTCCTTTGTTAAATTGTGTTCAATTAATAACTAGATTTCAAGTTTGACTTTGTTGAGCAATTTTTGCAAATCATCAGATTTTGTGTGTTCTGATAACTGTTTATCTTGTAAAATCACAAAATCTTTCATGAGTTTGTTTATTTGTTGTTCCAAATCAATATTATCTGAACTTACTTTGGGTTCTGATGAATTAGAGCTTCCATCAGAAGTTGCAGCCATTAAATAGACATTAGCCATTTCCTCTTCTTCTTCATCAGAAGAGTCATCGGTTAGACAGGTATCTGTACCTGCCGTTAGGCTAACTTTTTGTTGTTGTCTTTTAGCTTCTTGAAGCTTCTTTTCATAGTAGGCTACATCCTTCAGCTTCTTATTTTTGCACTCAGATGCATAGTGCCGCTTTTGTTTGCATCTATAGCAAACTATCTCGGCCTTTCCCTTCTCCTTGGTTTTACCTTACATCCTCCATTTGTCACCCTTATGGTACTTACCACTTCCACCTTAGCCTTTGCTCAAAAGTTTTTGTGAGCAGGGCTATTACCTCAGCAAAGGCTAAAAATCTGATGAGGTATCAGAAATTTCTGAGCTTTGGCACTTACAGGTTTGTGGATCAATGACTGTTACTCTTTCTATGTTAGAAACAAGAGCAATAGGTCCTGCTTTATGGTTTGAGTTCTCATAAATTTCTTCCCCTATTGGGACCAGAATGCTATAAAGATCATGTAAATTCATGTTCCCTAATTCAAGGGTGGATGCCAAGTTCATTGTGAGACTTCTCCACTCTCTTTGTAATGCATCCAAAAATTTTACATTTCTTTCATCATTAGACTTCTCAATACCAAACTTTTTAAGATCATTCAAAAGTTCTATAAACCTATTATATGTTTCTAAAAGACTCGCACTTTGAAGACTTTTGAATCTTTTATATAAAGAAACGCAGTTTGTTCTCTTGTTTCTTTTCATTATTTCTCCTCCTTCACAAAGATTTTCCAACTGATCTCATATCTCCTTAGCAGATGCACATGCATCTACTTGTGAGAATATGTCATTTGGAAGTACAATAATCAAGAGTGATTTGGCCCTTTCATAAGCCTCCACCATATCCTTATCTTTTTTGCCCCAATGATTTTCTTGTTTGGGAGCAAAAGAGAAAGGGATTTCTGGTGTATGTGCTTAGTTGCTGGAACAGTAGGAATTTCAACAGTGGGTCTATGTGGGCCTCACTCAATGGATTGAAATAGAGCTCGATCATGTCCATTAAGGAAATTGATCATCCTAATTCTCCATTGGGGGTACTCCTCTTTGACCAAAGTTGGAGGCTTTGTCATAGATCCAATGTTAAAAGCATTGTTCCAAGTTTAAAAGTTTGTTATATTTAGTAAAAGAGATTGTTATCAAAAAATGTGCAATTGATCTTTTGAAAATAATTTATTCAATCTGCTCTGATACCAATTGTTGATCCTAGATAAAATGCTAAAAGATTAAGTATGGCAAATAGATTTCAACAAGTATGAAAATATTGTGCGGAACTAGAGTTTCAACAAACAACAACTTACATAATTTTCAAGTATATTAATCACTTTGAAAAACAAAGTTATTGACTGTTACAAATGAATGCTCAAAGAATTTTGTATTGAAGGGTAATGGAGTTTGTGGTGTGTGTATTGAATGCTTGGCTTAACTCATTTAACTTTCAGGGTTGAAATCTCTATTTATAGAGAGTCTGGATCATGAATAAACATTTGTTTATGTAGGATCGTTTGCACGACCGAAACGAGTCGTTCAGAGGTGTTCTTCTCAATACGAGAGGCGGAAACTAACGTATCGAGTTAGAAACAGCTTGATATTCATTTAATTGTCTCTTTGATTGATATAACAGCTTTTACAGCGAGTAGACACTTCAGCAGCACTTCGGCTCTGGAATTAGAAAGTTACAAATGAAATGACACAACAGGTATATATAGGCAGTGTATTTCGTACAAAATGACTAGGAGTTCATTTCGTGCAAAATGACTTCTCCTACACATTTCTCGTTTTTCATGCCCTGATCAAACTATCCTATTACAAGACTCGATACAAGACGAAGTCGACAGACATATGCACCAACAGACTCCCCCTTGGATGTCGACGAGTCTTCAGTACATGTCTTCAACATCTTCAGTCTTTATCAGTCTTCACGTGCTATCCAAAGTATCTGACAGTGTAAAGCATCCTCAACCTCTAACTCTTTCAGAAGCTCAATGTGACTCTATCTTTTTCTCTAATTCTCTTGATCAGATCTCCTGATTCCTTAAGTTTGTCAGCATTAGTAGACTCCCTCTTGATATCTTCAGACTCCCCCTTTCGATAAGCTGAAATCATAGTCTGAAATAGTTCTTGTTCCAAGATCGTGACCTGGCTCTCATTCAGCTCAGATATCGGAACCTAGCTAACCTGCACATTCTCTACCCAATAATAAATTTCACAAATTTAAAATTTGACAAATTTAATCTCTGCTTACCACATGTAGAATCAATTACAAACCATCATTTAAAAATATCATTCAAAATGATTTAACATTTTATAATCTCAAATGACCAATTGTAAAAAAAAACTTTTTCAAACACACTTTCCCAAACCTGTTCATCATGTTTAGCACTCAGAATTTTAAAAATCCGCTCTCCAACATCAGTTGTCGAAAATCTTTTTGAATTTTCAAAAATTATGCTAAAACACACTGAAAATCTTTTTGGATTTTGGAATTAAAGAATTGCAGTAAAGAAATATTTATAGACAACATTTTTGTAAGTTTGTGTAAGAGGATCATATCAGTTTTTGAAACAAATCACCAACACCATTAAGCTTTAATCATTTTAAGTTCTAAACGATTCACTTAGGTTGTCAGTATACTAATCCTCATAAATTTTCACACAAAGTTCAACTGTTCCGAGATACGAGATTAATGTTTTAGAGACTTAAACTTATACGCGTGTCCCACCTCAGAATATACTCCCGTATCCAGATCCCAATATTCAGTCTTACAGGTGAGTATACCTAGATGATATCTGTAAAGGGTTAAATGCGAGGGCCATGAGAGCTCAGGCTATTGCTTCCGCAAAATCAGAGAGATGATGGCTTCGACTTTAGGTGTGTTCCCTTTAGAGAATCTTTTCTTCAACAGCTCATAATTAGCATTTTGCAATGTTTCATCATTTTTATGCTGAGGGTGGTGCTTTTATTTCAAGCAAGCGAAAACTATTATACGGGGACTAGGCCATTGCTTCCGCAAAATCAGAAGTCCCGGGATAATACCCTAGATATCACTAAGCATAAAGACCTAGTATCTCAGAAAGAGGGATCTTTCAAACAAGATTTCGGGGGTTACCCATATATCCGAGAGATGTTCCCCACGTGATAAGTAAGTTTGAAATTTAGGTTTATATCTCTAACACAATCTACTAAGTGTGCAAAAACCTACTGTCATATCATCAGTGAGACCGTTTATCACATTTTGACTTTTCAATTCTTTAGCATGCTGTGATCGTCTACTGATGTACTATCATTTCCTCTATTTCACAACAAAACTCATTTTTAAATTTTCAAAGTTTTTGCCTTTTTCAAATTTTCAAATGTTTTTGGATTTTCTGAAAATTTTTACTCCCCCTAAAATGCAAAAGCATTTAAAAGAAATTTAAAAACAAACTGTACAAGAAAAAATGACAACTGTTGTGAATTGCTTCAATTCGCCATCCACTTGGCATAAACAATCAGAACTCCCCCTTACAACAAACTATTTTCCCATTAAGATTTCAAAACACTTAAGTTTGTTTTAATCAAAATGGTTTTTCCGGAAAATAAGTTTTATTGATTTTCACTAACCACATGTAGGTTAGGGGTTTCATCACATTGTTTTTCAACCAATTTGTATTAAAGTCAAATCAAGTTCAACTTAATGACCTTGATAAACCACTTGTAGGTAAAAACATCACAACTGTGAATTTCTCAAGAAAGATGCCGATTCCTACTCCACACTTATCAACCTGGGAGTTCCGGCAAGTCAGAATTTTTACATATGAAAAACAGACATCCAAGCCTGACCAAACATGGATGTGACCTTTTCAGTCTCACTTGGGGTTTCAACATTTCTTTTTTCTTCATAAAATTCTTTTACCCCTTTGGCCTTCCCATCGACCATTTTCCCAAAAATATGTTTCACTTTTCCATTAAAAGCCTTTTCGACATCAAATCCTTTCTTTTCAGAATAGAATTGATTCGAAATCTCCACTTTACCAACTTTTTGTTTAAAATTTCCAGTCCTCAATGGTGGAAAGTTGACATCATCCATTGAAGGAACTGAGTTTTCACTTTTTGCCTCAACATGTGGCTCCTCTGACTTTGACGAGTCAAATTCATCGCCAGGTTTCACATCTGTTTTCTTAACAACCCACATTTGGTTGTCAAGATTCACTCTTCTTTTGTAAAACCTTTTCGAACATTCACCAACTTCATATGTTGAGTTTTTAAACATTTTGAATTTTTCAATTGGTGGTTCATTTTTAACAGCAACTTTTTCTTTCAGTTTAGAGGAGACTCCCTGTTTTGTATTGGTTGCTTTTGGACAATTCCATGCAATGTGACCAACTTCTTGACATCGATAACAGGTTCTTGTCTCCCTCTTCTTCTGATTAGCTCCATTCTTCATTCCCTCTTGCTTCTTAGCAAGGAATTCTTTGTTTGATTGCTTCCAGAATGAGCTATTTTCTTCTTCTTCCGAACTTGCTCCAGTATCCTTTTCTTCAGACTTCTTGTCCTGAAAGGCTTCAAAACCTGCAACAGTTTGATAAATTCTATCAATCAAATAATCAAAACTAGAATAACTTTGTAACAATCGTCTGATTCTTTCATTCTCTATCTTTTCAGTCTCCAACTCCTGCTTCAACTTTGCACATTCTTCAATGTAATAATTGATAGCCTTTTGCTTTGACATCATTACTGCATTCATCATCGTTAATGCATCTTCTCTTTCAGAATTTGTCTTTTGTAGACCATTCACTGTTCTATTCAACACATCATACGAGTCTTTCACATAATTGAGATCGAACAATAATTTTTCTTTCATCTTATCTTGCTCACTCAACTTCTCATTTTTTTTCACATTGCTTGCAAGATTCTGAACACTTTAAACACGACTTGATGACTTCAACAATCTTTTCAACTTCAATCACTTTTTCAACTTCAATTATCTTCTCATCATCAACCACCTTTACAGTTTCAACTAGCTGCTCATTAACTTTAACTTCTTCACTTTGTTCAGAAATCTTTTCCTGAGCAACACCCTCACTTTTCACCTTTTTCTTTTCTTTTGCTGCTTGTTTCTCCTTCAGCTTCTTCAATCTATCTGCAAAATAAAATTCAAAACTTTCAGGAGATAATACAGATTTTCCAGTATTTATTTGAGTTTCTTCTTCATCATCACTGCTATCAGATGATGATTGATCAAAGACTGTTGTCTTTTCTGAACTATCATCTGAAGAAACAAACTCTCCATCTTGGCTCTTCTCATCATCAGCAAACACTTTCATCCATTCCTTCATCAAATCCGGTTCTTGAACTATTTGTGCAATTAATGCAACTGTTTTTGAATCAGGTGGAATATATTTGTCCCAACTAAAACCTTCTGCCACTTTTTCATCATCTTGATCAATTATACTAAAGTAACCTTTCTTATTTGATTCTTCGATTGCTTTCTTGGCATGTGCAGTTTGTGGTTCTTGTTGTTGATACGGCTGATGAGCAACTTGTTGATATATGGCTTTCCGATAATAATCATTACTACCGAATGGATTCTTTGCTCCACTTGCTTCCCGATTGGTACATTCCCTCTTGAAATGTCCTTTCTCCCTGCATCGAAAACAAGTAACTTTAGATTTATCAAAACCCAAAGTAGAAACATTAGCATCCCTAAAATCATCTCTTCCTGTAATCATCTTAAACTTTTCAGCTCTTCTTAAAACACTCGCTAAGCACCACTTGATATCCATAAGCTCCATTTCTTCAGCATCGATCTGATCGTAATCCTCTTTTGTCAACACAGGATTTCCGATTCTTCCTGCAACCAATCCTTCATAAGATTCTAACACATTAGCTAGTAGTGCCATATGACCTTTAACAACCTCTTCAGAAAAAATTTTGACCGTTCTGAAGATGCAACGCAATGTTGCAGTGTAACACATGACCATTATTGTTGTTTGAGCTTTGGAACTGGATATGAAGAAAATCCACTGCTGTTGTTTGGACTTTGGTTGACTGATCCAGATGAATTTTCTGCACTGAAAGCAGTTTGGACCTTTGGACTTGCTTTAACATCCTGAACACTTCCTTTGTAATACATTTTAATGTCTTGTTGACCACTCGGATTGTTCATTCTAGCAATCTTTTGTTGCTCAAGATCTTGTCCTTCAATCTTTTCAATGAACTGGGAAATTGTCAATTTGTCATATTCTCCGGTGTTCTTCAAGATCATCAGATAGGTACCCCACTCTTTCTGAGGTAAAGCATGTCAACCCATTCTTCTTGATCTTTGACTATTTCTAACAAAGACATAGACCGCACTAAGTGACAATATCTCTCAATCAGTTTCTTTGAAGATTCACCCGGCAAACTTGTAAACAAATCAAATTCTTTCTTTAACAATGATTTCTTACTCCTGATCATCTTCTCACTTCCCTCAAACTTAATTCGAAGAGCTTCCCAAATCGAACGTGAAGTATTGTCATGTTGAAGCAAAATGAAGATGTCTTCTCTCACAGCTTGCTGTAGCAGACTAATCATCATTTTTTCTGCTTTGTACATGTCTCGTTCTTTATCCGTCAGTTCAGATATTGTTTTGATTACACCCAAATCCATACGAGGTTTGACATACTTTTTCTCAATACATTCTCAAGACCTCAAATGATTTGCTTGAACCCAGTTTTCAAACCGATCTTTCCAACCATAATACTCCTCAATGCCCATTAGCTTCGTAGGTTTTTGCAAAGTTCCTGTTTCATTTTCCATGTTCATGCTTTGAGCAATGGGAACAGGAGTACTCGGGGCAGTAGCAAACGCGTTCTAAAATTCCTCTTCCATGTTTCGGTAAAAGTTTCACAAAAACCAGCTTTTTAAACGAAATCAATCACTTTCAAACGAAATACACTCTCACACGATATGAACTTGGTGCGAAATGACACACTGGTGCGAAATAGCCTGCAAAACAACTTCAAACGAAATGATCTTTCACACGAAATGAAGACTTTCACATGAAATGAAATGATTTCGTGCGAAATGAAACAAATATCAGATTATTTCGTGCGAAATAAAAGATTTTCACACGAAATGAACTATTTCGTGCGAAATAGACCAAATATTGCCAATTCGTATGAAATAAACTGACTGTTTCATACGAAATGTCTCACGAATGTGATTTCGTGCGAAATGACGTGCTTATTCCGTGCGAAATGCTGCTGACATCATCATATCGATCAAATTTTTGTCCAATTGATCAATTTTTAGGTTGATTTTAGATTTGATTCTTTCAAGGCTTTGTTAAAACGATGTTTCGCATATAATGTGTGAAAATCAATCCATTTGAACTGTGAAATTTTGTTTAATTTGGAAAGAAAGTGTAGAAGTCAGAAAAATGATGAAATCAAGCTGAATTCAGTAAGAACTCCTCCTCCTGAGCTCTGATACCAAATGTAGGATCGTTTGCACGACCGAAACGAGTCGTTTAGAGGTGTTCTTCTCAATACGAGAGGTGGAAACTAACGTATCGAGTTAGAAACAGCTTGATATTCACTTTAATTGTCTCTTTGATTGATATAACAACTTTTACAGCGAGTAGACACTTCAGCAGCACTTCGGCTCTGGAATTCGAAAGTTACAAATGAAATGACACAACAGGTATATATAGGCAGTGTATTTCGTATGAAATGACTCTTTGTCATTTCGTGCGAAATAACTTCTCCTACACATTTCTTGTTTTTCGTGCCCTGATCAATCTATCCTATTACAAGACTCAATACAAGACGAAGTCGACAGACATATGCACCAACAGTTTATTCATGCACTTACTCTGCACAAAGTAGCTTTTTTGTATATTCATTAAATCCGTGGATGTCAACTTGCTACTTTCCAAATTTTGTCGGGGCCTTATCTTTAAGACAAGTTGGTCCATCAGAAATTCTAATGACCAGCTTACCAGAATTCTGTTGAGATTGATCATCAAAAATTCTGATGATCAGAGTTACCGGATTCTGAAGATAAATACCAGATTTATGTGACAACCGTCACTTTTCCGTACATTCCATACACTAGATGAACAGTAATTTGTGCTTAAATGACTGTGCATGATCTGGTTTACCAGACAAATAAATTTCTGAATTCCATACAAGTGAATTCATGCATGATATATGCTACAAGAATTACGTTATGATAGCGTTGCGTCAAAAATATTAGTAAACTCACCGGTAAGACACATCGTGTCAACAGAACTGCAGAAAGCAGTCAGACATTATAATTGGAGCCTAGGTGTAGGTCCAACGTTAAGAATGCATTAAAACCCAAGAGTACATACAAGGGTTTTAATATAGGCATTCCGGAAGCTAAATTACGCACTAAATAGCACCCGAAACGCACTTTAAGCGCATAATTTATTTAAAGTCAGCTATAATCAGCAATATGACACTGTAATATTATGCAGAAATGATGATTTATCATCCAGAATACTTCCCTAATGTCGGGAATTGAAAGTGTCACAAAGGGCACTTGAAAGACATAAAACGGTGCAATTTAGCACTTAAACGAATCGGTATCTAACCGAACAACCGGACGTTACCCGGAACACCAAAATATTGCTAGAAGCAATGTTCTTATTTTTCTACGCAAGTTAGGATCCCCGAACACCCTAACACCCACTAAAATATCTAATAGCTAATATAACTAACTAGATACTTGGTTTTTAACCTTATGATCTAACTATCTAGTTAACCCCTAACCAAGACCCCCCCCCCCCCCTTAACCATACGGTTATAATGAGACTCCCACCATGATTTTAGTTGATTAAATTAAGTGATCTTTCCTTGTCCTTAGGAGACATATTGCCTAATGGTTAAAGGAATGTTGGGAGTTTTCTTTATAAACCCCCTAGATAACCATTCCTATCACCTCCATCTTCTCCAACAAAATTCTCCTTCTTCTCTCCTCCATGGCTACGGCCTCTACACCCCACCACACCACCTCCATTTTCAACCATCCTTCATGCATTCCATGGTGATCTAGAGGTGAAAGGAACTAAGTTAGGAAGCTTGGAGCTCTCGGAAGTGGAAGGACCTCTCTCATTTTCTTTTATCCACCACATTTCCTCACTCGAACTTCCCTAGCCTTGAGCTAGTGGTAAGCACTTAGATCCTTGTGTTTTACTTGTTGTTTATGTGGTTAAAGATGTGTAGTGATCAATTGATAAGAAAGTCTAAAGAACTTAAACAAAGTCTTGAATATTATCTAGCACATGATAAAGGAGTGTTAGAATGATGATGATACATGACAAATCTGAAATAAACAAACTACAATCTGCTGTAACAGACTTATAATCTGACTTTAATCATATTAGAAAGGATAGTGGTCATATATATGCGTTTTAGTAACCTTTAAACTAAAAACAGCATGCTGATTGCCCTTTTCAGCCGACTTTAACGGGCTGTAGACAGGTCAATATTTAACGAAAAATGTGTTTTCTGAGGTCTAGATATATGTTCTATGAAATACGGTTCTAATGGCACTGGAATCGTAATTTTTGGACTTCGTTTACTATTTTTAAAATGTCTTTTCGTAACAGCAGCTAGAGCTGCATTTTTGCTGCTGAAAATGTGCGTCCTGTTTTCTGTCATAACTTGTATTCTGTGTGGAGTCTGATCATGAAATTTATACTGTAGTTGGTCACTGTTGTATTTGTGATTCTCCCACTGGAATTTCGTAAATTGGACTCACGATGAATTTTTAATGAATTATTTCGTAAACTGCAATCAGAAAGCGACAAATCTGATTGCAGTCCGGAAAATAAATTCTTATAAAATATTGGTAATGAACCAGACCCCGATATTTTTACACAATAATTTTTGGATCGTTTAAGACATTCTGTAAAAATTTGGGAATTTTTGAAATAAGATAACTATTTTATTAAAATGCTCGAAAACAGCCCAGTTTTGGATATTTAAGTTGAAACGACATAAGTTGTAATTTCGTGTCTAAAGGTCGAGTATGTTATCTGAGGAAAAGTATATATATTTATTGATCGCCACATTTTGTGCTAAGTGTATGTAGTATGTATTATACTTGATAGTGTATTAGGACTTAAGAATACACTAAATACTCATGAGAAGTGAAAACACAAAAATACACATACACCATACTTAGGCAAAATACATAATTCGGGTGCAAAGTGCATAATACAAGAAACTTATAATTATTTTCGAGAAAATAATATAAGTAAGACACTTAGTTAAAAATATAAGTTATTTTTAACACAAGAATACGTACACAAGAGATAGTGACTGTACTTGTGCGATACAAGTCTAGTGACTAACGTTAAGAAAACACGTATAGGTCACGACGCTAGATAAGCAAATCCGGTGAAGTTTACGACGCAGGAACGCAAAGTTGTGAGTTCATGCTCCCCCTTTTCTTTAACTGTTTTTGGTTTTACAACTCTCGGGGGTGAAATACATGTTACACATATTACAATTTTTACAAATGGTAAAAATACGAGAAGCACTCTTGGTGAGAACGAGTACCGAGTGCAATATGATTTGAGAATACAAAAGAATACGAGAAGCACTCGTGGTGAGTGCAATATGATGAGCTATAAGAAATGCTAGAAAATACTAGATCATGTGAGCTTAAACTAGATATTGAGATGCCATTAATACTTAATTAGGGACGAGGGTTAGATCTAACGGGTACGGCCGAGCCCCACTCATGGTCCTTATGTGACCTCATGAGTGCTTCGATGTCCCAGTCGAGGGAAATCGACACAGTCGAGGTCAATCGACACAGTCGAGGGAAATCGACACAGTCAAGGGAAATCGACGCAGTCGAGGTTAATCGACACAGTCGAGGGTAATCGACACAGTTAAAGGAGAATATACTAATGCTCCCTATGTCCGCACATGCCTTGAAGGAGAATATACTAATGCTCCCTATGTCCTCACGTGCCTTAATGTCCTTGTATAAACAATCATTTAATACGTGGGGTACTCAAGAAAACTTGATTTATACTTGAAGTACGTGGGGTACTCAAGAAAAACTTGAATTATACATGACACACACTATGTTTTCATACAAAGTATACAAACGTGAAATACAAAAACGCATGAACTCGCTCAACTTTATGTTGATGTTTTCCAAAATTACATGTATTTCAGGTGACAGGATGGATCTTGGGCGCAAGTGTCGTAACTAGAAGTAGACTACAAGTTTAGATGTCATCCACTTTTGTTGAATTGTAACCTTGTCAAAGGTCGTGTTTTGAAAACTTAAATAACAAGTGTTTGTAATACTCAAATTTTCATAAATGGATGAACATCGTTTTGATCATGTAGTTGTTTATTACGATTGAATGCAATGATAACAAGCTAGTCACACATCATACGCTTCCGCAAAAGACAGGGTGTGACAGTTTGGTATCAGAGCTTCGATTGTAGTGAACTAGGATTATTTCTCGAGTCTAGACTACAATCACTAGAGTTCTCTCACGAAAACATTTTACAAAAAGGTTTTCATTGCATTCACGAAAGCGCCAAGATCCATAAGTCAGACACTTTTCAAAAGTGACAAGGCAAGGACATTAGTGAGGAATACCTTTAAAATAAGGTGCCAACCAAAGCATAGTCTACACGAGTTAGACTTGCCAAAAACAAAATGACCCCCCAAAAACGAGAGTTATACGTGACATAATGCATTAAATTGCTTGATTATGCTAAGTAGCATATATGTTATTGATATACATACATACAAATAAGTGTACGGAATGATTATTGACGTAAATGAGATACTTTCGACTCTGACTCCTATTACTCTACGTGACTCGCACGATGAAGCTACCGACCTCACATCCTTTGCAAAGCTCATGGCTGGGAGTGATTACCAAACAAGATGCTGAGCTTGCTTCCGTAGGAGATGGCTGCTCTTCCCTCTCGATCGTGAAGGTGCCTAACTACGGTGATGATGACGAGGCAGAGGCGGCAACCTTGATAGAATTCTCAATCAACGGGACGAGATCCCTGCGGCTTATGTGAAGCAAGATTGACGACATACTTGACCAGAAAAGGAAGATGAAGTATTCATCTCGAAGGTGCCCCTCCAACTACTAGGAATTCTCTCTATTCCTATTCCATCTAATCATCGTGCCTATACGCGCGTAACGATAATGAATGTTAGCGCGTGGACCATCGCAAGGGTCCTTTCCATGACAAGAGGTATAAGGACAGTAGTGTCCCCTCCTTGATTGATCATCTGCTTGGACGAGAGAAAATTGGGGTAACTGTGCAAGACAATTTATTATTACGGGGGCCCACGTAATAACGACTTGTAGTGCACATAAATCCTGGTGGACTCTGCGGGTCGAGCTAATGAAAACCATACAAAATTAATCTATAGGTGTCCTCACCTTCATCTGGTAAAACAACACATAGATCAGTGCTTAAGCACGTTAGAAAGTAGGAAGCCTGTCTTAGCCTACTTCGTGACTGACACTTCTACCGGCATACGAGACGTTTGAGAAAACGATATTTAAGCAAGAGAGGTGGAATGACATTCCGGAAGAATCAGTGACGATACACTCCCTATCACCTCTACACAAACAACCCCATCAAAGGGGAAATATACGCACCAGTAAAGCTAAAGACCTAAGAAGACCAATGTAGCAGGAAATAACTGAAACTTGAATGACCAAGGCGATGTAGCCTCGAGTTCATTTCAAACAATAAGCCAAGTTGGCAAGCCTATATGAAGGCTCAGTAACTGTTTCCTCGCTTATACACTGATTATATATACGTGTGAAATTGGGTGATTACATAATGGTTTATGGTGCTATGTATCTCATAGACAATTGGAATGTTGTCTAACCTACTTCATACCATTTTGGCAGAAGAGAATGCCGCCCAGGCGAGACACAAACACCAGTACGTTGCCAAGGACAGAAGCCGAGCTGCAAGAACGCATCTCACAGGCAATTGCGCGACATGAAGCCCTCCGCTCTAAGCACAGCGATGGCACTACTGGAAATAACCCTCCAACTGGCTGCACCTATAAACAATTCCTGGACTGCAAGCCACTGAATTTTGATGGCACAGGAGGTGCCGTTGCATTTGTTCGTTGGGCAGAAAAGACTGACTCCATTCTAAGAATGAGTAACTGTTCGCCCCAACAGAGTGTTACCTATATCTCAGGGTTATTTTTGGATGGCGCACTCTCCTGGTGGAACCTTCAGGTTCAAACCCTTGGTGCAAATGCTGCTTATGCACTAAGCTGGGACGAGCTCAAGGAAATGATGGAAAAGAAATACTGCTCTAGGGCTGAAATCCAGAAGCTTGAGGTGGAGTTCTGGAATTTGAAATGGACGGACCGAAGATCCCTGAATATGTCCAGCGATTTCACGACTTGTCTAGGGTCGTCCCCTACTTAGTCAAACCAGAATTTAAAAGGGTTGAACGATTCATTTGGGGACTTGCACCTCAGATCAGGAGCATGGTTACTACCTCAAAGCCCTCAACCATTGCAGAGGCTATCGATATGAGTGTCACTCTTACTGAAGAAGCTCTACGTGCGGGAAAATTTTCGGAATCTGAGGATAACAAGAAAGAGACTCATGTGGAGTCATCAGGCAATAAGAAGAGGAAGTCTTCGAACCTAAAGGTGGGCACACAAGTCAGCTATTGTTGGGATTGAACCCTATCAGAGGAACAGATAATTAAAGCCAAAACTGGATCAGAGCAGTGGATCCAGAATAAGCAGACGATTACAGTTAGTTCATGCAAATCTCTCCCCTTGAAAGTGGTTTCATATCTGCTGACCTCCTATCTGCTGATCTTATTAAGTGTTGACCTACAACTGCTGCTTTGCATCTACTGACCAATGTCAAAGACTGATGGAAGACCAAAGCTCTGCTGACTCAATCTACTGCCTTGAGTCAAGTACTGCTGATCCGAACAGGCACTGCTGGGTTCACAGCAGTGGAAGGATGCAGCAGCTGTTTAAGTGTCTTTTATGTAAAGAAATGTAATAGCAGTAGTTAGTACATCAGAGTTTGTATAGATCAGAGGTTAGAGTTTGTTAGGAGGTTAGATGTCACTTTCATGGTGACGTCAGCTAAGATGCTCAGTGGTTTGCAAGTGCCTATAAATAGTTCAGTACTTTGTACTGTTCTATTAGCTCTTTCACCACATCATCTTCTTTGCACGAACAAACTACTGAGCTCTGGCTGAGGGGGAGTTTGCATTCATTCATCAATCATTGTAATCGTTGTTGAAACAAATTCAATCTTTCGATTCATTGTGTAAAGATGTTTGATTAAAGTATTACTCTCGTTTGATTGTATGCAAAGTTTGTTTTCATCTTAATTCCGCTGCACAACTCTTTCATTTCCATCTTAATTTCAAACGAAAATACAATCAGAAACAAACTCAGATCCAACAATTGGTATCAGAGCTTGGACAGTCAAATTTGATCTAACAATCATTTTGACGTAAATAGTTCAGCTCATAACAGTTGATACTGATCGTTTGTTCGTCCGTTGAAAAACAGAGCAAGGATTAATCACCATTAAAGTTGATTTCTCAGTGTCTGTAAAACAACAAGAATGACGTCACAATCTCAGGATGATAAAAACAACATCGGCTCGCTTTTTAAACCACCTATGATAAAAAGAAATGAGTACAACATCTGGCAGAGGAGGATGGGTCACATCCTCGCTCAACAAAGCACAGGTTGTTGGAGGTCTGTCATTTATGGTCCCCATGTTCCTTCAGTGCCAAGCGCTGAAGATGCTAAAAAGTTCGTTCCAAAACCAGTTGAAAATTATACCGAAACCGACTTTCAAAAGATCGAACTAGATGCTAAGGCTTTTAGCATCATAGCATCAGCGCTGCCCAATGAGATATATGCTGGACTGTTACACTGTAACAGTGCCAAAGAGTTATGGGACGCACTTAAGGAACAGTTTGGTGGAACCGAGGAAGTCATAGAAAACAATAGGGAAATCCTGAACCAACAGTATGAAACATTTTGCTACGTTAAAGGTGAATCACTAACGCAACAATTTGAGCGTTTCAGTTGTCTCATCAGTGAACTGAGGCTTGTTAACACTACTTTTACAAACTCAACTCAAAATAGCAGGTTCCTCAGGTCACTGCCAGAAAAATGGGACACCGTAGCTTTTGTCACCCGAAACTCACCTGAATTCAAGGATCTGACCTTGACCCAACTCCACGGTCGACTCCTGACTTACGAAAGGGAGTTGAACCAGAAAAGGAGGTTACAAGAGTCAGGAAAAATTACTGATGATTACACTTTCGGTAATACTGCTCTTCTGGGTCAAGAAGAATCTGGGAGCAGTGGTAAGGATCAGGGTTATGATCACTTCATTGACATAACTGCTGGTGCAAATTTTAACAACCCTGATCCTCACTCTGCAAGTTATGCATTCACTGCAAACGAAAACCAGATGTCAGATAATCTAAGCTTTGAACTCAATGATTTACAACATTTCGATCCCACTGACTTAGAGGAAATGGACATCCTGCACCAACTGGCTTTGCTAAGTGTTAGAACTAGCAAATTTTACAAGAGAACAGGGCGAAAATTCCTAGGTTTGCATGGGAATCTAAGGGTTGGGTTGGATAAATCGAAAATCAAGTGCTACAAGTGTAATAGGTTGGGACATTTCGCTAGGGAATGTAGGAGTCAAACTACCGGTCCCATAATTACTCATCCTAGCTCAAATCCTAGACCTCAAAACCAAAGCACTGTGCACTATGCCCAGTATACCCCAGCAGCTCAAGTGAACACTGCTCACTATGCTGCTGCCCCTGTGCCAGTACACTATGTCTAAACTACTGTTCCACAAATCCAATATGTTCAAACCCCTGCTCCCCAGGTACAAGTGCAAACGGTTGCACCTCAAACCACTGCTCCAGCAGCAGCACAACCAGATCAACAAAGTTTTTTCACTCAAGGGTTTGTTGACTGGAGCAGTATGCCTGATGATCTTAGTGATGAAAATTTTGCACTCTATGCTTCTAATGATTCTTCACATGATGAGTTTTGTTTGATGGCATTAGAGTCAATACAGGAGGGGGTAGAAACTGAGGAGGAACAGCAGTGCTTTGAAACAGTGGAAGAGGTGACTGAAGCAGTGGTTACTGCTGTGGCTGGTGAACTACTGTTGGGAGAAAGTTCAGGTACCCTGATTGAACCAATGACAGATCCATGGTCCGTAGAGGACAAAGAAGAAGAGAAAGAAGAAAAGGCTGGTGAAAAGAAGGTGAAAGCTGATGATGAAGAAGATCATCAATGTGATTGTGCAATGATGGCAGCTGCCAAGGTATCTCCTCAAGTTCTTGAAAAACTGTGTTCTGACAATTGCATAATTGCTTTTGCTAACATTAAAGAGGTGAATGAAAACCTTCGGGATAAAATCTTGACTGATGAGGTTAAATTTGAAAAGTCTTTAAAAGAACTTAAAAACAAATTAACCGAAAAGGAAAAAGAGATCAGCTGTTTAAAAGAAGAGCAAAGCATAACCAAAACCCAACTTCAAACTATGGTAGAAAAATACCAAGTTTGCAAAAAGGAGTTGGAATCCACCCGGATTACTTGTGAAAGATGGGTGGAATCCTGCAGAGGATATGAGGTTATGCTTGAAAAACAGAGAAAAAGCAATGTGAAATTTGGGGTTGGCTATAGAAAACATGATGATGAAAACACTGCTTTTGAAAAATCTGTTCAAACCACTGATGTAACCACTGAGTTCATCCCCACAAACAAGAATGGCCAAGAAGTGAAAATCACTGACAAACTTGGTAACAAAATCACACTTGACAGACCAATGGAATCCTCTACTTTTGAGGAGCTTGAAGAATATCAGTTTAAACCAAAATGGTCTGATGAGTGTGACATTCTTGAAAATTTCAAGCCAATGGACTTTACATCAACTGATGGTGTCAAGGCTCCAAAAGCTAAAGTCATACCTCTCAAGGACATCACAGCAGTGGTTAAAACCTCTGCTACAAAGGAGTCTGAAAAGAGAAAGAAGAAAGAAAAAATTGATAACTTGTTTTGTGAATTCTGTGAGAAAAGGAATCATCTAACAAAAGATTGTTTCCACTTAAAAGCTTATGACTTAAACAGAACAAGTGTCATTGTTCCAGCTGAAGGTTGCAGTGTCTGTGGTAAAACAAACCACAAAACTCAAGCATGTGTGTATCTCAAAAACTTTGATGTGAAAAAGAATGAGTACATTACTAAAACATCCTTGAGTCCATCATCATCATCAACATCTGTCAAATTCACCAAGAAACAACCACTGTTTGTGCCAGTTCAAACAGCTGTTACAAAACAGCTGAACCAAACATCTGTCAAAAGAGATGTTCAGGTTACTGATGCACCCCCTGCCAATCAGTTCAGAAAAGGCAGAGAAAAACAGTCTTACCAAAGGATTCCTCACGTTTATGAGGCCTACAAAAGGCCCTCTAAACCCAAAGTGAACAGGCATCCTTTTGGTTACCAGCAGATGATTGGTCTGGACCCACAACAGTGGTTAGAGAAACACTGTCCTAAAACAATTCAAACTCCTGACCTAACCACTGTCCATCATTCTGCATCCATCCCAGACACTGTTGAGACCCCATCCAAAGCCTTGTTGGCTTTGGAGACCTTAATGAACTAATCCGTTTACTTCATGTGCAGGGAGCTTCTGCATGCTTTGATAGTCTTTGGTATGTAGATAGTGGAGGCTCCAGGCACATGACAGGATGTAAAGCCCTCCTCAAAGACTTTAAAATCCATGGAGGGGGTGATATATCCTTTGGGAATAATAGTAAAGGGAAAGTTCTGGGGTCTGGAACAGTGCAATCTGGAAATGTAAAATTTGAAAATGTCAATCTAATAGACAATCTAAAATTCAACCTTCTGAGTGTGTCCCAAATGAGTGACAAGGGATTTGGGTCATTCTTCACAAAAGACTGTTGTAGGATTGTTGGACCAGAAATGGTCAAAAAGATTGAAGCAATAATCAAAACTGGTCAAACTAAACTTGTTGCTCAAAGAAGTGGCAATGTTTATGTTGTTGACATGTCAAAAGAGTGTCCCAGAGCTGATGCCTGTCTGTTCTCAGCTGCCTCTAACAAAGAGACAGAACTTTGGCACAGAAGGCTGGGGCACACAAATCTTAAGACAATCACAGAAATTTCAAAAAATGGTTTGGTGAGAGGCCTACCACAAAAATTGTTTTCATGCCCTGAACATTGCATTTCCTGTTTAAAAGGAAAACAGCATAAAAGTTCTTTCAAGTCCATTGAAGAGTCCAAAACAACCCAGTGTTTGCAAATGCTACACATGGATTTGTTTGGCCCAGTTCAAGTCATGAGCCTCAAAAAGAAAAGATATTGTTTGGTTATTGTTGATGACTTTTCTAGGTTTTGCATGGACTTTCTTTTTACACTCAAAAGATGAGACTGCAGGCATTTTGCAAGACTTTGTAACACAGGTTGAAAAGCAATTTGACCTTCCAGTGAAAAGCTTCAGGAGTGACAATGGCACAGAATTCAAAAATAGGGAGTTGGATGTCTTCTGTGTGAAGAAAGGGATTGTAAGGCAGTACAGCATCCCTAGAACACCAGAGCAGAATGGGGTAGTGGAAAGGAAGAACAGAACTCTGATTGAGGCTGCCAGAACCATGCTTGCAGATTCAGGTTTGCCACTAACTTTCTGGGCAGAGGCAGTAAACACTGCTTGCTATGTTCAGAACAGAGTTTTAATAAACCCCAGGCACAAAAAGACTGCCTATGAAATTCTGTATAAAATTAAACCACTGATTTCATACTTCAAGGTGTTTGGCTGCCCATGCTTTATTTTGAACTTAAAAGATTCTATTTCAAAATTTGCAGCCAAAATTGATTGTGGTTATCATCTGGGATACTCAACCACTGCCAAGGCCTACAAAGTGTTCAATACACGGACCAAGGCAGTGGAGGAGACTTTGAATGTTAAGTTCAATGAACTTTCATCAATGAAAATCCCAGCAAACCCTGCATATCTGTTTGATCTTGAAAAATTTACTTTTGAAAATACTGCTGTCAAGACTAACAGTGCAGGTCCATCAGAGGATACAACATCAGACTATGGGTATGAAATCATCATCCCTCAAAGGTCTGCCACAAAGGGAAAAGCACCAGCTGTTCAAAACAGTTGTCAAAGCTCAACCACTGCTACCTCAACAGTTATTGACCTAAGTAGCCCATCAACCACTGCTTCCACATCCTCAAACACTGCTGACAAAAGTCCTCAAACAGTGGATAAAAGTCAGCAGTTGTCCACTTCATTACCTCCTATTCCACCACTTTTTGAAGCCACTGCTGGATCATCAAAGTCCCCAGCAGTGGTTAGCTCAGATGATACACATTTGCAGCCTTCACCAACCAATGCCATCATACCATACCAAGGAGATTTAATCTTCTTGCGATCTCATCCACCTGATCAAATTATTGGCAACATAAATGAAGGGGTGCTCACAAGAAGCCAAACCCAAAACATTTGTCTTTTTGCTGGTTTTCTATCACTCCATCAGCCAGTCAAGTACCAAGAGGCACTGAAAGACAACAGCTGGGTAGAAGCCATGCAAGAGGAGCTCCAACAGTTTAAAAGACAACAAGTATGGGAGCTTGTACCACTGCCAGAAGAGGTTAGTCCCATTGGCACAAAGTGGGTCTGCAAGAACAAAACTGATGAAAGGGGTATTGTTGTCAAGAATAAAGCCAGGCTTGTGGTTCAAGGTTACAGACAGGAAGAGGGGATTGATTATGATGAAACATTTGCCCCTGTTGCAAGATTGGAAGCCATTAGACTGTTCCTGGCCTTTGCTGTCAACCACAATATGAAGGTGTTTCAAATGGATATCAAAAGTGCTTTCCTCTATGGTACAATTCAAGAAGAGGTATATGTTTGTCAACCTCCAGGTTTTGAGGATCCATTTTATCCAGATCATGTCTACAGGCTGAACAAAGCCTTGTATGGCCTGAAACAAGCACCAAGGGCCTGGTATGAAACTCTTTCCAACTTCCTACTCTCAAATGGTTTCAAAAGAGGTACCATTGATAAAACATTGTTTTTAAAATGGAGAGGGAAGGATTTAATGATTGTCCAGATTTATGTGGATGACATTATTTTTGGAAGCACATGTAACTCAATGTGTGAAGAGTTTAGAGAACTCATGACAGCAGAGTTTGAAATGAGTGCAATGGGTGAGCTGCAATGCTTTCTTGGTCTCCAAGTCCAGCAATTACAAAATGGAACTTTCATTCATCAAAGCAAATATGCTAAAGAACTTTTAACCAAATTTGATATGAATGATTGTAAACCATGCAGCACACCCATGGCAACAAATAAGCTGGTCATGTCTGATGAAAAGGATGAGCTGATTGACCAAACACTTTATAGAAGCATGATTGGGTCTTTATTGTACCTAACTGCATCTAGACCAGACATCATGTTTGCAACATGTGTCTGTGCAAGAAGTCAATCAGCTCCCAGAAAATCAAATCTCATTGCTGTAAAAAGGATCTTCAGATACATAAAAGGTGCTCCCACACTTGGTATCTGGTATCCAGCTAATGGGAACATCAAGCTTTCAGGTTTCTCAGACAGTGACTTTGCTGGATGTCACACCACAAGGAAGTCCACATCAGGAGGGTGCCAGTTTCTAGGTGATTGCTTAGTTTCATGGCAAAGCAAAAAGCAAGCAGCTGTTTCAACATCCACTGCTGAAGCTGAATACATTGCTGCTGCAAGCTGTACAGCCCAACTCTTGTGGCTTCAAAATCAGTTACTGGATTTTGGTATCACTGCCTTAAAGACACCACTCATGTTGGATAGCCAGGCAGCAGAAAATATCATCAAAAATCCAGTTTCTCATTCAACCACCAAACACATCGACATCAGACATCACTTTGTGAGGGATTGCTATGAAAAAGGTTTGATTTCTCTGCATCATGTCCCAACTAAAGATCAGCTGGCAGATGTGCTCACAAAAGCACTTGATACAGCCACTTTTGAAAGCTTGGTCTCTAGAATTGGGATGCTGAACATGGAATAACAAGCAACATCTTGTTTTTCTATGAATAAAAGCAACAAAATGTTTTCAGAAAATCAAAACTCCATCCTTAAAAATAGCTAAAAATGATATTTTTCATTAAAATCCTTAAAAGTCTGCCATTAACCACTGATTGTTCAAAAGTCTGCTCTAATTCAAAAGTCTGTCCACTGCTGAAAGTCAACCCCTGCTCTCTCATTCCTTTGATAAACTATGTTGTTCAAAAGCAGTGTCTTATCCACTGATATGCTATCCACTGATAGTGAAAATCATCCACTGCTTCCATACCACTGCCTTCATCAGTCACTTTCACAAAAATACTGTCCTTCACTTTCACCAGGGGTTGTCACGTGGGCAGTACATATTGGTCAGACTTTTTGTAACGGCTGCCACCTCAGCATTCACTTTCTTCGCTATAAAATCCCCCACTCACCACCAAAACAGGGTTTTACTGTCGAATTGAATTCTTAAAAATTCTCTTCTCAAAGCAGTTTTTCTTCTCATCTCTCACAAATTTCTTCGATCATTCATCTTCAAAATGACAAAATCGAAGTCATCTTCAAAACCCTCCTCTAAATCATCTTCGAAAACAGCCTCTCAAAAGGCTATCTCCACTGAAATTCCACATAAACCATCTCACAATCTCCTGGGTCTTCTCACAAAACCAGGAACCACAAATGTTTTCAATTCCATCATTGATATCATGGCAAAATCAAAGTACAAAACTTTGTTTACCGCCGATGCACCAATCTATTTGGCGACCCAAAGGGAGTTCTGGAAGAATGCAACCCTTGAAAAACAAGGAGACACTGCAACCACCATAAACTCTTCTATAAAGGGTAAAGCTGTCCAAATCACGCCACAATCCATTTCAGAGGTCTTTCAACTCGATGATCAAGAAGGTAAAATCCCTTTCACTAAAAACGAGTTGCAAACTGACTTCATTGAGAGAGGGTATGAAGCCACAATGATGAAGAAAATTACCTTAGAAAAAGGTTATTTTCCTTCTGCAACCAGATTTTTATTTCATACCCTCCTACTATGTGTTTCAAATAAAACCACTTCTTTCAATGAAATCCCTTTAAAGATTCAAAATCTGGGATATGCTATTCTTCAAGGAGAAAATTTTAACTATTCTCGGGAAATTTTTAAAGATTTGGTTAATAATGTTGAAACAAAATCATTCTTACTGTTTCCAAGGTTTTTAAGTTACTATTTTTCAAAGAAATTCAGTAAGGATGATTTAGCTGTAATAAACCAAGGTGATTCTACTCAAATAAACAGTTTAACAACTGAAACTTTTTCAAGAATGTTAGCACCTTGCAAAACACAAGCAGAGGTGCCTGAGCAGATTTTAGCAGTTACAACTGCTCCTCAGGTATCTGCTGCTGAGCCCACTGCTCAAGGTGATCAAAGCAGCAGCACAACTGTTTTGAAACCCACACCTAAAATCACCAAAAAGCCAACAAAAAGAAAAACACAACCCCCCCCCCCCCCAAAAAAAAAAACCTTCAAAAAGGCATCTCTGGAGGATGAGATACCAGAGCTCCTGCCAGTGACAACACAAAAGTCACAAGAAACCACTGCTGCTACTTCCTCACAGCAGTTGGTACAAATATCTCAACCCATAACCGAAACTCCTCCTCCTTCTTCACAAAAAGAACAGGTTGTACAAATAGGGTCTCCACATCATGATGCTCTGGAAACACTCGTTTCTATCATCCACAGCTCAATACCCGGGGAAAATCCACTTTCTACACCACCCTTCACATCCACAATTCCCCCACCAACTAAACTGCTGTTGGATGCAATTGATTTGAACCAGGCATTAACCAGTCCTTCTCAATCACCTATCAATGAGAATATGCCTCAACCACTGACTGGGTCTGCTGTATCAATCTTTGCTAACCCACCAACACAACCTGAGGAGGTTAGACCCCTTGAGTTACAAGTAACTCTTGGTGGTAATCCAAGTGAAGCAGCCACTACAATTGTTACACCCACTGGGTTACATTTGGACAGTGGTTACATTAATAAGACTTCCTTGGAGGCAATTCCTTTTCTAGCACCTCTGCCAACCACCAGTAGATTTATTTATCCTACTGGCAACATCAAAAGGTTGTCAAGTGTTGAAGGAAGAAGACCCCAGTACCAAGAAAAAGGAGCATCAGTGGTTAATGTTTGGAGTACACTCCCTACATCTACCACTGATAAAACCACTGCTAGTGGGAAATCAGATGATCCCATTAAATTGGGTGATGATTTAAAGTACCAGAAATTGATGGATCGCATTGAAAAACTTGATAACTCTGTTGCAGAACTCAAAGATATGCTACAACAGGTGTTACAAGTACAAAAGGTACAATCAACTGCTATTCCACCTCAAGCACCTGCTCCACAAAGGGCACCTGCTACAAATGAGCTTTGGAACTTGTTTCAGCCTTTTCTCCATCAACAAGCACAATTAGCAGATCAGCAACATGAGAAACATGTCCAACAGCTGAGAAATGCAATGGAGTCAAGGTTCAAAAACACTCAGGCTGATTTAAAGGCTCTCAAAACTCAGATCCTGCAAACCACTGGCACTGCTCCTCCAACAGTACTTTTCATTGATCAACTCCCAGACGATAATGCCAAAAAGGGGGAGAAAATTCAGGAGTGGAAGAAGAAAGGAATAGATGATGGTCTCTACATTGAACCTGAAAAGGATGCTATGACCAGAAAAATTCCTGTGCCAGATGGTAGTAAAAAGGTTGATGCTACTCAAGAAGCACTTGATAAAGGAGTAGCAAGTGTAAAAAGAGATAGAATGGCAAAGGATGTTTCAAGGTGGAATGAGGAGAAAAGTGCTTTCATGGAGCTGTATAAGCAGGGTTGTTCTGGTTCTAAAGATTCTAAAAATCCGAAGACAAAAAGAAAACCTAAGTCCACCTCATCCAGATTTCCAAAGCCTCCAAAACCACCATCCAAAAGCCATCAGCGTAAAACCTCCACTCAAACAGCTGTTGTAACTCCTGCTGTATCAACTACTGCTGGTACTTCAGTGGTTTCAACATCTGTTCTCACTTCAACACACACTACTTCAACACACACCACAATTACTACATTACCATCACCACTGTCACCACCAAAAACAATATCACCACCACTTCCACCTGCTGGTAAAAAGCAGAAGACAACAGATGTTATAACATCTGCTGTAATGGCAACAGTGGTTGAAACACCAGTTGTTTCAACAGCTGTTAGTCAGACACAAACCACTGTCACTCAATCTACTACCACTGTTCCATCTCAAACATCATCAGTCTCTCCTAAACCAAAAAGGATAAGGCTAATTTTAAAAGATGATGACACATCTCCATCACCAACATCTTCAAAATCCCTGTCACTTGTCACTATTCCAAAACCCATACCTCTCTCTTCAGCTTAAATTGTAAAACCACTACCTCCTGCTGGTGTCTCATTTCCTCTGGAACTCATTGCAGTCAGAGAAGAAATCAAATCCTTTTATTATGAAGATGACCCAGCCAAAAGGAGTTTACCATCAATTGCAAATTATCCCAGGCCTAACAATATAGAAGAATACTTGAAACTCAAGGCCAAACAAGCAGAGGATATTGCAATCAAAAACAGAAAAGGGAAATCTGATAGAGAATTTCAACAAAACTATCAGTTTTTACTCTCACAGGTCAATGCTATGGAGCGTTTTGCTAAAAATGTATGTCAGAAAATTTCAGAAAGGGCAGATGAGTCCTTAAGGAAAGACTACATTGAAAACATCATGACCTACAAGAAATACAAGGGGGAGAAACACATGTACAAGAACTGGACCATTCCTGAGCTTGAAAAAGAAGCAGCCAGGATTCAAGACATGATCAAAAATAAGGTCAAGCAGACTCCTCCTGAAAAATTCAAACAATTTGAAGCTGAGAAGATGTTAGAGTTGAGGAGAATGAAAGAGGAGCTGATTGCAGCTGATTATGGGTCAAAGAACTCTGTGACAAAGTGGGGAGAAGATAGAGTCAGGGCAACCTATAAAAGATTAGAGGAACTTAGAAAGAAAGATCCAAGAGTTCCACAAAAGCCTGACTATTCCAAAGCAGAGGTCTCAAAAAGACCACCAAAGCTGCAAGTCAAAAGAACCACTGCTCCAGCTGGTGCTGCCATCTACAAAAGAAGGAGCAAAAACCAGTTTAGCATGGAAACAATTCAAGATATATTAGCTAGAGATGCCATTGTAAAAGCAGGCACGGAAGTAATGATAAAAGAAGATCTTGAATTGGAACAATCTGCAAGTGCTGCTCAGCCAGCCATGAATAGGCCAGCCTCACCAAATACTTCTGCAAATAAACATCTCCCAAGAAACCCACCAGGCTCAAAAATACAAAAGTGGGAAACTGACAAACAGACCTGCGTATTGACTTTGCTCAGGACTGGTGGAGAAGTGGAGAAAATATCAAGGGAACAAGCTCTTGGCCTGAGTCTTGAAGATTTGCAGGATCTCCTTGATCTTCCACTTAGCAGGGATGATGAAGATACAGATGCCATAGACTTTGAATTACAATTTAAAGGTCAGATAAGGGAACTGTTGATGAGGCAATAAAGTCTTCCACAAATAATGAAGAGTTTTGGCATTATCTGTTCCAGGGGGAGATTGTTGGGATTGAACCCTATCAGAGGAACAGATAATTAAAGCCAAAACTGGATCAGAGCAGTGGATCCAGAATAAGCAGACGATTACAGTTAGTTCATGCAAATCTCTCCCCTTGAAAGTGGTTTCATATCTGCTGACCTCCTATCTGCTGATCTTATTAAGTGTTGACCTACAACTGCTGCTTTGCATCTACTGACCAATGTCAAAGACTGATGGAAGACCAAAGCTCTGCTGACTCAATCTACTGCCTTGAGTCAAGTACTGCTGATCCGGACAGGCACTGCTGGGTTCACAGCAGTGGAAGGATGCAGCAGCTGTTTAAGTGTCTTTTATGTAAAGAAATGTAATAGCAGTTGTTAGTACATCAGAGTTTGTATAGATCAAAGGTTAGAGTTTGTTAGGAGGTTAGATGTCACTTTCATGGTGACGTCAGCTAAGATGCTCAGTGGTTTGCAAGTGCCTATAAATAGTTCAGTACTTTGTACTGTTCTATTAGCTCTTTCACCACATCGTCTTCTTTGCACGAATAAACTACTGAGCTCTGGCTGAGGGGGAGTTTGCATTCATTCATCAATCATTGTAATCGTTGTTGAAATAAATTCAATCTTTCGATTCATTGTGTAAAGATGTTTGATTAAAGTATTACTCTCGTTTGATTGTATGCAAAGTTTGTTTTCATCTTAATTCCGCTGCACAACTCTTTCATTTCCATCTTAATTTCAAACGAAAATACAATCAGAAACAAACTCAGATCCAACAGCTATGGAAGCTCTAAAGCAAACAAAAGAAAGAAAGTGAATCCGCCACGTGACAGGAAAACTGATTGAGCCACTAATAAGGCCGGTGGTAGAATATACTCGGGGACTAAACCGAAGTGCGGAGAATGCAATTTTCACCATGAAGGTCGATGTCCGAGGCCTAAGTGCGGAAAGTGTGGAAAAGAAGGGCACAGTAAGGTTGCCTGTTGGGCAAAGGACCCAGATGAGGGAAATAAGAGAATACCAAGTTGCTATAGATGTGGTGAAGCAGGGAACTTTAGGAAAGATTGCCCTAGGAAGAAGAAGCAAGCAAGGAAGGGTTTTCACGATCGAAACTCGTGAAGCACGCCAGGATCCAGATGCGGTTACGGGTACGTCCCCTATTAACCAACCCTATGCATCTACTTTTAATTAATACTGGCACCAACTTTAACCTTGCATGCTTAGAACATAAGAAACTGCTTGGCCTAGTTTCAAATAAAATAGATGTCCCATATTCTTTTGAAATAAGCATATAGAAGGCTAGTTGAAGCAGATGAAGCAAGTAAGGAATTATATTTTAAGGACTCAGAAGGCCTGAACCTTCTGTTACCATTAACTCGCGAAATCATAATATGATAGTCAGCATGGATCAGAAATCCAAGTATACAGCTGAAGTCGTTCGATATGAGAAAATCAGACGCATCCCTCTTGCGGATGATGAAACCCAACTTTCCTGCAATAGGTGCAAGGATGCTAGACCCCACAAGGCGGCAGATCTACGACATCCCTCATTGGTCATAGAAACGCCTCCGAGTAGACTGCAGAGCCTGAGAACATCCCCGTGACGGAAGAAGTCCCAGTAGCCTTTTTGGAAGACTTTCTAGGAACGCCTCTCTTTAGCGACGATAGGAGTTCAGGATAAATCGCGTGCCAGGAGCAGCACCAGTGACGAATGACGCCATACCGACTAGCTTCACCAGGGAAGCATGAACCTCTGATATAACTGCAAGAGCTGCTAGACAGAGGAAATTAAGGACATAACATCCTTAGTTAAGGAGACAAGGAGAAAGTTGGTAGTCTCCACTCTACATAAACTTCAGAAAATTGAGAATCAGAATCCTTTGCCAAGGACTGATGACACAAATGAGCCAATCGTAAGGTTCCAGTTACCACTCAAAGATCAACTGAGGACAAGAGGTCCTCCACTATGAATACAAGAGGAAATATCCCTAAAACGACCTTTAGGACTTGCTTCGAGCATTACGAGATCCTTGTCGTATCATTTGGCTTAACACATGCATCGACAATATTCATGGACCTCATGAATCGAACGTGTGAGCCATACCTGGATAAGTCATATACTTATTAACTACATTCTTATATGGCCAACGACCAAGGAAGGTCGTGAGCAACAGCCGCAATTTACCTTGCAACTCTTAGAGAAAGCACAGTTATGTGCAATGATGATGAAAAGCGGATTTCGAGTTCGCGAAGGGAGAACTTTAAGATACATGGTGGATAAGAACGAAATTCATGCCAACCCTGCAACCAGGAGCTAAGGAGCTAGAGTTGCAATTATGTGACGTCTCTCGACAAAGTCTCGATTGTACGTCGATGCAACGAGACCACGACATTGCACACGCGGCACATTGATTAAGGAATCATGAGAAGAGATCTTGAGATAGATATAATAATTGTGCGCCGCAAACTGGACGTCACTACCTGAAAGGGTTGCAGCACACCGATGATCGTAAGAACTTGATTATGAACTGAGCTGCTGAACAATGCAGACTGTATGAACACAATACGTGCTTGTGTGATAAACTTTGATGAAAAGTCGAAACACTCACTTGCCCTTAGTGGAGTTTTCCTACAACGGTATCTATCACACCGCCGTCTAAACGGCTTCGTGTAAAGCTTTAGACAGAACATAATGAGTAAATTCCCGTCATGTTGAACGGAGACCAAAAATAAACAATCAACTAGCCCGAGATGGCCCAGGAAAACTAGAGGCCAGATCCTTCAGATATGTGATCATATCAGGACAGCCGCAGAATACAGAAAGATTACGCCGATGAGCGGCAGAAATCGTAAGAATATGAGACAAGAAGTATGACTAAAATGAGAGCCTTGCCTAGAGAAGGCGTAGTGTGATTTGGAAAACGAAAAGGTAGAATCCCCGGTGTAGGGATCGGAACCATTGTTCACAAGATGAAACTCCCAGAAAAAGATCAGTAGTGATCGCGACACATTCATGTGTCTAATCGTTAGAGGAGCCTGACTTAAGGAACAGTCGTTGTTCCCACAAATAAAATTCACGTCAATGACAAACGACAAGAATTACTATAGAAACTTGTTGAGGTTTTTGACCGAGAGTCCGTGATACTATAGAAACCTGTTGAGGTTTTGGACCAAGAGTCCGTGACACTATAGAAACCTGTTGAGGTTTTGGACCAAGAGTCCGTGACACTATAGAAACCTGTTGAGGTTTTGGACCAAGAGTCCGCAATACTATAGAAACCCGTTGAGGTTAGGGACCAAGAGTCCACAAGACACAGAAAAGTCATGATCGACTTACTTGAGTATGATAGAATTCATGACATGACCCAGAGATTTCATGGGAACATAAAGACAAATCATGAATCTAAGTGACCATATTGGTTTCACAACTCCCCTGCGACCGATGGCATCGCTTGAATTTCGGGACGAAATTCTTTTAACGGGGGGAGACTGTGACAACCGTCACTTTTCCGTACATTCCGTACACTAGATGAACAGTAATTTGTGCTTAAATGACTGTGCATGATCTGGTTTACCAGACAAATAAATTTCTAAATTCCATACAAGTGAATTCATGCATGATATATGCTACAAGAATTACGTTATGATAGCGTTGCGTCAAAAATATTAGTAAACTCACCGGTAAGACACATCGTGTCAACAGAACTGCAGAAAGCAGTCAGACATTATAATTGGAGCCTAGGTGTAGGTCCAACGTTAAGAATGCATTAAAACCCAAGAGTACATACAAGGGTTTTAATATAGGCATTCCGGAAGCTAAATTACGCACTAAATAGCACCCGAAACGCACTTTAAGCGCATAATTTATTTAAAGTCAGCTATAATCAGCAATATGACACTGTAATATTATGCAGAAATGATGATTTATCATCCAGAATACTTCCCTAAGTGTCGGGAATTGAAAGTGTCACAAAGGGCACTTGAAAGACATAAAACGGTGCAATTTAGCACTTAAACGAATCGGTATCTAACCGAACAACCGGACGTTACCCGGAACACCAAAATATTGCTAGAAGCAATGTTCTTATTTTTCTACACTAGTTAGGATCCCCGAACACCCTAACACCCACTAAAATATCTAATAGTTAATATAAGTAACTAGATACTTGGTTTTTAACCTTATGATCTAACTATCTAGTTAACCCCTAACCAAGACCCCCCCCCCCCCCCTTAACCATACGGTTATAATGAGACTCCCACCATGATTTTAGTTGATTAAATTAAGTGATCTTGCCTTGTCCTTAGGAGACATATTGCCTAATGGTTAAAGGAATGTTGGGAGTTTTCTTTATAAACCCCCTAGATAACCATTCCTATCACCTCCATCTTCTCCAACAAAATTCTCCTTCTTCTCTCCTCCATGGCTACGGCCTCAACACCCCACCACACCACCTCCATTTTCAACCATCCTTCATGCATTCCATGGTGATCTAGAGGTGAAAGGAACTAAGTTAGGAAGCTTGGAGCTCTCGGAAGTGGAAGGACCTCTCTCATTTTCTTTTATGCACCACATTTCCTCACTCGAACTTCCCTAGCCTTGAGCTAGTGGTAAGCACTTAGATCCTTGTGTTTTACTTGTTTATGTGGTTAAAGATGTGTAGTGATCAATTGATAAGAAAGTCTAAAGAACTTAAACAAAGTCTTGAATATTATCTAGCACATGATAAAGGAGTGTTAGAATGATGATGATACATGACAAATCTGAAATAAACAAACTACAACCTGCTGTAACAGACTTATAATCTGACTTTAATCATATTAGAAAGGATAGTGGTCATATATATGCGTTTTAGTAACCTTTAAACTAAAAACAGCATGCTGATTGCCCTTTTCAGCCGACTTTAACGGGCTGTAGATAGGTCAATATTTAATGAAAAATGTGTTTTCTAAGGTCTAGATATATGTGCTATGAAATACGGTTCTAATGGCACTAGAATCGTAATTTTTGGACTTCGTTTACTATTTTTAAAATGTCTTTTCGTAACAGCAGCTAGAGCTGCATTTTTGCTGCTGAAAATGTGCGTCCTGTTTTCTGTCATAACTTGTATTCTGTGTGGAGTCTGATCATGAAATTTATACTGTAGTTGGTCACTGTTGTATTTGTGATTCTCCCACTAGAATTTCATAAATCGGACTCACGATGAATTTTTAATGAATTATTTCGTAAACTGCAATCAGAAAGCGATAAATCTGATTGCAGTCCGGAAAATAAATTCTTATAAAATATTGGTAATGAACCGGACCCCGATATATTTTCAAAATAATTTTTGGATCGTTTAAGACGTTCTGTAAAAATTTGGGAATTTTTGGAATAAGATAACTATTTTATTAAAATGCTCGAAAACAGCCCAGTTTTGGATATTTAAGTTGAAACGACATAAGTTGTAATTTGCGTGTCTAAAGGTCGAGTATGTTATCTGAGGAAAAGTATATATATTTATTGATCGCCACATTTTGTGCTAAGTGTATGTAGTATGTATTATACTTGATAGTGTATTAGGACTTAAGAATACACTAAATACTCATGAGAAGTGAAAACACAAAAATACACATACACCATACTTAGGCAAAATACATAATTCGGGTGCAAAGTGCATAATACAAGAAACTTATAATTATTTTCGAGAAAATAATATAAGACACTTAGTTAAAAATATAAGTTATTTTTAACACAAGAATACGTACACAAGAGATAGTGATTGTACTTGTGCGATACAAGTCTAGTGACTAACGTTAAGAAAACACGTATAGGTCACGACGCAGGAACGCAAAGTTGTGAGTTCATGCTCCCCCTTTTCTTTAACTGTTTTTGGTTTTACAACTCTCGGGGGTGAAATACATGTTACACATATTACAATTTTTACAAATGGTAAAAATACGAGAAGCACTCTTGGTGAGAACGAGTACCGAGTGCAATATGATTTGAGAATACAAAAGAATACGAGAAGCACTCGTGGTGAGTGCAATATGATGAGCTATAAGAAATGCTAGAAAATACTAGATCATGTGAGCTTAAACTAGATATTGAGATGCCATTAATACTTAATTAGGGACGAGGGTTAGATCTAACGGGTACGGCCGAGCCCCACTCATGGTCCTTATGTGACCTCATGAGTGCTTCGGTGTCCCAGTCGAGGGAAATCGACACAGTCGAGGTCAATCGACACAGTCGAGGGAAATCGACACAGTCAAGGGAAATTGACGCAGTCGAGGTTAATCGACACAGTCGAGGGTAATCGACACAGTTAAAGGAGAATATACTAATGCTCCCTATGTCCTCACATGCCTTGAAGGAGAATATACTAATGTTCCCTATGTCCTCACGTGCCTTAATGTCCTTGTATAAACAATCATTTAATACGTGGGGTACTCAAGAAAACTTGATTTATACTTGAAGTACGTGGGGTACTCAAGAAAAACTTGAATTATACATGACACACACTATGTTTTCATACAAAGTATACAAACGTGAAATACAAAAATGCATGAACTCGCTCAACTTTATGTTGATGTTTTCAAAAATTACATGTATTTCAGGTGACAGGATGGATCTTGGGCGCAAGTGTCGTAACTAGAAGTAGACTACAAGTTTAGATGTCATCCACTTTTGTTGAATTGTAACCTTGTCAAAGGTCGTGTTTTGAAAACTTAAATAACAAGTGTTTGTAATACTCAAATTTTCATAAATGGATGAACATCGTTTTGATCATGTAGTTGTTTATTACGATTGAATGCAATGATAACAAGCTAGTCACACATCATACGCTTCCGCAAAAGACAGGGTGTGACAATTTATCATCAGACTTATCAGAATGGTCCTTTCTAGTCGCCTTTTCTTTGTCTTTATCATTTCCTGATATTTATTGAAGATGTTTCTTTCTTTCTTCTTGTCATGTTATCTTATAGGCACCTTTTTATTAATCTTCTTTGGTTGTATCTTCAGCATATGATCAGGTCGATCATCTTCTTCTTCAATACTTATCTAAAGTTTCCTAACAGTTATTATCATCGATTCATCTTTAACTTTTCGAAAATCACCGTTCCTCTCACTTCTTTGACTAAAAAAGATAAACATTTTGTTTGGGGTCCCAAGCAAGCAGAGTCTTTTCAAACGCTTAAGGACATGTTTTGCAATGCTCATATTCTCGCTCTTCCCGACGGAAACAAAGATTTCATCGTATATTGCGATGCATCTAACCAAGGTCTTGTTTGTGTCCTCATGCAACGAGATAAGGTTATCGCTTACGCGTCAAGACAACTCAAAGTACACGAGAAGAACTACAACACTCATGACCTTGAACTTTGTGCAGTTGTTTTTTGCGTTGAAGATATGGCGACACTACCTTTATGGTACTAAGTGTGTGGTCTTCACCGATCATAAGAGCCTTCAGCACATCTTCAACCAAAAGGAACTCAACATGCATCAACGCCGATGGGTGGAGTTACTCAACGACTACGGCTGCGAGATTCGCTACCATCCTGGTAAGGCGAATGTCGTGGCCGACGCACTTAGTCGAAAAACTCATGTCAAGGGGATCCGTTGTTTCCAACTCGTGGATGATCTTTGAAACCGCATTCGCGAAGCACAATACACATCCGTTAACAAGGGTAACCTATATAACGAGATAAAGTGTAGTGCTGAAGATCAACTCGTGACCAAATCCGATGGTATCCATTACTATCTCAATCACATTTGGGTACCAAACCGTGATGACCTTCGAGATCTTCTAATGAAGGAGGCGCACAAGTCTCGATACTCTATTCATCCTGGAGTCGACAAGATGTACCACGACCTTCGTACCTCTTATTGGTGGCCTGGCATGAAGAAGGATATCGTTACCTTCGTTTCGAAGTGTCTCACGCGCTCAAAGGTGAAAGCTTACATTAACGTCCCTCTGACTTACTCGAACAACCAGAAATTCTAGTCTGAAAATGGGAGAGTATAGCCATAGACTTTATCACCAAACTCCCTCATACTTTGTCTGGTTATGATAGCATTTGGGTGATAATCGACCGATTGACCAAATCCATTCAATTCCTCCCCATTCGTGAAGATTACAGAGTTGAGAAATTGGCTCGTATCTATATGAATGAAGTCATTTGTCGTCATGGTATCCCCATAGACATCATTTTGGACCGTGATGGTCGTTTTACCTCGCATCTTTGGCAAACATTTCAAACCACTCTTGGTACTCATCTTAACCTTAGTACCGCCTTCCATCCTCAGGCTGACGATCAAACCGAGCACACTATCCAAACTCTTGAGGATATGCTTCGTTCTTGCGTAATCGATTTTGGTGGCAACTGGGATATGCACTTGCTTTTGGTAGAATTCTCGTACAATAACAAGTAACACATAAGTATTCAAATGGCACCGTTTGAAGCATTGGAAAGCCAAAATAGTCTACAACCTCTGATTACAAGTAACAGTGCTTTGAAGATTTGCTCCTCGCAAAGACAAATACTCAACATCTGCTTCTCTAAAGTCTGCTAAAGCCAAAGGTCTGCCTAAGAGAACATCTGCTAATGAAGACAAAGTTTGTTAAACCAAAGGTCTTCCTAAGAAAACCTCTGCTGATGAGACAAAGTCTATTGAAGCAAAGGTCTGATCATCCTATGCTGAGAAGATAAAGTCTGATGAAGCTAAGGTCTATTGTGGATCAACAACTGATGAAGTCCAACACAGGATCTTCAACAGATGATGATCAACAGAGTTTATTAATGTAACAGTGCTTAGGCTCTAGCAGATGTTAGGAGTTTGTTAAGTTGTTAGATGTCGTTGTCTAGGTGACGTCAGCTTAGATGATTCAGATGCTCCGTTTGTACTATAAATAGAACAGTGCAGGTACTGTTCTATTCATCATTTTCACCTTGACATTTTTGTACAAACAAACAAGGAGTGATCAGGCTGAGGGGGAATTGTATTCTTCATGCATACGTAAACTTGTAATTGCAAATTTCTAAAAGCATGTTGATGAAAGCAATATCCTCATTGTTGTGATTGACAAGTTAATTTTTCCACTGCATATTTCATCTCTGTTTTATTCATTATTTTCATCTTAACTGTCACAACAATCAAACTCAGATCCTAATAAATGGTATCGTATCAGAGCTTGGTCAAACAAATTTGATCTAAACAATTAATCTAAGATAAACAGATCAGCTGCTACTAATGATATCGTTTGTTCGTTGGATGAAAAACAAAGAAAAAGTTCATTTACGTTCAAAAGTATTTTAAACAAAAACCTGTTTGTAAACAATAAAAAATGTCTCAAAATTCACAAGATCCACAAAACACTGGTACTCTTTACAAACCTTCGATGCTTGTCAGATCGGAATATAATATCTGGCAACGTCGGATGGGTCACATACTTGCTCAACAGAACACGGGTTGTTGGAAATCGGTTATCTTCAGACCACATGTTCCGATGGTGCTGATGCGTGTCGAGTGTGATAGGTTTTTAATATATATTTTAAGCCCTTTTACACTTTTTAGCCAAGTTTTAAATTTATAAAACACGATATTTACTAACACTAAACACACATATGGGCAAGTGCACCCATCGTGAGCGTAGTATAGTGTTGGTAAGATACCGAGGTCGTCCAAGGACACAAGAGCTTTTAGTACCGGTTTATCCTCAACGTCTAATCAAATCAAAAGTTTAGAAAAAGGTTTTTAAACTAGAAAAATAAAACTAACTAAAATGCAGAAAAATAAAATAAAAATAAAAACAGATAGACAAGATGAATCACTTGGATCCGACTCGTGTGTAGTGTAACCTTTGATTATTTCCGCACTTTTACACTTTTTAAGAGATTATCTTAGTTATTGTAGTAGGCCCCTCTTTTGAAGGTGACTTTACCCTCAACCCAGTAGTTTGAGTCAGCAAGGATACAATCCTAAAGGGTCGGATTATTGAAAGATAATTAATTAAGTTATTAATGCATAATGTGGTAGGCCCCTCTTTTGAAGGTGACGTTACCCTCGGCTAAGTAGTCTGAGTCAGCAGGGATACAGTCCTAAGTAGCCGGGTTAAAGTTTTAATAGTAGCTTACATATGAGGGGATCAAAGAGTTTGGACCCCCGCCATCCAATACCGGTGGGTATTGAAGGAGGTCCTACTAAATTTAACCCAGGTCCTTGCAGGATCTATACACTGAACAAGTCAAGACTCTTACCAAACCGTTCCCTTAACCCCCGACCAGGTAGCCAACATATCTCCATATAGACCGTGGAGATATGAATGGTGAAAATCTTTTATTTTATATAGACAGTAAAATAATGCCAAGACACCACGGACAAACGATAAGGAAGAATCACCTTCAACATAAGAAACTAGTTATTAAAGTCATTAATACATAACCAAATAAAAAGTGCGAAAAGATTAGAAATAAAAAGTATTACACTAGACACTTGTCTTCACCAAGTGATGTAAGAGACTTAGGCAAACATGGCCTTTGATTGTCAAGAACTCTTACGATCAATCTTGGATCACGAGATGACTCACACACTCTATGATGGATGATGGATGATGGTGGTGGATGATGGTGTTGTGGTGGTGGTGGAGTGTGGAGTGTGGGTGAAGTGTGAGAGAGGTGGTGTGCCAAGGGATGGTTTGCAAATGAGCCAAGCACCCCTATTTATAGCCTGAACAGATGCTCGGGCACGGCCCCGTGTCCATTGGGCATGGCCCCGTGTCCACTTTCCTTCTCTTTCTTCATTAATTGCATCTTGTCTGCATTAGTTGACCACGCCCCCGTATCCGTTGGGCACGACCCCGTGTGAAGAAGCGTATCTGTACTATCAAGATTTCCCCAGATTCTGCGAATCTTAGAGTTAACCACGGCCCCGTGTCCGGTGGGCACGCCCCCGTGGTGGGTGATAGAAGCTTCTACAGCTTTGTCTTTTCTGCAGACACTTGGACACGCCCCCCGTGTTCACTGAACACGGGGCGTGTTTAGCCTTCTGTTCTCTTGTTTTTGCTTGGGAAGATGTTGTCGGGGGGTCGGGCATGCCACGTTTATTCCTTTTCTTGTATTTATGTTAGATTTAGCTGCCTTTTTGCTTCTTTTGTTCATTTGAGATCATTTAATCCCGAAAATACAAAAGGAAGACAAAAACACACTTTTTCCAACATTAGTACTAAAAAGGGTTAGTTTTATGCCACATTTGATGTAATTTATATGTTGCATTTTGTACACATCAGTGCCAAGTGCTGAAGACCCCAAGGTTCAAGTACCAAAGAAGCTGGAAAACTACTCCGAGCAAGATTTTCAGAAAATCGAGCTAGAGGCCAAAGCATTTAGCATTGTTGCTACGACTCTGCCCAATGATATCTATGCTGGCTTATTGCATTGCAATAGTGCTAAGGAGTTGTGGGATGCTTTGAAAGAGCAGTTTGGTGGTACAAAGGAAGTTATCGAAAACAACCGAGAAGTTCTAAACCAACAGTATGAAACATTTTGTCACCTTAAAGGAGAATCATTAACTCAACAATTCGAGAGGTTTAGTTGTCTAATAAGTGAATTAAAACTAGTAAATGTTGATTTTCCTAATTCAACCTTGAATAGCCGATTTCTAAGATCATTACAAGACAAATGGTTACTATTACTTTTGTAACAATAAACTATGTCGGTTTCAAAGAGATGAGTTTGATTCAGCTTCATGGTAGGCTCCTAACCAGAAAAAGAAGCTTCAAGAGTCAGGAAAAGTTGCAAATGACTATGCCTTTGGTAGTACAAAATTTTTCGGTCAAGAGGAAACCTCTGGTGGAAGTAAGGATCGGGGTTATGATCATTTTATTGCCATAACTTCTGGTGGAGGATTTAACTCTAACTCTTACTCACCCAATTATGCTTTTGCAGCAAATGGGGAAAACCAAGTTTCTGACAACTTGTCTTTTGAGTTAAATGATTGTTGGTGCAGTTGTCTGTCGACTTCATCTTCATTCGTGTCTTAGATCAGAACTGACAGACCATGGCACGTTGTACGAGAAATAGTCGGAATTAGGTTTAGAGGTAATTCCGCACGGAATTACCCAATGGTAATTCCGCACGAAATTACTCACCTAATTCCGATTGAATGTTTAATATCGTTTGTAATGTGTAATTCCACGTGAAGCATAATTCCGCTTGAGTTTGTTCAAGCGGAATTAGTTGTCTATATATAGGTGCTAGGTCTTGTCATTTCGTACGAAATTAGTTCCGGTGAGCCGAAGTGCTGCCGAAGTGTCTACGTGCTGTAAACTCTTGCCAGATTAATAAACGAGACAATTAATAGTGAATCCAAGCTAAACGAAGACCGAATCAATGAATTCTGCCTTTGATTCTGTCTGAGCACTCTTCTGAACGACTCGTCAGGTCGCTAACACGGTCCTACATGTGGTATCAGAGCTCAGGAGGAAGAGTTCTTACTGTTTAGCTCGTTTTCGCTGGAAAATTCTGACTTCTACACCTTCTTTTCAAAATTAATCAAGTTTTCACAGTTAAAATGGACTGATTTTCACATATAGTGTGCGAAACATTGAATTAACAAACCCTTGAAAGAATCAGACCTAAAATCGGCCTAGAACTTGATCAATTTGACAAAATTCAGATCGAAATGATGACATCAGCGTAATTCCGCTCGAAACTAGGTGATAATTTCGCTTGAATAGTTAATTCCGTTTGAAAGTTCACACGGAAGTAACTAATTCCGCTTCAAAGTCATAATTTCGTTTGAAATTTTCATGCGAAATTGTTGATTCCGTTTGAAAGCAGTATCTCTGTTTGAGTTGGTCCACGCGGAATTTGTAATATCGCTTGAAAACTTTGTTTTCGTTTGATAATCCCGCACGGAATTATAATTCCGTTTGAAAGTGTGTTATCTCAAACGGAATTAGTGTAATTTTGTTTCAAGTGTAATTTCGTTTGAAGGGATTTCGCTTGAAAACTAATTTCGCTTGAAAACTAATTTCGTTTGAAGTTTCTGTTGCAGGTAATCTCACTTCGAAGGTAATTTCGCTTGGAGAATTTTGTTTGAAGGGTTAATTTCATTTGAAAGTGACTGTTTTGATAAACGTGTTTTTCGAATCATGGATATAAATTTCTTTAATATGGAAAATAAAACAACTTTATTAAAGAAAGAGTTTAACTCGTTTTCAAATTGTCCGGGTGAAAGTACAAAGAGTATCATTGAGAGATATAGCCATCTTGTTCGTTCAATGTCTGAGCTAGGTTTAACCAAAAATCCAAATGAATGGGTTGAGAAATTAGTCAATGCTTTACCTCAAAAAGAATAGGACACATATCTTTTGAGTTTAAAAAGAACAGGAGAATACTATGGATTGTCTATTTCTCAATTCATTAAGAAGCTTGAAGAACAAATTGAGAACAATGCTGTGAATAAGAAAAGTCAAGATGGAAAATCAATATTAAAAAAGAGCAAGAATAAAAGTGTCCAAGTGGAAGTGGAACAGACTGAAGAGATTTCAGCTTTGAAAGATGAAAAGAAAAATGATGAGAAACAGATTCTTGAGATGCGCGTAAATTGTGAAAATCTGAAATCTGAAAATGCAAACTCTTGAGGGATTTAGAGAGTTTGACATTAGAAAATAAAAATTTTTAAAAATCAGAAAATGTTTTGAAAAATCAAATAAAAAATTTAGAAAATGAAAAATTGAAAATTGAAACAGATTTTCAAAGTAAAATAAAGATTTTAGAAGATGAAAATGAAGCCGAAATTGCTCGGAATAAAATTGATGAGTTAGAAAATAAATTTAAAGGTTTTGTGAATTCTGCATCACATGTTTGTCCAAAACCGATCAATGTTGTTCCAATAAGTGACAATGTCACAAACTATGACAAAATCATAGTTGAAGATTGCGATGAGAAATCTGATGATGAAATGAAAAAAAATGAGAAAAGAAAAATATTTTTGAAATTAAAAGAAAATTTTCAAGAAACTGTTCCGCAATCAACTGAGAAGGGAGAATGCTCTAGGCAAAAACCTTTGAAGAAGAAAGTGGAACAAAAACAAAAGGAGAAAAATTTGAAAACTCTTCAAAAAGAAAATAAAAGCTCATCAGATCAATCATCCAATCGTGTTAAAAAATCATAAAAATTAGAAAATGAAAATTCAAAAACAGTTGGTAATAAGTGGTGCAGGTTTGACCACAGTGCTCAAAAGCCAAATCCAGCAAACAAGAGGAGAAATGATTATCACCAAGCCAAACAGTGCTATGATCTGAATGTTTGGACTGAAGGTGGTGATTGGTACGATAACAGAGTGTGTTACACTTGTGGTGTGAGAGGACACATTGTTGTTAACTGCCAAAGTTGGAGTTATGAGACGAGAAGATGCTATAATTGGAAAATCAAAGGACACATTTCCAGAGACTGCCCAATGAGATCAAAGGAAAGATCGAGGGCTGATTCTCAGAAATTGGCAAAGAAACCAGTCAATGTCAAGCCCAAAGAACAGAAAGTGGAAGAAAAGAAAGTAAAGCTTTCACAGGTGCAGAAAGACAGACTGAGGAAAAAGAGGAAGAAGGCAAGAGAATATCTCGAAAGGATTTTGTCCTCGGATACACCGGTTGGTACAAATAAGAGTTCTGATGAATCGATTCACTCGACTGCAAAGTCAAGTAAAACGAATTCATCAGATACAAATCTGAGGACAAAAGAGAAGAAAAAGAAAGTTGGTGGTGATGAATTTGCTTCTTTGGAAACAAAGGAGCCACGTGTTGGCAATGAATCTGGCTCATCAAAGTCAGACAAGCCACGTTCAGGCAATGATTCTGGTTCATTAAAGCCAGAAGAGCCATTCGTTGAGGTAAAAGTTGAGAATTCTGGTCTAACAATGGATGATGCAAATTTTCCACCATTGTTGAACAAGAATTCAAAATCACCCAAGGACCGTCAGGCTTGGGTGAATCTTTTTAAATGAAAAACCAGACTTGCCGGAGCTCCCAAGTTGGTAATCGTGGAGCATGAATCGGCATCTTTCTTGAGAAATTCACTTCGGTGATATTTCGACTAACAAGTGGTAAATCAGGGACATTAAGTTGTACTTGATTTTCTACAAGTGATTGTATTGATAGAATCGGGAAATGTTAAATGTAGGATCGAATCGCGACCTGAATGAGTCGTTCAGAAGAGCTCTCGTCCGTTTCAGAGGCGGAAACAGAGAAACGGATGTGAAAACAGCTTGAAATACACTTTAAACCTCTTATATATTGACTTAACAATGTTTACAATCAGAGAATAAACCGGCAGCACCTAGGTATCACTTGGACAATTCGTTACAAATGACATGAACACAACCCTATTTATAATGCTCCTGATTTCGCTCCAAACCACACATGGCTTGTAGGAGCAAAATCAAACAATTAAATTCGAGCGAAATCAGACTTTAAACTTAGGAGCGAAATCAGACATAAACTTCTAAACTATTTTTTTTCTTGTGAAGTGATGCAATGATGATGTCATATTGATGATGTCATCATTGTATAATATGACATCATGCTTGAACAAAACCACTACGAACCCGAGACTCGATGTAAGACGAAGTCAACAGATGCATGCACTAACAGACTCCCCCTCAGATGTTGACGAGTCTTAAGTGTCGAGTCTTTTCATCTTCAGTCTTTATCAGTCTTCGAGCTTCCTTCACTCTAACTTTCTTTAACTAATCTTTCATAATCAAACTCCTAGCTCTTGCATCATTAGACTATCTTTCTCTAACAGACTCCCCCTCAACTTGTACTGGGATCATAGTCTGGCTTTCACAGGTTCAGGTATCGTAAACTGACTCACCTGCATATTCTCTACCCAAAACATAAGTTTCATAAAAGATAAGATATAACAAATTTAGAAACTTCGCTAATCACCTGAAGACACAACCCTGAATGTATCATTTTCAAGTATCAAACAAAAATGATTTATCATGTCAATTTCTGATGAACCACTTGAATATATATCATTTTTCATTTCAAACATCTTCAAACCAACTTTCCCAAACCTGTTCGTCATGTTTAGCACTCGGAATTTTGAAAATCAGCTTTTCAACATCAGTCGTCTAAAATCTTTTTGAATTTTTCAAAATTTATGCTAAAACACACCGAAAATCTTTTTGGACTTTTTGTATAACCGAAATGAAATGCAGTAAAGAAATATTTACATCCAATATTTTTGTGAGTTTGTGTAAGAGGATCATATCAGTTTATGAGACAAATCACCAACACCGTTAAGCTTTAAACATTTTAAGTTCTAAACGATTCACTTAGATTGTCAGTATACTGATCCACTTAAATTTTCACACAAAGTTCAACTGTTTCGAGATACGAAATGTCTTAGAAACTTAAACTCAATCGCGTGTCCCACCTCAGAATATACTCCCGTATCCAGATCCCAATATTCAGTCTTACAGGTGAGTATACCTAGATGATATATGTAAGGGGTTAAATTGCGAAACCGTGAGAGCTCAGGTCAGAACTTCCGTTCAGCAGAGAGATGACGGCTCGACTTTTGGTGGGTCCCCTTTAGAGGATCTTTTTTACAACAGCATTGATTAGCAATTTTATTGTCTATCATTTATGCTGAGGGCGGCGCTATTTTTCAAGCAAGCGTAAAGTATTCTCCGGGGACTAGGCCATTGCTTCCGCATTATCAGAAGTCCCGGGATAATACCCCAGATATCACTAAGCATGAAGACCTAGTATCTCAGAAAGAGGGGTCCTTCAAACAAGATTTCGGGGGTTACCCATATATCCGAGAGATGTTACCCACGATATAAGCAAGTTTGAATTTAGGTTTATATCTCGTCACAATCTACTAAATGTGCAAAAACCTACTGACACATCATCAGTGAGACCGTTTATGTGACAACCGGTAATTTACACCCTTAATTACGTGATTAACATGTGATTAACGCAATAATAAATAGTGTTTACAACACGAATAAACTTAATTAGGCCTTTGGAGTGCCTAGGAATGCCTGATCGACTTTACAGTATGCGCATGACGGTCCACAGAGAACCTGCTAAACAATAAACGTTAACGATCTGAAACCGTACGAAATACTGACGACATCAACAAATATGGATTTTACACGAATATTTTTATGCTTATGGAGTTTGGGTTGCGAGAACAGCTCTCGTAGGAATTACGGGCCACTTACACATGAGATGGGCTTATGGGCCCTGGGCCAAAGCCCAAAACCCACAAGCCTAAACCTGCACATAATATATGTTAGAATCCTATCAAGATCTTGCAAATCTTATGAAATCTTAGCAAAATCTAAACAAAATCTGTGCAAAATCTTCCATAATCTCTATAAAATCTAGATAATAGATTTTGTCTCTAAAATTTGATACAGACAAGATCCTTAGAGATCTCAACACCTTTATAAATAGGGTCATATGGCTTATCATTCCACAAAATAAAATCACACACAGATTTTAAGTTTTTCTCTCCCCTCTCTCGATTATATACATAACACACACATAAAACATACTGATACCTCATCATCTTCTTTGAAGGATACCCTAAACATCCACACACCATAACCATCAACACCCACTGATCTATCTCTCCACCCCTGTTCTTTCTGTTCGGCGACCACAGGTGGAGCCGGCTCCGGTTAGTCGTCCGGCGAAACACCTCCGACGAGCACCCCCCCCCCCCCTCTTCTCTCAACGACAAAACGGACCACCACCACCATCTGGTGGTGGTGAGAGACGACTGCGGCACAGAGAGACGGAAGAGAGAGACCGAAAAGAAAGAGAGAGAGAGAGAAACGCAGGAGAGAGAGAGATGTAGCGGAAGAGAGAGAGAGAGTAACGCAGAAGAGAGAGAGATGTAGCGGAAGAGGGAGAGAGAGATCGGAGCCACGGACCGGCGGTCGGAGCCACGGACCGGCGGTCGGAGCCTCGGACCAGCGGTCTTCGTCACTATCTGACAAGTTCCGGCAAGACTGTTGACGATGATGATGGTACACGGCAGCTGTAACCACCGCAAGTAAAGACAGTAGCAGCGGCGGTCTTCAGTCTATGTCCGACAAAACTCCGGTAAACTTCTGTTTCTTTTATTTTCTCCCAAAGCTTGATGATGATAGTGATTTTTGTTGCTGGCGATAATCGGTTCAAATTCAAGAATTTTTTTGGTTCAGATTGGTTCCGGTTGACTCGGTCAAACTCGGGTCAACAGCGGGTCAACTCAGTCAACCGGGTCAGCCGGTCAGCAACAATAAACGATTATGGTTTGGGTTCGATTCAGAAATCGTTCAGGTCGCGGTTCGGATTTCGAGTTGGTTTAACTCGGTTTGACTCGGTCAAACCGAGTCAACTCAGTCAACGGCAGTCAACGCCCGGTCAACAACAGTCAACGGTATTGTTCGAGTTCGGGTATGGTGCAACTCGGTCAGCTCAGCTCCTCGACGCAAGGATTGGTATAGAATTAACGGCACGATTGTTTTGTTATCTTTATTAGTTTTATATACGTGAAACGAGCTTGAACCGGTTGAATCATTATTTACGTTTGATATATTTGACGAAATTATATATATATATTGTTGAATCAAGTTGAATTTTGAAAATAAAGAGTTGTCGGGGCGTCCAAAAACAGAGGGAACTCTGCCCGTTTTTCGAGAAAACCCGTAAAAGCAAAACATGTTTTATTGAAAAGCGACTTTTATGAGAACCAATATAAATGTGTATATCACTCTCGACGACGCTTATTCGCATACGGAAACGACAAGTCTTTTATAAAATAAATATATTTTATATATTTATTTCAAGCGCCAAACAATTCGTATTCGTTCTACAAAATAAATATAGTTTACATATTTATTTAAATACCATACAACGCGAAGTCTTTATAAAATAAATATATTTTATATATTTATTTATTTCAAGCGCCAAGCAACTCATATTCTTTTATGAAATAAATATACCTATCGTATTTATTTCAAACGACATCAACACAAAAACGCTATTAAATAAATATAAATTGTTATATTTATTTCAAAACGCCTAACGACACATAGTTTAGTTACCGTCGTTCATTTACCGTCATAACTCGCAGTCGAATCATTCAATTAGCGATTCGGTAAAGCTCGATGACACGTAGTTAATTACTGCGTTTATTGGAAACTTATAAGATATTCCGTGTTAGGAATATTGTAGAATGCACGTTAGCGAGTCTCATCTTGGAAGCGACATCACGAAGTCGTATATAGCTAGCTTTGCACAGGAATATTCAGGTGAGTTCATAACCCCACCTTTTATGGTTTTACATTTTTCTAAATGTTTTCGGGGTGGAAAGACATGCACTTCTGCAAAGCATACAAGATTTTCAATAAACATGAATTATATATTTCTAAACCATGTTACAAAGAACACAAATGGTTTACGAAAAGCTTATGTTTTATACCGGTTTTTGCAAACAAGCGTATTTTTCGAAATGTGCATACACACGAATTCTAGTTTTCTAGACTACGGGAAAAATACAAATACATGGGTAATGGTATGATGGAGTACAAAAACATTCAAGTGAAACATTCAAGATCATGTCTCGAATAGGGTACCATAAGCACCATTAATCAACGTATACATTCAGACCGCGGAACAAAAAGGTTAGATCTAATGGGTTTCAGGCAACCCCACTCTTGGCCTACTTCTACCAATGAGTGCTTCTGTGTCTCAGTCAAAGTCGACAAAAATGCCTAGGTTTGGTGGCTTCCTATGTCGTGACACATGTTAGTGGCCTTGCAAACCACTAGCGATCTCACACATTCAAACAGTCATAGTACTCAGTTACAGATACATGTTATAAATACATTCATACAGTCATAGTAATCAGTTACAGATACATGTTATAAATACATTCAAACAGTCATAGTACTCAGTTACAGATACGTTTTACGAGTTGCATTCAAACATTCTACAAGTTACATACTATGTTTTCATTCAAGTATTTAAACATTCAACAATACAACAAAAACCGGTTATTCAAAAGATTTATTTCAAATCTTTTACAAATAAACTATGAACTCGCTCAACTTTATGTTGATTTTTCGCATGTTTCTTTCTCAAGTTGCATTTCTAAGACAAGGTACGGTTGGAATAGGAGAACCATTGAGGATTCGAGTACCTAGTGGCGTTCATTTTCTAAAAGACTTAGATTATTTGCTTCCGCTGTGCAATGAAGATACCAGTCCAGTCACGCCAATGCTCTGATATTTCGGGGTGTGACAGTTTATCACTTTTTAACTTTCCAATTCTTTAGCATGCCGTGATTGTCCACTGATGTACTATCATTTCCTCTTTTGACAACAAAACTAATTTTTGATTTTATCATGTTTTTGTCTTTTTCAAATTTTCTAATGTTTTTAAATTTTCTGAAATTTTTACTCCCCCTAAAATGCAAACACATTTTAGGAAATTTGAAAATAAACTGTACAATAAAGTGACAACTGATATCAAATCACTTCAAATCGCCATCCACTTGGCATAAACAATCAGAACTCCCCCTCCCAACAAACTATTTTCCCATTGTGATTTCAAAACACATAAGTTTGTTTTACTCAAATGGTTTTTCCGGAAAATTAGTTCTGTTGATTTTCAAACCATTTGTAGGTTAGGGGTTCATCACATTGTTCTCCAAAATACCACTTGTAAGTATGGTCCAATCAAGTTCAACTTAATGACCTTGAATAACCACTTCTCAATGAAAACCTCTTTCAACCACTTACAGATTCATTTCACCAACCATAACCACTTGTAAATCAAAATATAACAATTTAAATATACCACCTGTACTTTACCAACTGTACCACTTGTAGAATCATTTGCTAAGAAAGATGCCGATACCTGCTCCACTCTTACCAACCTGGAAGCTCCGGCAAGTCAGAATTTTTAGTTAGGAAAAACTTTCCCCCAAGCCTGACCAGCCTTGGGAGATTCTGGGACACATCTATCCCACCAACATTTTGATTTATAAAAATCTTTTGCAGTTTTAACCTTCCCATCAACCATCTTCCCGAAAATATGTTTGACTTTTCCATTGAAAGTCTTCTCAACATCAAATTCTCCCTTATCAGTGAAGAATTGATTTGAGATCTCTACCTTTCCCACTTTCTTCATCAAATTTTCCTTTGACAATGGAGGAAAATCCTCATCGTTCACCTCTGGAACGGAATTCACAACCTTTTTCTCAACCAAAGACTCCTCTGATTTTATGGAATCAGATTCATTGTCAGAATTACCCTCAGATTTAACCACCCACTTTTGTTTACTCATATCACCTTTTCTTTTGTAAAACCTTTTTGAACTTTCTCCTTCCTCAGAAGTAGAATTTTCAAACTTTTTAACATTTTTCATAGGTTGTTCTTTCTTATCAACACAAGTTTTTCTCAGAACAGAGTTAGAAGAAACTTCCTATTTTTTGGTAGTTGGTCTTGGGGAAATTCCAAGCTATGTGTCCAACTTCTTGGCATTTGAAACAGGTTCTTCTTTCAACTCTTGAAGCAAACTTTCTCACATTCTTCTTTACTTCAGCAAGAAACTCTTGATTCGACTGCTTCCAGAACGGTTTCTTCTGTTCATCCTCTGAACTTCCTCCTGAAACAAATTTTGTTTTTGGTTTATAAATTTTCTGCTTTTTATAATTTTCTGATGAAATAAAACCCAGACCTTGTTTTTTGAAATTACGGTTGTGGTTTGGTTTCTTTTGATAACGTGAACCATAACCGTAACCCTTTTTCTTGTTCAATCTCTGTTGAACTCTTGAATTGTATTTTTTAGGTTTTTCATGAAGATTTAAATCATTTATTTCAGAAATATTAATTTCTGTTAATTTGAAAACCTGCTTGATCATTTCAGTTTTGACACTTCTTATTGGAAATTCCTCATCAGAATATAATTTGTCTGAATCAAACAAAGTATTTGCCACTTTGATTGGCCCGTCATTCAAATTAGATTTTGATAACAGGAATTTTCTATTGTAAACCCTGTTAACCGGTGAACTCGGACTCTTTTCTGATGAACTCGGACTATCAGACTCAGACTCCGGTTTTGACTCTTCATCCATATCTAACACCTGATCAACCACTTTCTTTAATAACTCGGACTCATGATCAGTGTCAGACGCTGTGAATGTAACATCAATATTGTCTGGTAATTCATCAAAGATTTCAGAATTTAACTTGATGTTGACTGCCTTTTTTAGACGCTCCTCGTTAGGATTCCTTGGAGAATAAGTTTCATGGATCGGGGGCGGACATCTGTTATACTTGACACTTGGTTTCTTACCAGTATCAGTATCTTCAGTCTTTTTATCCATGAACGCTTCCAGACCTGCAACAGTAGGATAAACACGATCAATCAAATAATCACAAGTAGTATAACTCAACAGTAATCGATTAATCCTTTCACTTTCGATCTTTTCAAGTTCCAGCTCCTTCTTCAGATTAGCACAATCTTCAATATAATCATTGATGACGCTCTGCTCTGTCATTAAAGTTGCACTCATTTTTTCATTTGCTTTTTCAATTTCTGAATTTGTCCTTTTCAGACCATCAACTGTTCTATTCAGCACATCATAAGATTCCTTAATGTACTTCACATCAGATAGTAAATCTTCTTTAATCTTCGCTAATTCAGCAATCTTCTTATCTTTCTCCTCACAAACTTTGCAAGATTCTGAACACTTCGAACACGGTTTTTCAACTTCAACCGCTTTTTCAACTATCTTTTCAACCTCAACGATCTTTTCTACTTCGACGATTTTCTCTACTTCGACAAGTTTCTCAACTTCGACAAATTTTTCAACTTCAACTATTTTTTCAACTTCAACAAGTTTTTCCACCACTTTCTCCACTTCAACGATTTTCTCAACTACTTTCTCGGTCACTGGTTCAACATTTGCTTCTCCATCTTCTGTCTTTGTCTTTTCATCAACTTGCATTTTTGCTGCTTCCAGCTCTCTCCTTAATCTGGCAATCTTCTTCTGATTTAGCATTTCCATTTTATCTACAAAGAAGAAATTAAAACTGTCAGGATCAATGCCTTTTCTAGCTCTGTTGAGATGTTCTTCTTCATCATCGGTATCTACATCGCTTCCAAGATCTGGAAATATCGGGATTCTTTTCTGATTAGTCTCATCTTCACCCTGAATTCTAGCAACAAAGCCTGAATCGGTTGGAATGTATTTATCCTAGCTAAATCCTTCAGCAACAAATTCATCATCTTGATCAATGATACCGAAATAAGCTTTTCTATTTGCATCTTCGATCATTTTCCTTTTGTCATCCACAATTGGTCGAGCATGTGCAGTTTGTGGTTCCTTTTGTTGAGTAATCTGATGAAAATTTGATTTCTGATAATAATTGTTCTTTTCTTGATTCCCTGTTGTTTCTTGATTTTTACACTCCCGTTTGAAGTGTCCCTTTCCTTTGCAACGGAAACAAGTAACTTTTGATTTGTCAAATCCCAACTGAGAGGAAGCCATTCCTCAAAATTCATCTCTACCAGTAATCTCTTGAAACTTTTCGGCTCTCCTCCAAGCACTCGATAAGCACCATTTTATATCCATCAGCTCAAGTTCTTCAGCATCAATTTGGTCGTAATCTTCTTTGGTAAGCATCGGATTCCCAATCTTCCCACCGATCAAACTTTCGTAATATTCTAACATAGCAACCAGTGATGCCATGTGTTGCTTGGAAACTTCCGGAGACAGATTCTGACCATTTTGAATGTTTAAGGTAACATTGCACTGAAGATTTGCTGAGTTTTGTCGTTGATAACTTGATGTTGTGTTGTTTGGATCAAAACTTGAGAATGATGAAGAATATCCACCACTTTGAGTCACATTGCTATTCTTTGTTCCAGATGAACTGTCAGCACTGAAACCAGTTTGAATCTTTGGACTAGGGCTGGGAGTAGCCTCAAACTTGTTCCCTCTGTAATACAAACAGACATCTTGTTTGGCATTTGGATTCGTCATTATAGCAGTTTTCTGAATATCCAGCTCCTGCTCTTCAATCTTTTGAATGAATTGTGCCAGATTCATATTCTCAGACTTTCTTGTGTGTTTTAAAATTTATCAGACTTTCTTGTGTGTTTCTTATGAGAATAAATTTTACCAACACATATTCTCAGAAATTCTATTTTGATAAATTTTAAAACACATATTCTCGGAAATTCTGGTTCTGGTTTTCTATTTTCAATATTATCGATGTCATTAGAACAACATCAGTATCGATACCGTACAATATCGGTTTATTTTTTATTTCATAAAATGACGTCGATTACCTTTTTCGTTTATTTTAAATAATATTATGTTTTATAAAATTCTGGTTTTATCATTTAAAATTTGGTAAAAGTTCTATTCGAACGGGTCGGATATAGATTATTTTTTATTGCCACCAATTGAACACATACCAACCAAACAACATTGGTACCGATTTTGTTTTTGTGGTTTTTTCTATGTGATTGTATATAATTCGTTGAACACAGGGTTGTATTCGCAATAAATGATTTTTTTGTATCATAAGCCATATCGAATGCCGATACCATACTGGTATCGTAAAGAATCGAATCGAATCGAGTCAATACCGACCGAATAACACCAGTATGGAACAAATATTTTTTATTGGTTTTCAATCGATGTAAAACACGTGTCGAGAATAGTACTGTAATAAACCTTACTGATACTGACCGAAAGTCCGCCACAAAGCGCACAAGAATATCCCACTAGTTTAATATTATTCGAAAGTAGATTTGTATGTAATTTTGATTACATATATGTAATAACTAGTTTACAAATGTGTAACAATCAAATTAAAAATATACATAATAATCAATTTATATATGCATAATAACAATTATATATATATATATATATATATATATATATATATGTAATTAAAAATTACATATAACACTAATCTCAAATATGATTAAATATGTGAAATAAAAATTAAAATGATCTTTTGTCAAGTGATATTAATGTTCTTTAATCATTTGTAAATTTTGAATTGATATTTACCCTATTAGGGTTAGGGTTAGGGTTGTTCAAATCGCTCGTCGCTCACTCGACGCTCGTTCGGAAATTGCTCAGAAAATGCTCGTTTGATTTGATGCTCGGTTGTAAACGAGCCGCTCTGCACGGTTCAGTTTGTAAATGAGCCAAGCATGAGCAAAGGTCTGCTCGGCTCGGCTCGGTTCGGCTCGAATTATTATTTTTAATTAGTATATATATACATATACATATACACATACACATACATATATACGCATATATGTACACACACCTATATGTATACACACATTACACAGACATATATACTTGAATATAAACTAAATTTATAGTTTTATATATACCACTCTATTAGATTTTGGTCCGCTATATACAAATTTACAACTATATCTATACGTACTAGCCCAACCACGCCAATAAAAAAGTTAATCAAATCTAAAAGTCAAACCCTAAACCGATAAACGACAGGCTGCTCATCGCCTTAATGTTTCATGTCGTTACCCTAAGTTGATCGTCTCCTGTTCTCAACATAATTGTTCGTGCAATATGATCATCATCTCGTAGGCCACAACATTGTAATTCATAAGAAAAATATTATGCCACGAAATGTGTATGTTTTTAAGGACATAAAAGCTTGAGACCAAACATTGTCACTTTCTTCCTCAGCAAATTTAAATCGGGTGACACGGTTGTTCAAATCGCTCGAACTTCGCTCGACCCTCGCTCGGAATATTTACTGCTCAAAAAATACTTGCTTGATTTGAGGCTCGGTTTTAAATGAGTCGCTTCGCTCCGTTCGGATTGTAAAAGAGCCAAGCACGAGCAAAGGTCCGCTCAGTTCGGCTCGGTTCGTGAACAGCCCTAATTAGGGTGCAAACAAGCCAAGTTACTCGCGAGTTACTAGAGCTCGGCTCAAAAAGAAGCTCGAAACAAGTCGAGTTTAAATAAACTCGAGTCTGAGCCTAAAAACAAGTTCGTTTAGTAAACGAGCTCGAGCCCAAGCTTCGGTTATCGAGCTCGAGCGGGCTCGCGAGCCCAAACGAACCCACTATTTATATAAATTCTAATAATATAATATTAAATCTATATTTAAATAATTATAATTACTATTTACAAACTTATGAAAAAATAACTAGATTATATATAAAATAATAGTTATAATTAATATAAATTTATTAATAAGTAATAAACGAACCGAGCTTAAGCTTGAAAATGCCGAGTTCGAGCTTTAGAAACAACACTCAAATCGAGCCGAGCTCAAGCTCAAGCTTTCATAACTTAAAGGAGCTCAAGCTCAAGCCTAGTCGAGCTCGGACTCAGCTCGGCTCATTTGCACCACTACTTATATATAATAAATATTCATACATATATGTGTGTGTGTGTTTGTTTGTGTGTGTATTAGACTAGAAACCCGTATATTATACAAGTTGAATAAAGCAAATATGAATTATTCTTTTTTGATATGATTGCAAAGGAAAATCATGATATAATTAGGGAATTTCAAAAGAAACGGGTCACGGTCATGGATCAAGCGAACTATAGGTTAATTAATATGTAGTTTCATCGGATCCAGAAGATAAATGAGGCGTATCTCAGTTTTCAGCTTTTTCAACTGCCCCAGGCTGGAAACCCCACTCGAACCCCACCCTTCTGTTGTTTTTTTTAATGACCAGCGAATCCTCCAGATGGGTTACTAGAAAAATTCACCACATCGGGATACACTAGCCTCCGAATCGGAGAAAACACTCACCTAGGGCCGAAGCCCATGAACACTCGCCCGAAGGCATGACAGTGTGGTGAGGTAAAACCCGCTCAGTTCAAGGATCGAACTAGCGATCTCCACCTATTCACCTAGTCTCCCATAATCACCAGGTGCCACAGAAAATAATGGGGATGTCAAGAATCGAACTTGGGTCCCTTAGAACATCAAGTCTCTCCCTTAACACTCCACCACCACCTCACTGGCGCCACCCTTTTGTTGTAACCCCACCTCTTTACTGGACAACGCATGCACCCGTACTGGTTAGTGTTGATTATATCATTGAACATGGGTAAAAAATAAAGAACCCTAATCATGTATTCAATCATGAATATGATATTAGACATCAAATTAGTAAAACTTACTTGTTGGAACAGAGATATGAGATAAGAATGTTCAATCCACGATTCCCGTTATGGTACCTTGTGTTGATGGATCACATTAGAGAGAATTGACTATGGTGTTCTTAAGGAGTTTTTTCACAATTTTTTATCAATACCAATGATCAATATATAATGATCATAAGTGATGGTAAGTTATGGAAAACTCTATATATTCTCTTATTAAAAGGTACCTAAAGGGAAATCTTAATTGCCCCCTTAAACTATTCAATACTTACAATTACTACCATCAAGTAATTGTAGGGGGCTGGTTATGTCATATTGGTAACGTTACTCCAATGATCCGTAAGGCCACGTCAACAAGTTATTTCTAACATTCTCCCACTTGGCTGAGTGATCATTTGTGGTAAGCGTAAATAAGTTTGGCCAAGTTAAAACATTAATCAATGTTTCAAATTGAAACTGTAACAGAAAAATACAATCAATGAGTTATTGTAAACTCAAGACCCCCATTAATCATGTTACAACCCCAAATCAAAACATACGTAAATTTAAGACTAAAATGACAGACGTAAGCCCTTTAAAATTAATTTGTATAATTCTTGTCTATTCGTCATTAGGTGCACATACGTATTATCGACAAACAAATTGTATAATTGAGGGAAAAAATAATAACTAATCATTCATATGTATGATATGCTATTATGTAAGGCCTTTAGTAAAACCTGTATTTATTATGAGCTTTTAAAAGACTTTGGGTGTAGACCTTAGTTATCGGATCCGCAAGCATATCATGAATGTAAAGGTATTCGATACAAATATTTAGTTTCCTCTTCTTGTTCATAAACGAACAATGATTCTGTATCGAAGTTTAATGCAGAACCTCTCGAACTGTTACTGTTCGAGGAAAAAAGGTAGTTGTCTTTTCACAATAAGTCTTCAATATAGTATTTATATGGAGTTAACAAGTTTATGAGTCCACTGATAAATTTTCAACAACATTTATTAACAATTGCGTTGTTAATTAACAACATATTATGTCAATATAACTTATGTTGTTTTATCAGTTTCTTATGACTCCTCCATGAGACAATTATATATGCTAACATAAGGATATACCCCGAAATTGACATTTCATTTCCTTTGAATCAAAGGAAGAGTAATTAGCCTGTTTGAGTTCTCACTTCGTCTTACAGTCTTTCTCGTTTCTAAAAGATATTGTCAGATGCTTCACAGTAATCTAGAATGGTCTAGTGTTCAACAATGTCTAAACGAGTATAGACTTGAACCTACATAAGGCTTCTAATTAATGAAGCATAAGGAAATAATTTCATTTATCCTCTAAATGAGAGCAATACAGTTTGTTACATGTGTAAGAACCCGCTTTAGAGTAAAGCTCATGGAACAAAACTAATGTCCCGTTCGGTCTATCTCAGTATATATTTTTATATCTCCCACGTAAGTGGTATCTTCGAGATTCATTTTTATCAAAATATGTGTGAGAAATTATTTGACTATGTAACATATACTTATCAAAAGAGTGCCATTTATATAAGGACAAGTTTACATTAGTTGCTCCCACTCAACTTGAGGTAGTTACATAAATCCACTTAACTCTTGATGAAAAGAATTGCATTAATATTTCATCATATTTTGATGTTTGCTTCACCCCATGTATGGAAGTTATTGACATACAAGGTAAGTGTTCTTGACCTTCAGTTTAGAACTTTCAAGTTGTTTTATGAACATGAAAGTCTTTATTTTATGAACATGTAAGTCTTTGTTTAAGGAAGTTTGTTTTAATGTTCATATAATGTAGCTTTAACTGATTATAAGCCACTAGAACAACAATGATCCTCAAGAAAACATTTTGTAAGAAAAGTAAGATGATTCTTTGATAAATAATTCTCTTCTAAGCATAACTTTTAACAATCAATCATACTTTTAGCGTCTTAACGTTTGCATTCAGATTTTGTTTAGTGATGAACACCCTTAGGTAATTCAACCAAATCCCAAACGTTATTCTAACAAATAAAATCAAATTTGCAAATAACAATTCTTATTCCATTTAGAAATTGATTGATGCTAATGGCTTAATTAGAGGAGGTAGGACCAGTAAACTTTCCAATATCCATTTCAACTTCAGTCAAGGAGGATACATAATCATCAAAGTTAGTAGGCTTTTAAACCTATATGGCCTCCTTAGTTGATTATTAGGTTTATTAAGAGTTTCAGTTTTATGGATTAACTCTTGCCTAAGTTGCTATCACTTTCATAATTCTAAGTGTGTAAAAGTTGGTGAAGTATGGTGTGCAAGAGGTGTAATCGGAGTAAATTTTAATAGATCTCTTCCCCTCGCCTCTTGCACTTCTGGCAAGTCCTGATAAGGACTTTTACTGCTCCCGCTGACTTAGAAATCTTTAACAATTTAGCATGCTTATGGTCAACATTAGAAGACTAATAAATTCTAATAGAGAAACAAATTAATGAGTTGAGGATTATAATTTTGGCAAGAAATCTGAGTGTGCCCACATTTAAGCAACAATGAAACTTTTGTTAGAGTAGCACTAGATTCTTAAAGAGAGAGCAATGTCTTGTACAAGAGGTACAAGGTACAAATTGAGGTAACAACAAGTTTTCACTCCCCTACCTCTTGCAACTCTCACAAGTTAAGATTAAAACACTTAATGCTCCCACTAACCTTTTAGATCTCTAGGAATGCTACAAGATAAGTTTCAATGATATACGTGTTGTGGGAACCTGTCATATATGTTAGACTTGATTTCCTTAATGTCCAAATGTTATAAAATTTTGAGGGACATATTTAGAAGGAATCATAGTATATATGAATTAATTTATTTAATACCTTCATCCATAAGGGACATATTAGACACAAGTAAATATTATGATAAATGAATAATGTCTGAATATTCCATTTTAGGATAAGTTCCATTGAAATATAATTTCTAATGGAACTTAATTTGTTCCCTTAGCCATTTAAATATTAAGGCTTTTAACACATGCTCGTAAGTCACTAAAAATGAGATTTGATAATATTTCATCCTTCATTAACCTGATCCAAATTATGCATGCAATTTGGTCTTAATGGATGAAGTTTGTAGATCTCATTTTTCTTTTGTTAAATTTTCATTTTCATGATAACAAAAGTTGTGAAAAAATGTAGTATCATCTAGTTCTATCTTATAAGGTTTCTATCCAGATTGTGATGACAAAGAATATGAGAGTTTAAGGTAAGAGTGACTTTGTTATGACCATGCAAACCTCACAACTTTCACAATGTAGCTTTCGTATTGATACTAAATTCTGAATAATTTACAGAATATATAAGGTATCATAAAGCCCAATTATAAAACAGTTTATTATGGTTCTTATAGTCTTAACATAAAATTTTGCCACTAACTCTCATATTAATTATTTGTTGATTTCTAGTAAAGGGAGGCCATAGAAAATAATGGGGAGGTCAAGAATCGAACTTGGGTCCCTTAGAACATCAAGTCTCTCCCTTAACACTCCACCACCACCTCACTGGCGCCACCCTTCTGTTGTAACCCCACCTCTTTACTGGACAACGCATGCACCCGTACTGGTTAGTGTTGATTATATCATTGAACATGGGTAAAAAATAAAGAACCCTAATCATGTATTCAATCATGAATATGATATTAGACATCAAATTAGTAAAACTTACTTGTTGGAACAGAGATATGAGATAAGAATGTTCAATCCACGATTCCCGTTATGGTACCTTGTGTTGATGGATCACATTAGAGAGAATTGACTATGGTGTTCTTAAGGAGTTTTTTCACACATTTTATCAATACTAATGATCAATATATAATGATCATAAGTGATGGTAGGTTATGGAAAACTCTATATATTCTCTTATTAAAAGGTACCTAAAGGGAAATCTTAATTGCCCCCTTAAACTATTCAATACTTACAATTACTACCATCAAGTAATTGTAGGGGACAGGTTATGTCATATTGGTACCGTTACTCCAATGATCCGTAAGGCCACATCAACAGGTTATTTCTAACAGTTAGCACTGGAAATTCTTCCAAACCAGTAATTCTAGCTGTGGGGTTTCATCCCTCTGACTAAAAGGAAGTGGTGCATTTTGCTTATGTTTAAGCATTTCTTGTTTTTTTTTTTGTAAATATTTAACAAAACATTTTATTTTCTTATTAATTAATTTAGAATAAGTAGGGTGGCTCTATAAGATCATATGTAATGGGTATTACAGGAGCGTTAAGGAACTTGATAACGCTCCCAACACCGCCCTGCTGGGAGTTATAGGGGCATGTGGGAGGGCGTTTCTAGTATAACGCCCAATAAGGAGAAAAATTGGAAAATAATGATTAAAGGGCGTTATAGGACGTTAATCATTACACGTTTTCTAAATGGGTGTTATAATGTTAATGTGGTGGAAAATACTCTTAGGCGGCATTAACCATAGGTCCATTACGGATGGCTAAGTCTCGCAAACACTTAATTGTGTAAGTATTTAGGTAGAGGTTTTTTTATGTAAGGCATGCATACATTACATAATATGGCGGATACATCCCTATTTATAGGACTGCAAAACAATTACATTCCAACCATTGCAGCCAAGCGCCAATTAAGTACAAAACTAACTTCCTAATGGCGCCGGTTCTAATACTTATTTACAGAACGTAGGATGATAGGATAGTGTAGTTGTCACATAATTAACAGATATACTTAGGACTTAGTAATTGAAGGGGTGTGGTTTCAAAACTCGCACCAGGCTCGGGCGTGAGTGACCATCACCCGGCTCATTGCCAATCAACAAAGAACTTACCTCAGTTCGTGCGGGCACGCGCGAACCCGGTTTGCTTTCCCACTCGGGGAAATATGAGAATCCCACCTTGTGTATGAAAATGGTTGTTTTTGGCAATATACACGGAATGCGGTGATTGCTACTAAAGATGATAGTAGTTTCCTACATTCACTTTATGTCAAACACATTTTCATGTTGCGGTCCTGCGCGGGCGCGCGCGAGACGGTAAAGGAAGTACATAGTGATGTACAAATGTGTTGGCTTGTAAATACACAATTTACCACACGTAGCAGTGCTGCGCAAGACCGCATCCTATTGTTATACAAGTGGGACTGTCACTTTGACTTCTGTGACCAACCAGCAAGTGGTATGTCTGGGCACTGACAACAGCGGTCAGCAGACCGTCCAATATGCAGCTGTCCAGCCCACTTGCATAAAAGCTGATGTATAGACTGAAAACCCTAGCAAGCCACGCGGTGGGTATTCCTTCATGCAAATGGTACAGCAGGACACGTGCCAACATCTCCGTGTGCGCCCAATGCGTCCGTGAACTACACTCCTAAGTCTACGAAAAGCTACAAGTTTTCATTCGGTCCCTAGGCCCATCAAGCAGCCCATTGGCTCTTCTCCTTCACTCTTTGGCTATAAATACTTCACTTCGAACCAGGTTTGAGGTATGCTAATCTGCTCACTGCCAATTACTACTTAACACTTATCTTGCTTCCAAAGCAAATACTTATTCTCACGCCGGAGAGTGGTAACAAGGAGCAACTCACACCCCATTATCCTTGTTACGAGTCACGGTGTGTTTCACGGTGCAAGTGATAGATTAGCGGACGACCCAGCCATCAATCGAGGAAAGGATGGATTAACCCTACTTGACGAGACTCGACCCGTCGAATAACGTCTTGGTTAACTACTGTTTCATTAGTAATAATGATATAACATAAGTTCATGATGCTAAGTTTAAATGCCAACAGGCTCAAGGGTTTTATCGTTGTGTGTGACATAAAGATCAAATATTTAGATGTTTACATAAATTATCAGGTTTTTTAAAATATGTGGAAAACATTAAAGGCCTTGATGCTCTTCTTGTGGAAATTGAAAAATAGTAGACCTGACTGTTAGATAGTGAATGTAATATGGGGGTTAGACTGTAATAATGTGTTAGTCAGGGAGGTTAGTTGTAATATTGTAACAGTGGTTAGGAGTTAGTTGTTAGTTACTATAACTAACTAGTTGGTTAGTGAGAATGGTAACTGTGAATTGAACAATCTTCTTCTCTCTTGTGTTCTTCTCAATTTGTAGCTAACAAATTGGTATCAGAGCTACCGATTCTCGGTGATTCTGTATATCAATTCGAATCAAAACAACACAATTAAACAATCGCTTCATTTCAATCTCGAAATTGATTATTGTTCGATCGATTCCTGTTAAAAATTTCAATTCGAAAACTTTGAAATCGATCTTTGTTCAATCGATTTCTATAAGTTCTTTCAATTCCGAAATTAATCTTTGTTCGATTAATTTCTAAATCAATCAGTGAAGATATCTACGCGAAGTTAAACAATGGAACAAAAGTTACAGGAGCATGATACCACTTTACTTTGTTTGGAATCGGTGGCCACTAAGAATGCTAAGAATATAGCATCTATGAAAATTCAAATGGAAAATCAAATGAATGAAATCATTCGGAGTATTCAAGCTTTGAGCAACAATCAAGGTCAACAGGCACCACAAGGTCAGCATATTGTTGGTCCTTATCATAACAGCAACAATAGACTCACAAAGATGGAGTTTCCAAAATTCAAGGGTGAGAATATTGAAGGATGGTTGTGCAGGGTAGAACACTTCTTTGATATTGATGCTACTCCTGAAAATCTTAAGCTAAAATTTGTAATAGTTCATTTGGAAGATATAGCTTTACTTTGGCATCAATCATTTGTGAAGTCTACGGGGTAGTATTGAGGGTATGTTGTGGAGTGAGTATAAAGGGTTCATTCTTGCAAGATTTGGGGTGGGTCTTAATCAGTATGCAATAGGGGCCTTGGTAGATCTGAGACAGAGGGTCTTTGAGTGAATTTTGTAAGGAATTTGACTTAGCTTTGACTAGGGTCAATATTTGTCACACCCCCAAAATCCACCCTGCGGAGTATCACCGCTTGGAGGCGTGACGTGACCAGGATCGAGCCACCAATCATATTGAACAACATAATTAAGTAATTAAAACCGACCTCAATACAATTGGTGACCAAAAGAGAGTAACCAATTTTAAGTTAACAGTGGAAGCATAAAACGTAAGTTCAAAACATGAGGTCATAAGTTTAAAGTCCAAAACGTAAGTTTAATAGGTTCATATGGATTAAATATTAAGCGCGGGACATAACAATCCATATCCCACAACAACCTTCTCCTCGTGCAAGCTCTATAGGCATCTAGCGACCTGTAAGGCATGTAACAACGAGTCAACAACAAAGTTGAGTGAGTTCACGGTTGGTTGATTAGTTTTAAGTTGTTTCTGAAAAACGTGGTTTGACTTTCGTTGGCTTATTTGCCGTGGGGGTTACCCCATAGTTGAAAGTATGTTTAACCAGTTCCTTTTATTACCCAAACCATATCCATATTCAGTGGGGGCTTCCCCATGTGAACTACTAGACCGTATGATATCGACTACAAACGAGTTTTGTTGTGCCCTACGTCAATGTTCTATCATCATTGACAGTTTGCCATAGTCCATTAGTACACGCCCGTTCGGACGACACGGTGTGAGGTTTGTTAAACCTAATAGCGCTATTAACTAATGACCCGCTCGCCATCGGCCTCGGCGATTAAGTCGATATAAAATGAGGGACATAATGATAGAGTTTTTGTCTAGTAAGTTTTAAGGTTGTTGTCCTACCCAAGGAGGACGAACGTACGTATTCTACCCAAGGCGAATACGCAGGATTAATATTGGCATCCTACCCAAGGAGGATGGTCGTACATCTCCTACCTAAGTAGGATATGTAGATTTCGTTTTAATTCTTTAACCCATTCCCAAACCACCGGAAATCCCATGCCTTAGAAAGTGTGTGAACTCACCTCGGTTGCTCGGTTTGACTGTCAAAAATAGCTAACAGTCAAGGTCGGTCAATCATGTCCTAGTATGATTACCACTTAGTTTATTAGTGACTTCAAATAAGCACAAAGTTCCTACACGCATCTACCACATAACATGCATCACTTTAACGGTTCATGCCCATATAAACTTCCTATTTATTCCCGTTCATAAGCAAACATACAACATTGTACATAACACTTTTATTAACATATAACATGTTAGATCATTCTCAGATAACATACCCGACATTTAGACACGCAATTTACCACTTATGTCGTTTCAGCTTTTATATTCAAAACTGGGCTGTTTTCGGGGATTTTAATAAAATAGTTAACTTGTTCCAAAAATTCCCAACTTTTTACAGAAGGTCTTAAACGATCCAAATATTATTGCGTAAAAATCTCGGGATCCAATTCATCACCAATATTTTATAAAAAAATCATTTTCCGGACTGCACTCAGATTTATCTTTTTCTGACTGCAGTCCACGGAATAATTTATTTAAAATTCATCGTAAGTCCGATTTATGAAATTCCAGTGGGAGGATTACAAATACATCAGTGGTCATTTACAGTACAAGTTTCATGACCTAGTTCTACTCAGGTTTCAAGTTATGACTAAAAATATAACACCCATTTACTGCTGTAAAAACTCAGCTTTAGCTGTTGTTACAAATCGACCCTTTAAAAATAGTAAACGAAGTCCAAAAATTATGATTCCAGTGCCATTAGAACCGTATTTCATAATAACACGTTATAGACTCAAGAAAATCAAGTTTTTGTTAAGTTATGATGTAAACACCAACCAGATTTCTGTTTTCAGTTCCCTACTTTCTAACGCATTTTCGATTGATTCAGTTAACATATTTAGCGAATAACAACGATCTTTAACATCAATATTAACATGGGGGGGGGGGGGTAAATTGTAATTTTTGATGGTAAAAGTTCATTAGTAGGGTATTAAGTGCAAAAGCTAGTGTTTAGTGTGGTACATGCTTTATGTAGTGTGTTATAGTGTTCGGGAACCAAGACTAGCTCAGAAAAATAAAAACAGTGCTTCTTGCAATGTTTTAGTGTTCCGGGTAATGTCCGGTTGTTCGGTTGAATATCGTTTTGTTAAAGTGCTAAGTTATTCCATATAGTGTCCTATATATATCTCTTTGTAACATTTTAAAATCCCAACACTTGGGAAAGCATACATGATTATTTAATCAATTTTCTGCACAAGACTAGTATGTTTACAAGCACATGCAAGTATGACATAGTAATCAGAAAGCAGTTAAGTAATTCAGCACAGACATCAAGCACTTTAATTAACGTTAATGAATCATACGGATACATGTAATTGAGGGTTGTCACATTCTCCCCCTGTTAAGAAAATTCCGTCCCGAAATTTAGCACGTGGTTACTGAGGAAGCTAGTTAAGTTGCGTGGTTTTCCTGATTTTCCTGGGGTGTCACATCATTCCCCCGTTGATTTGGAATTTCGTCCCAAAATTCTGCAGTAGCTTCAGCCTTAGTAGTGGTTGCACTTTTCTTAAACAGTTGGGGATACTTGAGTTTCATTTGGTCTTCTCGTTCCCATGTGTACTCTGGGCCACGACAGGAATCCCAACGAACTCGGATGAGAGGTATCCTCGTACGCTTGAGAATCTTAACATCTCGATCAGTAATCTCTGTTGGTTACTTGACGAATCGCAGCTGGTCATCGATAGTGAGCTCCTTTAAGGGAACTATGAGGGTCTCGTCTGACAGACACTTCTTCATATTTGACACGTGGAATACGTTGTGAACTCCGCTGAGTTCTGTCGGTAGATTCAGCCTGTAGGCCACCTTGCCAATCTTCTCAATGATTTCAAAGGGTCCAACGTATCGCGGGTTGAGTTTGCCTCGTTTGCCCAAAACGAACTACACCTTTCCAAGGTGAGACTTTGAACTACACCTTTCCGACGGTCACGAGCTGCCGCCATTCGTTGTCGTATCTGAGCAATCCTTTCGGTTGTATCCATTACAAGTTCTGGGCCTGTGATTTGACTGTCGCCAACCTCTGCCCAACAAAGAGGTGATCGGAACTTCCGTCCGTATAATGCCTCGAACGGAGCGGCCTGGATACTGGTGTGGTAACTGTTGTTATACGAAAAGTCCACTAACGGGAGGTGTTTTTCCCAGCCATTACCAAAATCGATTACACATGCCCTAAGCATGTCTTCAAGGGTTTGGATGGTGCGTTCAGATTGCCCATCCGTCTGTGGATGATATGTCGTGCTCATGTCTAATCGAGAACCAAAGGACTTGTGCATAGCTTGCCACAATTCAGATGTAAAACGTGAGTCACGATCAGAAATGATGGAGGTTGGCACTCCATGCCTTGATACTACTTCCTTCAAGTAGATGTCTGCTAGGGTAGAAAACTTATCTGTTTCCTTGATAGCCAGAAAATGTGCAGACTTGGTCAGTCGATCCACGATCACCCAAATGGTATCATTTCCGCGTTGAGATCTAGGCAGGCCAGTAACGAAATCCATGTAAATTTGCTCCCACTTCCATTTCGGGATCTCTGGTTGTTGAAGTAGGCCTGATGGTTTCTGATATTCGGTCTTGAGTCTCGCACAAGTCAAACATTTGCTAACGTAGGTTGCTATGTGAGCTTTCATGCTAGGCCACCAGTATGTAGTCTTTAGGTCGTGGTACATCTTATCCAAACCAGGATGTACTGAATAACGAGACTTATGTGCTTCATCCATCACAAGCTCGCGTAAGTTTCCATAAAGTGGAACCCAGATGTGTCCGTTAACATAGTAAGCGCCGTCTTCCTTTTGATCTAACCGTTTCCTTGATCCTCGTAGGGACTCGGCCCTGATGTTTGCTACTTTCAATGCTTCAACCTGAGCATCTCGAATTTGAGCGGGAAGGCTAGAGTGAATGGTAAGCTGTAACGCACGTACACGCTTAGGTATAGTATCCTTTCGACTGAGGGTGTCGGCCACAACATTGGCTTTGCCCGGATGATACTTGATCGCACATTCGTAATCATTCAAGAGTTCGACCCATCGGCGTTGTCGCATGTTCAACTCCTTTTGCTTGAAGATATGCTCGAGACTCCTGTGATCGGTGTAAATGGTGCACTTGGTACCGTACAGACAATGTCTCCATATCTTAAGTGCGAAAACAACTGCTCCCAATTCCAAGTCGTGCGTAGTGTAGTTCCTTTCGTGAACCTTAATTTGGCGCGATGCGTAGGCAATGACCTTGTCACGTTGCATCAACACGCAACCAAGTCCTTGGATGGAAGCGTGGCAATAAACCACAAAATCATCTGTGCCTTCAGGTAATGAGAGGATAGGCGCGCTACAAAGTCAATCTTTTAAGTGCTGAAATGCGGACTCATGTGCATCACCCCAACGATAGGTGACACCTTTCTGAGTTAGGAAGGTGAGAGGTTGCGTAATCTTGGAGAAATCCTTGATGAATCTTCTGTAATATCCTGCCAAACCCAAGAATTGGCGGATTTCTGTTGGTGTACGGGGTGCAGGCCAGTTCTTGATCGGGTCAACCTTGGATGGATCAACATGAATTCCATCCTTGTTTACCACATGGCCTAGAAAGTGGACTTCGCAGAGCCAGAAGTCACATTTCGAAAATTTGGCATACAACTGCTCTGCTCGAAGAAGTTCTAGCATAAGTCGTAGATGCTGCTCGTGTTCCTCCTGACTCTTTGAGTAGATTAGGATATCGTCGATGAAAACTATGACAAACTTATCCAGGTAAGGCTTGCACACCCGGTTCATGAGATCCATGAAGACCACAGGTGCATTCGTTAATCCGAAAGGCATAACTAGAAACTCGTAATGGCCGTAACGAGTTCTGAATGCTGTTTTGGAGACGTCCTCATCTCGGACTCTCAGCTGATGGTATCCCAATCTCAAATCAATTTTAGAGTAAAATCTCGACCCTTGCAGCTGGTCGAACAAGTCGTCAATGCGTGGGAGAGGATAACGATTCTTCACGGTCACCTTGTTGAGTTCGCGGTAGTCAATACACATTCTGAAGGTACCGTCTTTCTTCTTCACGAATAGTACTGGAGCTCCCCAAGGCGAAGAGCTAGGACGTATGAAACCCTTTTCCAAGAGTTCTTGTAGTTGCGTGGACAGTTCTTCTAGTTCTGATGGAGCTAGACGATAAGGTGCTCGAGCTATGGGTGCTGCTCTAGGAGCCAGCTCGATTTGAAACTCAACTTGACGATGAGGCGGAAGACCAGGCAATTCCTCAGGAAATACCTCGGGAAAATCACGTACAATAGGAATGTCTTCAATTCTCTTCTCTTCCATTGATGTGTCAGTAACGAGCGCTAGAATGGCAGTGTGGCCCTTTCGTAAACACTTCTGGGCCTTAAGGAAAGAGATAATGCCTACGACAGCACCACTCTTGTCGCCATGAATCACGAGGGGTTCTTCACCAGAACGAGGGATGCGGACAATCTTCTTGTTGCAAAGAATTTCCGCTTGCTGATGAGATAACCAATCCATCCCAATAACAACGTCAAAACTACCCAAAACGATAGGAATAAGATCGATAGAGAAGGTCTGACCAGCTAAGACGAGGTTACAACCCTTAACTGTGTGTGTGCCCTTAAGACTTTCACCATTAGCTAGTTCTACAACATGTTTGGTGTTTTAAGGGTAATGGGGTATGCTTAAGCAGCTGACTAACTCTTAGGAACACATATCTAACATCTGTACCCGAATCAACTAAAATAGAAACAAGGAAATTTTCTAGTAGGAACTTACCCGACACAACGTTGGGGTTGTTTCTTTCTTCCTCTTGTCCATTCAGGAACTCATGCTCACCAGTCCTGCGGTTATCCTTATTGTCTCCGTTATTGTTCCCGTTGCCATGGTTGCTGTTGTTGTCACAATTCTGCCTTATCAGCGGACAGTTCCTCTTGAAGTGGTTTTCAGCACCACATCGAAAACACCCCTTCTTGCTACCCTACTGCTGCTGCTGCTACTGGTTCCGGTTTGCAGGATATGGGCTCCTGCAGTCTCTAGCCATATGTCCCATCTTCTTGCACCGATGACAACACGATCCCGCACATGACCCGCTGTGGTGCCGTTGGCACTTGCGGCATCTCGGTTTATTCCCTAGGTATCCCCCCTGATTTTGGTAGTTCAGCCCGAGTTTCCTGTGCGGTTCCTGTTGTATAGAGCTAGGACCCTCACCTTGGTGATCACCCCAAATATACTTGTTACTAATAAGAGCATTTGTATTGGAAGAGTTAAGCTTGGGCAACTTGCCCTCTTCCACCGCCTGATCGGTGAGTTGGTGCGCCAAACGAACGACTTGCTAGATTGTGGGAAGGTTGGCCGCACTTACAGACCCTTGGATTTCCGGGACTAAGCCTCTGAGGTATAGCTGGATTCGCCTAGATATGGGTTGTGACATGTTAGGACATAAGGCAGCCAAGTCGTTGGACCTCTTTGTGTACTCCTCAATCTCTGATCCTTCCATCTTCATACTATAATACTCTATTTCCAGTTCCAGAATGTCGTCCAGGTGGCAGAATTCTTCCTTAATCCAATCCTTGAAGTCGCTCCAGAGGGTGGCATTCGCGTCTGCCAATCCGAGCATCTGAACTTGTGCGTTCCACCAAAAATACGCTTTCCCTTGCAACATGCCAGTAGCATACTCTACTCGTTTGCTGGCAGGGCTTTCACTTTCTTCGAATGTATACTCAATTCTTCGGATCTAGTGTAGTAGGTCGATTGCTCCTCCAGTGTCGTCGAAAGTGGGAGGTTTGCATTCCAAGAACGCCTTGAAAGTGCCTATGCGTGATTGGGTGTGCATGGGTTGACTCCCTGATTGGGTTGCTAAGGCTTCAGCAATCTGTTCGTTAATCAAGGCCGTCAGCTGACCCTGGGTCATGTCGAGACATCCACTCATGATCTTCACATCGAAGGAACACACGCAAGAAAGGTGTCACAAGGTGCGTAAGTGTGGAGTGACAGAAGAGAGTAAGCACACAAGGTTCAAATAGCAGTTATTTTATTAACTAATGCATACCATGAACAATGTACCATGTAACTTAACAAGTAGGTAATATAAACATAAACCGTATCACCTAGGATGTTGAGTCTTGCACGTGGAGCGAAGCATCGTTGTGGATCGTTGAGCACTGTACAGGTTATAGTCTGGTTTTATCAAAAAGCTTTACCCCTTTTTAAAACCAAGTTCACTATAACCAATGGCTCTGGTACCAATCTGTCACACCCCCAAAATCCACCCTGCGGAGTATCACCGCTTAGAGGCGTGACGTGACCAGGATCGAGCCACCAATCATATTGAACAACATAATTAAGTAATTAAAACCGACCTCAATACAATTGGTGACCAAAAGAGAGTAACCAATTTTAAGTTAACAGCAGAAGCATAAAACGTAAGTTCAAAACATGACGTCATAAGTTTAAAGTCCAAAACGTAAGTTTAATAGGTTCATATGGATTAAATATTAAGCGCGGGACATAACAATCCATATCCCACAACAACCTTCTCCTCGTGCAAGCTCCATAGGCATCTAGCGACCTGTAAGGCATGTAACAACGAGTCAACAACAAAGTTGAGTGAGTTCACGGTTGGTTGATTAGTTTTAAGTTGTTTCTGAAAAACGTGGTTTGACTTTCGTTGGCTTATTTGCCGTGGGGTTACCCCATAGTTGAAAGTATGTTTAACCAGTTCCTTTTATTACCCAAACCATATCCATATTCAGTGGGGGCTTCCCCATGTGAACTACTAGACCGTATGATATCGACTACTAACGAATTTTGTTGTGCCCTACGTCAATGTTCTATCATCATTGACAGTTTGCCATAGTCCATTAGTACACGCCCATTCGGACGACACGTTGTGAGGTTTGTTAAACCTAATAGCGCTATTAACTAATGACCCGCTCGCCATCGGCCTCGGCGATTAAGTCGATATAAAATGAGGGACTTAATGATAGAGTTTTTGTCTAGTAAGTTTTAAGGTTGTTGTCCTACCCAAGGAGGACGAACGTACGTATTCTACCCAAGGCGAATACGCAGGATTAATATTGGCATCCTACCCAAGGAGGATGGCCGTACATATCCTACCTAAGTAGGATATGTAGATTCCGTTTTAATTCTTTAACCCATTCCCAAACCATCGGAAATCCCATGCCTTAGAAAGTGTGTGAACTCACCTCGGTTGCTCGGTTTGACTCTCAAAAATAGCTAACAGTCAAGGTCGGTCAATCATGTCCTAGTATGATTACCACTTAGTTTATTAGTGACTTCAAATAAGCACAAAGTTCCTACACGCATCTACCACATAACATGCATCACTTTAACGGTTCATGCCCATATAAACTTCCCATCTATTCCCATTCATAAGCAAACATACGACATTGCACATAACACTTTTATTGACATATAACATGTTAGATCATTCTCAGATAACATACCCGACATTTAGACACGCAATTTACCACTTATGTCGTTTCAGCTTTTATATTCAAAACTGGGCTGTTTTCGGGGATTTTAATAAAATAGTTAACTTGTTCCAAAAATTCCCAACTTTTTACAGATGGTCTTAAACGATCCAAATATTATTGTGTAAAAATCTCGGGATCCAATTCATCACCAATATTTTATAAAAAAATCATTTTCCGGACTGCATTCAGATTTATCTTTTTCTGACTGCAGTCCATGGAATAATTTATTTAAAATTCATCATCAGTCCGATTTATGAAATTCCAGTGGGAGGATTACAAATACATCAGTGGTCATTTACAGTACAAGTTTCATGACCTAGTTCTACTCAGGTTTCATGTTATGACTAAAAATATAACACCCATTTACTGCTGTAAAAACTCAGCTTTAGCTGTTGTTACAAATCGACCCTTTAAAAATAGTAAACGAAGTCCAAAAATTATGATTCCAGTGCCATTAGAACCGTATTTCATAATAACACGTTATAGACTCAAGAAAATCAAGTTTTTGTTAAGTTATGATCTGGTTACAGCCAACTGAAGTTGGCTGTAAACACCAACCAGTTTTCTGTTTTCAGTTCCCTACTTTCTAACGCATGTTCGATTGATTCATTTAACATATTTAGCGAATAACAACGATCTTTAACATCAATATTAACAAGTAAATTATCAAGTAATCAATAACATGAGCAAAACCACTTCATACTAGCAAACAATGATCAACATGCATATCAACTTGTATTTATCATGATATCTTCATCTAGCAAGTTCATGTTCATGTCTTCTTCATAGGATTCATTAGTGTTCTTAATATTATGATCATGATACGTTATTAACCACTTAAATAACATGAAATATGAATGGATCTAAGTCCTTACCACTAGTTCAAGACTAGGGAAGTTCAAGTGTAGAAAAGTGGTGGTTAAAAGAAGATGAGAGTGGTCCTTCAACTTCCGAACACACCGAGCTTCGTTGTATGCCTTCTAACACCTTGAAGTACACTTGAAATGCTTGAATGAGAATTGAAAATGGTGGTGATGTATGGGGGTATGTTGGCCGTAGCTTATGAAGAGGAGGAAGGGAGTGTTGAGTTGTGGTGAAGGATGAAGAAGACTAGTGGTTCTTATATCCATATTTCTATTAACCAAAGGGTAAGATGTTCCCCATGGTACATACACAATCCAACAAGTTCCAAGGTGAATATATGAGAAGATTTAGGAAGATTAAGTAGGATTTGAAGCAATCTTGTGGTGGGGCCATAAGGTGGGTCGTAAATCACCATAGGAGGGTAAATTGTAATTTTTGATGGTAAAAGTTCATTAGTAGGGTATTAAGTGCAAAAGCTAGTGTTTAGTGTGGTACATGCTTTATGTAGTGTGTTATAGTGTTCGGGAACCAAGACTAGCTCAGAAAAATAAAAACAATGCTTCTTGCAATGTTTTAGTGTTCCGGGTAATGTCCGGTTGTTCGGTTGAATACCGTTCCGTTAAAGTGCTAAGTTATTCCATATAGTGTCATATATATATATATATATCTTTTGTAACATTTTAAATTCCCAACACTTGGGAGAGCATATATGATTATTTAGTCAATTTTCTGCACAAGACTAGTATGTTTACAAGCACATGTAAGTATGACACAGTAATCAGAAAGCAGTTAAGTAATTCAGCACAGACATCAAGCACTTTAATTAACGTTAATGAATCGTACGGATACATGTAATTGAGGGTTGTCACAATATTTGTGATGAGTATGCAGTAAGTTTGTTTTTAAGGGATGTTAAGCCTGAGATTGGTAATCCTGTGAAGTTGATTAGGCCAAGAAATTTACCGGAAGCATATATGTTAGCTAGGATTCCAGAAGACAACAATACTTCTTCTGTGTACCAGGGCAAGTCTTTTAAATCTTCATACTCCTTTAGTTCCAAAAACAGTGATTACACCAACAGAAATATGGGGGGTTCTAATACTCCTTTGTTACCTACACCGATTCCTAAGCCGAAACCCTTAAGTGCTAGAAGATTATCCCATAAAGAGATTGAGGAAAAGAGGCCAAAAGGGGAGTGTTTTGGGTGTACTGAAAGATATACCCCAGCTCATGTATGCAAAAACAAATAACTGTTTTCTATTGAAATAGTGGAAGTGGATGAATGCAGTGATGACAATACTGCCCTCAATGAAGTGATGATGGCTCCTGTACTTGATCAAGATCCATGCATTTCTTTAAATTTAATCATGGGTGTTCCTTCTTATTCTACAACGAGGGTGATAGGCACGGGGGAACTTAGAAGGTTAGTAGGGATAGCACGGGCTACCCCTCAACCCCGTCTCCGTAGTGTAAAAATACCCCTTAACTCCATTTCCGTAGTGTAAAAATACCTCTCAACCCTGTTTCCGTTATATAAAGGATACCCCTGATCCTAAAACAAAAAAATTAGGATACCCCTAACTTTGTGGGCTAGTTCCGCCACTAGTGATAGGGGAGATTGGAACAAAACCCTTTCAGATTTTGATAGATTCAGGTTCCACTCACAACTTTTTGAACTTGGATTTAGAGTTGAGAATGAAATGCCCTATTAAAGAAGTCCCTAAGTTGAACATTACAGTGGCTGATGGTAATAAGATGGCTTGTACTCAGTTATGTGAAAATTTCAAATAGATGATGCAGGGAAATTGGTTTAGCACTGATGTTATGCTTATTCCTTTGAGTAATTACGATATAGTTTTAGGGGTGCAGTGGTCACAGACGTTAAATGATATCAACTGAAACATCAAACAGCTGACTATGAAGTTTAAGGTGGGTGAGCAGTGGTTTGAATTGAAGGGTATTGGGTCAAATGTGATGACCATATGTTCTACTGAAAAATGAGCTCCTTATTGAATGATTCTATGCACTTAGCTAGTGCATAGCTGTACAGTTTACTAACTTTGAACACGGGGTCATTTCAACATGAAACTAAAGTCCATTTGAATAATCAAAGCGCAGCCTTAGAGGCCCTATTGGATGAATTTGCTGATATTTTTGCTGTACCTACTTCTTTACCTCCTAAAAGAAGTTGTGACCATAAGATTCTTCTTAAGGATGAGAATGTTGTAATCAATCAAAGAGCTTATCGATATCCTGCTCATCAAAAGGATGTGATAGATCAGTTGACTCAGGAGTTACTTGATGCTGGAACAGTTAGGAATAGCCAACGTACTTTTGCTTCTCCTGTAGTGCTGGTCAAAAAGAAGGATGGGACTTGGAGGTTTTGTGTGGACTATAGAAAATTGAATGAAGCTACTGTGAAGGGCAGGTTTCCTATTCCCTTAATTGAGGAACTTCTGGATGAACTTGGAGGGGCAACAGTGTTTTCTAAACTTGACCTCAGGGCTGGTTATCATCAGGTGAGAATGAATGAGAAAGACATCCATAAAACAGCTTTTCGAACTCATCAAGGGTTGTTTGAGTTTGTAGTGATGCCATCCGGTCTCACTAACGCTCCTGCAACCTTTCAATTAATGATGAATGCTACTTTTAAACCATTGATGAGGAAAACTACCTTGGTGTTTTTTGATGACATATTGGTGTATAGTCCAACGATGGAACAACATTTGGCTGATTTAAAACAAGTGTTAATGCTGTTAAGGAGGGATACACTGTTTGCCAAAAGGTCAAAGTGTTCATTTGCAGGGAGAAGTGTGGAATATTTGGGTCACATTATTTCAGGAAGTGGGGTAAAAACGGATCCAAAGAAGATTGAAGCCATTCAGCAATGGCCAGTTCCAGCTACTATCAAACAATTAAGGGGATTCTTGGGTTTGGCTGGATATTACAAAAGGTTTATCAAGTCTTTTAGGGTTATTACTAGACCTTTGAATGATCTCATGAAGAAAGAAGGATTTACTTGGAATAGTGAGGCTCAGCAGGCCTTTGAACAATTAAAAACTGCTTTGGTGACTGCCCATGTGTTGGCATTACCTGATTTTTCTAAGGCATTTGTGGTAGAGACTGACGCCTTAGCAAAAGGCTTAGGAGCAGTTTTGATGCTGGAGGGGCATCCTATAGCCTTTATAAGTAGGACTTTATCTACCAAACAACAGTCTTTTTCAGTCTATGAAAAAGAATTGTTGGCCATTATTATGGCAGTCAAAACTTGGCACCATTATTTGATCACAAAGAAGTTCTTTATTAAGACTGATCAAAGAAGTTTGAAATACTTGTTAAGTCAGAAAATAACCACTCCTTTACAGCAGACATGGTTAGCTAAGTTGATGGGGTATGACTATGAGATAGCTTATAAGCAAGGATCTAAGAATAAAGTAGCTGATGGGCTGTCTAGAGTGCAGGGGTTGGCTTTATTTGAAATGGGCATGAGCTCTATTAGTCCCTTATTGCTGAACAGAATTAGGTCTACTTGGCAATCTGATCCTAAGTTGAGGGGTATGATACATGAGTTGCAACAAGGGAAAGTTATTCCACATGTCATTTGGGATGGTAATCTGTTAAAAAGGAAGCACAAGTTATGGGTGGGTAATGAATCTCAGCTTCAAAATATCATTTTGCAATTGTTTCATTCATCACCTATGGGAGGACACTCAGGCTATTATTCTACATTGCAAAAGGTGAAGTCTTTTTGTTATTGGAAAGGGTGTTATAAACAAGTGTACAAGTTTGTGAAGGAATGTGCTCAATGTCAACAAGCAAAATATGAACCTGTGGCTACTCCTGGTCTGCTACAGCCATTACCAATTCCTACTCATGTATTCACTGATGTTTCAATGGATTTTATTTCTGGGCTGCCAAAAGTTAAAGGGAAAGATACTATTTTGGTGGTTATTGACCGTTTAACTAAATATGCATACTTTATAGCCCTATCTCATCCGTACACAGGTTCTCAAGTGGCTCAAGTCTTTGTTGATAATGTTCTTAAACTGCATGGGTGTCCTATGAACATAGTGTCAGACTGAGATCCTGTCTTTCTAAGCAATTTTTGGAAGGAGTTCATGCGTTTGCAAGGTGTGCACTTGGCTTATTCAACTGCCGATCATCCTTAAAGTGATGGGCAGACTGAAGTTTTGAACAGATGTTTGGAAACCTATTTGAGATGCATGTGTATGCACTCTACTGATTAGTGATTCAAATGGCTTAGTTTGGCGGAGTGGTGGTACCACACTACCTATCATTCTGCCCTCAAGATGAGTCCATTTGAAGCTCTATATGGATTTGCTCCGCCTGTTCATATTCCTTATATTCCTAATGATACTACAGTGGATTCAGTGGAACTTTTTTATCGAGACCTAGAAGCTATGATCAATTTACTAAGGGATACATTGGTGCAAACCAGAAATCGTATGAAACAGTATGCAGATGCAAACAGAAGTGAAAGAGTATTTCAAGCAGGGGACTGGGTGTATCTTAAATTGCATCCTTTTGTTCAGAATTCGCTAAGGAGAAAAAGACATTCAAAACTTGGACCAAAATATTTTGGGCCATTTTTATTACAGAGAAAGTGTAGGATCGTTTTACCGACCAAACTAGTCGTTCAGAAGAGTTTTTGCTCAATACGAAAGGCGGAAACAGAAGTATCAAGTTCAATTCAGCTAGATATACACTTTAAACTGTCTATTGATTGATTTGACAAAGTTTTACAGCGAGTAGACACTTCGGCAGCACTTCGGCTCTCAAACTGGAATATAATTTCGTTACAAATGACACAGACAAGACAACAATATGTAGGCTGAGTAATTTCGCATGAATAGGTTCAAGCGAAATTACATTCACACGAAATCACTATTCCATGCGAAATTACCAAGTAATTTCGTGCGAAATAGCACTATGTAATTTCGTGCGAAATTACCTTTTTACCTATTTTTGACATTTTCCTCGTATAACGTGCCCTGATCTATCTAAATACATACAAGACTCGATACAAGACAAAGTCGATAGACGCATGCACTAACAGACTCCCCCTCGAATGTTGACGAGTCTTCAGTGTCGAGTCTTCAACGTCTGAAGTCTTTATCAATCTTCTCGAACTCTTCCAAAGTATCTAACAATGTAAAGTATCCTCAACCTCTGTCTTCTCTTCTTCTCCATGATCTCCACCTGGCTCTTATCTCACTCTAATTCTCTTGATCAGATCTCTTGATTCCTTAAGTTCATCAGCTTTTGCAATGTGCGTGATTTTCAGGATCTGAATCTGACTCTTCTATCTTCAGACTCCCCCTTAAATTGTGCTTGGGATCACAGTCTAGTTTCCACTGGTTCAAGATCGACCTGATTCACATTCTGCTCAGAATCAAAATCTGGCTAACCTGCACATTCTTAACCCAGAAATAAATTTCACAAATTTAACATTTTACAAATTTATTCTCTGCTTTCCACATGTAAACATAAATATAACATCATTTGCAAGTATCAAACTAAAAGATTTAACATTTTTAATCTTTGATGAACCACTTGAAAACAACATTTTTTCAAACACACTTTCCCAAACCTGTTCATCATGTTTAGCACACGGAATTTTGAAAATCTGCTCTCCAACATCAGTTGTCGAAAATCTTTTTGAATTTTTCAAAATTTATGATAAAACACACTGAAAATATTTTTGGAATTTTTGAAATTAGAATGAAATGCAGTAAAGAAATATTTACAGACAATATTTTTTAGAGTTTGTGTAAGAAGATCATATCAGTTTATGAGATAAATCACCAACACCATTAAGCTTTAAACATTTTAAGTTCTAAACGATTCACTTAGATTGTCAGTATACTGATCCACTTAAATTTTCACACAAAGTTCAACTGTTTCGAGATACGATATTAATGTTTTAAGCACTTAAACTTATTCGCGTGTCCCACCACTTGAATATACTCCTGTATCCAGATCCCAATATTCAGTCTTACAGGTGAGTATACCTAGATGATATCTGTAAAGGGTTAAATGCAAGGGCCATGAGAGCTCAGGCTATTGCTTTCGCAAAATCAGAGAGATGATGGCTTCGACTTTAGGTGTGTTCCCTTTAGAGAATCTTTTCTTCAACAGCACATGATTAGCATTTTGCAATGTTTCATCATTTTTTATGCTGAGGGTGCTGCTATATTTCAAGCAAGCATAAAGTATTATACGGGGACTAGGCCATTGCTTCCGCAAAATCAGAAGTCCCGGGATAATACCCCAGATATCACTGAGTATAAAGACCTAGTATCTCAGAAAGAGGGACCTTTCAAACAAGATTTCGGGGGTTACCCATATATCCGAGAGATATCCCCCACGATATAAGCAAGTTTGAAATTTAGGTTTATATCTCGTCACAATCTACTAAATGTGCAAAACCCTACTGGCACATCATCAGTGAGACCGTTTATCACATTTTGACTTTTCAATTCTTTAGCATGCTGTGAATGTCCACTGATGTACTATCATTTCCTCTATTTCACAACAAAACTCATTTTTTTATTTTATCATGTTTTTGGCTTTTTCAAATTTTCAAATGTTTTTGGATTTTCTGAAATTTCTTACTCCCCCTAAAATTCAAAATCATTTAAAGAAATTTGAAAACAAACTGTACAAGGAAAGTGACAACTGATATCAAATCGCTTCAAATCGCCATCCACTTGGCATAAACAATCAGAACTCCCCCTTACAACAAACTATTTTCCCATTATGATTTCAAAACACTTAAGTTTGTTTTAATCAAATGGTTTTTCCAGAAAAGAAGTTTGGTTAATTTTACCACTTGTAAGTTAGAGGATCAATTCATCACCTTGTTCTTTCACAATCACTTGAAAATTTTAACATTTTTAGTTTTAATCAACAACTACCACTTGTAGAAAATCAAGTACAACTTAATGTCCCTGATTTACCACTTGTAGGTTAAAACCTTCTCCAACCACTTGAAAGTTTTCACAAACTCATAAAATACAAGAAAGATGCCGATACCTGCTTCACACTTACCAACCTGGAAGCTCCGGCAAGTCATACTTTTTCACTTATGAAAAACATACATCCAAGTCTCACCAAACTTGGATGTTTCCTCCTCAACTTCACTTGGGGTGTAAGTTGCCTTCTTTGTTTCATAAAAATCTTTTACCCCTTTCACTTTTCCCTCGACCATCTTTCCAAAAATCTTTTTAACATTTCCATTAAAAACTTTTTCGACATCAAATTCTTTCTTCTCAGAATAGAATTTATTCGATATCTCAACTTTACCAACTTTTTGTTTAAAATTTTCAGCCCGCATTGGTGGAAAATTGACATCATCCATTGGCGGTACTGATGTTTCCAGTTTTATCTCAACTCGAGGCTCCTCTAACTTTGTGGAATCAGATTCATCGCCAGATTTCACATCTGATTTCTTAACAACCCACTTTTGATTGTCAAGATTCACTCTTCTCTTGTAAAATCTTTTCGAACATTCACCAACCTCAAATGTTGAGTTTTTAAACACTTTGAATTTTTCAATTGGTGATTCTGTTTTATCAACAATCTTTTCTTTGAGTTTAGAAACGACTTCCTGTTTTGTTTTGGTTGCCAATGGACAGTTCCAGGCAATGTGACCAACTTCTTGACATCGATAACAGGTTCTTGTTTCCTTTCTCTGGTAAGCTCCATTCTTTTCAATCTTTTGTTTTTCTGCAAAGAAATCTTTGTTTGTTTGCTTCCAAAATGAGCTCTTTTCTTCTTCCACAGAACTAGCTCTTGAAACAAATACAGTTTTTTGTTTATAAGTTTTCTTATTTTTATGATTTTTTGGTGGAATAAAACCTAGACCTTTCTTTTTGTAATTACCGTTATGATTTGGTTTCTTTTGAAAACCAGAACCAGAACTCTAACCCTTTTTCTTGTTTAAACGTTGTTGAACTCTTGAGGTGTAAGTTTTAGATTTTCCAGTAAGATTTACATCTTTTATTTCAGAAATATTGATTTTTGTTAGTTTGAAAATCTTTTTAATCATTTCAGTTTTAACACCTCTTATTGGAAATTCCTCATCAGAATATAATTTGTCTGAATCAATCAAAGTATATGCCACTTTGATTACTTCGTCATTCAAATTAGATTTTGATAAAAGAAATTCTTTATTATAAACCCTTTTAACCGACGATTTTGAACTGTTGAACGCTGAATTCGAACTTTCAGACTCAGACTTTGACTCTGGCTCCTCATCTTTATCCAACACCTGATCGACCACCTTTTTTATTAACTCAGACTCATGATCAGTGTCAGACGATGTGAATGTGACGTCAATATTTTCTGGTAACTCATCAGTTGTTTCGGACTTTAATTTATATTGACTGCCTTTTTGACTTGCTCCTCATTTGGTTTTCTAGGAGAATAACCTTCCCAGATTGGAGGCGGACACTTGTTATAATTTGCACTTTGTTTCTTACCAGTATCATTTTCTTCAGTCTTCTTGTCTTGAAAGGCTTCCATACCTGCAACAGTTGGATAAATTCTATCAATCAAATAATCAGAACTAGAATAACTTTGCAGTAAACGTCTGATTCTTTCGTTTTCAATCCTCTCTGTTTCCAACTCTTGCTTCAGCTTAGCACATTCTTCAATATAATGATTAATGGCTTTCTGCTTTGTCATCATCACTGCATTCATCATGGTTAAAGCATCTTCTCTTTCAGAATTTGTCTTTTGTAGACCATTCACTGTTCTATTCAAGACATCATACGATTCTTTCACATAATTGAGATTGAACAATAATGTTTCTTTCATCTTATCTTGCTCTCTCAACTTCTCCTCTTTCTCTTCACACTGCTTACATGACTCCAAACACTTTAAGCACGGTTTAATGACTTCAACAATCTTTTCAACTTCAACTACTTTTTCATCAACTTCAACTTCTTTCTCAACTTCAACTACCCTTTCAGCAACTTCAACTTCCTTTACAGCAAACTCAACTCCTTCATTCTGTTCAGACTTCTCTTCCTGTGCAACTATCTCGCTTTTTACTTGTTTCTGATTCTTTGCTGCACGTTTCTCCTTCAGCTTCTCCACTCTATCTGCAAAATAAAATTGAAAACTTTCATGAGATAAATGAGTTTTTGCAATATTAATATGCATTTCTTCCTCATCATCACTGTCATTTGTTGATGATTGATCAAACACTTGTGTCTGTTCTGAACTATCATCTGAAGAAACAAACTATTCATTTTGACTTTTCTCATCACTAGCAAACACTTTCATCCATTCCGTCATCAAATCTGGTTCTTGAACTATCTGTGCAATGAGAGCTGCTACTTTTGAATCAGGCGGGATGTATTTGTCCCAACTGAAACCTTCTGCTATTTTTTAATCATCTTGATCAATTATGCCATAATAAGCTTTCTTATTTCCATCTTCGATCATTTTAGCATGTGCAGTTTGTGGTTCTTTTTGTTGATAAGGCTGATGAGCAACTTGTTGATATATGGCTTTTCGATAATAATCATTTCCACCGAACGGATTCTTTGCTCCACTTGCTTCTCAATTGGTACATTCCCTCTTGAAATGACCTTTCTCCCTGCATCGAAAACAAGTAACTTTAGATTTATCAAAACCCAAAGTATAAACTTTTGCATCCAAGAAATCATCTCTTCCTATAATCATTTTGAATTTTTCAGCTCTTCTCAAAACACTCGCTAAACACCACTTTATATCCATCAGCTCCATTTCTTCAGCATCTATCTGATCATAATCCTCTTTCGTTAACATAGGATTTCCGATCCTTCCTGTAACCAATCCTTCATATGATTCCAATACTGTAACAAGTAATGCCATATGACTTTTGACAACTTCTTCAGAAAAATTTTGACCATTCTGAAGATGCAACGCGTTGTTGCAATTTAAGACATGACCATTGTTGCTGTTTGAGCTTTGAAATTGATGACTTGAGCTTGAAGCTTTCGGATTAACACTCGGATATGAGGAGAATCCACTGCTGCTATTGTTTGAACTTTGATTGATTGAATCAGATGAGTTTTCGGCACTAAAAGCAGTTTGAACTTTTGGACTTGCTTCAACATTCTGAACACTCACTTTGAAGTACATTTTTACATCTTGTTGTGGACTTGGATTGTTCATTCTAGCAATCTTTTGTTGCTCAAGATCTTGTCCTTCAATCTTTTCGATGAATGAGAAATTGTCAAACCATCATATTCTCCAGTATTCTTTAATATCATCAGATAGGTACCCCCATTCTTTCTGAGGTAAAGCATCAGCTAATTTGTCAACCCATTCTTCACGATCTTTGTTGATATTTAACAATGATATTGATCGTACTAAATGACAATATCTTTCAATCTATTTCTTTGTATCTTCTCCTGGCAAACTTGAAAATAAATCAAATTCTTTCTTCAGTAATGATTTTTTACTCTTGATCATTTTCTCACTTCCCTCAAACTTAATTCTAAGTGCTTCCCAAATTGAACGTGAAGTCATATCATGTTGAAGCAATACGAATATGTCTTCTTTAATAGCTTGCTGAAGTAAACTGGTCATCATCTTTTCTGCTTTGTACATGTCTCTTTCTTTATCCGTAAATTCAAAAATTTTCTTTTCAACTCCCAAGTTTGTACGAGGTAGTACATACTTTTTCTCAACACATTCCCACGATCTCAAATGATTTGCTAGAACCCAGTTTTCAAATCGATCTTTCCAACCATAATACTCCTCAATTCCCATTAGCTTCGGGGGTTTTTGCATGGTTTCGGTTTCATTTTCCATGTTCATGCTTTGAGCAATGGCAGCTGGAGTAGTCGGGGCAGTAGCAAATGCGTTATAAAATTCCTCTTCCATGATTCGGTAAACTTTTTCACAAAACAGTCACTTTCAAGCGAAATTACAACTCAAGCGAAATTACACTTTCAAGCGAAATGACCAACTAATGAGAAATCACCTGCAAGACAACTTCAAATGAAATACCAACTCAAACGAAATTAGAATTTTCAAACGAGATAGGTAATTTCGTACAAAATAACCAAACGAAATCAGGTTTCAAGCGAAATCAACTAATTTTGTACGAAATACTCAAACGAAATACTAATTTCGTACGAAATACTCAAGCGAAATTCAAATCTGGTGCGAAATAAGGCTTATTTCATTGCGAAATACTGCTGATGTCATCATCTCGAGCTGTTTTTGCCAAAATTGATTAGGTTTTTGTCCGATTTTAAGTCGGAAACTTTCAAGGGTTTGTTAAAACACTATTGCGCGTATAATATGAGAAATTCAAGACATTTTGACCAAGATTTCACTGTCAATTTTGAAAAGAAGGTGTAGAAATCAGAATTTTCAGCTGAATTGGTAAGCACTCTTCCTCCTGAGCTCTGATACCACTTGTAGGATCGTTTTACCGACCAAACGAGTCATTCAGAAGAGTTTTTGCTCAATACGAAAGGCGGAAACAGACGTATCAAGTGTAGGATCGTTTACTGACCCGAACGAGTCGTTCAGAGGAGTTTTAACCTATTTCAAATGCGGAAACAGAGAAATAGACTTCGAAACAGCTTGCAAATCACTTTAAACAACTTTCTGATTGATATAACAGTAAATACAATCACAGGATAAACCGGCAGCACCTCGGTATCCAAATCAAGAACTGTTATAAATGAATTCGCTTGAAACCTATATATAGTAATGGGGTTTCGCTTAAAGATGTCATGGAGTCAGTTCAAGCGAAATCAACAGACTGGATTTCGCTTGAAACTGTCAAATGCCATTTCAAGCTAAATCACCTACTTCAAGCGAAATCACCTTAAACACACCTTAAAACCTCCTATTTTCTCATACAACACACCCTGATCTAACAATTCTAATCCTAGACTCGATACAAGACGAAGTCCACAGACGCATGCACTAACAGACTCCCCCTCGAATGTTGACAAGTCTTAAAGTGTCGAGTCTTCAACGTCTTCAGTCTTTATCAGTCTGAACATGTAAGCATCCTTAAACTTTATCTCTTTCTTCTCTTTCTTCCAGAATCGCAACCTAGTTCTTAGCTCTTTCCACATATGTCTTCAGACTCCCCCTTTCGATATGCTGGGATCGTAGTCTGGCTTGTTGAAATCACATAGTCCTCAGGTATCGGAACATGGCACTCTATCTTCAGATTCAGAATCGAAACCTGGCTACACCTGCACATTCTCTACCCAAAAATAAATTTCACAAATTTAACATTTGACAAATTTATCTATACAGATTCCCTCTCAAATTAAACCAGAATGATTTATCAATGATAGAAACCTCAGATGACCACTTTGCACTGAAAAATATTTAAAAAAATTTTCTCAATTAAACACAAGCCCCCCCTCACCACATGCTCATCATGTTTAGCACTTGGAATTTTGAAAATCAGCTCTCCAATATCAGTTGTCGAAAATCTTTTTTGAATTTTTCAAAATTTATGCTAAAACACACTAAAAATCTTTTTGGATTTTTTGAATGAAATGAAATACAGGAAAAAAATTTTACAAATAATATTTTTGTGAGTTCGTGCAAGAGGATCATATCAGTTTATGACAAGTCACAAGTACCGTTGAGCTTAGTTACACATTAAAAATTAAACAATTCACTTTGATTGCCAATATACTGATCCACTTAAATTTCCACACAAATTTCAACTGATTCAGGATATGAATTAGGTGTTTTAAGACTTAAACTCATTCATGTGTCCCACCTCTTGAATATACTCCCGTATCCAGATCCCAATATTCAGTCTTACATGTGAGTATACCACAGATGATATCTGTAAGGGAATAAATTATAGTACGAAACCATGAGAGCTCAGGTCAGAACTTCCGTTCAGCAGAGAGATGACGGCTCGACTTTTGGTGGGTCCCCTTTAGAGGATCTTTTGTTACAACAGCAATGATTATCAATTTTATTGTTTCATCATTTTGCTAAGGGCGGCGCTATATTTCAAGCAAGCTGAAAGTATTCTCCGGGGACTAGGCCATTGCTTCCGCAAAATCAGAAGTCCTGGGATAATACCCCAGATATCACTGAGCATAAAGACCTAGTATCTCAGAAAGAGGGATCCTTCAAACATGATTTCAGGGGTTACCTATATATCCAAGTAGTGTTCCCCACGAATTAAGCAAGTTTGGATTTAAGTTTATATCCCGAAAAAACTTACTAAATGTGTAAAAACCTATCGGCATATCATCAGTGAGACCGTTTAACGCATTTAATCATTACATTTCTTTAGCATACTGTAACTGTCTACTGATGTACTATCATTTCCTCTTCTTTGACACTAAAACTCATTTTTGAATTTTATCATGTTTTTGTCTTTTTCAAATTCTCTAATGTTTTTGGATTTTCTAGTGAAATTTCTACTCCCCCTAAAATGCAAACACATTTCAGGAAATTTGAAAACAAACTATACAGGTAACGTGACAACTGATATCAAATTGCTTCAAATCGCCATCCACCTGGCATAAACAATCAGAACTCCCCCTTACACAAAACTATTTTCTCATTATGATTTCAAAAACACTTAAATTTGTTTTAACCAAAATGATTTTTCCGGAAAATATGTTTTGCTGATTTTACCACTTGTAAGTTAGGGATGTCATCATTTCTTTGGTTTCAACCACTTGTATAAGGATTACATCAAGTTAAAATTAATGACCCTGATGAATCATTTTGTAAGAACAAACCTCTTTACCAGTTGTAGGAATAAAACATCTACACAAATTCATTTTACCAAAAAGAATGCCGATTCCTGCTTCACACTTACCAACCTGAAAGCTCCGGCAAGTCACACTTAACCTGTAAAAAATTTAACCATTATAAGATTCATTCACAAAATCAATTATCAAGAAAGATGCTGATTCCTGATCCACGATTACAAACTTGGGATCTCCAGCACATCAGGTTTTTCAATGAAAGAAAATGTCCACCCAAGCCTGACCAGCCTTGGGTGTTTCCAACTCCTCTTTAGTTGAGGTGTAAGTTGCTTTCTTTGTAGCATAAAACTCTTTTACCCCTTTAACCTTTCTATCGATCATCTTCCCAAAAATTTTCTTTACATTTCCATTAAAAGCTTTCTCAACCTCAAAATCATTCTTTTCAGAATAAAATTGATTCGAGATCTCAACTTTCCCAATCTTTTGTTTAAAATTCTCAGTCCTCAATGGTGGAAAGTTCTCATCATCCATTGGAAGTACTGAATTTTTCTCTTTAACCTCAACCTGTGGCTCATCTGACTTTGCGGAGTCAGATTCATCGCCAGATTTTGCCTCTGATTTCTTAACAACCCACTTTTGGTTTTCAAGTTTCACACTTCTCCTATAAAACCTTTTCGAACATTCACCAACTTCATACATTGAATTTTTAAACACTTTAAATTTCTCAGTTGGTGGTTCGGTTTTATCAACAACTACTTCTTTAAGTTTTTCTGAGACTCCCTGTTTTGTTTTGTTGCTTGAGGACAGTTCCATGCAATATGACCAACTTCATTGCATCTGTAACAGGTTCTAGTCTCCTTTCTTTGAAAAACTCCATTCTTCATCTTTTCAGCAAGAAACTCCTGATTTGACTGTTTCCAGGATGAGCTCTTTGCTTCTTCTTCACAATTTGTCCCTGAAATAAATTTTGTATTTGTTTTAAAATTTTTCTCATTTTTATAATTTTCAGGTGGAATAAAACCTAATCCTTTTCTTTTGAAATTACCGTTATGGTTTGGCTTCTTTTGAAAACCAGAACCAGAACTGTAACCTTTTTCTTGTTCAATCTTTGTTGAACTCTTGAAGTGTACTTTTTAGGTTTTTCAGAAAGATTTAAATCTTTTATTTCAAAAATATTAATTTCTGTTAATTTGAAAACCTTTTTAATCTTTTCAATTTGAACACTTCTTATTGGAAACTCTTTATCAAAATATAATTTGTCAGAATCATTCAAAGTATATACAACTTCAAATGTTTCATCATTCAAATTAGATGTTGACAACAAAAATTCTTTACTATAAACCCGTTTTCCTGAAGATTTCGAACTCTTTTCAGACGAATTCGAACTCCCAACTGACTGACATGAACTTTCGGACTCGGATTTTGACTCTGACTCCTCATCCTTATCCAACACCTAATCGACCATTCTTTTTATTAATTCGGACTCATGATCTGTGTCGGACGTTGTGAACGTGATGTCAATGTTGTCTGGTAATACATCGGTTAACTCGGACTCTAACTTTATATTGACCGCCTTTTTTACTTGTTCCTCATTCGGTTTTCTAGGCGAATACCCTTCCCAAATTGGAGGCGGACACTTGTTATAACAGACACTCTGTTTCTTACCAGTATCCTTTTTCTTCTTTGACTTCTTTTCTTCATCTTTAAACGCCTCAAAACCTGCAACAGTAGGATAAATTCTGTCAATTAAGTAATCAGAACTTGTATAACTTCTCAACAATCTTCTGATTCTTTCATTTTCAACTGTTTCACTAACCAACTCGTTCTTCCATTTCGCACATTCTTCAATGTAAAAATTTATCTCTTTCTGCTTCGACATCATTGTTGCATTCATCATCTTCAAAGCATTTTCTCTTTCAGTGTTTGTCTTCTGTAAACTATTCATAGTTCTGTTTAACACATCATACGATTCTTTCAAATTCTTGATATCAAACAGCAACTTTTCTTTCAACTTCTCTGATTCACTAAACCTCTTGTCTTTTTCTTCACATTTTTTGCAAGATACTGAACATGTAATACATGGTTTTGTGACTTCAACAATCTTTTCGACCTCCACAATCTTCTCTACTTCCACTACCTTTTCCACTTCAACTATCTTCTCAACAATTTTGATTTCTTTCATTTCTTTTGCAGCTTTTCTCTCTTTGAGTTTCTTCAATTTATCTGCAAAATAAAATTCAAAACTGTCAGAAGATAAATGAGTATTTCCAACATTTATCTGTTCAAGCTCTTCATCATCATCACTGCTTTCTGAAGAAACAGATTCTTCATCTTGACTTTTCTCGTCATCAGATAACACAACTATCCATTCCTTCATCAGCTCTGGCTTTTGAACAATCTGAGCAATGAACGCTTTAACATTTGGATCAGCTGGAATGTCGTTGTCCCAGCTAAAACCTTCAGCCACTTTCTCATCATCTTGATCAATAATGCCATAGTAAGCTTTCTTGTTTGAATCTTCAATCATTTTTCCATGTGCAGTTTGTAAATCCTTTTGTTGATGTGGTTGATAAGAAACCTGTTGATATATAGCCTTCCGATAGTAATCATGGCCACCAAAAGGATTCTTTGCTCCATTCGCTTCCTGATTTTTGCACTCTCTCTTGAAATGACCTTTCTCCCTGCATTTAAAACATGTAACTTTAGATTTATCAAAACCTAAAGCTGAAAGATGAGCATCCAAAAAGTCATTTCTTCCTGTAATCATTTTGAATTTTTCAGCTCTTCTCAGGACACTAGCTAGACACCATTTAATGTCCATCAGTTCCAACTCTTCTGCATCAATCTGATCGTAATCCTCCTTGGTTAGCATAGGATTTTCAATCTTTCCAGCAATCAATCCTTCATAAGATTCCAATGCAGTAACAAGTAGATCCATATGATTTTTCACTACATCTTCAGAAAAGTTTTGACCATTTTGAAGATGCAATGCCACATTGCATTGAATCATATGCCCATTACCAACATTTGCACTTTGAACACTTGGAGGATTAACATTTGAAAATCCACTAGTGTTGACTGAACTTTGACTACCTGTTCCGGATGAGTTTCCTGCACTAAATGCTGTTTGGATCTTTGGACTCGCTTCAACTGTTTGAACATTTCCTTTATAGTACAGTTTGATGTCTTGTTGATTGCTTGAACTGTTCATTCTGGCTATCTTCTGCTGTTCCAGATCCTGTGCCTCAAGTTTTTCAATAAACTGTCTGATCGACAATCTGCTAAACTGTCCAGAATTCTTTAGAATCATGAGGTATGTACCCCATTCCTTTTGTGGTAACGCGTCAGCAAGCTTTTCAACCCATTCTGCTGGAGTTTTAGTAATCTTCAACTGAGACATGGTACGCACTAGATGGCAGTATCTCTTAATGAGAGTCTTTGTAGTCTCACCAGGCATACTCGTAAACAACTCAAACTCTTTTTTCAACAATACTGCTTTACTCTGGAGCATCTCTATACTTCCTTCGAATTTCTTCTCAAGTGCTTTCCAAATCGAAAACGCATTTCCATCATGTTGAAGCAAAACAAATATATCCTCTTTGATAGCTTGTTGCAACAGACTTACATCATTTTCTCTCCTTTATAACTTTCTCTCTCTATGTCTGAAAACTCCAAAATAATTTTATCAACATTCATAGCAGTCTGTGGTCTGATGTATTCTGTTTCAATGCTTTCCCAAGCTCTTAGATGGTTTACCTGAACCCAATTCTCAAAACGATTCTTCCATACATGGTACTCTTCCATTCCCATAAGTTTCGGGGGTTTTTGCATTGTTCCAGTTTCATTTTCCATGTTCATATTCTTAGCAATGTCAGCCGGAGTAGTCGGGGTTGTAGCAAACGCATTGTAGAATTTAGAATCCATGTTTCGGTAACACGTTTTTTTCAAAAACAGACTTTTCAAGCGAAATATGCAGTTTGAAGCGGAATCACACGCTGCTTTCAAGAGGAATACCAATTAAACAATTTCAAGCGAAATCCCAAACTACTTTTTCAAGCGGAATACTCAGCAATCAATTTGAAGCGGAATTAGTCAAACTCAAGCAAAACCTCTGATTTTGCTTGAAAGTCTCAAGCGAAATATGCAATCTCAAACGGAATCACAAAACACTCGTTCAAGGGAATCACATAAACAGTCCATTTCTGCCATTTTTAATGCGAATTTTGTACTGAAACTTTCAAGGGTTTGTTAATATGCAATTTTACACCATATTTGTGAAAATTGGCCGATTTTAACCGTGAAAACTTGAAGATTTTGAAAAGAAGGTGTAGAAAACAGAAATATCAAGCTAAATCAGAAAGAACTCCTCCTCCTGAGCTCTGATACCACTTGTAGGATCGTTTACTGACCCGAACGAGTCGTTCAGAGGAGTTTTAATCTATTTCAAAGGCGAAAACAGAGAAATAGACTTCGAAACAGCTTGCAAATCACTTTAAACAACTTTCTGATTGATATAACAGTAAATACAATCACAGGATAAACCGGCAGCACCTCGGTATCCAAATCAAGAACTGTTACAAATGAATTCGCTTGAAACCTATATATAGTAATGGGGTTTCGCTTGAAGATGTCATGGAGTCAGTTCAAGCGAAATCAACAAACTTGATTTCGCTTGAAACTGTCAAATGCCATTTCAAGCTAAATCACCTACTTCAAGTGAAATCACCTTAAACACACCTTAAAACCTCCTATTATCTCATACAACACACCCTGATCTAACAATTCTAATCCTAGACACGATACAAGACGAAGTCGACAGACGCATGCACTAACAAACTCCCCCTCGAATGTTGACGAGTCTTAAAGTGTCGAGTCTTCAACGTCTTTAGTCTTTATCAGTCTGAACATGTAAGCATCCTTAAACTTTATCTCTTTCTTCTCTTTCTTCCAGAATCGCAACCTAGTTCTTAGCTCTTTCCACAGATGTCTTCAGCCTCCCCCTTTCGATATGCTGGGATCATAGTCTGGCTTGTTGAAATCACATAGTCCTCAGGTATCGGAACCTGGCACTCTATCTTCATATTCAGAATCGAAACCTGGCTACACCTGCACATTCTCTACCCAAAAATAAATTTCATAAATTTAACATTTGACAAATTTATCTATACAGGTTCCCTCTCAAATTAAACCAGAATGATTTAATTTGACAAAGTTTTACAGCGAGTAGACACTTCGGCAGCACTTCGGCTCTCAAACCGGAATATAATTTCGTTACAAATGACACAGACAAGACAACAATATATAGGCTGAGTAACTTCGCATGAACAGGTTCAAGCGAAATTACAATCACACGAAATCACCATTCCGTGCGAAATTACCAAGTAATTTCGTGCGAAATTACCTTTTCACCTATTTTTGACATTTTCCTCGTATAACGTGCCCTGATCTATCTAAATACATACAAGACTCGATACAAGACGAAGTCGACAGACGCATGCACTAACAGAAAGTGGGAAAGGTTGCTTATAAACTGAACTTACCAAGTGATGCTCAGCTTCATCCGGTATTTCATGTCTCTCTGTTGAAGAAAGCTTTTGGTCAGCATGATCCTATCATTCCTTTTCCGACAAACCCTCGTTTTCTACTTCAACCTCGTTCGATTGTTGATAAGCGTTTGGTTCGAAAGGGTAATCGGCTAGCTGCTCAGGTGTTGGTACATTGGCAGGGTTTACCATTGGAAGAAGCATCGTGGGAGGATTTGGCTGAATATGAGCTGAGGTTCCTGGATTTTAATTCTTGAGGTCAAGAATTCAAAATTGGGGGAAAGTACTGTTAGATAGTGAATGTAATATGGGGGGTTAGACTGTAATAATGTGTTAGTCAGGGGGGTTAGTTGTAATATTGTAACAGTGGTTAGGAGTTAGTTGTTAGTTACTATAACTAACTAGTTGGTTAGTGAGAATGGTAGCTGTGAATTGAACAATCTTCTTCTCTCTTGTGTTCTTCTCAATTTGTAGCTAACACTGACTTATTCGAAGAGTATGATATTAAATCTAGGCTAGAGACCACTAGGTCTTGGGTTTGATTCCCACAATTGAGATTTTTTCAGATTTGTTGGATTTCTTCTTAATCGGTGTATAGGCATTATTGCCTAGTCGAGATGGATATGATCGGGTGGTTGCACTTGTGGCACGATAATACTCTAGTGGTACATCAATGATCCAAATTGCCGTTAAAAAAATTCTAATATGGAAGGAGGGTAAAGTGATTTTTTTCTAGTGATTCGTCAATGATACAAATTGCTGTTAAAAAAATTCTAATATGGAAGGAGGGTAAAGTGATTTTTAGATAAAGTTCCGATAGCTTTTATTAAACTTTGTGATTAATATAGTTTAAATTTATTAATTTGTTGTGATATGATTGTTCTATCTCTTTTTTTTTAAAACATAAATGGGTTCCATATAACAGCCAAAAGTCAAAATAATTACAAACTTTTATACATATATATTCTAACCAGCTACTGCATCTATACCATCTTTTAACCATTTCTTCTTGTCAATATGCAGCATTTTGGCTTTGCTTCTCAACCACAAGAAAGTACATTCATTTTTTTCTTCTAGTAATTTTGTATTGGCCTTGTGTACTTCATTGAAGACTTTATCGTTTCTCTTCAGTCATATCTTCCAACAAGTGGCCACCATGACACATTTGATTGCTTTCTTTTTTTCTTTTTGCGTTCTTTATTAATTTCACACATTTTAGTAACTCCTTTACTAATGAACGTGTGTATAAAGTGTTGTTTTGCATCCAAAGCCATATCTTCCAACAAGTGGCGACCATGACACATCTGATTGCTTTCTTTTTTTCTTTTTGTGTTCTTTATTAATTTCACACATTTTTGTAACTCCTTTACTAATGAACATATGTATAAAGTGTTTTTTTGCATCCAAACTCCTATCAGCCACCATAACGCTTTTACCATCTTTTTACTGATATGATTGTTGATCATCTATCTCATGTTCATTGTGTGTGGCATTGATATGAAGCTTGTGAGTTTAAATACCATTTGTCACCTTATGTGTAAGGTTGTGAACTTAGATATCATTGGATGCTTCAAATGATCATATTTATGCGTTACTTCTCATAGTATGGGTTAGTGTGTTAAATCTTATGGAAGTGAAGCTAAATTTTAAAGCAAACACAATCACGAACCACAACCATATCTATATCTATATATTATATAATAAATAAATAAAAACTATGGGACACATGACGACTTCTGGTGAAATCTAAAAATGTATTTCTCGCTTCTCTCTTCAATTACATGTGCATATCTCCTATTAAATGATAATGATTTCAAGTAACTATATTAAACATCTAAAAAATAAATCTTCATATTTTAATAGGACTGGATTTGACCATTATTGACTATCTACTGATTAATTGGCCGATTAGATAAAAATTACTCGGTGAACCTCCGACTATCGATTAATCGACGACTAATCAGAGGCTAATCGGGATTTTTACAACCATGACAACATACAAAATCTTCATATAAACTAATAGTTTTAACAAGCTTATTTATTTAACTCATGTAATACATAGGTTTCTAACCTAAATAACATTACAAGTAATATTATTTGAAAATCTAATATACTTCTAATGTTCAACTCACATAATACTAAGAATATCATTATTTTAGTAAATAGTAAAAGAGTAAATTACAAAAATAGTCCTTTATGTTGACACGAGTTTGCAAATTGTATCCATTACCTTCAAAAAGTACAAAAAACGTACTCGATGTTTGCAAACCCTTGCACGTTACGTTCTTTAACACTAACCCAGTTAATTTTTTTGGTTAAATTATGTAACACAAGGGTATTTTAGTCTTTTACCTGTTTATTAAAATACATATCTATATTTTCTATAAAATGAGAAATCCCAATGACATAAGAAAAGCAGATGTGGCAGCCATAGAGGCTGGCCAACAATGTTTTTCTTATGTCATTATTGCATCATAAGTCTTAATATATAAAATCTATTTAAAACACTGGCATCAAACCTCTGCCCATATACATGTATTCATGCATAAGAAATTGAAACATCTGTCATCAAAATCTCTGCCTAGATTCAAAATTCAAAATTCTGGCTTCAGATTCAAAATTCAAACCATACACGTATACATATATAACACAACTGATTCTGACTCCACATTCGAATTTCAATTTATCTCTCTCACTCATATCTGCGAGCAATCTTTCTCTCTCTCTCAAATGCAAATTTCCATATTCAGTCGGTTCATCTTCGATTGCAGATCTTTGTACTTCACATAATTCTTCCAACATCATTGTTGCAACATCGTTGAGAGTACATGTAGGATCGCGTTGGAGACCCAAACGAGTCAATCAGAAGAGCTCTTGTCTGTTTCAGAGGCGGAAACTAAGAAACAAACTTGGAAAACAGCTTGTTTCACTATTAAACGTCTTGTTTTATTGATTTAACACCAATACAAATCAAACGACGCGTCGGCAGCAGTTCGGTACCAGAATCAAGAACATTACAAATGATTTCGCTTGGGAGGTATTTATAGGAATCTAATTCCGTTTGAAAGTGGTCGAGTGTCAGTTCAAGCGGAATTAGGTCATTCAAACGGAATTAAACCAAACACAACTTAAAACCTCCTATTTTCTCGTACAACGCGCCCTGATCTAACACTTTTAGTACTAGACTCGATACAAGACGAAGTCGACACACGTATGCACCAACAGACTCCCCCTCGGATGTTGACGAGTCTTAAGTGTCGAGTCTTCAACGTCTTCAGTCTTTATCAGTCTTTGGGCATCCAGAATCTCTATCTGGCTCTTATCACACTCTAATCCTTTCTTCAGCTAATATCCCCCTCGGATTGTGCTCTATCAATCTCTGGCATCTTCAGGATCAAATTCCTAGCTCTTTCATCTTCAGACTCTCTTTCTCTAACAGACTCCCCCTCAACTTGTGTTGGGATCGTAGTCTGGCTCATACTCTGCTCACATGTTTACAGGTTCAGGATCGATTCCTGGCTCACCTGCAAATTCTCTACCCAAAACATAAGTTTCATCAATGATAAGATATAACAAACTTAGAAACTCTGCTAACCACTTGAAGACACAATCTGAGCACATCATTTTCAAGTGTCAATCAATAATGATTTATCATGTTAATCTTTGATGAACCACTTGTATGTATATTAATTTTTCAAAACACACACTCCCAAACCAGTTCGTCATGTTTAGCACTCGGAATTTTGAAAATCAGCTTTTCAACATCACTTGTCTAAAATCTTTTTGATTTTTTCAAAATTTATGCTAAAACACACCGAAAATCTTTTTGGATTTTGATATAAAAGAAAATGCAGTAAAGAAATATTTACAGACACTATTTTTGTGAGTTTGCGTAAGAGGATCATATCAGTTTTTGAGACAAATCACCAACACCGTTAAGCTTTAAACATTTTAAGTTCTAAACGATTCACTTAGATTGTCAGTATACTGATCCACTTAAATTTTCACACAAAGTTCAACTGTTTCGAGATACGAGATTAATGTCTTAAGCAGTTAAACTTATTCGCGTGTCCCACCTCATAATATACTCCCGTATCCAGATCCCAATATTCAGTCTTACAGGTGAGTATACCTAGATGATATCTGTAAGGGGTTAAATTGCGAAAACCGTGAGAGCTCAGGTCAGAACTTTCGTTCAGCAGAGAGATGACGGCTCGACTTTAGGTGGGTCCCCTTTAGAGGATATTTTTTACAACAGCACATGATTTGCATTTTGCAATGTTTTATCATTTTTTATGCTGAGGGCGGGCTATATTTCAAGCAAGCGTAAAGTATTCTCCGGGGACTAGGCCATTGCTTCCGCGGCCATTGCTTACGCAAAATTAGAAGTCCCGGGATAATACCCCAGATATCACTAAGCATAAAGACCTAGTATCTCAGAAAGAGGGGTCTTTCAAACAAGATTTCCGAGGTTACCCATATATCCGAGAGATGTTCCCCACAATATTAGCAAGTTTGAAATTTAGGTTTATATCTCGTCACAATCTACTAAATGCGCAAAAACCTACTGGCACATCATCAGTGAAACCGTTTATCACATTTTACTTTCCATTTCTTTAGCATGCTGTGATTTTCCACTGATGTACTATCATTTTCTCTTTTTGACAACAAAACTCATTTTTTAATTTTATCATGTTTTTGACATTTTCAAATTTTCTAATGTTTTTTGGATTTTCTGAAAATTTCTTACTCCCCCTAAAATGCAAAAGCATTAAACGAAATATGAAAACAAACTGTACAAACAAAGTGACAACTGATATCAAATCACTTCAATTCGCCATCCACTTGGCATAAACAATCAGAACTCCCCCTCACAACAAAACATTTTCCCATTGTGATTTCAAAACACTTAAGTTTGTTTTAATCAAATGGTTTTTCTGAAAAATTAGTTTCGTTGATTTTATCATTTGTAAAAACGGGGTTCATCACATTGTTTTCCAAAAATGATGCTGAATCAGAAGAAGATTGCCAGATTGAGGAGAGAGCTGGAAGCAGCACGAATACTCGCTGATGAAAAGGCAAAGACAGAAGCTGGAGAAGCAAATGTTGATCAAGTAACTGAGAAAGTTATAGAAAAGATCGTTGAAGTGGAGAAAGTGGTGGAGAAGATAGTTGAAGTTGAAAAAATAATTGAAGTTGAGAAACTTGTCGAAGTAGAGAAAATTGTCGAAATAGAAAAAATTGTTGAAGTTGAGAAACTCGTTGAAGTTGAAAAGACTGTCGAGGTTGAGAAGATAATTGAAAAGGTGGTTGAATTTGAAAAACCGTGTTTGAAGTGTTTAGAATCTTGCAAAGTTTGTGAGGAGAAAGATAAAAAGATTGCTGATTTGGAGAAGATTAAAGAAGATTTACTGTCCGATGTGAAGTATGTGAAGGAGTCATATGATGTTCTGAATAGAACAATTGATGGTTTGAACAAAACATATCGAGAAGTTGATGCTGCTATGACAATGATGAGCTCAACATTAATGACAAAGCAGAGCGTCATCAATGAGTATATCGAAGATTGTGCTAAACTGAAGCAGGAATTGGAACTTGAAAAGATTGAGAGTGAAAGGATTAAACGATTACTGTTGAGTTATACTACTTGTGATTATTTTATTGATCGTGTTTATCCTACTGTTGCAGGTCTTGAAGCGTTTAAAGACAAGGAAATGGAAGACACAGATGCTGGTAAGACACAAAGTGTCAAGTATAACAAGTGTCCGCCTCCAATCTATGAGAGTTATTCCCCCAGGAATCCTAACGAGGAGCGTCTAAAAAAGGCAGTCAACATCAAGTTAAAGTCTGAAATCATTGATGAATTACCAGACAATATTGATGTCACATTCACAGCGTCTGACACTGATCATGAGTCTGAGTTATTAAAGAAAGTGGTCGATCAGGTGTTAGATATGGATGAAGAGTCAAAACCGGAGTCTAAGTCTGAAAGTTCGAGTTCGTCATAAAAGAGTCCGAGCTAACCGGTTAAAAGGGTTTACAATAAAGAATTCTTGTTATCAAAATCTAATTTGAATGATGGATCAATCAAAGTAGCATATACTTTGAATGATTCAGACAAATTATATTCTGATGAGGAATTTCCAATAAGAAGTGTCAAAACTGAAATGATCAAACAGGTTTTCAAATTAACAGAAATTAATATTTCTGAAATAAAAGATTTAAATCTTCATGAAAAAACTAAAAGTACACTTCAAGAGTTCAACAGAGATTGAACAAGAAAAAAGGTTACGGTTCTGGTTATGGTTTTCAAAAGAAACCAAACCATAACAGTAATTTCAAAAAGAAAGGTTTTGGTTTTAGTTCTTCAGACAATTATAAAAATGAGAAAAATTATAAATCAAAAACAATATTTGTTGCAGGAGGAAGTTCTGAAGATGAGCAGAAGAAACCGTTCTGGAAACAGTCGAATCAAGAGTTTCTTGCTGAAATAAAGAAGAATGTGAAGAAATTTGCTCCAAGAGTTGACAGAAGAACCTGTTTCAAGTGTCAAAAAGCTGGACACATTGCTTGGAACTGCCACGAGTCAAATTATACAAAACAGGAAGTTTCTTCTAACTCTGAAAATAGTAGGAAAAGTGTTAATAAATCGACTTTGGAAGTTGGTGAAACTTCAAAACGTTTTTACAAAATATATGTCTATTTGAACAAACAAAAATGGATTGTAAAATCTGAGAGTAGTTCTGACAATGAATCTGATTCTATAAAATCAGAGGAGTCATTTGTAGAGAAGAAGATTGAGAATTCCGTTCCAGAGGTGAACGATGAAAATTTTCCAAAACTGTCAAAGGAAAATTTGAAGTTGAAAATGGGTAAAACTGAGATTTCAAGTCAATTCTTTGCTGGTAACAAAGAATTTGATGCTGAAAAGTCACTTAATGGCAAAGTTAAACATATTTTTGGGAAGATGGTTGATGGAAAAGTTAAAGGTGCAAAAGAATTTTATAAATCAAAATGTTGGTGGGATAGATGTGTACCAGAATCTCCCAAGGCTGGTCAGGCTTGGGGGAAAGTTTTTCCAAATTAAAAATCCGGACTTGCCGGAGCTCCCAGTTTGGTAAGAGTGGAGCAGGAATCGGCATCATTTTTAAAAAGGTTTGGTTGGTAAATCTACAGGTGATATCTTTATATTGTTATATTTTGATTTACAAGAGGTTTTGGGTTGATAAGTGAACCTACATGTGGTATCAGAGCTCAGGAGGAAGAGTTCTTACCAAAACAGCTGTTATTTCTAACTTCTACACTTTCTTTTCAAATTTGAACTAATTTTCACTGTTTAAATAGTCTGAATTTCACATATTGTGTGCATAATAGTGTTTTAACAGATCCTTGAGAATATTAGACCTTAATTCAGCTTAAAACTGATAAAAATCGTAATTCCGTTTGAAATCAGATCGAAAAAGGATGACGTCAGCAGCATTTCAAACGAGATTAGGGTTTGATTCCGCTTTAACTTGTTATTCCGCTTGAAAGTTACACCTAATTCCGCTTGAAAAAACCTAATTTCATTTCAGTGTGTAATTCCGTTTGAGTAGGTTCAAACGAAATTAGGTGATTCTGCTTCAGGGAGTAATTCCGTTTGAGAGGGGTATTCCGCTTCAAGTGATATCGTTTGAAAGCTTGATTCCGTTTAAGTTTGGAATTCTGTTTGAGAGTGATTTCGTTTGAAAGGGGTTATTCCGCTTCAAAAGTAATTCCGCTTGGATTGATATTTCGTTTGAACTTGTGATTTTGTGAAAAGTTTGACGAAACATGGACGAGGAATTCTACAATGTGTTTGCGACACCGATTGCTCATGTTACTGCTGCTGAAACTGTGTACAATGAGAATGAGACAGGAACTTATCAGAAACCACCAAAACTCATGTACATTGAGGATTTTCAAGGATGGAAAAATCGCTTTGAAAACTGGGTGCAAGCTTATAAATTTGACGCATGGTGTTCATTGTTGAAAGATTATGAGAAACCAAGGAATGAACGTGGGATTGAAAAAGCTATTTGTGACTATTCAGAGAATGACAAATTGAAATTTACAAGTGAGAAAATGATGATCAGTATTCTTCAACAAGCGATTAAAGAAGATATCTTTGTTCTGCTCCAACATAATGGTACAGCTAGATCAATTTGGGAAGCATTGATTCAGAAATTCAAAGGAAGCGCATATATGATCAGAAACAAAAAGGCATTATTGAAGAAATCGTTTGATATGTTTTCAGCTTTCGACCATGAAACAACAAAGCAGACCATTGATAGATATTGTCATCTGGTATTGGAAATGAAAAGATTGGACATTGAGAAAGATGATGATGAATGGGTTGATAAACTTGCTGATGCACTACCACAGCATAAGTGGGGAACTTATTTGATGATTGTGAAACATATGAGGAAGTCAGAGAGTATGAATTTGGCACAGTTCATTCAGAAAATTGAAGAGCATGAATTGGATATTCAGAAAACTGCTATCATGACGAATCCAAATGCTCAACAAGATGTCAGTTTGTATTACAGAGGGAACAAGTTTGAGGCAACCCCCAGCCCTAGCCCAAAGATCCAAACTGGATTTAGTGCTGACAGTTCGTCTGGAACAAAGGGTAGTAATGTGACACAGAGTGGTGGATCTTCATCTTCGTATTCAAGCTTTGATCCCAAGCATACAACATCAAGTCCTCAACGACAGAATTCAACAAATCTTCAATGCGACGTCACTTTGAACATTCAAAATGGTCAGAATTTGTCTCCAGAAATAGCCAAGCAACACATGGCATCACTCATTGCTATGTTGGAATCTTATGAAGGTTTGATTGCTGGCAAGATTGGAAATCCGATGCTTACAAAAGAAGATTATAACCAAATTGATGCAGAGGAACTTGAGTTGATGGATGTGAAGTGGTGTTTGGCTAGTGCTTGGAGGAGGGCAGAAAAGTTTCAACAAATTACTGGTAGAGATGAGTTTCGAGGAATGGCTACTTCTCCATTGGGCTTTGACAAATCAAAAGTTACATGTTTCCGGTGTAAAGGAAATGGTCATTTTAAGAGAGAATGTACAAATAAAGAAGCAACCGGGAATCAAGAAAAGAACAAATATTATCATAAATCAATTTTTCATCAGATTGATCAACAACCTCAACAAAAGGATTCAAAAACTGCTCATGGTAAAATGATCGAAGATGCAAATAGAAAGCTTATTTTGGTATCATTGATCAAGATGATGAATTTGTTGCTGAAGGATTTAGCTGGGATAAATACATTCCACCAGGTTCAGGTTTTATTACTAGAATTCTGGGTGAAGATGAGGCTAATCAGAAAAGAATCCCGATTTTTCCAGATCTTGGAAGTGATATTGATAGTGATGATGAGGAAGAATATCTTAACAAAGCTAGAAAAGGCATAGATCCTGATAGTTTTAATTTGTTTTTTGCAGATAAAATGGAGATGCTGAATCAGAAGAGCTCTTGTCTGTTTCAGAGGCGAAAACTAAGAAACAAACTTGGAAAACAGCTTATTTCACTATTAAACGTCTTGTTTTATTGATTTAACACCAATACAGATCAAACGACGCGTCGGCAACAATTCGGTACCGGAATCAAGAACATTACAAATGATTTCGCTTGGGAGGTATTTATAGGAATCTAATTCCGTTTGAAAGTGGTCGAGTGTCAGTTCAAGCGGAATTAGGTCATTCAAACGGAATTAAACCAAACACAACCTAAAACCTCCTATTTTCTCGTACAACGCGCCCTGATCTAACATTTTTAGTACTAGACTCGATACAAGACGAAGTCGACAGACGTATGCACCAACAGAACGTCTTTTTTCTAAAATTTTGAATTTTAAATTTTGAACTGATCTACTCTAATTTTCGCTTTATATTTCATCCTAATCAGAGTTGTTTGAAATTCATACAATCAGTTGTGGGTTATTTTAGGTTTGTGGATTCTTTTAAGCTATTGATAATGTTGATAATTTTTATTTCAAAGTGTTGATATGTTTCAGCTTTGTTTTTTTCAAACGAACAATGGGAAATTCTTCTACACTGTTCTTGAAGTCTAATGTAGTAGAGTGGAGGACTTCATGAAGCAATCCGATGCTGCTGGTTTTCTTGTAATTATTATCACTGATGATGTCGATTTTTCTGTTTAGTTCTTGATCAGCTTTGTTTTCTTCCAGCGACCATCTACAGAATTGCATTTTAACATCGTTTGTGTCCGACCAGTGGTAGAAGCATGTATTTGCTATGTAGAGTTTTGTTGGTGTTGCATATTTTGATTTGTTTTTTGAGAGGACAGGTTTTTAAAAGACAATTGTTGATGTTTTGAATCAAACTAATCATCAGTCTTTTATAGTGTTTAAAATGCATCTTTATGGTAAATGAAGAGGTTAATGGTAATTATGATAACCTGTTTTTTTTATGCCAGAGGTTTAAAATTTGTCCTTTCGGTTTCTTGATATTTAATTTTATAGTTTTCCCATTAAAACTTATTTTTGAAATGTTTTGCATTAAATGGTTGTTGTTTTTAAATATGAATTTATATGTATATATTAAATGTACACGTTTTTGCCTCCTAGATTAGTTTAAGGGTACAGTGAAATTAAATCTAACCTTTGGGCTGTTAGCTTTTTCACTATATAATGTCATTGTCAGTTCACCTGTTTTTCATCACGTTTTACTACCAACATATCCTTCTTTCACATCAGTTGAGTAATATATAACTTAAAATGTCATTATACACTTCTGCAGACTCTGATGATTTAAAGCAGCGCTTTATCAAGCAAGTTGAGGATCAAAGTATATGAGGATAGGGCTAATCTTCAAGAGCTGAAGAGTTGTTTTGATGGACTGCATCTTGGTCTGTTCACAAGAAACCAGGTTTCCAGAAACCTGATGGCAATGCCTTCAACTTCTGTACATGACCTTTATGTTGTCAGTAATATAGAGTACGGTGATAGAGACGTGGAGTTCATGGCGATGCTCAAAGATATACATAGAGAAGTTCAATACTCGATGGAGTTGAAGCTAAAATTTCTTAATTCTTGCTGTTAGATTCTTTAATTTCTTGGTGTGTATGTTAGATTTTAAAGTTTCGTTGTTCAGTACTCGATGTAATTGTTGATCTTTTAATGTCATAAAAATTATAATTCTATTAATCTTTGTAGAGCATTTTATTTTTACTAATTTTAGCATGAACAATTGTTTGAGTTGATATCTGCTACTGTAAAGGTCTGTCAAAGTTAAAGTTTGCCAAAAGAGAACATTTGCTTGAAATCATCATCTGCTGATGATGAAAGCATTATAATGTCTTCAGAACATCAAAAGTCCATTCTTAAAAATAGCTAATTTTAAAAAAAAATCAAAAATCCTTAAATGTTTGTTGAAAACAACTGTTTTTGAAACATCCGTTTGGCTAAAAATTCATCCACTGTTGAAAGGTATTGTCTGTTCTCATGAGTTCTGTTTTATCTAACGACTGTTGACTTGCTAATGTTGCCAACATCTGTTGTTGCCCAACAGAGGTTTCCAAACAACTGTCATCCATTATCACAACAGAGGTTCTGAAGTGGCCAGATGTTAGCCATCAGATCTTTGTAAAATGTCTTCAGAATATCAAAAGTCCATTCTTAAAAAATAGCTATTTTTTAAAATATTTTGAAAAATCCTTAAAAGTTTGTTGAAAACAACTGTTTTTCAAACCTCAGTTTCTCTAAAAATTCCAGTGACATAAGAAAAGCTGATGTGGCAGCTAAGAGGTTGTCCAACAATGCTTTTCTTATATCATTATTGCATCATAAGTCTTAATATATAAAATCACTTTAAAATCTAATTAAAACACTAACATCAAACCTCTGCCCATATGCATGTATTCATGCATAAGATTTTGTCTGTAGAGTATTGTCTGGTGTTGTAGATTTTGATTTGTTTTTTGAGAGGACAGGAATTTAAAAGACATTTGTTGATGTTTAGAATCAAACTAATCATCAGTCTTTTATAGTATTTGTTGATGTTTTGAATCAACATCTGTTTGGCTAAAAATTCATCCACTGCTTAAAGGTATTGTCTATTTTCATAAGTTCTGTTTATCCTACCAACTATTTACTTACCACTGTTCCCAACATCTGTTGTTGCCCAACAGAGGTTTAAAACATTTGTGTCCGATGAAGTGGTAGAAGCATGTGTTTGCCACGTAGAGTATTGTTGGTGTTTAAATGAAGAGGTTTTTTTATTATTTTTTTTTTATGCCAGAGGTTTAAAATTTGTCCTTTCGGTTTCTTGATATTTAATTTTATAGTTTTCCCATGAAATTTTATTTTTGAAATATTTTGCATTAAATGGCTGCTCTTTTTAAATGGTTGCTCATATTTAATTTATATTTTTAAATATGAATTTATATGTTTATATTAAAAGTCTGTTGAAAACAATTGTTTTCAAACCTCTGTTTGACTAAAAATTCATCCACTGTTGAAGGGTATTGTCTGTTCGCATAAGTTCTGTTTAATCTAACGACTGTTGACTTGCCACTGTTGCCTAACATCTGTTGTTTCCCAACAGAGGTTCTGACGTGGACAGATGTTAGCCATCAGATCTTTGTAACTTCTGACACGTCAGCATTCACTTTTTTCACTTTATAAAACTCTGTTTCATCCCCAAATAGAGGTTTTACTGTCGTCTCGAATTTAAAATTCATCAAAGCGGTTTCCACCTTCTTCTTCAACACTTCTTCGTCAACCTCTCGCAAGTTTCAATTCCGAACATTTCTCTGACAATGAAAAAGCACCATAACTACCTGGCTATTTTTTAGAAAACCGAGAAAAATACTCTCTATCATTCAATGATTGATGTTCTTACATCATCAAAATATAATGACATTCTTACTGCCGATTCACCCATTTACCAAGAAACACTCCACGATTTCTGGGCAAATGTGAATATTGAAGAACAAAACAATGAGCCATTCAGTATAACTTCAAAAGTCGGACGTGAATCGGTTGCTATTATCCCCACTACCATATCAACAACATTTGGGGTAAACGACCTGGCAGGTAAGACATCTTTCCTGAAAAATAAGGTTCAAACAGAGTTGATTGAGAGGGGATATGATGGACAGTTGAATAAGGCAACTATGTCTAAGGAAAATTTTCCACCACCAATGAAATTCCTGTTCCATACTCTCCTAGTCTGTCTCTCAAATAAAACTACTTCTTTTAATGAAATACCTTTGAAAATTCATTACTTGGGCTATGCAATTTTGACAAATACTGATTTTAACTACTCCCAAGCACTGTTTGCTGACTTGGTTACAAATTTGAAAAATATTAAAAACGGGAAAAGTGATGGTTTTCTTATGTTTCCTAGACTATTAAGCTACTACCTGTAAAAACATGTTTCTCAAAAAGCTTTTGAACAAGGTACATCTTTTAAAATGAATAGTCTAACATCTGAAACTTTCACTCGCCTTATGGCTAAAGAGTCAAATGTTTCCAAAACACAAGCAGAGAGGAATGGGCAAATTTTAGATGAGTCCACAACTGCTCCTCAAACCTCTGTTGCTGAGCCTACTACTCTTGGTGATCACAGCACTACAACCACTGCTGTGAAACCCCCACCAACAAAACCCAAAAAGACCAAAACAAAATCCAAAAAGCCCACCGAAACCACAAAAACGGGTCCTCTGGAAGATGAGATCCCAGAGGTTAACCCTGTGACAACATAAATGTCACTAGAAACCACTGTTGCTACTTCCTCACAACATGTGGAAAGATCTCAACCCTTAAACCAAACTCCTCATGATTCCTCACAAAAGGAACATGTTGTATTCACAGGGATACCACAATATGATGTCATACCCTCATTTGAGAGTATGCTTAAAAGCCCTTCTCTCGGGGCAATGTCTCTTTCCACAGCAATCCCTTCATCTTCTATTCCACCAAAGTTTGTAACACTGCTTCAAGCTATTGACATTCAAACTCATAGCAGCCCCTCCCACGAACACATTACTGAGAGTTTAACTTCAACAATAGCTGTGTCTAAACCTGTTCAATTAGCTAACCCAGAAACAGTTGAGGAGGCAACACCTCTTGAATTTCACGAAATTCTTGATGGTATTTCAAGTGGAGAAACTACTACAAATATCAAATCCACTTATCTACATTTGGACAGACTCCCTTGAAGGCAACCACTGCTGTGTCTACCAAGTTATCCATTGGTGAGTTCAAGTTAACCACTGGTGTGATCACTAAGGAAACCACTGATGTAGAGGGAAGCCCCAGAACCAAGAACAAGGGGCATCTGCTAATGAAAATTTGGAGACACCTCCTGTTTCAAAAGCAGATACAACCACCTCTGGTGGGAATTCAGATGATCCTATTAAGTTAGGTGATGGATTAAAATACTAGGATTTGATGGAGAGGATATCCAACATGGAAACAACTGTTGCTGATATAAAAGATCAAATGAAGCAGTTGATGGATGCTTTCAAAAGTTAACCTTCTCATCAGCAGTTATCCCAAGAGCTTTGGAACTCAGTACAACCCATTCTTGCAGCTCAAAGGGAACTGGCTGAGCTTCAACATAATTCCTACATGGAGCTAATTAGAGTTATGGTTGAAGCAAGATACAAAGACACACAGGCTGACATCAAGGGCATAAAAGAATCCATTGCAAAGTTAACTGGAACTATCCCTACACCTGTGTTTGAAAAAGATGATGAAGATGATGCCAAAAAGGGGGAGAAGGATTCCATGAAAAACTTTGGCAAACCAACACCAAGGAATCAGCCAAAACAAAATCTAAAGCATGCCAAGAAAACTTCTGCAAAATCTTCTGGAAAATCTGACACTGTTAAGAAAAAGGGAATTGATGATACCCTTAACAAACAGATAGATAAAGAGATTGAAGCAAAGGAGAAGTGAAAGGATAGAAAAGAAAGTAGAACGGATGTGTTGAGGCAGGAGTTAGTGAAAAAAGTGAAGAAAGAAAACGAAGTGCTGAACATTGGAACCTCAAATAAAAGAAAATCACACAAACACAACAAACCTCCTATTACCATATTTCTTAAACCAAAATCACCACCAGAAAAACCAACCACTACTGAACCTAAAAAGCCAAACATTGATACAACTAAACCAAAACTCTCACCACAAAAACCACCTCTCAAAAAGCAGAAAACAAAACCCTCATCACCACTACCAACCTCCACTGAAACAATTGTTGATGCAACAAATGCTTCAACAGATGTTAAGACAACAGCGGTTGAGACACTAGTTGTTTCAACAGTTGTTAGTCAATCCACTGATCCTACCCAATTCCAAATCCCACCAGAATCAACCCTTACACCCATAACACATTCTCCTTCACAAACTCCTCCTCCTCCAAAATCTGTTTACACAAGAAAAAGAAAATTCATGGTGCATGAAGAAGAGAAGGAATAAAAAGATATACCTGCACCAATTCCATTATCATCTGCTCCATTCATTCAAAATTCACCCAAACCATTCATTCCACCTCCATCACCAAAAATCAACCCAATCAAACATCCACCCGCTGGTTACACTCCAGGAAACATTCCATTAGCAATAAATTTCCCTCTGGAACTGCTTGCAGTTCAAGATGAAATGATTCAATTTTACACATAGGATGATCCATCCAAAAGAACCTTCTCATCTCTTCATGGATTCAGAACTCCAAAGAATATTGATGAATATCTGAAGCTAAAGGCCAAGCAACCAGAATATCAGGCAAAAGAAGAGAGTGAAGGGCTAGGAGACAGCAACTTATCAGGTCGCATGCAACATGGGCTTAGTAAAGTCAAGAAGTTAGAAGACTTTGCTAGAGACCTGAGTAAGAAAATGTCAAATCTGCCACCAAATGTTGAGCTACAAAAGAAATTAAGGGATGATTTCTTGAACATTATCATGGATACCAAGCCCTACAAAGCCTACATGACTGATTTCAAAGACTGGCCCCTTGAAGCTCTTAAAGAGGAAGTTAATAGAATTGAAATGACGAATAAAGATCCTCAAATGCAAAAATCTACTCCCAACTGGAAATAATACAAGAAGGTTGAAGTGGATGAAGCATTGAAGTACAAGAGAATGAGGGCAGAACTTGTAGCAGCTGTCACACCCCAACCGATGGTGGAAACATCGGGATGAGACAAAAACGAGATTACAAGAGACTTCATAACACTATGTGACAATAATAATTAAATTCAAATTTCATTTCAAAACTAGATTGTCATACAAGATTCAAATAAAAGGAACAACATTGTCTCAAAAACAAACATAACATCAAAATAGATAGATTAATCTAGGTGTGTATCTAAGTCCACCTAAATCTTGTTTCATCTTGTACATTATCTCAACAATCAACCTACAACATGTATTAAAATATATCAACAAAAAGTTGGCGCGTATACAAGTTTTGTTACATAGCATAATATAGCATAAAATAGTTTAAATGCTCATATCCAACATGAATCATAATTTGCAAGTTTACTAACATGCCGAAACGGTGTACTTATATGTTCAAACCCAAGTTTCCAATGCGTTAAATAGCTTATCCCAAAGAATAACGGGAGGTAACATGATTAACTTAACAATACCCCGAGACTAGTGGGCGGTGCATTACTTCTATAGCGCTATAATTGTTAAGGTAGGCCAGCAAAGTTAATGAAGCATATAATTGACACAAATGGTTTACATTAGCATACAAGTCTAAACAAGCATCATATAGTTTTATGTTAAGCATGGATAGAGTTTAAAATAGTTTCATGTGAAGTGTAAGTTTGTAATCATACATGTTGCACCCAAAAGTGATAAAAGGAAAACGGGATCGCGTATACTCACGGTTTTGCAAGCTTTCCTACTTGAAATCCCGCGAGTGATGTTGTTTGATGGATTAGTTTGGAGCACATTGTCCTTCTACACGAAGAAAACATAGGTGTGTGAGTTTGGGGAAATCGGAAGATTATAGATTCGAAATTTAAATAACATGAAAATAAACATACGAAAATAATCATCTTGTACACGTAACACTTGTTCTTGACACTATTGAACTCAAAGGAGTTGGTGTGTTTTCATGGATTCAAAGACCCATTAGAATCATAACAAGTGTATGGTCATAGATGATGTAACATATTCTTGACAAGTAACTACTAAGTTATCATCAAGGTCTAGTTACTTGGGTATATATATATGGTATATATAGATAATATAGGGGTATTATATAAATATAACAATGTCATATGGATCAAGCATGAGGTAGGAGATTAAAGTCCCCATTTAGACACCTCTTAGTGTCATATAATTCATACATGAGGTAGGAAGAATCAAGTCTTCCATTTAGGTACCTCTATTGTTCACCACTACACTTGTTGTTATGAAAAACAAGGAAGGTCATGAACTTACAAGTAAATAAGAACAACTAATCTATGGAAAACATCAAGAAGTGAGTGGATTCTTATGAAAGATAGCCCAAGCTAGTCTAACAATCACACATACATCAAGCTTCAAGCTTGAACACTTCTTGTGGGTATAACCCTTTCTAAAACAGAATGTTTGTGAGGTTTTAACCTCTGATTTAACTTTTCTCAGCCTTGTTTTTAAGCCCAACTAACCATTCAATTGATTATGAGCATTAGGACATAGGTTTGAGATGAGAAAACTCAAGTTTAGCTAAGTTTAACAAAGTTTAAGTGAAAACAGAAAGTAACAGTCCACTTTGGAGCCTTTTTGGTGACATTCCAGAGCTTGGTTTTTCATGGAAAACCTGTGGAAATGTTCCTAAGGTTGTTCCAAGCAAGTGGGAAAAAGAATGGATGAAAAAGACTAAGTATTGAGTGAGTTATGCTCACTTTAGTGAAGTATGATGATTCTGTCCGAACTTCTGATTATCAGCTGATTATGGACTGATTTGAGAGAGTTTAGAACAAGTTGAAAAGTGGCAAAAGCTTGGATTAGGTGTGGGATTTATAGGGAAGTGTTTAAGGTTGAGGTTGGTGGGTAATTAATGATAGAAATGAGTTTAAAACCCAAATAAAACACCAAATCCCGCTCAAAATCGCGTCTGGTCACAAATCTGCGAACTGGGCTTCTCTCGCGGGCCGCGAAGACTATCATGGGCCAGGTCGCGGGCCTCCAGGAGGTCTGATGGCTGAATTTTTTATTTTTGTTCACTTTTGGCCCCCAGACTTTCGTAATATGTTGTTTTAAGTTGAAATTAGGGTGTTTTTGGTACAAGACTCATGTGTAAAGGTATGTTATGTAAATAAACCATAAATCAAACATAAAACAAGTATAATTATGTTTATTTGTCGAGAAATAATATCGAATTCGCGTAATTTAGCGTATAGATCAATAGTTTGCAAGTTTGACATTTTTAGCACAAAGTATGAATAAAGTGTCGTATGAATGATATGTTTGAACGTATGAACATGTATAAGACGTATATAACACAAATGTAACAAAAACACAAATTTCATTATGATTCAAGTCTCGGATTTTACATTGATTACGACGAACGAACGATTACAAGGATACAAAGTTTCCAAAAATGGAATTACAAGCAAAGGTTTCCAAATATAGAAAGTACAAAATAGCAGAGCGTTACAGCAGCTAAGTATGGGACTGCTAGAGCTATTGCAAGATGGTCTAGGCAGTATATTCATCTAGCTTACAATAAGCTAGAAGAGCGAAGAAACACAGATCCATCCCTTCCTAAAAAGCCAGCATACAAAGATGAAACCACTGTTAGACCTCAGCAGACCCTTCGCTCTAAAAAGTTATTCTCATCAGCAGATGTATCCATCAGTGTCTTGAACCAAAGAAAAAGACATCAACTGATTGATGAGGAAGATGAAAAGAGAGAAGCTGAAATCAGAAAAGAGGCTATCAGAAATCAGTTACGATATGGATTGGATGAGGCTTCGTTGCAACTACAAGCTCAAGTTTCTCAAACACTTCAAAGGTTGGCAAGCAGACCTCAATCGCCAAACTCCTCTCAAATAAAACTTCTCCCAAGAAACCCATCAGACCCAAAAATACTAAAGTGGAAGTCTGACAAACAGACCCATGTATTAACTTTGCTCAGGTCTGATGGTAGTGCTGAAAAGATATCAAGGGAGAATGCACTTGGTCTGAATCCAGTTGACCTCCAAGATCTGTTGAACCTTCAGCTTGATAGGGATGAAGATGATACTGATTCCTTGGGTTTTGAGCTCCAATTCAAAGGGCAAATCCGGGAAAGGTTGATGAGAGAATAAAGATCTGCTAATTTCTAAAGTCTGCTGATTTATAAAGGTTGTTATACACAAAAATATGTTGAAGTCTAAAGTCTGTTGAAGACCAATCATCTGTTGAAGTCAAAGAACTGTTGGAAGTCAAAGGCCTGATCAACCTTGATTGAGCTTTGGTGAAAGTTTTTGAGGCAGGTGATCGTATGTTCGTAGTTAATGTTTGTTGAAACTTAAGTTGTATTCAAATTGTTTTAAGTTTGTTAGACACCTTTTATATGTACTTATGTCTATAAGTAGTTTACATTGTTAATAGGTGGGTACTCTGTTTTTTGGAAACGAGAGTGGAGATAATCGTATGTAACTGATATATTAACCGATGATCTATGTTTATAGTTTTCTATTAGCTATAATAAATAACACGTTTTGGTACAATTTCTATATATCTATCTTTACTTTCTATTAAAATATGTTATTCATGGTTTTCTAAAAACGACCCGTGTTTGCATACGGGTCTTACTACTAGTTAATAAATAAAACAAAATATCATATGCCTAACTCTTTCTCTCTCTATAGATTATATACATACATACATATACTTCTTTCTCTCTCTATCTAACTCTCTCTTGTACCATTTGCCACCGTCACTCCCACCGTCCACACTACCCTTAGCCACTACCACTACCACTCCCACCTCAACCATCAATATCATTGGCCACCCACAACCATCAGTAATGTCGACCACTCTCTCTCTTGTCCTCTACCCAACGCCAAACCATAAAACCCCATATCCCAAACCATCATAGGAGATCCAGAATCCAGAAGACACCGCCCAAGTCGGAGATCCAAATCCAGAAGACGACGCCCTCGTCGGAGATCCAGATCCAGAAGTGTTGTCAAACCACCACTCTCTCTCTCTCTCTTATCCTCCCCCATTCTTCCAGATCTAGAAGCATTGTCGTCGAAGATCCAGATCCCGAAGACGCCGCCGTAGTCGGAGATCCAGATCCAGAGTCGTTGAAACCAGTTGGAGTCGAGGTGGAGAAGAAGCTGTTTGTTGAGCCGTCGCCGCTAAAACACTGAAGATGAGTGTGTTTATGTGAAAACAGGGTCTTTTGTTTGTGGTGATGGCCGGTGGGGGTAGCCGGGTAGGTGGTGGTGGTAGAGTGGGTGGTTTATGGTGGTGTGAACAAAGAAGAAACATAGTTGAGAGAGAGAAAGACTGAATTATCTTCATATAAATAATTTTAATAAAACAAAATTTTATTTTTGTTTTATTTATTAAATATGTTTTAAATAAATGAGTAAAATTACCAATCTACCCTGATTTAACCATAAAAACTAATTGAGTTAGGTTTAAAAGACATAATATGCAGTGGTTTGTAAACATCGAGTACGTTTTTTGTACTTTTTAAAGACAAAGGACACACTTTGCAATCTAGTGTTAACATAAAAAAACGATTTTGTAATTTACTCAAAGTAAAATATACACCTGGAATGATATATTGGGCAAGTATTAATGAGATGAAATTACAACTTTTCTTGTCACTTCACATTTAGGGTGTTGGTTTCTCGTTTCTTAAACATGGTTTTATAATTTCCGAATCATTTGAACATGTGCACACCCCACTTGAAAGTATGATGAATGTCGGACGGACAAGTATTGGTAACCTAGTTCTATACCCATCAAGTATCAATAGGTAGGACGAATACCATGTATACCCGAAAGATCTAGTGTACCAATTCGTTTGTTATAAATTAGTTTTTGTCTCGTCCGCGTTGCGGGGCACTAAGTTGTTCGTATTTCGGTTATTTGTACATACTACTTGTAACACGGTCTCAAAAAAATTACATTGAGTCAACCAATTAAAACAAAACACTACCATACTTTTGTTAAAAAAAAAACTAAACGATGGAAAGACTATAACTTTAAACTGTGGGCAAAATTGTAACTTTTCTGGATAAATGAGTGTGTCAGGCAGCCGCCTGACACAAATAAAAATTACACTGAGTCAACCAATTAAAACAAAACGCTACCATAGTTTTGTCACACAAAAAAAAACCTGACACGAATAAAAATTACACTGAGTCAACCAATTAAAACAAAACACTACCATAGTTTTGTCAAAAAAACTAAAACGATGGCATGACTGTAATTTTACACTGGGGGCAAAATCGTAATTCGACAGGAAAGAAAACTATGGCAAGACGGTAAATTTGAATTTAGGGCAAAATTGTAATTTGGCTGAAAGAAAAAAAAAACAACATAATGGTAAAAGTGTAAATTTAAATTGGTCAAAATCATAATTTAACTGAAATAATAAAAAATACCTATACCTGAAAGAAGAAAAAAAAAGTGGATGCCCATGGCCACCCACCTCCACCAATAGTAAAGGGGAACTATTCCCGCTAATGAGTTTGTAGATATAGGTAGGAATTTCGAAATACATATATTAGTATTTTGATTATTATATAATTTCATCACCCAATTAGAGCATTCACACGTCTTTTCGATCACCATCTACATAATTAAACTAAAACCACTATCTTTTCTCTCTCTTCCACTCATAATCATTTTCAAAAAGTAAAAAACAAATCTCGGAAAAAATGTCTTCCCAAATACACAAATGACAGTAACCTTTTATTTCTTCTCCACTCACAACCACTTCCTAACTAAACTATGCAAAACTCACTCACAGGAACCTTTTATTTCTTCTCCACTCACGACCACTTCCTAAACTATGCAAAACTCACTCACAAATATATGCAGAAACTATTAAAAAACATTTTTACACTGAAAGTCTTACTTTTTCTCTCGTTTTTAACTAAATAACATTTTTTACATCTTTATTATTACATTTTCTCTCTCTTCTCTATTTACAACCACTTTCAAAAACTATTAAAAAGATAACGGATGTAAATAGTGTCCCCTAAATAACAATAACATTTTACCTATTCTCCACTGGAAACCACTTTTTTATAACATGAAGCCACTCAAAGTATATGCAGAATGGGACGGGAATGCTCTTACCCAAAACAAAAGAATTTTAGCGGTTTACCTAATACAATTTTAGCGGATATGGTTCGGATAAACAGACATGTATGTTTCAAGTAATTAGATTGGGTATAACCTAATACCTTACCCGTCTCATACCTGAGGAAATTTTTAAAAAATTTTGAAATAAATCCTATACCCTAAAAAAATTTTAAAATTAAACTCATGCCCGAATAACCATCCCAAATATTTAGGTTTTCGGATTCATTTGCCTGAAAAGTACACAACTTAGTTTCCATAGATAAAACAAAAATACATTCTAGGAGTTCTTAAATATATTGTATAGCTTAAACATCTATGACCCTCACTGTGCATGCAGATTCAATTAGACATAACAAACAACATATTTGACTTGAGTTTAGAGGATGAAAGATTCCTTTCTACACTGAGATCGGCTCCGGCAATGCTTCAGGTGGAGCACCGCTGCTACCGTTCAGAACCGTCACGTTACCATCAGAATCAACATCGACAATGACGGAATCGCCCTCCTTGATATCGCGTGCAAGCATCTTTTCCGCCATACTGTCCTCCAGTAGCCTCATGATTGCCCGTCTAAGCGGCCTTGCACCATAGCTCGGGTTGTACCCTTCCTCCACAACCCGGTCTCTAAACCTCTCTGTCACTTGAAGCTCGATTTCCTTTACTTTTAGCCTTTCGAAAACTTCCTTCAACATTATATCAGCAATCTCTTTGACTTCGAGTTTGGTCAACTGTCTGAACACAATCATTTCATCTAACCTGTTCAAGAATTCAGGCCTGAAATATTGTTTAAGTTCTTCGGTCACCAGGCTCTTAATTCTGTTGTAGCTGCTGTCCTTCTCGTCATAGTCAAGGTCAAATCCGATTCTCCGGCCGCCTTTTTCGATTACGCTGCTACCAACGTTTGAAGTCATGATTAGAAGTGTGTTCTTGAAGTCAACAGTTCGTCCTTTGCTGTCGGTCAGCCTTCCGTCTTCAAGGATTTGAAGCATCATGTTGAAAACATCGGGGTGAGCTTTTTCGATTTCGTCGAATAAGACGACGGTGTAAGGGCGGCGGCGGACCGCCTCGGTTAACTGACCACCCTCTGTGTAACCAACGTACCCAGGAGGTGAACCGATGAGCTTTGAGACGGTGTGTCTCTCCATGAACTCACTCATGTCGAGCCGGATCATGGCTTCTTCTGAGCCAAAGTAGTACGCGGCCAAAGCTTTCGCAAGTTCAGATTTACCAACACCGGTTGGTCCAGAGAAGATGAAACTGGCGATGGGGCGGTTCGGGTTTTTGAGTCCAACACGGGCACGGCGGATGGCGCGGCTTATGGCTTTGACCGCTTCGTCTTGACCGATGATTCGTGTGTGGAGTGTTTCTTCCATTTTGAGGAGACGGTCTGATTCATCTGTGGACACTTTTTCCACAGGTATACCGGTCCATGATGAGACAATGTGCTGAATGTCTGCTTCGGTTACAGTGGGGCCCTCCTCTCCTGCCTCTGTCTCGGCTTTGCTCATCTCTTTGTTCTTGTCTATAAGAGCTGATATTTGAGTCTTGAGATCCATTTCCCGATCCCGTAACTCCCCAGCCTGTCAAAGGTATAAGATTAGGAACAGCATGAAAAAAAACACCAAACAAGAAGAAAAAAAAAGAGACGGTGCCTATGAACGGGTTTCATGTTATAGTTTATCTAAAACAAAATGGGTAAAATCGGAAATGAGTGAACAGATATCCAAAGTGTTTCTTTGCATAGCTTCCTAAATCCTTTATTCAAAAAATTAAATTATTATAACCATAAAAGTTTTAAGTATTTTGTAACCGCATTATATTGTGTCACTCTCTGATCACTTTCTTGGTATGTTGGTATGTTGTGTGTTGGTATACTCTCTGACTTCTTATTTATATATATATATATATTTTTTTTTTTTTGACTTGATGTGTTGGTATGTTGATGGTTTTTGGAGCCGGGGGTCTCTCTGGAAGCAGCCTCTCTATCCTTAGGGATGGAGGCAAGGTCTGTCTACATCCCACCCTCCCCAGACCCTATAAGTAGCTTTGCTATTTGTGGAATATACTGGGTATGGTTGTTGTTGTTGTATTTGACACACCAACTTTTAGTTATAAAAATAAATGGACAAAACATCTCATCCAACCTGACCACTTTGATTCGTAAAAGAACATACTCGTTTTGAACCGAACCAGTTTTGACCCGTTACCCAACCAACATAGTTGTTAATGGCGAATAGCGACTAATAGCAATAAGGTACCTATATGCTACATAGCGAATAGCAATAAATAGCGGGCACTATTTTATAAATAGCAATACACTAGAAAAAAATTATACCGATATTATATCAAAATACCATGGTATATACGCTATTTTACAAGTGTATTTAACAAAAACCTAAAATCAAGCTATTTTTAGCTATATTTAATTGCTATTTATATTTTAAAAAAACAAAAAAAATTAAAGAACGCTATCTATCACTACAAACCATACAACGAGCATGGACCTATACACCACGCTATTCGCTATAGCGACCGTAGCGATCCCTATTGACAACTACGCAACCGACCAATTTTGTCACCTATCTGCCAAAAAGCAAAGTACCTTTTCAAAGTCTTGGCCACGAACTGCTTCGTTCTTTTCTTTTGTTATCTGCCTAAGTTCTTTCTCAAGCTCTTTAGCTTCTTCTGGGAGCTGAAAAGAATAGATAATGAATAAGTGATTAAAGAAAAGCAAGCAAAATAAAAATACACAGAAATACACATACTTGTGCATGACGAAGTCTAACACGAGAACCGGCTTCATCGATTAAGTCAATGGCTTTATCAGGCAGAAAACGGTCACTGAAGGTATAAAAAATTTCATCAGATGCATAATGGAAAGCAAAATAAGAAAACCGTTGTTCTAGCTTATAACCACTGAATTTATATACCTAATGTACTGATATGACAACTGGGCGGCAGCTACCAGTGCATCATCGGTGTAGCGGAGTTTGTGGTGAATTTCATATCGTTCTCGAAGACCCTTCAAAATCTGTATGGTTTCATCAACTGTGGGCTCAGGTACCTTTACGGGCTGGAACCGTCTCTCCAGTGCTGGGTCCTTCTCAATATGCTTTCGGTACTCATCAAGGGTCGTTGCTCCAATACACTGCACCAAATAGGGGTGAACAAAAAGCCGATTTAACCAAACCGAAACCGAAAAAAAAACCGATTTAACCGAACCAAAATAAAAACAAACCGAAATCTACAGTTTGGTTACGGTTTTACATTTCTTGAAAACCGAAAAAACCAAACCGAATAACCTAAAAAATCAGTTTTTAAATGTTTGGTGTATATTGATTTAGGAATTATTAGTTTTATTGTTGAATGTTAAGTATTTATAATAAAACATTAACATCAAGAAATAACTAAATTCCACATATAAATTTAACAATTTACAGAGTATATAAAAGAAAAGGTTAAATATAATAACTTAAATAAAACCATCTAAGAAATATTCTTGAATCATGGATTATACTTTTTATTTTTGAATCTAAACTAATTAGTTAAAAAACCAAAAAGACCGAACCGTTGCAAAAAACGAAAAAAAACCGAAACCGAACGGTTTTCAATAACCGAAAACCGAACATTTCGGTTTTACCACAAAACCCAACCATGCACACCCCTAGCACCAATTGCAAAACCGAGTTCATAATATATAAAATTGATGGTTAACACCAAAACCTTTTTCTACAAAAGAATTCAGCCTTTTAAATTATGTGCAAGCATATCTAAGTGTCATTATGAAGCTATCATTCATGCAACAGATTCCACTTGCCTGTAATTCTCCTCTAGCAAGAGCAGGCTTCAAGATGTTAGCAGCATCAATAGCCCCCTCTGCTGCTCCAGCACCAATTAACGTATGGACCTCGTCAATAAAGAGAATAATTTCATCACTTTGCTTGATTTCCTCCATGAGCTTCTTTAGTCTCTCCTCAAACTCCCCACGGTACTTCGTGCCAGCAACAAGGAGACCCATATCCAGAGTAATCACCTGAAAATTCAGAGCATTAATCACAAACAGCCTTCTATTTACGAAACGAAAACAAGAGCAAAAAACCCACCTTCTTCCCCTCAATCGTTTCTGGAACATCACCATTTGCAATCCTTTGTGCAAGGCCTTCTGCAATGGCGGTCTTTCCGACGCCAGGCTCCCCGATGAGGCAGGGATTGTTCTTCGTTCGCCGCCCCAGAATTTGGGTAACGCGTTCAATTTGTGGCTGCCTTCCAACAACCGGATCCAGCTTACCCTATATGTTAAAAGCAATTAACTGTTAAAAACTTGCTTAAAAGATAATCGTATCAGATATCAGATAATTATTACCTCCTCAGCTAGCTTTGTCAAGTTGGTGCCATATTCCTCCAGTGTTGGCATCTTATTACCAGAGGTCCCACCACCAACTCCAGCACCCACTGCTTCTGCACTCTCACCAACCATCCTGATCACCTACACAAGGAATTGAATAGAGTTATAGAGGACACATACACCACAATTTTGGGTCTGTACCTAAATTAGAAGAAAAAAAGAAAAAAAAAACACTCGTATTTTGACCCACCGCGTGTTACGGCGGTGTCAAAACTTCAAGTAACTTGAACTTATACTGTCAAATATTTGACCCGACTCTTTTTCGAACAAAATTTACATCAAAACGTAGACCAATTGAAAACGCACATGAAAATAAGCACGAAAACGTATATTTAACCTGACTCTTTACCCAGAAAATTTACGAAGAAAAGTATACCAACTTGGATTTATAACGATTAACGAAACGTACTTAAAAATAAGCATGCAAGAAAATAGTGTTTTATTTACGTTAAAGAATGGTGCAACGTAAAGTAACTCGAATTTTCGCCGCAACGTAAAGTAACTCGAATTTATACCGCCTAGTGAAAACGTATTATATTTGACCCAACTCGTTTCTGAACAAAACGTAGACCAACCAAAAACGTACATAAAAATAAGCACGAAAGCGTTTAATATTTGACCCACCTACATAAAAATACGCACATGAAACTCGAGGGGGTCAAAGTGACATTTTACAAAGTTTTTAGAAAGTTGAGGTAGTGTAAGTGGCAATGCTAAAAGTTGGAAGGGTTGAATACACAAAAAGAAAAAAACATTGATGGCATTGTTGTAAATATAGTAAAAAAACAATAAAAAATAGAGGTTGTGTCTTGGGTACTATTCCTAAGACACCCTCTTTTGTTATATTAATATTGATGATGATGATGATGATAATAACAATAATAATAATAATAATAATAATAATAATGCATAGATGTTAAAGATAACTTGCCTGTGTGCGGATGTTATTTGGATCTGCACCTAAATTCTCAAGAACACGAGCTGCTACACCTTCACCCTCACGAAGCAAACCAAGAAGCAAGTGCTCTGATCCAATATAATTATGACCTGAAACATGGAACATTAAATCATGGTACTAATAAAAGTTATCAATGATTTAAAGAATAAAATGCTATTTTCGTCCCTTGAGGTTTGGCCACTTTTGCGACTTTCGTCCAAAGGTTGTTTTTCCGCATCTGGATCCCAAAGGTTTGAAATATGGTCAATTTCATCCACCCAACTAACTCCGTTTCTTTATTCTGTTAACTTGAAGGGTATTTTAGTTTTTTTTTTAACTATAGTAGAAGTTCATAATGCATAAGGTACATCATCTATGTACCTTATGCATTATAAACTTGTGTATTATGAACTTGTACTTTAGTTAAAAATGCTTAAATACCCTTCAAGTTAACAGAATAAACAAACAGAGTTAGTTAGGTGGATGAAAATAGCAAGATTTCAAACCTTTTGGATCCAAATGCAGAAAAACAAACCTTTGGACAAAAGTCGCAAAAGTGGCCAAACCTCAGGGACGAAAATGACATTTTTAAACTCATTATAATTTAACAACATAGCTAAAACATGAGAACAAGGGGTTTACCAAGTTGACGCGCCTCCTCTAGTGACAATTCCAGTACACGTTTGGCACGAGGAGTGAATGGAATCTCTACAGCAACGAATCCACTACCCCTACCAATAATTTTTTCCACTTCAACACGTGCATCCTTCAAGTTAATTCCCATTGACTTCAGCACTTTTGCTGCAATGCCAGTGCCCTCACCGATAAGACCTAATAAAATCTGCTCTGTACCCACAAAATTGTGACCGAGTCGTCGTGCTTCCTCTTGTGCAAGCATAATTACTTTAATTGCTTTCTCGGTGAAGCGTTCAAACATGGCCTTTGGTACAATTCTACAAGGCTTTGCTCTCCGAACTGAGGTAGCTATTGCGACTTTTGAGTGGAAATCCTGGCCTCTGTTTACCATGTTGTCTAAAGCGTTGACTCCTCGCAAACCGGAAAAAGTTTGCACCCGCACTGGAGGAGCTTGTAAGCCCGACATCATCTTGACTGCTCTTTTTGTGTTACCAGATCGCTTTGAACGGACCTTGCTTTCACTTGAAACTGCAGAAGGAAAGCTGGTAGATTGCACCAAAGCCCCCGCCATGATTGCAAACAAAGAATTCTGCATACAAAGATGGATATTATAACTTATATCTTGTATTTACACTTGACATTTTCTCTAAATGACGTATCATGAACAATTATTCTCAAGAAATGGCATTAATTACATATACATATACATACATACATTTATGCTAAAAAGAGAAAGTGAAAACTGTAGCTTAGGCATTAAAAGCATGGGCACTAACTAAAACATTACAGACATATATATCATACATAAGTTGCTATCCCCAACATTAGGCATTCAGGCCTGAAAAGGCAGCATAATGAATCTTTAATAATATGCATGAGAATATCCATCAACGTCTACGTTAGCATGTTTTATCATTTAATCACAAAATGCAACGAGGATAAAATCGCTTGGATTGCTAGCGTTACAGTGGTGTTCCAGTTATGCTGCATCACGGACCGTCAGATTACTAATCGGTGACCGTTACAGACCAAGAAATATCAATAGTTATTGAGAAATTAACTTTACGTGTTTCTCACAATCTACAAGACCACAGAATAATTTGAGATAACTTGGGGCATAAGAAACAAACCAAATTTAGAATTAAATGTTCCTTAAACAATCATTTCTCCTTTCAAAATGCTTTCAGAAAACTTGTTATGCACTTATGCCTACATTACCAATTTAAAATATTGCCTTTGATGCCCTCATAAAAGAGAAGAAAACACCAGTTTATGTCGTAACTTACGAGAAACAACATCAATAGAGTATTATATCAACACAAGATTAAGTATGAAGTCATGAACACAAACTTCCACAAATTCCTTTAGCTTATCCACAAATCTACAAGCTATAAAAATCTAAATTCAACACCGCAACGATGAATTCATCAACAATGCATCTCCTCTGACAAGAACAATCAAACTCACTCATACACCACTCAGGGATTCGACAAAACTCCAAATCGTTTCACGGAAACAATAACACCACCGGAGAACAACATAAACACATAATTCACCAAAACTGAAATTGAAACCCTAACATAACATCAAAGTTCAAACATACACAAAACTCTATGTACAGCACATATAAACAAACAATCCGGAACAGATTTTGTACCTAACTCGCCGTAGCAGGATAGAACATGTCCGATTTCTGTTCGAAATCAAATATTCCAGTAACCGAATCAACTAATGATAACACAAACACATAATTCACCAAAATAAAAACCGAAACCCTAACATACCAGCAAACATACACAAAACGCTAAGTAAAACACAGAAAACAAACAATTCGCAACAACTTTCGTACCTAACTCACCGGAGCAGTACAAAACAAGTGTGATTTCTGTTCGAAATCAAATATTCCAGTCACCTAATCGATAATGATAACATAAACACATAATTCACCAAAATTAAAACCGAAACCCTAACATAACAGCACACACACAGAAAACGAACAATTTAACACGAAATTCGCACCTAACTCGCCGGAGCAGGATAAAATAACTGCGATTTCTGTTCGAAATCGAATATTCCGGTGACCGGATCGATGAATGAAAACATAAGCACAAAATTTAGCATAATTGAAATCGAAACCCTAACATAACAGCAAACGCTATGTAAAACACATAGAAACAAACAATTCAGAACGAATTTTGTACCTAACTGGCCGGAGCAGGATAGAAGAGCTCCGATTACTGTTCGGAATTGAATATTCCGGCGACCGGAGCGATGAGATGCGGATGATAACAGGCAGAGAGTGTATTATGTCTTGTTTAAACAACCTTGATTATTATTTGTACACGCAACTCCATACGGTTCAGGGGACTCTCATCCGGAGTGAAACAAGGATAATATTATTTGGATTGCTAGGGTGACGGGGGTGGTTCGGGTAAGATGTGTCACGGACCGTTGGATTAGTGATTGTTTGATCAATGGCTGTTAGAGTGTTGTAGATTGAAAAATATCGGGTGTGTTCCTTGTTGTCGAAATTAGCAATGCAAATAAGATGTGGTGATGAATTAGTGGTGTAACATTTTGATTTTGACTTTACTTGAAATAAATTGAGATATTAAAACCTATATAAATTAAATTAAAACCTATATAAATTAGCAAACTTTTTGTGCATAAGGACTTGTAAGTTGTGCTTTGGGTGTTTTTTAAAAAAAAAACTTGATTTTTTAGTTTTAACCCAAAGGTTTGTACCTTTTTCAATTTTAACCCTACATAATTTGTTTTTTTAACTTTAACCCAAAACTTTTCATTATTTGCAATTTAACTTCACAACTTTTGTCACTTATACTTTTCATCTTTCGCAAATTTTCGTTTTACGTATAGTTCTAAATTTTTCGAGTTAATACGACGCAACGTGCATGTGTGGTTCAACGTTTTTACCTCTATTTTTCCATGTTTGACAGGTTCGTCGCAATACGCATATTATAGGTCGAGTCAGTGTTGGTTGTCAATGACGGTTGTGTGACATTAGTACTATTTGACACCGTTTTACGCCCCGCCGCAACACGGGGTGTGCTTTGGGGATTTTTCAAAGAAAAAATTGTTATGCATATGGTTGTCGTAACGTTGGTTTTGGGGGTTTTCCAAAAAAAATTGATTTTTTTTACTTTCCACCCAAAAGTATTTCATAAATTACTTTTAACCCAAAACTATTTGTTTTTTACTTTTAACCCAAAACTTTTTATCTTTTACAATCTATCCTCATAACTTTTTTTACTTTCAACTTTGGTCCTTTATAGTTTTCATTTTCCGCAAATTTTGCGCTCTATGCTTGGTTCTAAATTTTGTGACTTAACACATCACAGCGTGCGTCTTTGGCTTAACGTTTTTACGTTTCGTTCTAAATTTTGCGAGTTAACACGACGCAACGTGCGTGTGTGGGTGAACATTTTTACATCGTCTATTTTTACCCCGTTTGACAGGTTTAACATAACGTGTGGGTCGTAGATCGACTTAGTTATAAATAAAGAATCACCGCCGCATTGCAGCGGGTCGTAATCCTAGTTATTATTAATCGTTATGTTGAACCATACAAGAATTAATAAAAACTAGGGTTAAGACCCGCCCGCGTTGCGACGCGGGTACATCGTAAATATTGAATGGATTAGTCCAAACGTTATACGATGCATTAACCATATGAAAACACATATTTCGACGTATCCAGTTGAACTATGTGTAACCGGTATAAGCATTGTGATTTGATCAAACGTAAAGTAAATGGAATTCATATCGAATAATCATAACGTATTATATGTGACCCAACTTATACAAAGAAAACGTAACGGGTACGAAGGAAAATATGCACATGTAATCGAAAGGGATTAGTTAGAACTTTCGAAAAAAGGGGAGAAAAAGAAACCATAATTTGACTTCACTCGGTTCAAAACAAACTTTACGAAACATACATAAAATAAACACGAAAACATATTAAATTTGACCTGAATCATTTTCCAAAAAAATTTACGTCGAAACGTATAACAACTTGAATTTATACGAAAACGTACATAGAAATATGCATGTAAAAATGGTTTCTTTAAACGAAAACGTATTATATTTGACCTGACTCGTCTATAAAAAAAGTTTACGTCGGAATGTAGAAGAAATCATATTTACACATACCCGTACATAAAATATGCACGTAAATAATAGTTTTTAAGTAAATGAAGTATAGGGGTAAACCGAAACAAAAAATTAGTAAAAATTTTAATAGGTTAAAAATGTTCGTAAAACCGTGCCAAGTAGCACCAATGCCACAACCACATCGACTCTCAACATCGTAAAAATAAAATAGATAAAATGGTAAAAATTACACTGAACGAAAAGCAGACTAAAATCGTTGAACCACGCACACCCGTTACAGTGTCTTAATGCGAAGAAATTAACCAAAAACGTAAAACGTAGAAAATAATAACTTAGTCGATCAACGACCCACCCGTTGCGGCGAACTTTTCAAAAGGGGAAAATGGACGCGTTGCGACGGGTCTGTCAAATATGAAAAAATAGAGCAAAAACGTTGAACCTCACATGCACGCTACGACATGTTAACTTGCAAAATTTAGAACGAAACGTAAAACGAAAAACTTGCGAAAGATAAAAAGTATGGGGGACGAAAGTTGTAAATAATAAAGTGTTGTGTTAAATTATAAAAGATGGAAAACTTTGGGTTAAAATAAAAAAAATGAAAAGGGGTTAAAATGTAAAATATGAAATGTTTAGGTTAAAAGTGAAAAATGAAGTTTTTTTTTAAACACTCCCCAAGCACAATGTACAAGCCATGATGCACATATAACTTGCTTATTTATATATGGAATAATAACCTATTTTGAATTATGTTTAAGTGAGTAAAAAAAGTGAACTTTGGATAACATAGAGCCGTAAAAATCTAACTAGTTTCGATTCTGGTTCCGGCTTTATCAGTTTTTGAATGGTCTTTAATCAGTTCAGCTTGGGTTTAACTAGTTTCAAAGGAAAAGTATTATATTTTGGTTAGAAACCTACAAGTTGTACATGTTCCAAATTGATTCTATGTATAGCGATTTCAGACCGATTTGAGTCCTAGTTTTGATTCTCAAACTAGTTTGGTTGTGCACCTCTAGGCTAAAGTGTCGAACTTATCATGGATTCTTCAACTTGAGGAACTCAATGCTACATATGATTTATGTTACACTATTAGGCTGGAGGGTATGAAATGAAGCCCCTAGGGGTTCCATTGCGCCATGTCAACAACACCTCAGCTCCACGTAAGCATACCCGTGCCACATAAGCAATGGAGCTCCAACCCCCCCCCCCCCTTCTAACAACCAAGTAATGGGTTAAAGCCCCCCAATAACACCCCCTATTTATTTTTTTGGTTTTAAAAGCTTAAAATTGAAGTGAGTCCCATATTTGATGCGTTATTGCTCGCTATTAGGATGGCTAGCATTCAACCCCCCCTCCCCCTTAGCGCTCATGGTATGGGGGAGGGGCGCTATTGATTGAAATTTTGCTGAAGTTGATGGGTAATGACGCCTCATATCCTTAGGGCTGTAAACGAGCCAAGTCGAGCCGAGCTACACCCAGCTCGAGTTCGGCTCGAACTTGATTCAAGCTGGCTCGGCTCGAGCTCGAATTTCAAATCAAGCTGAGATTTGAGGCTCGAGCTCGATTAGAATTCGTGCTAGCTCGGCTCGGCTCGATCTAGCTTGAACTAACAAAGAACCGCAAAATTTACTACTTAAAAATGAATTTCTTCGTAGACTAAGGACCATAATCGTCATTTAATTTAACCATATGGTTAGATATGCAAGTATAAATAGTTAATTCGCTTTGTATATTGTTTTTACCTTCTTTTATAGGGAGATACTCCCTTAGTTTTTGTTTTCTAAGCGATGTGGGACAAACAAAATGATGGGTGTGAACCTTATCGAGCCAGTTCATGAGCTTACAAGCCGAGCCAGGCTAAGCTCGAGCTCGGCTCGTTTACAAACCGAGTCGAGCCAAGCTGGCTCGTTTACAATCGAGCCAATTTCGAGCCGAGCTTTCTTCGAGCTTTTTTCAAGCGAGTTTCGAGCGAGCTGCAAGCCACGAGTTTTTTGAACACCCCTAAATATCCCGGAGCATCACTATCATGTTTAGAATTTAGGGTTATTGGATTTTATCACCCGCAACTATCGGCCTTTGGCCGTTGACACCCGCAACTAACACTTTGACACCCGGCACCCCCAACTTGACTTTTTGTTTGCACTGGCACCACTCAGTTAAATAATCTCTAACTTGGTTAGTCTTTTGTCCGACGTGGCACAGGTTTGCTGAGTTGGAGATGATTACGTGGCGCTGATGTGTATCTAAACCTCATCTCCTTCTTTACAATATTTAAAAAAAAAAACCAATAACAAATCCTAAATTCTAATTTCATTATTTTAAAGATCTGGGCCTATGTTCAATATCAGTTTCATCAATGAACATCTAAAACCCAGGAAAAATCAAGAACATATTCAACTGCAAACAAGAACAAATAAAAAAACAAAACCTAAATCTTACCACCATTCACCGCCCTCATCAAAATGGCCACGTCAGCAAAAAAAACTAACCAAGTTAGAGATTATTTAACCGAGTGGTGCCAGTGCAAACAAAAAGTCAAGTTGGGGGTGCCGGGTGTCAAAGTGTTAGTTGCGGGTGTCAACGGCCAAAGGCCGATAGTTGCGGGTGATAAAATCCAATAACCCTAGAATTTAATATTTTATGAAATGTTATAAAGTTCGTCTCTGATATAAAATATAACATTTGTGGAAATGGAATAGGACAATTGAGTAAGATCTTTTAATTTTGTGTTATTGATGTGATAAAGAAATAATAATATTGAATAACATCTCTATGTTAATAATCTAAATAAAGGTCAGATATGTTTGGTTATACAAGGAGATAATAGAAGTAAAAGACTAATGAGATGACCATTATCTAGTTCATAAATTATATAACCCTGGTTTCGTATATAATCATATAAACTAGTTTTTTTAAAGTCGCGCGTTGCGACGAAACCGAGTAAATGATAATGTAAAACAAACGTGATTTAAAAATAGAGCATGTTGTTTAGAAAGCTAAACCATTAGAACGATTTATTTTATTATCGCACAATTTTATGATACCAAATAAATACTTTATTTTGAGTACAACTTTGTTTTTAACAAAACTTATTACAGAATGTCAGGGAAAAAAATCAAGCACAACTACGTACTTAAGTTACTAGAAAAAAATTATAACGTAAATTATTAAAGAAGTATCAAATTAATCGATAAATTAATATATGTTTTAAAAAAAGAAAAAAACAATTATTAAAAATGGTAAAGGAAATATATATTTTTTTAAAAGTGAAAAATAAAAAATAAGTTACTAAAAGTAAATATAATAATAAACTATTATAATATGTTAAATAATAAAATAATAAAAAAACTATATATTATTATAAAAATAAAGTTACTATTCATCAACCTTTGTCAACAATATATATATATATATAATATAATATAATGTTTTTAACAAAACTTATAACGGAATGTCAGGGAAAAAAAATTAAGCACAACTACGTACTTAAGTTATTAGAAAAAAATTATAACGTAAATTATTAAAGAAGTATCAAATTAATCGATAAATTAATATATGTTTAAAAAAAAACAATTATTAAAAATGGTAAAGGAAATATATATTTTTTTAAAAGAGAAAAAATTAAAAAAACGTTATTAAAAGTAAATATAATAATAAACTATTATAATATATTAAATAATAAAATACTAAAAAAGCTATATATTATTATAAAAATAAAGTGTGTATTCATCAATCTTTGTCAACAATATATATATAATAATGGTAATATTAAAGATCAAAAATTCTAAAAATATTCATCTTGTGTGGATTTTAGTAATTAGTTTTTATTCTTTGGATTTTAACAATCTTTATCTTAATAATCCAAATAAAGTTTTTTTGAACGGCAAGGAACGATGTGCCAATCACCATGACATCGGGAACTGTGGCCAATGTCGACTACTCGACTGCCGCCAGCCCCTTAGCCCTCCCAGATGTGGGGAAACCCGACCTCCACCCGCCCGAAGGCACGATAGTAGAATAATCGGTAAAACCTCGCCTCCCATCCAAGACGAACCGGCGCCATCCGTGTTCGCCCTTCACCTGTGTGACAACCCGAGATTTCAAGGTCTTTCCTCTACGCATCACTTGTTTCACAATCCTCTTTTCACAAATCGTTTTACGTTGTATCATGTGCCTTGTATATGAATGATTAAAGTATTATTATGTTTGGTTGTTGCATGAAAACTTAGGAATTGTTTAATGTTTAGTCATAACATGTGCATACCACACTCATATCGACGAAGAACTCATAACGGCGAAGAACTAGGGTTCTTCGTCACATGCACTCCCTGACGAAGGAGGGTTCTTCGTCACAACCAATCCTTGGTGAATGAGGGTTCTTCGCCAAGAGGTATTTCGCCAAAAGGGCCCTCGGCCCAGGTTTACTCGTGGCCAGAATGGGCCCGACTATCATTTTAGTTGCATAACCCTTCATAATCTAAGAAACTTAAAACAATCGTAAAACCCTAAAGTTCTCTCTCCCTATTCTCTGTGCGACGGCCGTTTTGGGATCTCGAAACCTTCCAACCTCCATTAAGCTAATCACTTCGGTATCACGGTTAGTGTTCATCCTTGTTCGTTACTAAAATCCTGATGTTGTGATCTTATGTGAGATTAGGGTTCCATTAATAGGATTGTAGATCTAGAACTTGCATGATGAGGAGGTTTCGATGATTTGTACACGTTCATGTTCATGTTGTGGTTTGATAATTCTGCTTGATGAATTTGTGGCATGATAAACTAATAATCCGATTGTGTATGGTAAATGATTGTTAGAATGAATTGTAGGATGAGTGGAAACTGTTGAGTTTTAAATAGTTGATGATTGTTCATAATTAGGGTTCATAATCATGGTTAAAAGTGTCGTTTAATCTAATTTGGAAAACTGTCAAACTGTTAGCATCTATTATGGCTGAAACCAAGGGAATTGGAACTGTCTGATGAGGGTGCGACGAAAGACGCCCCAACGAAGAACACGGCTCGACGAAGAACATGGTTCTTCGTTGACTGGATTTTGACGAACCACTAGGGTCCTTCGTCAAACTCAATTTCGGCGAAGGATAGTTCTTCGCCAAGGAGGCATTCCACGAAGAACTGGTTCTTCGTGGAGATGCTGCAAGTGAACAATTAAACATAACAGTCTGTGATGATGAATGTTTATGATTGCAAAACTCTAGCTGTTGCATGTTAATAATGTTAATTAGGAATGAGGAACTTGTTTTGACTCGTGTGAGTAGCCAATTCATCTATTCATGGTTATTATGTGACATGCACATGGGATGTGGACTTAAATGAGAATTGAGTACTTGCTATGTGATATACGATGATCTTTGCGATGAATGCAATCTGTGGAAAATACGTGGCTTGATAAATTATGAAACTGATGTTTATTGGTAACCACGGTAGGGTTTGGGTTGACCAACTTGGACGGGTAACGTAACATACCGAGCAAAACTAAGGTGAGTTCATTCCTCTTGAGCATGCGTCCCGGTGGGTGGGACAATCAAATGGGTAATCCTGAGAGGAATAAGTCTTTTCTGGGTAAAAACTGGGATGTTAGATAATACACTCATTTCCTATCACCTTAAGTCCCATCTTATACCGAATTAGTTACCTGAGAGGTAACGGGGTATTAGTTGATAGCGCTATTAGGCTTGGCAACCTCACACCGTACCTGAGAGGACGTGCATGAACTAATGACCTTAATCATGACCAATGCTTAGATAGGGGGCATTGGGGACGGGCAAAACAATCTGGAGCCATATTGTACAGTACTCGAGTTATTATCAACATTATTACTAAACTAAACACTTGGCAATTAACATTTTCGCAAAATTATGAACTCACCAGCGTTGTCTGATACACTTATTGCATGCTCGCAGGTCGATAGATTCTATGGACGAGGAACTTGCTGTCTGGGATTGCTGGAGTAGTCATGGATCGAGTCTTGAGAACACATGACAAAACATTTGGTTTTTATATTTGGTTTTGAAACATTTAAACAATGATTTACTATTTGCTTCCGCTGAACCTGTTAAACTTGTGATATGATCTAGAATGTTGGATTCAATAAATGGGAGTTTATTTTAATATCTTGTGAATAGTTCAATGTGATTGGTGGCTAGATCCTGGTACGTCACACGCCTAGCGGGGTTTCCGCATGTGGTATTTTGGGGGTGTGACCGTTTGGTATCAGAGCCACTGGTTATAGTGAACTAGGTTTTAAAATGTTTTTATAAAACCAGACTATAACCGAACAGTTACGAAATCGACCATGACACTCAGCTCCAGATTGCAAGGTTCGTCTCTCGTTTACTTATTGCACAACATATCTAGTGTACACTTATGTATGACATTGCATGTGAATGCACACTTAGCACTATAGTATGAGTTCCTGTGTTACTAGCCTATGATATGTGTTTGATAGTGTGACACTCCTCTAAACCTTCATGATCTATGTTATGGTGTCTTTTGTCTTGCTACTCGAATTTGAGGAACCTTTTAGCACGAGTTGGGAGGAGCTGAGATAAACATGCAAATCGCATTGTTATTATGGGTGCACACATAATAATAATGTGGGATGCATGTGAGTCCCAGTGAGGCTTAGCGAGTGTGAAAGGGGTTCTGCTCTGTTGTCTGACGTAATGGTAGAACTCAGTAATCTGTAGAAGTCACAGTGATGTTTGACTCCTACTCAATCCCGACTTCTAATCTTTTCCACTTTTTATATAGAATCATGAATGGACGAACTGGTGGATGTGGTGGAGGCCACGGCGGTGGACGTGGCAACATCGTTATGTCCCATGCTGAATTAACCGATTTGATCAATACTCGTGTGGCTGAAGCCCTAGCGGCTCAGCAGGCTGGTACGATATGTGCCAAATACTCTTTATCCTTGTGTCGCGTACTCGAATCTTACCCATGTGTTGTATTTTCTTTCGTCTTTAGGTCAACACATGAATCAGAACAATCCGCCTGTTTGCACGTTTAAGACATTCATGGATTGTAAGCCACAGACGTTCAGTGGGACTGAATGAGCTGTGGGACTACTATGTTGGTTTGAAAAGGCGGAATCTGTGTTCGCTATGTGTAACTGTCCTGCTGGGGACATGGTGAAGTATGCTTCAGGCACACTTGAAGATGGTTCCTTGACTTGGTGGAATGCCCAGGTCCAAATGCTAAGTATCGAAATGGCAAATGCAACCACTTGGGAGGATTTTAAGGAACTGATGAGAGAGGAGTACTGTCCTCGAGACGAGATTCAAAATTTGGAGAATGAGTATTATAATTTGAAGATGGCAGGATCCGAGATCGAAGCATACACGAAACGGTCTCATGAACTCGTGAATATGTGTCCTAACTTATCACGACCACCCCACCGTAGGATTGAGCTGTACATCAACGGTTTAGCACCACAGGTCAAGGGTTTAGTCACTGCAGCGAATCTTGACAACTTGCCTCGAATTATTCGTCTAGCTCATAAGATCACCGATCAGGAGGTGGAGCGTGGCTCGCTACCACCACGTGTTTCTGCTACTGTTGCTACTACTGCTACAGCTACTACTCCTGCTACTGATAGCAAACATAAATGGAATGATGTGGACAAGGTATCCAACTCAAATCAATCACAGAAGAAGCCAGACAACGGCAGAACCGCGGTTTTAGTCAGTCTTCCTCAGTTAATCAGAATCAGACTAACAACTCGAACCAAGGCTCTTAAGCAGGGAAGCAACCAAAGTGTAACAAGTGCAACTTTCATCATCATAGGCCGTGCACCCGGGTCTGTCACAGGTGCAACAAAGTGGGCCATATGGCTAGAGATTGCAGTGCTCAATTCCCAAAACAGCAGCAACAGCAACCCCCACAGCAGCAGCCGCAGCAACAGCAAGAAAGGCAGCAGCCTCAACAGAACTAGGGAAATCGTAAGGGGTGTTTTCAGTGTGGAGACGAGGGTCATTTCAGGCGGGATTGCCCTCATTTGAATCAGAATGCTGGTAATAATAACAACACTGGGAACAACAAAAACGGGAACTGTAACACCACGTAAAAACATGTCCAATTATGTACAGACACGTGTCCTAAACCCAAGAGATGTGAAGGATTGAGTTTGAAGGACTAAAGTTGACAAACAGTGAAACTATGTATACAGAAGGACTAAAAGTGTCAACATGCCAAACTTAGGCCTCTGAATGACCATACGAGAAGAATATATCCTTAAATGAGTAATCAATTGGATATAAGAAGCCGTTTGTGAAAATAATCGGAAGATTATGAAACTACAAGGGTTAAACGTGTCAACATATAAATTCTAACCTCTGAGTGACCTTTTAACGAAACCGAGGCTTCAAAATATTCAAATATACTCCCAAGAATAAGTGATAAAAATTTCACGTGGTTTTGAGATCGTTAAGCATGTTTTCAAGACTTTGGGCTATAAGTGTCAACTTGACAAAACTTGCATTCATAATGATTTTTAACGCACCCGAGCCTAACGAAGTTAGTTTATACATCCTTGAGCTTCATCAAACTAACTACAAGGGCCTTACTTGTAAAAAAAAGGTTAAATAGGGTTTAAAACCACCAGGGACTGATTCTGCCAGCTTTAAAACTTGTTTAACCTGTTTCCCGGTTCCAGGCGGGCCGCGTAAGCCCAAGCAAACATCTTACGCGGGCCGCGTAAGAGTCCCCATCGCAGAAAAGGGCTGCCAGGTGCGGGTTTCAGCTTCTTAACTGACTTACTCTCATTTGTATCGATTCTATGGGCTATTACACGGTTTCTATAAATCCACTAGACACCTGGGGTGATCCTAGGATGTTCCATAAGAGCTGGAAGTGATCTATGATCATGGAAATTTGTATATAAGTGGCACTAGTGTTGTGTTCTTGCCACTTCATTTGCAACAATCATCAAGAGGACTTGTCTCTGGAGCTTACAAGCATTGGGTGAAGATTTCCAAGTGTAGAAAAGTTAGCAAGGACCATTAGTAAGAGTTTAATTACCAGCTTAGTCGTTTTAATTAGCTTAATTATCGAAAAGTCAAACTTGTCGTAATTTAACTTTGACTTTCGAATTAATCATAATTGGTCCAGCCACTGATCAAAACGAAAGTGGTTATGGAACCATATTAGTGTAAGTGATTAACCCCTAAAAGGGCACCTCCTAATTATTCCGTTTGACTAGTCAATTGACTGGTCAAACTAGTTTGACAAAAAGTCAAACTGGACAGAATGTTTAAAAATGATTAAAAGTAATAAAATAGAAGTTCTAAATTATATTTCAACATTCTAATGACTTGGTAATTAATATTAAAACATGTTTTATCAATCCTAACCCGACAATTAATAGTCTAAGGTCAGTTTATAACCAAAAGTCGCAAAAGCTTGACTTTTGCTTTGACTTTCAGTTCTGACCCGTTCAAGCTTAATTCTCCCATGTTTTAGGCTTCCATTAGGACCACATTGCTCAGTAGTATAACTCTCTGAAGTTATATTGCATGGTTCCTAATGGTTTGAATTATATGCACATGATCGTTAATATGCTTAAAAATGCCATAAATGCCATTTTGACACACAACTAAGATTTTTAGCAATGTGAATGGACAAACACCTTTGCTACTGATATTTAGACTTGTCCCGAAAATTCGACATCAGTTTGAGGTCTATATTAGGAGTTATGCTCAATAGCGTAATTAGAAAGCTTTTCATTAATTAAATGACGTAATTAGCATAAAGCCTATCTAAACCCATTTTTTGATACCAAACTTTTTACCTACTGATGTAAAATAATATTTTGGGATTTTTGAAGATTTTTATTTATTTTTAGGCTGAGCATAACATAAGATTATAGCTTGATTTCGGTAATCGTCGGTTTTACCCTTTTCATGCATAAAATGAGTTTTACATAACATTTTGATGTCAAACTTTTTGCTACTGATTTTATATGATAAATAAAATATTTTAAACTTTATAAATTGATCAAAAACTCAGATTTCCTATTTTAACCCGAATATCCCTTAAAACCGACTTTCTAGCATTTTTAGCACATAGTATGAGTTAAAACTTTATTTGGCATATAAAACTTATTACCTACTGATGTTTTAAGTTAATTTATATAATTAAACAGTAAGCCCAAGTTTTTAAACTCAGAATTCTATTTTGACCTTTAAAGCTTATGTGAAATTACAAAAATGCCCCTACGATGCATAATTTGGTTATATAAGATAAATTTCACATATATAAAATACCCTACTGTTATAACTTATAAAAATACATATTTTTACTGATTAAAACAGACCTGAAACTCAGTTTAATATTTAAACTCTTTTATGAGCATTAAAATTACCAAAATGCCCTTATGGGACTTAAATTGGTTTAAATTACTTTTTGGGCATATATGTTAACATCCTACTGATGTATTAACATATTTTAAGCATAATAACAATTAAGACCTGTATATAATTCATTTGGTTACCCGTTACGCGTTTACGCGTTCGGATCAGTTTACGTGACTAGTTTACGTATAATAGCCGAAACGGGTTTAACCTTATCATTAAATCCTCAAATTCCAGAATGTGATTAGTTTACCCATATTATACAAGTATCCAAGATTGTCGGGTCTAAAACACATTCTATTCCGGACTCCGCTTAATCTAGCGTTTAGAACCGTAAAGTTTCTTTCTAGCTAGCTGGTCTAAGTCCTTGACTTAACTAAAGACCCGTTAGCATCCTAATAGGTTATTAAACCTTCTAATACAGATTAGTAGCATCCAGTAGAAGGTACCATCAAAAAGCATTAGGATTATACTGCTGAGTTATCTTCCACACTAGCTCAGGTAAATACTTTTAACTTATTTTCTCTTATACGGGCTTGGGATATGGTATTATAATAATACCACTTGGTCGGGTATGAAATTGTAACAACCCTCGGTAAAACCAAAACCCTCATAAATATTATGACACTATGGTATATTGTAAAATGTCCCAATATGTCTTATATTACACTCCGTAGGTGAAAACCGAGCCCGAATTATGTTTTAACATATAAAATAAATCAAAAATTAGAAAAATAGAGTTGAGGCGGGCCGCGTAGACCCACCCCAACAACTTACGCGGGCCGCTAGAGATCGTGAAACGCGGATGCATCCTGAGCTGACACGTGTCGTCATCGTGTCAAGCCTAGAGGTGATCCGGACAAGCTATGCGTTGACCCTCGGTTTGACGCGGGCCACCTGGAAGTCAGAATTCAGCACTATATATAGAACTCATCAGTTTACATTTTTCGTCGCTCACATTTCAATCTCAAAACACCATTTCTGTAGAAAAGTTATAATACACGGGTATTATTCCCCTAATTAGCGAGGTTCTGCTCCGTTGTAAGTATTATAACCCCAGTTTCATAATAGTTACGCTGCCCGATTGATTTAGGGTTCCGTAACAACTGCCGTGGTTCTGCCCGACGTAGTTGTTGGAATGCCTTCTCGGGGAGGGTATCATTAATAATTTCAAAGGGTTATGATACTAACCAATGTACATTTGTATAAATTATAGATTATACCCAGGAAACCCTTACAAGAAGCCTAAAATAGCAAAGTGAGTTTATCCTCTTTTTGTTAACCTTTTTGTAATGTTTTACAAAACCTTTTTGTGATTAAGCGGTGATTGAGTCTTTGTAGTTCTTCAATTACTGCCGGTATGTTGGGGTTTTGTATACAAAATTTACTACACTGTGAGTAGTAAGTCGAGGATGACAGTACGTTACCATTGGACAATGAGTTAGCCAATGTGTAATATGACCCACAAGTCAGTGGATTGATAGTACCAAATGGAGTAATTGTGTAGACATAAACATTGTAATCGTCCTCAATACTGTTTTAATCAATAAAATATTTCTTGATTAAACTGGGATTCACTCACCAGTATTTCCGACTGACAAATGTTTTTAAAACGCGTTTCAGGTAACCCAATGTGACAGCCAACTAGTAGAAAGCCAGCTGGAGAGCACTAAAGGCTTGGGGATAATGTGGCTATAAAAGTTACCTAATAAACGATGTTTTAAATTAAATAAGATAGGGTTTATCCCTATAAATGTATTGTAATAAGAAACTTGGATTTTATCCATGTGATTATTAATATAAAATATGGTGGTTTTACTCTGATAAACATTTCCTAACTACGGTCCTGATGAAAATTCCAATGCGAGATTAAATAACCTGATACCACCACAACTGAGATCGCGTCCGCCCATTCTCGGGAATAAGGGACCGGGGGTTGCGACAGGAGGTGGTATCAGAGCCTAGCCACTGGTCTGAGCCAAAGAAGTGTTCTGCTGACACTTGAAATTTTAAAATTTGTGTTAGGAAATAAATTACGGAAATACGTGTATAACTGTAATTATTTGTTATGTGTTATTTGACTATTTGTTAGTTTTCAGTATAGTGATCAAGGACCATCAGACGTGAATCGTCAGTTAGCTGATTCACCTAGGAGTGAAGGTACATCATCACAGCCTGCCCTTTCAGGGTATTCTGCTGATCAGGAGGAGGGAATATTTGCCTTTAGAGCTCAATCTGAAGAGCCATTTCCTAATAAGAAACGAGGATAGTTCAGTAAAGAAGCTTTTGCTCGTAGGAAGAGAATGCGAAAATTGCAACAGCAAAGGGCTTTAGCAGCCATTAAGCGAGAAACAGATGCCCATACTCAGGATATGCTTAATAGAAGCCTAGCTAATTTCCATATCCTAGCTACAACTGCTGCTGACCCAAGTCTGGAACAACTAGTAGCCCCACAACCACAAAACCCAGAACAACCCATGGAGATAGAAAATCAGGAAAACCAAGTAGAGATGCACGACTTTAATCCAGAAGAAATCCCTAGGGTGCCTGCACCGAATCCTCTAGACCCGAATTACGACCCCTGGTGGGACGACAATAGGGACTTTGTGCAACGTTACCCTATTCAGAACTATCCACCCATACAGAACATAGAAGCTTACCCAGGTATGGACCCTTTAGATCCCTATTACCATGATAACTATATTAGGGAGATATTAGAGGATCCTTATCAATTTCAGGAACCGTCGCCCCCATATCAGGAAACCGCACCCCAGATTCCAAACCCAGTCCGAGAACCTGCACCCCAATGAGTGCAGAAAACGTGCAAGAACTTAGGACTTTTGGGGAGGAAATTTTAGAAAGCAGTGAGAGAATGCGTCAGGTGGGAGAACGTCTCGTATGGAAATACGATGAACGTAATATGGATTTTTGGATAAATCCATATCCATGAATGAGATGGAGGAAATGGTACTAGAAATAATAAATAAATATAATAAAATAAAAATAAAATAAAATATGTGTGTACGGATGCATAGTACTATTAGTGTAATTTTCTTTCTGTTGGTATTGTAATCTTTATTTCTATACTAGTGTGTAATAGACGCATAGTATATGAAAATAGAGTACAAGTCGCAATGATCGACGGTTTTCGTTAAATTGCGTATTATGTGATTTACTATATTACCTATTATTTGTGATATTAATACGGGGTAAATGTTTAAAATCCAGATGGCCGACGAAGAAAATCAATGAAATCTAAATAACGATAATCAGAGTAACATTAACGTGGTTAATGAAAACCCAAGCATCAATAACAATGGAAATCAGATGGATAATAGTGCTATCCAACATATAGTGGCACAAGGAATTATAGACGCAATGCCATTTATTCTTCAAACGGTTCAAGAAGCGAATAATAAAAGTAAACATAGCAGTAAGCGACCAATTGAACCAGAACATAGCGTGAACAATGGACCTATACTTCAAATGCCCATTCCCAAAAGAAGAAGAACCGTGCCTTACGGTTGTTCATACAAAGAATTCTGGTCCTGTAAACCAATAGAATTCTCGGGCAATGAAGAACCTATTGCAGCTCTACGCTGGATAGAAAAGACTGAGGCTGTTCTGAAAATAAGTAAATGTGCGGAAGAGGACAAGATAATGTTTGCTTCCAGTTTATTTAAAAATGCAGCCTTAGAATGGTGGAACACTATCCTTCAATCTAGAGGAAGTGATAGGGTTTATAGTATGGATTGGGAAGAATTTAGGAATATGGTAGAAAGGAAATTCTGCCCTCCAAATGAAAAGGAGCAGATAGCAAACAAATTCCTAAACCTTAGGATGACTGGTGTGGATAGTAAGGGGTACACGAAGTTATTCTTTGAATATGCTAGAATAGTACCAACTCTTGCTTCACCAGAACCAGTGTTAATTTCCCGTTACATTTGGGGATTAATTGGAGAGATTAGACATGTAGTCAAGGCAGCTAGACCTCAAACTATAGAAGAAACTGTAGAACTAGCCAATACCTTGACAGATGAGTTAGTCCGTACTAGAGAAGAAGACCAGAGGAGAAACCTAACCCAAAGGCTTACTCAAGAATTTCGTTCTGGAAATTTCAATCGTAGGAATATGGGTTCTACCTCTGCACCATACTGCAAAGTTTGCAAGAAAAAGCACTCGGGAAAATGTTCAAATCTCTGCAATTACTGCAAGATTCCAGGACACAAGGAAGAAAATTGCAAGAGGAAATCCAGTAATGGATTATGCTACAACTGTGGAGAAAAAGGTCATATCAGGCTAAACTGTCCAAAATTGGCCCCAGCTGCAAACAACAAAAATACTAAAAATGCTAGAGCATTTGTTCTAACTACAGATGAAGCCAAGATGATCCCAGACGTTATAGCTGGTACGTTTTTAGTTAATGATATATTTGCTAAAGTATTATTTGACTCTGGTGCAAACCAAAGTTTTATTAATACTTCGTTTTGCAAAATTCTAACTCAGTCATTAACTAAACTACCACAAGAATGTCTAGTAGAGACAGCCAATGGAGAAACCGTTAGAATTTCTGAAATCTTGCAGGGAGCAAGTATAGAAATTTCAAATCAGAAATTTATTGCAAATCTTTATCCCATGAATCTGGCAGGATTCGATGTTGTTCTAGGAATGGATTGGTTAATAGCCAATAAAGCCAATATTTTGTGTGATCAAAAGTTAATTCAAGTAAATTCACAAAAAGGTAAAACGATCACAATTAAAGGAGATAAGCCGTTTAGATCCACTAAATTAATCTCTGTGATGAAAACTGCAAGTTGTATAAGAAAATGTTCTATAGTGTATTTGATTTCTATAATCACTAACACTAAAGGAAAAGAACTAAAAGATATTCCAGTAGTATCTCAGTTTTCAGATGTCTTTCCAGAAGAATTACCAGGACTACCTCCAGACAGAGAAGTTGAATTCAGAATTCACCTGCTACCAGGAACATCACCAATTGCCAAAGCACCTTATCGGTTGGCACCCGCTGAAATGCAGGAGCTAAAGAAACAATTAGATGAATTATTAGAGAAAGGATTCATACAGCCAAGTTCATCGCCATGGGGAGCGCCGATACTGTTCGTTAAAAAGAAGGACGGATCGATGCGTATGTGCATTGACTACCGTGAATTAAACAAGGTTACGATTAAGAATCGGTACCCATTACCAAGAATCGATGATCTGTTTGATCAACTACAAGGAGCTCGATTTTTCTCTAAAATCGATTTAAGGTCAGGCTATCATCAATTAAAGGTACAGGAAGAGGACATTCCTAAAACCGCTTTTAGAACAAGGTATGGTCATTATGAATTTACTGTCATGCCATTTGGTTTAACCAATGCCCCAGCTGCATTTATGTACATGATGAACCGAATATGTAAGCCATATTTGGATAAATTCATAATTGTATTCATAGATGATATTCTAATTTATTCTAAGAATAAAGAAGATCATGCAAGGCATTTGCACACACTTTTAAGTCTATTAAGAAAGGAAAAGCTTTATGCTAAGTTTTCTAAGTGCGAATTTTGGTTAGAACAGGTACAATTCCTTGGACACCTAGTCAATCATGAAGGAATTCATGTAGATCCAACAAAAATCGAGGCAATTACTAAATGGAAAACCCCTGAGTCACCAACTGAGGTTAGAAGTTTCTTAGGATTGGCCGGTTATTATAGAAGATTTATTCAAGATTTTTCTAAAATAGCCATTCCCTTAACAAAGCTAACCTGTAAATCTGTTAAGTTTGAATGGGGAGTAAAACAAGAAGAAGCCTTTAGAATCCTTAAGCAAAGATTGACCCATACACCCATATTAGCATTACCAGAAGGAACTAAAGACTTTATAGTCTACTGTGATGCTTCTAAATTAGGTTATGGATGTGTATTAATGCAACGTCAGAAAGTTATAGCTTACGCATCTAGACAACTTAAGAGTCATGAAGAGAATTATTCAACCCATGATTTAGAGTTAGGAGCTATAATTTTTGCTCTTAAGATTTGGAGACATTACCTTTATGGTAGTAAGTTTACCATATTCACTGATCATAAGAGTTTAAGGTATATCTTCAAGCAAAAGGAGTTGAATATGAGACAAAGACGTTGGATGGAGATGCTTAGTGATTATGATTGTGATATCCAGTATCATGAAGGAAAAGCAAATGTAGTGGCAGATGCTTTAAGCCGAAAGTATCATGAAAAGCCAAAAAGGGTACGTTCTCTTAAATTAAATCTACAAGTAGATTTAAATGAAAAAATAAGAGAAGCACAAGAATCAGTAATCAAGGATGATTCTGAAAAATTAAAAGGTATGTTAAAAGAATTAAAACAAGGAACAGATGGAATTTGGAGATTCCATGAAAAGAGAATGTGGATACCGAAATTAGGAAATCTACGTCATAGGATATTAGAAGAAGCCCATAATTCTAAATATACGATGCATCCAGGAAGTGATAAAATGTACCAGGATTTAAGGAAAAATTTCTGGTGGATAGGAATGAAAAAGGACATAGCAACCTATGTTTCTAAATGTTTAACTTGTTCACAAGTTAAAGCTGAACATCAGAAACCTTCAGGTTTGTTACAGCAATTAGAAATGCCAGTTTGGAAATGGAAATTAATAACCATGGATTTTGTTACTAAATTACCCAAAACTAAGAAAGGAAATGATACAATCTGGGTGATTGTAGATAGACTAACCAAGTCAGCTCATTTCTTACCAATGAAGGAAACAATTAGTATGGAACAATTATCTAAATTGTATGTAAATGAAATTGTTTCTTTACATGACATTCCTTTATCAATTGTTTCTGATAGGGATAGTCGATTTACCTCTCATTTTTGGTCAAGTTTTCAAAAGGCAATGGGAACCAAGTTAAAATTAAGCACAACTTATCATCCACAAACGGATGGACAAAGTGAAAGAACAATTCAGACAATGGAGGACATGCTTAGAGCTTGTGTAATTGATTTTGGAGATAATTGGGACGATCACTTACCTTTAATAGAATTTTCTTATAATAATAGTTATCACACAAGTATCAATGCTGCACCATTTGAAGCACTTTATGGAAGAAAGTGTCGAACCCCAGTCTGTTGGGCAGAAATTGGGGAAAATCAACTATCTGGACCTGAGATAGTGCAAGAAACAACTGACAAGATTATTCAAGTCAAGGAACCACTGAAAGCAGCACGGGATCGGCAAAAGAGTTATGCCAATAACCGACGCAAGCCATTGGAATTTCAATTAGGAGATAAAGTATTGTTGAAAGTCTCTCCTTGGAAAGGAGTAGTAAGATTCATAAAAAGGGGAAAGCTAAGTCCCAGGTATGTTGGACCTTTTAAGATTATTAGAAAAATAGGACCTGTAGCCTATCAGCTACAACTGCCAGAAGAAATGGCAGGAATACATGATGTGTTTCATGTATCAAATCTTAAAAAGTGTTTAGCTGATGAATCATTGATAGTACCTCTTAAGGATATAGAGGTAAATGAACAACTCAAGTTTGTAGAAAGACCTCTACAAATTGAAGACAGAAAAGTCAAGAATCTAAAACACAAGAGACTAGTTCTAGTCAAAATGAAGTGGGACTCCAAAAGTGGACCTGAGTATACATGGGAGCTCGAGTCAGAAATGCAAAAGAAATATCCGTATTTATTCCAGTAGATCTCGAGGACGAGCTCTAAATAAGGTGGAGAGAATGTAACAACCCTCGGTAAAACCAAAACCCTCATAAATATTATGACACTATGGTATATTGTAAAATGTCCCAATATGTCTTATATTACACTCCGTAGGTGAAAACCGAGCCCGAATTATGTTTTAACATATAAAATAAATCAAAAATTAGAAAAATAGAGTTGAGGCGGGCCGCGTAGACCCACCCCAACAACTTACGCGGGCCGCTAGAGATCGTGAAACGCGGATGCATCCTGAGCTGACACGTGTCGTCATCGTGTCAAGCCTAGTGGTGATCCGGACAAGCTATGCGTTGACCCTCGGTTTGATGCGGGCCGCGTAAGGCTTAGCCTTACCTTACGCGGGCCGCCTGGAAGTCAGAATTCAGCACTATATATAGAACTCATCAGTTTACCTTTTTCGTCGCTCACATTTCAATCTCAAATCACCATTTCTGTAGAAAAGTTATAATACACTGGTATTATGCCCCTAATTAGTGAGGTTCTGCTCCATTGTAAGTATTATAACCCCAGTTTCATAATAGTTACGCTGCCCGATTGATTTAGGGTTCCGTAACAACTGTCGTGGTTTTGCCCGACGTAGTTGTTGGAATGCCGTCTCGGGGAGGGTATCATTAATAATTTCAAAGGGTTATGATACTAACCAATGTACATTTGTATAAATTATAGATTATACTCAGGAAACCCTTACAAGAAGCCTAAAATAGCAAAGTGAGTTTATCCTCTTTTTGTTAACCTTTTTGTAATGTTTTACAAAACCTTAATTATTTTACAATATGATTAAGCGGTGATTGAGTCTTTGTAGTTCTTCAATTACTGCCGGTATGTTGGGGTTTTGTATATAAAATTTACTACACTGTGAGTAGTAAGTCGAGGATGACAGTACATTACCATTGGACAATGAGTTAGCCAATGTGTAATATGACCCACAAGTCAGTGGATTGATAGTACCAAATGGAGTAATTGTGTAGACATAAACATTGTAATCATCCTCAATACTGTTTTAATCAATAAAATATTTCTTGATTAAGCTGGGATTCACTCACCAGTATTTCCGACTGACAAATGTTTTTAAAACGCGTTTCAGGTAACCCAATGTGACAACCAACTAGTAGAAAGCCAGCTGGAGAGCACTAAAGGCTTGGGGATAATGTGGCTATAAAAGTTACCTAATAAACGATGTTTTAAATTAAATAAGATAGGGTTTATCCCTATAAATGTATTGTAATAAGAAACTTGGATTTTATCCATTTGATTATTAATATAAAATATGGTGGTTTTACTCTGATAAACATTTCCTAACTACGGTCCTGATGAAAATTCCGCTGCGAGATTAAATAACCTGATACCACCACAACTGAGATCGCGTCCGCCCGTTCCCGGGAATAAGGGATCGGGGGTTGCGACATAAATCATTTAATCGGATTGTGATTAATAAATTTACATAACCCGTTTTAATCTGTCTTGTTTGATAACATAAGCATTGGGGGTTAATACGACCGTGTCCTGGATATCCTCGGCTCATTTCATTTGAAAATGGCCACGACCTATGCACGGGGTGTAGGCATACACCTGACAGATGCAAATGCTAAAACATAAACCCACATGTTGGGGATAACTCCTTTGTGGGTTCTATAAGTGGTGAGTCGGTTAATCAAGACCGGCTTCCAACCGGCCCCAATTGTAAGACAAACATGTAAATCTGTATACAAGATTATCTTTAAATAATTGTCCCAAGTTATAAATGATTTTTGCCTTGTGCACCTAAATCAATTTTCATAAATATTTACAAAAGAGCCAGTTAATTGTATTTACCAGTTTATAGTGACGTATTTTCTAAAGATTGATTGACAGGTACCTCTCGTAATAGACTGGAGCTATTAGGTGTCGTAAGAGGATCTTGCAAATCTATAGATACCTGAAGTCTGTTATTTTGTTTCTTTGTATTTATTTATGATCCGCATGTGGATCTTATTACATTCCAGTCTGTATATTCTTTCACTCGAACACTCAGACATTATGGTTTGTAATAGTTTATTCACCAAGCCTTCCGCTGTGCTATTATATTGTGTGTATTGACTATGATGATATCAACTACGTCACGATACTCCCCGCCGGGCCCACCGGTAATATGTGGAAATATCGGGGTGTGACAGGAACAATGGTGGGAATGGTGCGCGTGGAAGAGTGTTTACTATTGGTGCTGGGGAAGCTAGGAATGATGGCAACGTGGTGACTGGTACGTTTTCTGTGAACAATCTATTTGCTTCTATTTTATTTGACTCTGGTGCCGATTGGAGTTATGTGTTGTCACACCCCTTTCTAAGGCGGAAGCATGAGGTGTGATCTTGAAAGGTTCTCATTGCATACGACTAGTAAACATACTACATGCTCGTAAAAATAACTCCAAATGCCAATAACATTACGTAATTGAAAACATAGGTTGAGTGTTTACATCACAAGACAGCATAAGACATTGTCTGAAAAGTTTACAACATTATTCAAAGATAAACATAAACAACATCCAGAGCAAGAGTATGACCGCGCGCACATCCACTTTAGTTACCTGAAATACATGTGAGTTTTTGGAAAATCGTCAACATAATGTTGGTGTGAATTCATGCAGTTTTTGTATTGAACGTTTGTATACTTTGTATGAAAACATGGTATGTAATTTGTATAAATCAAGTATTTCTGTATGTATCGAGATTGTTAATGGGTTGTAAGGCCATTAACATGTGACACGACATAGGAAGCATCCAAACCATAGGCATTTTTCTAGTTGTCGATTCACGACTGAGACACAAAAGCACTACTTGGTACTAGTTATCACCAAGAGTGTGGCTGCCCGAAAACCCATTAGATCTAACCTTTTGTTCTGCGGTCTTAGTATGTACACGATTAATGGTGCTTCTGGTACCCTATTCGTGACACAATCTAAAGTATCATTCCTTTGTTTTTGTATTCAACATACCATAACACATGTATTTTCCCCAAGTTTAAAAAGCATGTAAAAGATTAAAAGTGGGGACATGAACTCACTTTTTTGTAAACATTTAGTAACATGTACTTCACCCCTGAAGTTATAAAACTGAAAACAGTTAAAAGAAAAGGGGGAGCATGAACTCACAACTTTGCGTTTCTTGCGCCATAAACTTCACCTATAGCGTCGTGACCTATACGTGTTTTATTAACGTTATTCACTAGACTTGTATCGCACAAGTACAAGTCACCATCTTTTATGTATGTATTCTTTGTGTGTTAAAAATAATTTATATTTTTAACTATGTATCTTACTTATATTATTTTCTCAAAATAAATATAAGTTTCTTGTATTTTTCACCCGAGTTATGTATTTTTGTCAAAAACTTCATTTTAAGTTCGTAACTCGTCCAAGTTACATAATCTATTAAGAAATATATTTTCATAAATATATTCTCTTGTATTTGTCTATGCATGTTGTATGTGTATTTTGTATTTTCACTCCTTAGAAGTATTTAGTGTATTTTCAAGTCTTAATACACTATTACATATCATACATACTACATACACTTAGCACAAAATTTGGTGATCAATAAATATATATATTTTCCTCAAAAATATACATACTTAATATCAATTTTTATCTTGAAGAAATCATCATTTCTTAACTTGAAGTTTACATAAAAATTAGGGAAACCTTGGTAAATATTTTTAGGTGAATTTTTAGGGAATAAGTTTCACAAAAACTTATATTTTTCTAAGTGTCAAAATTTTACAGAAATTTTGACATAGTTTCCCCTAAAAATGGAGGTTTCCCACGTTTTCAAAACATGTGTTTATTTTCTTTTAAAATCATCACAACAATCAACAACTCATTCAACACTTACCAAGTGTCAAAATCAAGTAAATTACACTACATCATGAACTTGAAGTTTTTGTAAAAACTTGTAGTAACTTACCATGTTATTGAGTAGGTTTAGTTACCCTTAAAAACATGGTTATTTGTTTGTAAATCACTTTATTAAAAGATTTAGTCATTTACAACTTATAAGATGATTTTTCTAAAAATATTTATTTTGTATTTTTCTTGTTACAATCATGTTCCTAGTCTTGTTTAAACACTAAAAATATGATTAGTTTACTTAGAAACCATGACTTTGTAAATCTTGTAAATAAACTTGGTTTCTTGGAAAAATTATTTTTGTAATCATCTATTTACAAGATTTGTATTTTGTTTAAATCATCTTTACATATGAAAACTACTTTCATCATTCAAGTTCATGAAGACATTAAGCATGATGATCTTGGTCTTTCACAAGATCACCACTTTAACTTACTAGATCATGTGTTTAATCACAATCTAGTAGGTTTCTTATGATGTCTAACATCACTAACACAAATCATCATTCATCAAGAAGCAACTCATCATCATTTACATGTATTGTTATGTATTTAAGCTTATGTTAAAGTATCATGATCATGTTCTTTTGTGTTCTTGTGATTAACAACATTCATCATCTTTTAACCATCAAAATATGAAGTAACAACAAGTGATTAGAAGCTTACAACTAGCACAAGGGCTAGGGAAGAACACAAGAAGTTGTAGATGACAAAAGTGTTGGATAAAAGCAAATGAAGGAGGTCCTTCAAGATCCACAAGCTCAACACTTCTCAATCTAGCTTCTAACACCTTGTGAGGACTTGAGATTGCATGAAAGTGGAATGAAGGTGGTGGTGATCTGGGTGGTGGCTCACGGCCGAGATGAGGGAAGGAGGGGGGAGAAGAAGGTTGATGTTGGTGAGGTCTTGATCCTTTGTGCTTACTTATAACCATTTTGCTTATGTCCATTGTATATTATGTCTTGAAAGTACCATACAAATCTCTAAATCAAATCTAGGGAGATCAAGGAAGATTAGGGAAGATCAAGGAAAATCTAGTAAGATTTGGGTGGTGGGGTCACTCTTGTGACCGTCCACATTAAAGGGGGAAGGGGGTAAAGTGTAAGTTTGAATGGTAGGTTAAGTAATCTAATTAGATTTCAAGTATAGTGTTTAGTGTTTAAGTGTATGATGTGTTATATAGTGTGTTAGGGTGTTCGGGGATCATAACTATCTCAAAAACATTAAGACAATGTTTCTAGTATAATTTTGGTGTTTCGGGTAATGTCCGGTTGTTCGGTTAAATACCGGTTCGTTAAAGTGTCAAACTATTCCGTTTAGTGATCTTTAAGTATTCTTTTGTGACCCTTTCAATTCCCGACACTTAGGAGGGTATTCTAGACAATAAAACATGAATTCTGCATGATATTTATTTGTTAAAAAGCTGATTATAGCTTATTTGTGCAGAATTCTGCATTTAAAGTGCGTTTCAGGTGCTTTTTAGTGCATATTCTAGCTTCCGGAAAGTCTATATGTTAACCCTTGTATCCATACTTGGGTTTTAATGTATTTTAGATGTTGGACCTACTCCTAGACCCTAATTCTATTGTCTGACTGCTTTCTGTAGAATTGTTGACACAATGTGTCTTACCGGTGAGTTTACTAGTATTTCTGACGCAACGCTATCATTAATGCATAAAGCAATATTTTTTGTATAAAACGTTCATGAATTCACAAGTATAGCATGTAATCAGACAATGTTGACATTTAAGCACGTAATTGCAAATATTTGTTAGTGCATTCATCTGTCGACTTCGTCTTATATCGAGTCTTGGTTGCGTTACGGATTTGATCAAGGATGATGTTATCATATTCAAAGATGACATCATGATGGTGACATCATCAATTGCATCATCACGTGAAAACAACATGCATTAACAAATCAGAATGTTATATTATTTGTGTTTCGCTTGAACTTGTAAACATGTGGGTTTTGCTTGAATGGTCTCGCTTGAAGCTGACATGTGTGTCTTCAAGCGAAAGCAGGAATAGTATAAATAGGTTAGTTGTCTTCTCATTTGTAACGATTTTTCAGATTTGATACCGAAGTGCTGCCGGTATTTCTCGTGAATGTAATAGCTGTTAAATCAATATACAAGAGGTTTAAAGTGATAATCAAGCTGTTTCAAAGTCAGTTTCTTATTTTCCGCATCTGAAACTGATAAAATCTCTTCTGAACGACTCGTTTGGGTCATAAACCGATCCTACAAGTGGTATCAGAGCTCAGGAGGAAGAGATCTTGCCAAAACAGCCTGTTTTCATCACTTTTTCTGATTTCTACACCATTCTTTTCAAAATTAAAAATTTTTCACGGATAAAATCGGCTCAAATTCACACATCTTGTGCGTAATCATGTATTAACAAATCCTGGAAAGTTTCAGCGTTAAAATCGACTTAAAACTGGTTAAAACCATGGGTTCGCTTGAAATTTGTTCGACTTTTGCTGATGTCATCATCATCTCGCTTGAAAATACATGTTGAGTCCGCTTGAATCTGGCCTCTCGCTTGAAAAACAGTTTGGGTCTCGCTTGAAATAGACCTTTCGCTTGAATATACGTGTTGGTCTCGCTTGAAATAGACCTTTCGCTTGAGTTTACCTCGTGAGTCTCGCTTGAAACTACCGCTTGAATCACCAGTTCACTTGAGTGTGTACATCGAGTGTGTGAAACATTATACAAGTTTGTCAGGTCATTGGTAGTGAAAAAAAAATCATGAGTTGAGTTTCAGTTTTGCATGTGAATAGAAAATTGTGTTGGTCAAGTATAATAGTATTGTGGATGTCAGAAATCTCAGCCCAATCATATCGGATAGCATATATTTGAAGGCTCAATCAGGTTGTGTTGATCAATTAAAAAGTTGTCGTCTACTAAGTGATTGTAGTCGGTCATGAGAATTGAATTGGCTACTCAGATTTGCATGTGAAACAATTATGGTTGTCAGCTTAGTGGTTATATTCGGTCCAATCAGTGTGTATTGATATACTTGTTTTTGTCGGCCCATACCGAGGTGTCAGCCCACTATACCGATATTATCAATTTTGGTCAGTCATTTGATACATTCAATGTGAAAGTCCATGTGAAGAAATGTATCGGTTCATGTGATCATTTATTGAAGATTGTTGTCGGTTTAGTGGACTTTGAGGTCCAATAGATTTGTTTTGAGTATTAATATTGATCAACCCATGTGACTGTTGACTCTTCAAGACTCATCGGCCCAATCAAAAGTGTCGACTCATTAATCAATAGATAAATTTTGCAGGTATTCTGCTTGAAAGACATGTTGCTATTCCTCTTGAATCTGATTGTTAGGTTATTCCGCTTGAACTACAAGAATCATGGATACAAATTTCTTTAATATGAATAGTGAAACAATTAATAGAATAAATGTATTGGAGAAAGAGTTTGACTTGTTTTCAGGTTGTCCAGGAGAAAATACAAAGAGTGTCATTGAGAGGTATAGCCATCTTGTTCGCTCAATGTCTGAGAAGGGTATTCAGAAAAGTCCAAATGAATGGGTTGAAAGATTGGCCAATGTCATACCTCAACAAGAGTGGGGTACATATCTTTTGGATTTAAAAAGAACTGGAGAATACTCTAGATTGACAATTTGTCAATTCATTGAGAAACTTGAAGAACAGATGGAGAGAAATGCTGAGAAGAAGAAAAGTCAAAGTGGAAAATCAATATTAAAGAAGAGCAAGAATATAGGTGTTCAAGTGGGAGAGGAACAGACTAAAGAAATTTTAGTTTTGAAAGACGAGAAGAAAGCTGATGAGAAACAGATTTTTGATTTAAAGGAAAATTGTGAGAAGTTGAAATCAGAAAATGACAAACTGTTAAGTAATTTGAACAGTTTGACATTAGAAAACAAAAGTTTGAAAGAAAAGGAAAAAGAGTTTGAAAGCAAAAAGAAATCTTCAGAGGATGAAGATTTCTGGATAAAGCTTGAAAACAAGAAGTTGAAAGAAAATGCAAAAATTTTTGAAGATAAAATTAAAAGTTTTGAAAATGAAAAATCGAAAATTGAAAAGGAGTTTCAAAGTCAAATAAAGATTCTTGAAGATGGGAGATCTGTTTTTAGCAAGAATAATATTGAAAAACAAAAGGTAATAAATTCCCATCTTCAGACTATTATTCAACTTGAAAAAGAAGCTGAATGTGCTCGAAAGACAATCAAGGCTCATCTTGAACGAATATCTCAGCTTGAAAATGAAGCTGAGAATTCAAGAAACAAAATAGATGAGCTTGAAAAGAAATTGAAAGGTTTTGTGACTTCATCTGAGTTCCCCTGTCCAAAACCGATCAATTCCGTTCCAATAAGTGACAATGTCACAAACTTTGACAAAGTCAAAGTTGAAGATTGTGATGAGAAAACTGATGATGAAGTTGAAAAAAGAAAAATATTTTTGAAATTAAATGAAATGTTTAAAGAAACTGTTTTACATTCTACTAAAAAAGGTGAATGCTCAACGCAAAAACCTGTAAAGAAGAATATGGAACAAAAACAAAAGGATAAAAAACCGAAAAATGTTCAAAAAGAAAATAAAAGCTCATCAGTTCAATCATCCAATCGTGATAAAAAATCACAAAAAGTTGAAAAACAAAACTCAAAAATTGTTGGTAATGAGTGGTGCAGGTCGGACCACAGAGCTCAAAAGCCAAATCCAGCAAACAAGAGGAGGAAAGATTATCACCAAGCCAAACAGTGCTTTGATCTGAATGTTTGGGTTGAAAATGGTGATTGGTACGATAACAGAGCGTGTTACAGATGCGGCTATCAAGGACACATTGCTGTTAACTGCCAGAGTTGGAAGTTTGAGACGAGGAGATGCTTTAACTGCAACATCATTGGCCATATTGCTAGAGATTGCTCAATGAGATCAATGAGAAGATCGAGGGCTGAATCTCAAAAGCAGGTGAAGAAACCAGTCAATGTCAAGCCCAAAGAACAGAAGGTTCAAGAACCTAAAGTTCAAGAAAAGAAAGTGAAGCTTTCTCAGGGGCAAAAAGACAGACTGAGGAAGAAGAAGAAGAAGGCGAGAGATTATCTCGAGAAGATTTTGTCCTCGGATACAACTGGTAAAACAGATAAAAGTTCTGGTAAATCGTCTTGCTCGCCAAAGAATGACAAATCAAGCAAAACGAATACATCAGATACAAATCCGAGGACAGAAGAGAAGAAGAAGAAAGTTGTTGGCGATGAATCTGATTCCACAAAGTCAGAGGAGCCACAAGTTGTTAAAAAGGGTGAAAACTCAGTGCCTCTAATGGATGATGTTCATTTTCCATCATTGAGGACTGAAAATTTTAAAAAGAAAATTGGGAAAGTAGAAATCTCTAATCAATTTTATTCTGAGAAGGATAATTTTGATGTTGAGAAAGCTTTTAATGGAAATGTAAAGAAAATTTTTGGAAAAATGATCGATGGGAAGGTTAAAGGGGTAAAGGAGTTTTATGCTACAAAGAAAGCAACATACACCCCAACTAAAGAGGAGTTGGAATCACCCAAGGCTGGTCAGGCTTGGGTGGACATTTTCTTTCATTGAAAAACCTGACTTGCCGGAGATCCCAAGTTTGTAATCGCGGATCAGGAATCGACATCATTCTTGTTAAACTTGTTTTTGTTTTAAAATTGTCTAAATTTTTACAGGTTATGCTAATGCCGGAGCTTCCAGGTTGGTAAGTGCGAAGTAGGAATCGACATCTTTGTTGGTAAAATGAATTTGCGTAGATGTGATATTCCTACAAAGTTGGTTGATGAAGGTTTACACCTACAAGTGGTAAATCAAGGACATTAAGTTGTACTTGTTTTTCCTACAAATGGTTAATCAAGGTCATTAGGTTGAACTTGATTGAACCAAACTTACAAGAGGTATTAGAAGAACAATGTGATGAACCAAACCCCTAACTTTACAAGTGATAAAATCAACAAAACTTATTTTCCGGAAAAAACATTTTGGTTAAAACAAACTTAAGTGTTTTGAAATCATAATGAGAAAATAGTTTTGTGTAAGGGGGAGTTCGGATTGTTTATGCCTAGTGGATGGCGATTTGAGGCGATTTGATATCGGTTGTCAATTTTTCTTGTACAGTTTATTTTCAAATTTCCTTTAATGTGTTTGCATTTTAGGGGGAGTAGAAATTTTCAGAAAATCCAAAAACATTAGAAAATTTGAAAAAGACAAAAACATGATAAAATTCAAAAATGAGTTTTTGTGTCAAAGAAGAGGAAATGATAGTACATCAGTAGACAGTTACAGTATGCTAAAGAATTGTATTGTTTAAATAGCGTTAAACGGTCTCACTGATGATATGCCGATAGGTTTTTACACATTGAGTAAGCTTTTTCGGGATATAAACTTAAATTCAAACTTGCTTATTTTGTGGGGAACACTACTTGGATATATAGGTAACCCCTGAAATCTCGTTTGAAAGGTCCCTCTTTCTGAGATACTAGGTCTTTATGCTCAGTGATATCTGGGGTATTATCCCAGGACTTCTGATTTTGCGGAAGCAATGGCCTAGTCCCCGGAGAATACTTTCTGCTTGCTTGAAATATAGCGCCGCCCTCAGCAAATTGATGAAACAATAAAATTGATAGTCATTGCTGTTGTAAACAAAAGATCCTCTAAAGGGGACACACCAAAAGTCGAGCCGTCATCTCTCTGCTGAACGGAAGTTCTGACCTGAGCTCTCACGGTTTCGTACTATAATTTATTCCCTTACAGATATCATCTGTGGTATACTCACCTGTAAGACTGAATATTGGGATCTGGATACGGGAGTATATTCAAGAGGTGGAACACATGAATGAGTTTAAGTCTTTAATACACCTAACTCATATCCTGAATCAGTTGAAATTTGTGTGAAAATTTAAGTGGATCAGTGTACTGACAATCTAAGTGAATCGTTTAGAACTTAAAATGTATAAAGCTTAACGGTGTTGGTGATTTGTCTCAAAAACTGATATGATCCTCTTACACAAACTCACAAAAATAGTGTCTGTAAATATTTCTTTACTACATTTCATTCTATTCAAAAGTCCAAAAAGATTTTCGGTGTGTTTTAGCATAAATTTTGAAAAATCCAAAAAGATTTTCGACAACTGGTATTGGAGAGCTGATTTTCAAAATTCCAAGTGCTAAACATGATGACAGATGGTTTGGGAGAGTGTATGTTTAAATGAGAAAAGTTTTTTGAATATGTGTATACAAGTGGTCATCTGAGATTTCTATTAATGATAAATCATTCTGGATAAATTTGAGAGGGAATCTGAATTTATAAATTTGTCAAATGTTAAAATTTGTGAAATTTATTTCTGGGTTAAGAATGTGCAGGTTATTTGAATGATAGAGAGACATGTTCCGATACCTGAGGAATGTGTGATTTCAACATGCCAGACTGCGATCCCAGCATATCGATAGGGGGAGTCTGAAGACATCTGAGTAGAGATTGTTCGTGGGGAGTTTACCAGAGAGAGAAGGATTTGGAGTGAGACAAGAGCTAGGACAAGATTTTGGAAGTTCAAAGACTGATAAAGACTGAAGATTGTGAAGACTCGACACTTAAGACTCGTCAACATCTGAGGGGGAGTCTGTTAGTGCTTTCATCTGTCGACTTCGTCTTATATCGAGTCTTGGTTGCGTTACGGATTTGATCAAGGATGATGTTATCATATTCAAAGATGACATCATGATGGTGACATCATCAATTGCATCATCACGTGAAAACAACATGCATTAACAAATCAGAATGTTATATTATTTGTGTTTCACTTGAACTTGTAAACATGTGGGTTTCGCTTGAATGGTCTCGCTTGAAGCTGACATGTGTGTCTTCAAGCGAAAGCAGGAATAGTATAAATAGGTTAGTTGTCTTCTCATTTGTAACGATTTTTCAGATTTGATACCGAAGTGCCGCCGGTATTTCTCGGGAATGTAATAGCTGTTAAATCAATATACAAGAGGTTTAAAGTGATAATCAAGCTGTTTCAAAGTCAGTTTCTTATTTTCCGCATCTGAAACTGATAAAATCTCTTCTGAATGACTCGTTTGGGTCACAAACCGATCCTACAATATTAAATAATAATTAAATTGTACGGAAATTACAGGTTTTGTGCCAGTTGTCACATGTGTCTTTGGGGTTCAGTTGTAAGTTAGGGTTGACCCCTACACCTCTTGTAAATAAACACGTAGTAGAATTAGCTGATGGTAAATCGATTGAAGCTTCACATGTTCATTTTGGGTGTAAACTCGATCTTATGGGTCAAGTCTTCGACATTGACCTACTTCCCGTTATTCTTGGAAGCTTCGATGTAGTCGTTGGTATGGATTGGATGTCTAAGCATCAAGCAGAAATCCTTTGTAAGGAGAAAATCGTGCGTATCCCTCTTCTCAGTGGAGAATCCCTATCAGTTCAAGGTTATCGTAGTGGTGCAATGGTCGGCATCATCTCAGCCATGAAAGCCCAGAAGTGTCTACGAAAGGGCTACCCTGGTATTTTAGCACTTGTTACTGACACTCAGCCTGAAGAAAGGAAAATCGAAGATCTGCCTGTTGTCCGTGAATTTCCTGATGTATTTCCTGAAGAACTTCCTGGTTTACCTCCACACCGTCAGGTGGAGTTTCAGATTGACCTTACACCAGGAGCAGCCTGATTGCTCGTGCTCCTTATCGTCTTGCACCAGGAGAGTTGCAAGAACTGTATAACCAACTCCAAGAACTGTTGGATAGAGTTTTTATCCGACCCAGTTCTTCACCTTGGGGAGCCCCAGTTCTGTTTGTGAAGAAGAAAGACGGGTCCTTTCATATGTGTATAGAATACCGTGAGCTTAACAAAGTGACAGTCAAGAATCGTTACCCTTTGCCTCGCATCGACGACTTGTTTGACTAGTTGCAAGGGTCAAGTTTTTACTCAAAAATCGACTTAAGATTGGGTTATCATCAGATGAGAGTCCGAGAGGAGGATGTTCCAAAAACAGCTTTTCGAACGCGATATGGCCATTATGAGTTTCTGGTTATGCCATTCGGGTTGACAAACGCACCAGCGGTTTTCATGGACCTCATGAATCGTGTGTGCAAACCGTATCTTGACGACTTCGTCATTGTCTTTATCGATGACATTTTGATCTATTCTAAGAGCAAGGAGGACCACGAGCGACACTTGCGTCTTATCTTGGAGCTCCTGGGGAAGGAGCAGCTATACGCGAAATTCTCTAAGTGTGATTTCTGGATTCGAGAGGTACACTTCCTTGGTCACATTCTTAATGAAATGGAGATACACGTGGATCCTGCTAAGATTGATGCTATCAGAAATTGGGCGGCACCGAAGAATCCTTTGGAGGTGCGACAATTTCTCGGTCTCGCTGGGTACTATCGCAGATTTATTAAAGACTTCTCGAAGATCGCTCAACCTCTTACCGCATTAACACAGAAAGGCGTTGTATATTCTTGGGGAACGAAGCAGGAGGATGCTTTCCAACTCTTGAAACAAAAACTCTGTAGTGTACCGATCTTGTCTTTACTCGAAGGTACCGAGGATTTTGTGGTGTATTGTGATGCTTCTATTCAGGGTCTCGGTTGTATGCTAATGCAACGCGAGAAGGTGATAGCGTACGCTTCTCGATAGTTAAAGGTTCATGAGAAGAATTACACGACTCACGACTTGGATTTGGGGGTTGTGGTCTTTGCATTAAAAATCTGGAGGCATTACTTGTACAGTACTAAATGCACTATTTATACCGACCACAAGAGCCTTCAGCATATCTTTGACCAGAAGGAATTGAATATGCTACACCGTCGCTGGGTAGAACTCTTAAACGACTACCATTGTGCAATCAAGTACCATCCAGGTAAAGCTAACATTGTAGCTGATGCCCTTAGTCGAAAGGAAACAAAACCCAAGCGTGTCCGCGCTCTGCAGCTCACTATCCACTCTAATTTACCTGATCAGATCCGTTCCGTTCTGCTCAGACTGAAGCATTGAAGGAAGAAAACCTGGAAGCTGAGTATTTGCAGGGCATGGAGAAGCGACTTGTATAGAGATCAGACGACATTTATTACTTTATGGAACGGATATGGGTTCCTTTGTATGGAAATCTTAGAGAGCTCGTGATGGATGAAACGCACAAGTCTCGATACCCTGTTGTTGGGATTGAACCCTACCAGAGGAACAGATAATGTAAAGCCAAAACCAGGTCACAACAGTGGATTCATAATAAGCAGCAGTTTACATTAAGCTTTCCCCTTGAAAGTGATTTATAACAACTGATGGTCTTTATCCGCTGTTCAGATACAACTACTGCTAGTCTTTCAACTGCTGATCAAAACCCTGAAGTATCCAACACTACTGGTCCTATCTACTGATGATAAAGCACTGCCCAGTCAAGGACTGATCAACCTTGAGTAAAGCAGTGACATAAAGGGAGAGCAGATGTTTAGTGAATTGTTTGATTTATGTATAGTCAGTGGTTAGGTTAGCAGTGTTTGTGTAAGGACAGTAGATACAGGTTGTTAGGCTGTTAGACGTCGCTTTCATGGTGACGTCAACTGTGATACCTCAGTGGTTTGGTTTGCCTATAAATGTAACAGTACCCTGTACTGTTACATTTGATTGACTGAGCGGGTTCTTCTCCTCATGTCTAATCCTTTCATCCTGTGTGCAACCAACCTTGGGGTATCAGGCTGAGGGGGAGTTTAGTTTGTAAGCATATCTGTAATCTTTTGCTTTGATTTGTAAATCCTTTGACTCTATGTGAAGCAATTGTTTATCAAACTATTTTCTCCTTTGATTGTGTTTACAAAGTTTGTTTTCATTTCCGCTGCACTTTACATGTTTTCATATTCACAAATTGTTCAAAACATACAAACAAACATAATCATGAGAGCCTCCAATCCTAACAATTGGTATCAGAGCCAGGACAGTCAATTTCGATTTAACAAGTCAAATTGACATAACAGTTCAGCTCAAAATTCATTGATACTAAGGTTGGTTGTATTTAGTTGAAAAACAGAGTATCGAGTAAATCATGTTCAAAGTGGTTAATCAAAAACTCTGTAACTCAACCAAGATGTCATATGACACACAAATTTCACACAACAAGTGACTTCATGCACAAGTCACTCATAGTTTTCAGATCTGAAAACATATCTGTTAAACTATGGGATTATTTCATGTTTTCAAAATTGATTTCAATTGCTGTTATGAGAATTGTGATGTCACCTTATTAAAATGCTAAAGTATGAACTTCAGATTAACAAAAACCTATGTTCATAAAACATTAGCGTTCTTGTTAACTTAAAAAGAGGGGAATTAAAACTTTAGTCATTCAAATCTTATGTGTTGAAAACAGGTTGAGTTCCTCAAAAGGACAAAATCAACTATGTTAAAATACATTGAGGAAATTCACAAAAACTCGGAAGTGTGTCTATCTCAAAACTTTTGAAGTCAAAAGAAAAGAGTATAAACATAAAACACTTATGAGTCAAAGTTTAGGGTAATAATGGTCATTAAGCAACTATGTGCATTCATCCGTTCAGGAAAAGGTTTTGATACCAGTGAATGAACTCCAAAGAGGACTAGGCAAATGTTCAAAAAATTTATCCATGTGTCCTCATGTTTGCAATCAACTGACAAAGAAAATGGTACCAAGCAGTGGTCAAAATGTTTTTTTTTTAAAAAAAAAAAAAAAGGTATTCTACCACTGCAGTCAAAACACTGACCATTTTCAATAACTTGAGAATGATGTGATTATGTGCTTTATTGAAATTATGCCAAATCCTTTTTGATGCTATTCTCTGAAAATCCTTTAACCATTTTTTTTGTTCAAAGGATTTTCTTGAATAATCAGGATATATTGTTCATTTTTTTTTGGAATAATATATTTGGAACTTTTGCTTGTTTTTGTTAGCAATACTTTCAGTTCCTGTCAGGATGTAATACCTTATTTTTGATGGTATTGTTGTCCTCATAAATAGGTCAAAAGAATATGGTACTTTTGTCAAGATCTTGTCATACTCAGGTTTGCTCCTAAATTTTCATCAAAAGTTGGTTGCAAATTATGCTTGAATTACTAGGGTACTCATGTTTTAATTGAATATTAAACGAAAATGAGTTGCCTTAGCAAAAAGTTTTCATCATCTGGGGTACTAAACCACTGTCTTTCGAAATTGACATGTGGCAAAACCTTGAATGAAAATCTTCAAAACTGTTGCTGAAACACCTGTCCTTCAGATCTGTACCATTTACCCTAACCACTGTTTTGTTCCAACGTCTGATCTCTAAACACTGTCCACTGCTGAAAGTTAACCACTGATCCCTCATTTAAAAAAAAAAGCACTGATGTTCAAAATCAGTGTCTTATCCGCTGATATGCTATCCACTGATAGTAAAAATCATCCACTGCCCACAATTTTTACCGTTGTAACCACTGATACTTGATACGTCAGTGGCTCTTAAAACAACTGTTCTCCCTACTTCATCCGTTTCATCAGTGTTTGACACGTGGTCAGTTTTTAGCCCTCAGATCGTAATAACCGCTGCCACATCAGCGATCATTTTTTCCCTAAATAAAACCCTGCCCTAAACCCCAAACAGGGTTTTACACTGTCGAATTGAATTCCGAAAATTCTCTTCTCATAGCAGTTTCCAACCCTTCTTCTCAAAAACTTCAAAATCATTCTTCGTTCTTCTCTGCAAAAAATGACAAAATCAAAGTCAAAATCAAAATCACAATCACAATCAAAACCAAAATCACCACCATCTTCAAAAGAGGTCGCTCAAACGGCCGAAGAACCCATCGAAATACCATACAAACAATCTCACAACTATCTGGGTTTACTCACAAAACCTACTGATAATAACACCTTTGACACCATCATTGATACACTATCTGCATCTAAGTACAAAACTTTGTTAACAGCAAATGCTCCCATCTATCTGCAAACCCAGAGAGAATTTTGGAAAAAGGCGACGCTTGAAAAACAAGACGATAAAGTCATAGCCATTAACTCCTCGTTACAGGGTAAAGTGATTCAAATCACACCACAATCAATCTCCGAAGTCTTTAATCTTGACGATCAGGAAGGTAAAATCTCTTTTGATAAAGCCGAGATGAAAACTGATTTCGTAAAAAGGGGATATGCAGAAGAATCAAAGGTAGATACCTTACAAAAAGGTTATTTCCCTTCTGCACCTAGGTTTTTATTTCACACACTTCTGATGTGTGCTTCGAATAAAACAACATCTTTTAACGAAATACCATTGAAAATTCAATGCCTGGGTTACGCTATTTTGAATAATAAGGACTACAACTACTCCCAGGAGATTTTCAATGACATGGTGAAAAACGTTGAAAGTAAAGCATTTTTACTTTTTCCAAGATTTTTGAGTTACTATTTTGAACAAAAATTTGAAAAGGAAAATTTAAATTTGCTAAAACAAGGTGTTCATTGTCAAACAAAAGGCTTAACAAAAGAAACATTTTCTAGAATGATGGCACCAATAAAAACAAAAGCAGGGGTACCTGAGCAGATTTTAGCGGTTACAACTGCTCCTCAGGTATCAACTGCTGAGCCCACTGCTCCAGGTGATCAAAGCAGCACAACCACTGCTTTGAAACCCACACCTGACATCACCAAAAAGACCAAAAGAAAAACATCTAGAAAACCCACCAAACCCAAAACAAAGGCAACTCTGGAAGATGAGATCCCAGAGGAAATGCCTGTGACAACAAAAAAGTCATCACAAACCACTGCTGCTACTTCCTCACAGCAGTTAGAAGAAAGATCTCAACCCATGCCTAAAACTCCTCCTGCATCCTCACAAAAGGATCAGGTTGTAAGCACAGGGACACCACAATATGAAGCTCTGAATCCACTTGGATCCATCTTCCTCAGTCCTGGTCCCAAGGACATGTCTCTTTCAACCCCCATACCCTCAACAATAATAATGCCACAATCCATGCTACCTTTGTTGCATGCAGCTGCTATAGCTCAGACACAAACCAGTTCCTCTCTATCACCTGTCACTGAGAGTATACCCCCACAGGTGACTGGGTCTGATGCTACTACTCCTGCTATCCCAGCAACAATTGAGGAGGTTACACCCCCTGAGTTATAAGTAACTCTCGGTGGTAGTTCAAGTGGAGCAGCAACTACAACTGGTGGATCAACAGATCCTCAGTTGGACAGTTGTTTCATAAGTAAGACTCCCTTGAAGGCAATTTCTTCCATGGCAACTTCGGTAACCACCAGTGAGTTTGATCTAACCACTGGTACCATCAAAGGTTTATCGAATGCTGAAGAAAGAAGTCCCCAGTACCAAGAACAAGGGGCATCAATGGGTGATTTTTGGGACTCTGTTCCTAAGACACACATTGATATAACCACTGGGGATTCAGATGATCCTACTAAAGTAGGTGATGATTCAAAATATCAGGATTTGACGGGCAGAGTTGAAAAACTTGAAGAATCAGTTTCTGAAATAAAGGAGATGGTGCAAGAGATTTTAAAAGCTCAGAAAGCACAATCCAATGCTGTTCCTGCTCAAGCACCTGCTCCACAACAAGCACCTGCTGCAAATGAGCTTTGGAATATTTTCCAACCCATGCTTGAAAAACAGCAACAAATGGCTGATCAAAAGCATGCTATTCAAGTACAAATGCTGTCCAACATGATGGAATCAAGGTTCAAGGACACTCAAGCAGATATCAAGGCTATTAAGGCCAGTATCCAAACTGCCACTGGCAAGGCTCCTTCAACTTTACTATTCTTTGATGACCCCCTTGCAGATAATGCCAAAAAGGGGGAGATAATAAAGCAAATGAAAAAGAAGGGAATAGAACATGGCCTTCATATTGAGCCAGAAAAAGAAAAGCAGGTCTCAAAACCTGTTAGCCAAACAGCTGATACAGCAGTAGTTACAAAAACTGCTGACAGTAGCCAAACAGCTGCTATGTCATCAACATACACCACTCTACCACACACTACTACAACTACTGCTCCACCATCATCATCTATACCACCATCATCTACAATCACACCATCACCACTGCCTCCTGTCATAAAACAGAAGACAATAGATGTTACAACATCTGTTGTAATGACAGCAGCGGTTGAAACACCAGTTGTTTCAACAGTTGTTTGTCAGACACTTCCCATCATTCAAACCACTGATTCACACAAAACATCATCTGCCCCTTCTTCATTAAAAAGGAGAAGGAATCTCATATCAGATGTTGATTCACCACCACCATCACCACCATCAAAAATTACCTCACCACTTCCATCCCCTGCTCAAAAGCAGAAGACAACTGCTGACATATCAGCAGTTGTAATGACAACAGATGTTGAGACACCAGTTGTTTCAACAGCCGTTAGTCAGTCATCCACCACTGCTCTCACCCTTTCTACATCACAACCAAAGCTCTTCAACAGAAAAAGAAAGCCAATCCCTGCCGATGAGGGTATACATGATCCTAATGCTGCACAACATCCACTGGAGCTTGAAGCTATCAAAAATGAGATGAGGCAATTCTATACAGAAGAAGATCCCTCAAAAAGAAGATTCTCCTCACTCATAGGCTACATGCCACCAGATGATATGGATGACTACCTCAAAATCAAGGCAAGGCAAGCCAAACTAAGAGCTAAATTTGAAAGTGAACGTGACCATTTAAGCGAAGATGGCATTGCTAAAAGACTGGAGTTCTACTTCACAAAAGTAAAGCAGATAGAAGGGTTTGCACAAGACCTAAACAAAGAAAAGGTTGATAAAAAGAAAGAGTTAAGAAAACAATATCTAGCCTACATCATGAAAGAGAAATTCTATCCTGCTGAAGAACAACAGTTCAAAGAATGGCCAGTAGTAGCTCTTAAGCGTGAGGCAGAAAGGATTGAAAAGATTAAGAATGATCATACGAAGAAGAGGAATGCTCCTAACTGGAGAAAATATGAAAAGCTCATTGCTGACTTAACTGCTGAATATAAGAGAAAGAAAAAGGAGCTGGTGGATGCGAAAATGGATACTGCTGAAGCCATATCAAAATGGTCAAAACAGCAGACCGATGAAGCCTATGAAAGGCTAAAGAAAAGAAAGATAACTGTTTCAAGCACCTCAAAGAAGCGAGAACATATGATGAAGCTTGAACAGAAAATTGAAAACCTCATAACAATGTTAAAATCAGCAGACAGTTCTACTCTTGTGTCAAACCAAGTTGAAGGCAAACAACTGACTGAAGAAGAGGTAATAGAAAAAGAAGCAGAGTATCTCAAGGGCGCCATCTTAAAAATGGGTCTGAATGAAGACAACTCATCAAAGCTTCAAAACCTTTTTAAGAAGGTATTAAACAAACCTGCGTCTCCAAATACTGCAAAAGACAAGACAGAAGTTGAAAGACAAGAACTTATTGAACAAGAAACTGCAGAAGATATAGCTGCAGCAGACAAAGTCATTGAAGAAGCTTTCAAAAGAATGTCTGAAAGTCTGCAGGTGTTTTCAAGGCCATCATCCCTCAACTCATCTGCAAATAACCCTCTCCCGAAAAATCCATTGGGTTCGAAAGTACTAAAGTGGATGTCTGACCAAAAGACCCACGTATTGACTATAGTCAGATCCAATGGAGATGTGAAGTACATATCAAGGAAAGAAGCACTAGGCCTTAGTGTTCAAGATTTGCAGGATCTCCTTGAACTTACACTGTGCCGGGATGAAGATGATATAAGTTCCAGAGACTTTGAAGCAGATTTTAAAAGAGAAGCAAAGGAACTTTTGATGAGGAATAAAGATCCAGAATAATGACAGGTTTTGGCATTATCTATTCCAGGGGGGAGATTGTTGGGATTGAACCCTACCAGAGGAACAGATAATGTAAAGCCAAAACCAGGTCACAACAGTGGATTCATAATAAGCAGCAGTTTACATTAAGCTTTCCCCTTGAAAGTGATTTATAACAACTGATGGTCTTTATCCGCTGTTCAGATACAACTACTGCTAGTCTTTCAACTGCTGATCAAAACCCTGAAGTATCCAACACTACTGGTCCTATCTACTGATGATAAAGCACTGCCCAGTCAAGGACTGATCAACCTTGAGTAAAGCAGTGACATAAAGGGAGAGCAGATGTTTAGTGAATTGTTTGATTTATGTATAGTCAGTGGTTAGGTTAGCAGTGTTTGTGTAAGGACAGTAGATACAGGTTGTTAGGCTGTTAGACGTCGCTTTCATGGTGACGTCAGCTGAGATACCTCAGTGGTTTGGTTTGCCTATAAATGTAACAGTACCCTGTACTGTTACATTTGATTGACTGAGCGGGTTCTTCTCCTCATGTCTAATCCTTTCATCTTGTGTGCAACCAACCTTGGGGTATCAGGCTGAGGGGGAGTTTAGTTTGTAAGCATATCTGTAATCTTTTGCTTTGATTTGTAAATCCTTTGACTCTATGTGAAGCAATTGTTTATCAAACTATTTTCTCCTTTGATTGTATTTACAAAGTTTGTTTTCATTTCCGCTGCACTTTACATGTTTTCATATTCACAAATTGTTCAAAACATACAAACAAACATAATCATGAGAGCCTCCGATCCTAACACATGTTCACCCGGGTTCGGATAAGATGTATCAGGACCTCAAAGTCTTATATTGGTGGCCGAAGATGAAAGCTCACATCGCGACGTATGTGAGTAAATGTTTGGCTTGTGCGAAAGTCAAGGTAGAGTATCAGAAACCCTCAGGCCTGCTCCAGCAACCAGAAATATCCTTGTGGAAATAGGAACAAATTGCTATGGATTTCGTCACTAGTTTGCCAAGAACTCAAAACGGAAACGATACCATCTGGGTGATCATTGACCGTCTCACGAAGTCAGCGCACTTCCTAGCAATCAAGGAAACTGATAAGTTCTCACAACTTGCCGCCGTTTATCTAAAGGAGGTGGTTTCTAGGAACAGGTGCCAACCTCTATTATCTCTGATCATGACCCGTGTTTCATATCCGATTTATGCATAAAACATTCGGCTCATGTCTCGACATGAGTACTGCTTATCACCCACAGACGGATGGTCAAAGTGAACGGACCATCCAAACACTTGAAGACATGCTGCGAGCATGTGTGATCGATTTTGGTAAGGGTTGGGAGAAACACTTGCCTTTGATAGAGTTTTCTTATAACAACCGTTACCATTCTAGCATCCAGGCAGCCCCGTTCGAGGCATTGTACGGGCGGAAATGCCGTTCTCCTCTTTGTTGGGCTGAGGTGGGTGACAGCCAGATCACAGGTCCGGAACTTGTACTTGAAACTTCAGAGAAGATTGTCCAGATCAGAAATCGTATGGCGGCAGCGCGCGACCGTCAGAAAAGCTACGCTGATAAGCATAGGAAACCCTTGGAGTTCGCTGTAGGCGATCGCGTTATGTTGAAAGTCTTGCCCTGGAAGGGTGTGGTGCGTTTTGGGAAACGCGACAAGCTTAATCCGCGTTATGTCGGGCCATTCAAAATTCTGGAATGAATTGGTAAAGTGGCCTACAAGCTCGAGTTACCTGCTGAGTTGGGTAATGTCCATGATGTCTTCCATGTTTCGCAACTAAAGAAGTGTTTGTCCGATGAAACACTTGTGCTACCACTTCAAGAACTGAAAATCGACGACAAATTGCAGTTTGTCGAAGAACCCATCGAAATTATGGATCGGGAAGTCAAGGTCCGTAAGCATAGTCGAATTCCAATGGTGAGAGTTCGTTGGAACTCAAGGCGTGGACCGGAGTTCACGTGGGAACGCGAGGATTAGATGAAGCTCAAGTATCCTTGACTTTTCCCAACTGGCCAATCTAAGCCTGATGCAACTGGCGAATTTCGGGACGAAATTCCCTTTCAACTTGGGGATGATGTGGCGCCCAAGGAATATCCGCAGTCATCCTGATCTAACACTCTGCCGATTTGGGTTACTTATCAAATTTCGGGACGAAATTTCTTTCAAGTTGGGGATGATGTGACAACCCGAGATTTCAAGGTCTTTCCTCTACGCATCACTTGTTTCACTATCCTGTTTTCACAAATCGTTTTACGTTGTATCATGTGCCTTGTATATGAATAATTAAAGTATTATTATGTTTGGTTGTTGCATGAAAACTTAGGAATTGTTTAATGTTTAATGTTTAGTCATAACATGTGCATACCACATTCATATCGACGAAGAACTCATAACGAAGAAGAACTAGGGTTCTTCATCACATGCACTCCCTAACGAAGGAGGGTTCTTTGTCACAACCAATCCTTGGCGAATGAGGGTTCTTCGCCAAGAGGTCTTTCGCCAAAAGGGCCCTCGGCCCAGGTTTACTCGTGGCCAGAATAGGCCCGACTATCATTTTAGTTGCATAACCCTTCATAATCTGCGAAACTTAAAACAAACGTAAAACCCTAAAGTTCTCTCTCCCTATTGTTTGTGCGACAGCAGTTTTTGGATCTCAAAACCTTCCCACCTCGATTAAGCTAATCACTTCGGTATCACGGTTAGTGTTCATCCTTGTCCGTTACTAAAATCCTGATGTTGTGATCTTATGTGAGATTAGGGTTCCATTAATAGGATTGTAGATCTAGAACTTGCATGATGAGGAGGTTTCGATGATTTGTACACGTTCATGTTTATGTTGTGGTCTGATAATTCTGCTTGATGAATTTATGGCATGATAAACTAATAATCTAATTGTGTATGGTCAATGATTGTTAGAATGAATTGTAGGATGAGTGGAAACTGTTAAGTTTTGAATAGTTGATGATTGTTCATAATTAGGGTTCATAATCATGGTTAAAAGTGTCGTTTAATCTAATTTGGAAAACTGTCAAACTGTTAGATCTATTATGGCTGAAACCAAGGGAATTGTAACTGTCTGATGAGGGTGCGACGAAAGACGCCCCGACGAAGAACACGGCTCGACGAAGAACATGGTTCTTCGTTAACTGGATTTTGACGAACCACTAGGGTCCTTCATCAAACTCAATTTCGGCGAAGGATAGTTCTTCGCCAAGGAGGCATTCCACGAAGAACTGGTTCTTCGTGGAGATGCTGTAAGTGAACAATTAAACAGAACAGTCTGTGATGATGAATGTTTATGATTGCAAAACTCTAGCTGTTGCGTGTTAATAATGTTAATTAGGAATGAGGAACTTGATTTGACTCGTGTGAGTAGCCAATTCATCTTTTAATGGTTATTATGTGACATGCACATGGGATGTGGACTTAAATGAGAATTGAGTACTTGCTATGTGATATACGGTGATCTTTGCGATGAATGCAATCCGTGGAAAATAAGTGGCTTGATAAATTGTGAAACTGATGTTTATTGGTAACCACGGTAGGGTTTGGGTTGACCAACGTGGACGGGTAACGTAACATACCGAGCAAAACTAAGGTGAGTTCATTCCTCTTGAGCATGCGTCCCGGTGGGTGGGACAATCAAATGGGTATTACTGAGAGGAATAAGTCTTTTCTGGGTAAAAACTAGGATATTAGATAATACACTCATTTCCTATCACCTTAAGTCCCATCTTATACCGAATTAGTTACCTGAGAGGTAACGGTGTATTAGTTGATAGCGCTATTAGGCTTGGCAACCTCACACCGTACCTGAGAGGACGAGCGTGAACTAATGACCTTAATCATGACCAATGCTTATATAGGGGGCATTGGGGACGGGCAAAACAATCTGGAGCCATCTTGTACGGTACTCGAGTTATTATCAATATTATTAATAAACTAAACTAAACACTTGGCAATTAACATTTTCGTAAAACTATGAATTCACCAGCGTTATCTGATACACTTGTTGCATGCTCGCAGGTCGATAGATTCTATGGACGAGGAACTTACTGTCTGGGATTGATGGAGTAGTCATGGGTCGAGTCATGGGTCGAGTCTTGAGAACACTTGACAAAACATTTGGTTTTCATATTTGGTTATGAAACATTTAAACAATGATTTACTATTTGCTTCCGCTGAACCTGTTAAACTTGTGATATGATCTAGAATGTTGGATTCAATAAATGGGAGTTTATTTTAATATCTTGTGAATAGTTCAATGTGATTGGTGGCTAGATCCTGGTACGTCACAAGCCTAGTGGGGTTTCCTCATGTGGTATTTTGGGGGTGTGACAACTTGGATGCCGCATAAAATAATAGGGAGAGTGGGAGTCGAACCTAGGTCACAAGAAACACCAAATCTTTTCCTAACCACTTCACCACTACCTGATCGGCAATAATCCAAATAAAGTTAAGATATGTTTGGTTATACAAGGACATGATGTAAGTAAAAGATTAATGACATCACCATTATCTAGTCCATAAATTATATAACCCTAGTTTGATATATAATCATATAAATGGTTACATTAAATATCAAAAATTCCAAAAATATTCATCTTTTTTGTAATCAATATATTCTATGGATTTTAGTAATCATAATATTTTGCATAAGATTTAACTAACTTCTAAATGTAGGGTTTGTAAGAAAATATTAGTATTTAACGATGGAAGCAAGTAAACACTAAAATTAGAAAACTAGGTAAATCTAGTAATCTGTATAAGAAAGTTGAGCTTCCTAACCCTAAAATTAGAAAACTAGGTAAATCTAGCAATCTATATAAGAAGGTTGAGCTTCCTAACCCTTCTATGTGCCATAAAGGGTTATTCAACGTTAACCAAGGTTTCTCTTTATATTTTGATAAAGTATCAAAAATTCTGGAAATAAAAAAAAAAATTGGATTTTATATGGGACAATTTAAGATTAAGAATTTTTCATTCATTCCCATCCAATCAAAAAAGACCTTTTTTGTAATTTCGATAAGTCCTTTTCCTATTCCTTCTATGTCGTAGGGTTAAAACCAAAAAATATTTGTTGTTTTCTTGATGTTTTCTCACGTGCAAAAGCTTACATCAATATGTCATAAATGTCATGAATTATGGCATACGAAGGAGAATTGTGCTAAGTGGAACTAGACAATGTGATATTATTTGAAGGGAACTAGACAATGTTAGCTTATACAGAAAAGGAAAGAAGGATTGATGTTCTTAACTTGAAAGACAATGATGTTTGAAGTACACACGGATGTGGAAACTTAAGAAATTCAAATGGAAAACCCTGGCAAATAATCGAAGTAGCCCCGCCTCTAGTTAATATACACATGAGCAATACTATAATAAAATGAAGGTGAAAGCCCTACAACCGACCAGTCTTCAAGCCTCCAAGAATCCTTTGGTGGTACATGGTTGCATACTACCATCACCACTTGTCACATCATGACATACATTTGTTATTAGGGTAGAGGGGGCGCATAGCCGGTTCGATTTTCGGGTTCAAAGTCACCACGGCTACATTGTCATCACTCCCATGGATTGGCTAGGCGGGTAAGGTCACGAATCTTGACAAGATTGACTAACAAATTAAAAGTACGAAATCTTCTTAATTCGATGAACATAGAAAACGAGTGGAACAACTTGCAAACACGAATCACTTTAACCACGTCTTCTATTAGTTATCCAACTTGCGTTTACAATTAATCAAAGACTCACGAACACACCAAAACTTAGCCTTTGTCCGCATTTTTCTATCTCTCACAAATCCCCACCCCCACCCCCTTCTCTCTCTATCGCTTCTCTAGTTGTCTAATCTAAAACCCTTGTCACAAACATGCTTATACACGTATGCATGCTCTGCGAATTGGGCTAGGCCCTACGAGGCCCATCTTTAAACTTGTGGACATTATGTGGGTTTAAGGTCACCCATTAAATTACACGATTGTAAGCCCAACAACGCTAATCGTTAGACTAATTACAAAATATCCAAAAACTGAATATTAAGTTGTTGTCATAATACGCACCAATAGTGGTTTGAAGCTATTTTTGACCATTCAACGGTCGTTAGATTGTTACTTAAAAAAAGTTAAATAATCAACTTTAAATACAAGCCAATTTCACACTACAAACCATTTTCACACTTCACTTTTACAAACAAATTCACAAACACAACATAAATCTCTTTTTATTAAACGATGGAATGGACCGAACAAGAGGAAATAAAATTGGCTAGGGCTTGGCTAAGTCTCGCCGAGAACAAGGTTCGCGGCTCATGTGAGGTGTAGCTTCAACCTTCAAGTCCTTGGACTATTTCATCAAAATCGAAATATGGTAACAAAACACGCAAGGTATACGAGATTCATTCGAGGTGGCGGATAACCCAAATTCAAGATGTCAAGTTTGACACACTATTGAACGAGGCGATGAACAACAAAGAGGTGCAAAACAAGGAGGAAGCGATTCAGGTGGCCCTTCATGAGTACAAATGGACTTACGAGCCCAAAGAATTTGATCACGTTGTGGCTTGGAAGATTGTAAAAACTCATCCCTAATGGAAAGACTTTGTTTAATTTTAATTTTATGTACTTTTTTATTTCAAGTTATGTTATTTCTAAGTTATGAATTTTTTCTTAAATTTTCAAGTTGTGTATTTTTATATATTTGAATGAAAGTTTAGTTATTTATAATTGTTTAATTTATTTTTTTATTAAAAACATAAAATTTATAGGGTGGTTGAGATGATCGTCAATGTTTTATGGTTTGAGACCAGTTTGAGGTAAAAGAAAAAAAAGTAAATTACACGGATGATCTTTGTGGTTGACCAAAATTTTGGATTTAGTCTATAGATTTCCAAAATACATGGATGATTGTTGTGGTTTGCACTTTATAACACATTTAGTCTCCAACTTTTACCAAAAGTACATGGATGGCCATTTGGTTTGCACTTTGTAACACATTTAGTCTCTAACTTGTACCTACCAAAATCTTTATATTAGTTAGCTGGAGACTAAATCTGTTACAAAATGCAAACCACATGGACTATCTGTGTACTTTTCAAAAGCTATTGACCAAATTCAAAATTTTAGTTAACCACATGGACCATCCGTGCACTTTACTCGTAAAAAAAATGTGACAGTACAGGATTGAAGGGGGCTATAGTACATGAAGGGGCGCACCCTTTGAAACGCCCATCTTTTACGCGATTAAACCAAAGTTAAACAAACAAAATTGTACGAGCAAATTTGAGCTTTTACACATTTCTAAAGAAAACTTGGTTAAACTTACAAAGTTAACCATTTTAACTAGTTACAAACCATACCGACATTTACAAAAGTTATGAAATACATGTCATGAGTTAATTTAACAAACTACACTTTAAATATATAACAACAAAATGTTTGACCCATTTGCATAATTTAGTTCGGAAGCGTGTTGAGGACGAGAAGTGTTTGTGTGTTCGTTCCAAGCATCGCGGATCACCTAAAGTGGGGTTTTACCTAAAACACAACAACATGGATTGTTAACAATTTCATACAACATATTATACTAACTTCCATCAAACATGATAATCATAGTATTATCTTTTTCGTATGCATAACTTTTCCTAGACTAATATCGACATTAATTTGTTTGACGCGTTCATAACGGGTCAACATTCAATCGTTCTCCTTACATTCTGCTTCTAGTCCATTTGACCCGTTCATATCGGATCAATATATAACCATACTTTTTACATTCTCTTTCGAGTTCGATTGACCCGTTCATAACGGATCAACATATAACCATTCTTTTTACATTCTCTTTCGAGTTCGATTGACCCGTTCATAACGGATCAACGTATAACCATTCTTCTTACATTCTCTTTCTAGTTCGATTGACCCGTTCATAATGGATCAAGATATAACCATTCTTCAAGTATTACAATTTCCACAAGATGAAACTATAAACATTACTTCAAATGAAACTTTAAATCGTACAAGTAACGTACCTCGATCTTGCGAGTTTTGAGGCTTCTTATTGCTTGAGCCTCTTCCTTCACACCTACAATTACCATGTTCACTTCCTTTTAGTTCTCGTGAATCCTTACCACATACAACACATACTTACATTCTAAACATGAACTTCACTAACAATTGTCATTTATTCTCACAATTATCATCAAAGCATTTAATCGAGCACTTGGTGTGCGACAACCATTGTTGTTTAGAATTTATTGCTTTTCATATACTTACATGCCGCATCTTCCTATATGTACACAATTTCCCAATTACTCAAATCGTCACAATGAATAATCATTATAAAAATTATTCATCCTACCTCTTAGTTGGCTAGTTAACATCAGAGTTATCACTAGAATCTCCATTTTATGATCAACGCTCAAAAACCCACTTCATGACTTATAAAGGATTTTTATCAAACCACATAAACATACTAATTTTATTCAAGTTAACATTCATCACTGCTTCTAATAATGGTTTCTTCAGCAATTAACACTAGGTTACTAACATACCTAAGAAATTTGCCAATTTCATACATCTTTATCATATCAAAATCAACCAAATCAAAAATTATTACCACTTGTTAAGCAAGATTTGATGATCACAAATTAGGGTTCATGCACAAGATTAGCCTTGATCTTCCTTCTAATTTCACTGATTTTAGTTTGTGAGGGTTTTCCCTCTTTTCTTCTGCCTGGGGTCGACACGACACACACACACTGATGTGTGTGTTTGTGCGTTAATTGTTTTAATAATCTCATTTCTCACTTGTCCAAGATTAGTCCCTCAGTTTTGAGTGTTTATTTCTAAATGGTTATTGTTCATTCTTAGGATAAAATCTTGCATATATTCTAACTAGGTTTATCTTTCTAGTTATTTTAAACACATATACTTATTTAAAATTTTTGGGGTGTTACAACCTTCGCCTCCACCCTTAGAGGTGGCGGGGCGGTCAGTTATATTATCACGGGAACAACTATAACTCGTTATTTCCCACCGCCGGTCCAAACTATAACGCGTTAATCTTCCACGAAAATTGATTTCCGTTATTTTCTTCACGGACGTGATACTTTTTTTGTGAGGGTATTTGTTGGTTGGGGGGAAATTGTTGGGTGTGGTGGTGAGTGATGACCACCCCGCCTAAAAAAGGTTGTGAGTGATGGAAAAATGGTTGATGACATGGCGAAACTTGATTGGTGCTTGTGAGTGATAGATTCTACCACTAGTGAACCACCCCCTCCCCTTAGGCTCCCTTACGCTATGTTCCTGAGTTTCATTTAACAAGGGAAGAGAAAGGAATTAAAAGGAAGCGAGTAAAAAATGTGTTCCAGAGTTTTTTTAGGAAGGGAAGTGGTGAGAAAAGAAAGGAAACAAGGGGATGATTGATGCAAATAATCATCCTCCCAATTTGGAGAGATTTGGTGAGAAAAGATTATTATGAATCTCAGAATTTTTTAAATTTCCTAAATTACCCTCTAATTCATTGTGTGTTTACATAGATGTTTTATGTTAAAGGGGTATAATAGTAAAATTGTAACTTTTTTTTCTTTTCCTCCCAACTCGGGAACACATAAAATGTTTAATTTCCTTTCATTTCCTTTTCTTTTCATTAAACTCGGGAACACGAATATAATCACATCTTTTCCTTTCCATTCCCTTATAATTCACTTTCCTTTCTCTTCTATCGTTAAATGAACCTCGGGAACACAGTGTTAGAGTGAATAAAGTGTTAGGGTTTGTAGATAGGTTACAAAGTTTTTATTCTTCACTTTATCTTATTATGCAACTTCAATGTTTTTATTCTTCACTTTATCTTATTATGGAACTTCAATTGATTTTGCAAGCAAATCAAGTGTAAAATAGAATAAAAGCATACAAAAGCTTTCTGTGACTTCAATAAGACTCGCAAGACATTTCTATTTATGATAGTAGTTTGTTCAACAACCAAAGAACCTCCGAGGAGTCCACAACCGTATATATGAAAAGAGAACAAGAGCACGGTAAAAAAAACCATAAAATAATCTAAACATGCTCACTTTAACTTATATGTTCTAACTTTTGGGACAATATTCATTATATAAAAGGGGTGTCATCTTGATTAAACAAAAACGTCAAACACCTCAAAAAGGGTTTAGCGGTTACGTGTTAATTCACTTGTTTTAAGCGAACCACTTAAACCATCGACTACCTTCGTCACTAATCTACTAACCTCATTCCCAAATGAGTAACACATGTGAGGAACACAAACGACGAACATAAATGATGTTAATAAAAACTAACATGATTAACATGTGTTATAGATGACGAATAACTTGCATTGTGGTTACGATATAGGTGCATTTAACATGTAACTAAAATAAGGCTTGAAAAAACCACTCCTTTGGTGTGTAGCATTTTTCACAAATATTAAACTCACATGGTCATCTCGGTGATGGAATAAAAGTACCAAAAAAACTGAATAATTAAGAATGGAGAATATAGTTGAGTTGTTTGAGAACTAGTTAAACCATGAAAAATCAGCCAATGCTTAATGCTTCCACTTATCGATCAACTAGATTTTTGAACACCTCAACATCGATGCTTGATGCTTCCACTTCAGCATGTTGCAATGTCTGCAAGGATGCACCTTTTCGAGCTCTCAAGTTGTGAATCAAACTTATAATAATGCTACATGTATAGTTTGGTTGTTTGAAAATCACAATCTATGATATGTATAATAAACAAAACAACATAATACATCGATATTACCTATTGATTAGAGGGAAAAACATTGTTTGTTTTCTACTAGGGATCAGTTCGGTACCGATGCAATGAAAGTATTGATCACGAAATCGTTAAAATTTGGCACCGGTACTGAAAATGCTTGGTACGATATGGTATTTGAAGTTAAAAATTGGTAAAATACAAGTACCAAACCAAAAGTATCGATCTTGAAAATACCAAAAGGTGGGTACCAAATTGATACAAAAAACGAGACGGTACCAGTTTGGGATTTGGTACCATATGCTCATCCCTATTTTCTGCACATGTTTTCTCGATTAACTTTGAAAATGATTTGTTTGAATTGTTTTCTTAAGTAAAAAAACTTGCAAACTCATCAACGATTTCTACAGTTGACCATTTTAAGTGTGCTTTTCAGAAAATGCAAGTCGAAGACTTATGCGTTTACATGCTTTTGGATGACATTTTTTTATGTTTCTCTGCATTTTGTTTTAAAATCTAGGGTGAGGATCAAATAGGAAGTTTATTTTGGCTAGGAAGTATAGGAAGCAATATGATTAGGACATGTGGCAAAATTTAAAATAAAGAGGAAGGGTATTTTAGTCAATCTTATCATTTTCTTCTTCCTTCTTCTTCCCAGTAACATCAAAACCCACCATTTTCAAAACCCACCATCTTCAACCATTTCTTCACATTCTATCTCAATAATCACTAGATTATAGTGCGATTTTCGTCACCAATCAATGATTAAAACACCCGATCAACGTGTTCTTCAGTTTTTTTGAAGAAAACCCAGTTTAATTTCATACAAAATCTCGTTTTTTCTGGTGATTTTGAAGATAATCACTCGATCCGTTCGATTCGATCTCAGATAAGTGTTTCAATCATTCAAATTTCGTCAATCGTTAAAGAAACCGACTTCGATCCATGTAAGAAATTCTTTAATTTCATTTTTATTATCTGGGTTTTTGATTTAGTCATTGCGTTTTACGATCTTGGCGGGGGTCCGGGGCAGCGCCCCTGGTAGCAGGGTCCCAGGGGCGGCAGCCCCTGGCGGGGTCCAAGGGGCAGAGCCCCTGGCTGGGAAACTGCATTGGTTCAGACAATTCATAGCACAGACAAAACTATTGTCCTGGTTCAATGCGTTTTAGAGAGAACACTTTCTTTGGTGTTTTTAGGCCATTGCGTTTTAGAACTAAGACATTTTTATGTGTTTTCTGGCCATTGCGTTTTAGAAAAACACATTTTTGAAGTGTTTTTAGTCATTGCGTTTTAGGTAAAACACATTTTTAGGTGTTTTCAGTCCATTGCATATTAGAGAGAACACTTTCATTTGTTTTTTTTAGGATATTGCGTTTTAGAAATAAGACATTTCTTTGTGTTTTCTTGCAATTGCGTTTTACAAATAAGACATTTCTTTGTCTTTTTGGTGCATTGCGTTTTGGAAAAATGTCATTTTTAGGTTTTTTTTTTCATTGCGTTTTACGCAACTGAGTTTTAATTTTTTTTTTCGAAAATATAGCAATAGTATACTTGTTTTAAAGATAAAAAAACGCTCGTTTTTTGGTGCAATTTTTATAAAAAAATAATGTCGTATGAAAGAGTTATTAACGTTTAAAAAATGAGGGGGAATTGGAGGAGAGAGAAACTATTGCCTTGGATTGACTAGAATGCCCCTAAACAAACCCACACGCCTCTTTTCTTCCTTTCAATTTCTCTCATTTAATCTTAGCCCTTGATTAACTAAATGGATGGTCAAGATTACTTCCTAGCCTTCTTAGCCAAATAAGCTTCCTATTATATCCTAACCCATAAAATCTATTATTAGTATTATTAAGACAATTTGTATTACGTACCTGAGACTCGAAGCATGTAGTTTATGATTTAATGCCACGTCACATTATTATCCTTAGTATCTCCTGTTATTACGTGTTCGCGACACTTAATATAGCCCATGTTTCCGTCTTGACGGGATGTGACGATAAAGCAACTCAAAATCTAACTAAAGACGGCCATGTGTTGTTCGAAGCAACAAATGATGAACTTTGTCTATAATACCGAAATAATTTATTTTTTTAAGCTTTTATGTTTTTACTTTTTATTGAGTTATTTGTAGTTTATTTTAATTGAGTTTTTCATTTTTAGATATTAATCGTATTTTTAAATATATATATATATATATATATATATGATAAAGATCGGTTAGGAACCACCATTTATTGCGAGAACCAATGTGAACACAACCAAAATACCTAAAAACAAACAATTTTTTAATTATTTTTTAAATAAAAACCGTTACTTTTCGTTTCTAAAAAAAATCAAGTAACAATTATGGATGCACATTTGCATATAATCATTTCTTTTACAAATTCCGTAATACATTACCAGTATTAGACAATTGCAATTTTATTTACACTACCATCCATAATACAATACTTTTTACATTACCAATATTAGAAATGCACATGTACATCTATATGTAGGGGTGTTCAAAACCGGATATCCGGAAATTCGGATATCCGAAAATTTCGGATAGTTAATATCACTATCCGAATCCGTATCCGAAATTCGGGTATCCGAAATTTCGGATACGGATTCGGATAATGAAACGGATATCCGAATTCAAAACAAATTATTTCAAAATAAAAGTCACTTCCAAAAAAGCAAAGCTTAATTTATCCATTTAGTCAAATATCAGATTGTTAATGACTGTAAGCAAAGATTTATCCATAGACTTGAATTAAAAAAAAAAAAAATTGTTTCCATCGATTAGAATAGCTACATCCATCCAAATTGTTCCCATTGTAAAGATTTCAAAAAAATCACACAAAAAAAACAACTTTATTGAATGAATTTATCCCACTGTAATATCGTTTCATATGGGACTCTGTATTTATCATTTTATCCCACTGTAATACCATTTAATCAAACTATTACACCATTAGATTATCTGCCAAGAAAACTAAAAACCCTAAAATTCACATTTGTCAGCTAGAGAGTGAATCTAAAACTAAACAACTGGCATAAAGCACATATATAAACCTTAGCCATCGAATTGAATTGAAGATGAGATATTGAGGTTCTTGACTTCTTGTTAGATACCAAACCACCAGTGAAAAAGATGTTCAAACCAGAAAACTGAACGACGATTACAAGCCTGAAAAAGAAGATTATGTCGAAGAACAAACCGTAGCCATCAAACTTCGAAGGATATGGAGATCGAGAGCAATGAGGGGATGAAGTTGTGCGTGGGGGTGGGTGAAATAGAAAGGGGGATCTATATAATCAGGGTTTTCCAAAATATATGTTACATATATTTAAAATAAAAAAAATAATATTGTTTAATATTTCGGATATCGGATATCCGAAATATCCGAAAATTCTCAATATTGATATCCGAATCCGAATTATCGGATATCCGAAAATCGGATATCCGAACTTTCGGATATCCGAACTTTCGGATAATTCGGATTCGGAATTTCGGATTCGGATTTTTTTGAACACCCCTATCTATATGTATGAACATGATATAACGTGTTTTTGGTACACTACTTTGAATACACTTTCCTTTTCATCTATCATACCATCCATAATACACTACCATTACCTCATACTATCCATAGTACACTACCATTGCCTCTTACTATCCATAATACACTACCATTACCAACATGTATAGTATTTTTCACTTTATGCACATATACATCAACACCCTTCATACCATACCAAACAACATATTACATTGTAAAGTGAAAAATATAACCAAACCATCAACCACTAGATGTAACTAACCAAAACATATATATTGGCCTACTTCATCATTCAAAATCACAAACTTTTTGTACCAAAACACGTTATATCATGTTCATACATATAGATGCACATGTGCATTTATATTGCTAATGTAAAAAGTAGTGTATTACAGATGGTAGTGTAAATGAAAGTGCAATTGTCTAATACTGGTAACGTATTACGGAATTTGTCAAAGAAATGATACATACGCACATGTGCATCGATAATTGTTACTCGATTTTTTTTGTAACGAAAAATAGCGATTTTTAATTAAAAAGTAATAAAAAAATTTGTGTGTTTTTAGGAAATTTTAAGGTTTTTTTTGTGTTCATATTGGTTCTCATGATTCTCGCAATAAGAGTAGTTCTCAAATGAACCCTACCATATATATAGAGAGAGAGAGACGTTTATGATCCTGTAAAAAAATGAAATTTGTGAGAAGGATAAGAAAGAACATGATGAGTACACATGTAATTATTTAATTAATTAAGATAAGGGCAATTAAGTAATTTAAAAAAATCTAACTAAAGATAAAATTCAAAATCCACATGCAATGCACATGTAAGTTCCCCTGTCTTTTTTAAACGTCAATAACTTTTTATACGTAACTTTTAAAAAAAATCACACCATAATAACGAGTGTTTTTTATCTTTAGTATGAGTACCATATTGCTATACTTATATAGAGTAAAAAATACATTTTGATCGGATGTTTAAGTCCATGGTGTTTTTTCTATGTTGTTTTAATTGTATAGTGATTCAAGGCGTTTTATGTTTATAGTAAAACACCATGTACGTATATAAGACACCATAATATTGCAAATACCATTGAATTTAGCAAACTACCATTTTCAATGATGGTGTCTTATATACGTTCATAGTGTTTTATAAGACACCATAACATTACAAATACCATTGAACATATTTGAAATGTTATGGTGTCTTCTATACGTTCATGGTGTTTTACTGTAAAACAAAACGCCTTGAATTATTATACAATTAAAACAACGTAGATAAAACACCATAGAACAAAACATCTGATCGAAACGTATTGTTTTTTCTCTATATAAGTATAGCAATATGATACTCATATTAAAGATAAAAAACATTCGTTATTATGGTGTAATTTGTTTTAAAAAAAGTTACATATTAAAAGTTATTGACATTTAAAAAAACGGGGGAACTTGCATGTGGGTTTTTGAATTTAAAAATGTTAAATTTACCTTTATCCTTAGTATAGAAAATTAATTATTTTAATGGTAAACACTATTTATAATTTTGCCATTATAATCTCAACCATTAGATTATAAATCAAAGGATGTAGATTCTGTTGGATCTGAGTTTGGTTTTGATTGTATTTTTCGTTTGAAATAAGATGGAAATGAATGAGTTGTGCGGCGGAATTAAGATGGAAACAAACTTTGCATACAATCAAACGAGAGTATTGCTTTGATCAAAACACTTTTCACTATGAACCGAAAGATTGAATTTAATTTCAACCACGATTACAAAGTAATGCTTGATACAAACTCTCCCTCAGCCAGAGCTCAGTGTTTGTTCGTGCAGAGAAGACGATTGTTGCAAAGAGCTAATAGAACAGTACAGAGCACTGTTCTATTTATAGGCACTAGTAAACCACTGAGCATCTAAGCTGACGTCACCATGAAAGTGAAATCTAACCTCCTAACAAACTCTAACCTCTGATCTATACAAACATTGCTATACTAAACTACTGCTTATTACATTACATAACATAAAGACAGAGTAAACAACTGCTGCATCCCTCCACTCCTGTGAACCCAGCAGTACTTGTCCGGATCAGCAGTGCTTGAAATAAGGCAATAGATTGAGCAGCAGAGCTTTAGTCTTTCATCAGGTCTTTACTTGATCAGCAGATTGCAAGATCAGTAGATAGGAGGTTAGCAGATGTTGAATTCACTTTCAAGGGGAGAGACTTGTATGTAACATCTGCTTATTCTGGATCCACTGCTCTGACCCAGTTTTGGCTTTAATTATCTGTTCCTCTGGTAGGGTTCAATCCCAACAATCTCACCCTGGAACAGATAATGCCAAAACTCTTCATTATTGTGGAATTCTTTATTGCCTCATCAGCAGTTCCCTTATCTGACCTTTAAATTGTAGTTCAAAGTCTAGGGCATCTGTGTCATCATCATCCCTGCTAAGTGGAAGATCAAGGAGATCCTACAAATCTTCAAGACTCAGGCCAAGAGCTTGTTCCCTTGATATTTTCTTCACTTCTTCACCAGACCTGAGCAAAGTCAATACGTAGGTCTATTTGTCAGTTTCCCACTTTTATATTTTTGAGCCTGGTGGGTTTCTTGGGAGATGTTTATTTGCAGAGGTGTTTGGTGAGGCTGGCCTATTCATGACTGACTGAGCAGTACTTGCAGATTGTTCCAATTCAAGATCTTCTTTTATCATTAATTTAATGCCTTCTTTTACAATAGCATTTCCAGCTTTTAGATCTTGAATTGTTTCAGCACCTGACTGGTTTTGACTCCTTCTTTTGTAGATGGCAGCACCAGCTGGAGCAGTGGTTCTTTTGATTTGCAGCTTTGGTGGTCTTTTTGAGACCGCTGCTTTGGAGTAGTTAGGCTTTTGTGGAACTTTTGAATCTTTCTTTCTAAGTTCCTCTAACCTTTTGTAGGTAGCCCTGACCCTATCTTCTCCCCACTTTGACACAGAATTCTTTGACCCATAATCAGCTGCTATCAGCTTCTCTTTCATTCTCTTCAACTCTAATGCCTTATCAGCTTCAAACTGCTTGAACTTTTCAGGAGGAGTCTGCTTGACCTTATTTTTGATCATTTCTTGAATCCTGGCTGCCTCTTTTTCAAGCTCAGGAATGGTCCAGTTTTTGTACATGTGTTTCTCCCCCTTGTATTTCTTGTAGGTCATGATGTTCTCAATATAGTCTTTTCTCAAGGACTCATCTGCCCTTTCTGAGATTTGCTGACACACATTTTTGGCAAATTGCTCCATGGCTCTGACCTGTGTGAGTAGAAACTGATAGTTTTGCTGAAATTCCCTATCAGATTTCCCTTGTTTATTTTTTATTGCGATATCCTTTGCTTGTTTGGCCTTGAGTTTCAAATATTCTTCAATATTGTTAGGCCTGGGATATCCTTCAACTGATGGCAAACTCCTTTTAGCTGGGTCATCCTCATAGTAAAAAGATTTGATTTCTTCCCTAACTGCAATAAGTTCCAGAGGAAATGAGACACCAGCAGGAGGTAATGGCTTTAGAATTTGAGCTGAAGAGAGAGGTATGGGTTTTGGAATGGTGACAAGTGACAAGGATTTTGAAGATGTTGGTGGTGGTGAATAGTCATCATCTTCGATGATTAGCCTTCTCCTTTTTGTTTGAGGAGGGACTGATGATGATTTGGGTGGAACAGTGGTGGTAATTTGGGTAGCAGTGGTTTGTGATCGACTAACAGCTGTTGAAACAACTGGTGTTTCAACCACTGTTGTCATTACAACAGATCTTGTAACATCTGTTGTCTTCTGCTTTTTGGCAGGAGGTGATGGAGGTGAGTTTGTTTTTGGTGGTGATGATGGTGGTGGTAAAGCAGTGGTTGTGATGTGTTTTGAAGTGGTGTGTGTTGAGGTGATAACAGATGTTGAAACCTCTGAAGTACCAGCAGTAGTTGATACAGCAGGAGTTTCAACAGCTGTTTTGGTGGAGGTTTGATGCTGATGGCTTTTGGATGGTGGTTTTGGAATATGCTTTGGAATTCTGGATGGGATGGACTTAGGTTTCCTTTTTGGCTTAGGATTTTTAGTATCCTTTGACCCAGAACAACCCTGCGCATACAGTTCCATGAAAGCTCTTTTCTCCTCATTCCATCTTGAAATATCCTTTGCCATTCTATCCCTTTTTACACTTGCTACTCCTTCATCAAGTGCTTCTTGAGTAGCATCAACCTTTTTAGTACCATCTGGCACATGAATTTTTCTGGTCATAGCATCCCTTTCAGGTTCAATGTACAGACCATCATCTATTCCCTTCTTCTTCCACTCCTGAATTTTCTTCCCCTTTTTGGCATTATCTTCTGGAAGTTGATCAATGAAGAGTACTGTTGGAGGAGCAGTGCCAGTGGTTTCCAATGATTGCCTTAATATCTGCTTGAGTGTTCTTGTACCTAGACTCCATTATGTTTCTCAGCTTTTGGACATGTAGTTCATGTTGCTGATCAGCCATTGCTTTTTGTTGTTGGAGAAAAGGTTTGAAGAGGTTCCAGAGCTCATTTGTAGCAGATGCTTGTGGTGGAGCAGGTGCTTGAGGTGGAATAACAGTGGATTACATCTTTTGTGTTGTCAACACCTGTTGTAGCATATTTTTAAGATCTGCAACAGATGTATCCAATTTTTCAATTCGTTCCGTCAAATCCTGATATTTTAAATCATCACCCAATTTAATGGGATCATCTGATTTCCCACTAACAGTGGTTTTATCAGTGGTTGACGTAGGGAGTGTACTCCAAACACTAACCACTGATTCCCCTTTTTCTTGGTACTGGGGTCTTCTTCCTTCAACACTTGACAACCTTTTGATGTTGCCAGTTGGAAAAATAAATCCACTGGTGGTTGGCAGAGGTGTTATGTAAGGAATTGCCTCCAAGGAAGTCTTATTAATGTAACCACTGTCCAACTGTAAACCAGTGAGTTCAACAGTTGTAGTGGCTGCTTCACTTGGATTACCACCAAGAGTTACTTGTAACTCAAGGGGTGTAACCTCCTCAGGTTGTGTTGGTGGGTTAGCAAGGATTGATACATCAGACCCAGTCATGTGTTGAAGTATATTCTCATTGATAGGTGATTGAGAAGGACTGGTTAGTGCCTGGTTCAAATCAATTGCATCCAACGTTTGGTTGGTGTGGGAATTGTGGATGTGATGGTTGGTGTAGAAAGAGGATTTGCCCCGGGAAGTGAGCTGTGGATGATGGAAACAAGTGCTTCCAGAGCATCATGATGTGGTGTCCCAATTTGTACAACCTGTTCTTTTTGTGAAGAAGCAGGAGGGGTTTCGGCTATGGGTTGAGATATTTGTACCAACTACTGTGAGGAAGTAGCAGCAGTGGTTTCTTGTGACTTTTGTGCTGTCACTGGCAGTAGCTCTGGTATCTCATCCTCCAGAGTTGTCTTTTTGATGGGTTTGGGGGGTTTTTTAGTTTTTCTTTTTGTTGGCTTTTTGGTGATTTTAGGTGTGGGTTTCAAAACAGTTGTTCTGCTGCTTTGATCACCTTGAGCAGTGGGCTCAGCAGCAGATACCGGAGGAGCAGTGGTAGCTGCTAAATTCTGCTCAGGCACCTCTGCTTGTGTTTTGCAAGGTGTTAACATTCTTGTAAAAGTTTCAGCAGTTAAACTGTTCATTTGAAGATAATCACCTTGGTTTATTACAACAATATCATCCTTACTGAATTTCTTTTCAAAATAATAACTTAAAAACCTTGGAAACAGTAAGAATGATTTTGTTTCAACATTATTAACCAAATCATTAAAGATTTCCCGAGAATAATTAAAATTTTCTTCTTGAAGAATAGCATATCCCAGATTTTGAATCTTTAATGGTATTTCATTAAAAGAAGTGGTTTTGTTTGAAACACACATTAGGAGGGTATGGAATAAAAACCTTGTTGCAGAAGGAAAGAAACCTTTTTGTAAGGTAGCTTTCTTCATCATTGTGTCTGCATACCCTCTCTCAATGAAGTCAATTTTTAACTCGTTTTTAGGGAAAGAAGTTTTACCTTGCTGATCCTCGAGTTGAAAGACTTCTAATATCGATTGTGGCGTGATTTGAACAGCTTTACCCTTTAAAGAGGAGTTAATGGCTACCACAGTTTCACCTTGTTTGTCAAGGGTTGCGTTTTTCCAAAACTCTCGTTGGGTTTCTAAGTAAATTGGTGCATCGGCTGTTAACAAAGTTTTGTACTTTGTTTTAGCCATTTTGGTGATGATGGAGTCGAAAGCATCTGTGGTGCCGGGTTTTGTGAGAAGACCCAGAAGATTGTGAGATGTTTTGTGCGGAAGTTCAGTGGGATTGGCTTTTTGAGAGGCCGCTTTCGACGATGATTTGGATGTGGGTTTTGCAGATGGCTTCGATTTTGTCATTTTGGAGATGATGATCGAAGAAATTTGTGAAGGAAGGTGAAGAAAAACTGCTTTGAGAAAAGAATTTTTGAGAATTCAATTCGACAGTAAAACCCTGTTTTTGGTGTGAAGTGGGGGTTTTATAGAGGAAAAAGTGAAGGCTGACGTGGCAGCGGTTACAAAAGTACTGACCACTATGTACTGCCCACATGCCAAACTCTGAAGAAATGAAGGACATTACTTTTATGAAAGTTACTGATGAAGGCAGTGGTTACAACGGTATAATGAAGGCAGTGGATGATTTTCACTATCAGTGGATAGCATATCAGTGGATAAGACACTGCTTTTGAACAACAGAGTTTATCAAGGAAATAAGTGGACAGAGGATGGCTTTCAGCAGTGGACAGACTTTGAAATAGAGCAGACTTTTGAACAATCAGTGGTTATGGCAGACTTTTAAGGATTTTAATGAAAATTTCATTTTTAGCTATTTTTAAGGATGGATTTTTGATTTTCTGAAAACATTTTACTGCCTTTATTCACAGAAAAACAAGATTTTGCTTGTTATTCCATGTTTAGCATGCCAATTCTAGAGACCAAGCTTTCAAAGGTGGCAGTATCTAATGCTTTTGTGAGCACATCTGCCAGCTGGTCTTTAGTTGGAACATGATGCAGGGAAATCAAACCTTTTTCATAGCAATCCCTCACAAAGTGATGTCTGATGTCGATGTGTTTGGTGGTTGAATGGGAAACTGGATTTTTGATGATATTTTCTGCTGCCTGGCTATCCAACATGAGTGGTGTCTTTAAGGTAGTGATACCAAAATCCAGCAACTGATTTTGAAGCCACAGGAGTTAGGCTGTACAGCTTGCAGCAGCAATGTATTCAGCTTCAGCAGTAGATGTTGAAACAGCTGCTTGCTTTTTGCTTTGCCATGAAACTAAGCAATCACCTAGAAACTGGCACCCTCCTGATGTGGACTTCCTTGTGGTGTTACATCCAGCAAAATCACTGTCTGAAAATCCTGAAAGCTTGATATTCTCATTAGCTGGATACCAGATACCAAGTATGGGAGCACTTTTTATGTATCTGAAGATCCTTTTTACAGCAATAAGGTTGGATTTTCTAGGGGCTGATTGAGTTCTTGCACAGACACATGTTGCAAACATAATGTCTGGCCTAGATGCAGTTAGGTACAAAAGAGACCTAATCATGCTTCTATAAAGAGTTTGGTCAATCAGCTCATCCTTTTCATCAGACATAACAAGCTTATTGGTTGCCATGGGTGTGCTGCATGGTTTACAATCATTCATATCAAATTTGTTTAAAAGTTCTTTTGCATATTTGCTTTGATGAATGAAAGTACCATTTTGCATTTGCTGAACTTGGAGACCAAGAAAGCATTGCAGCTCACCCATTGCACTCATTTCAAACTCAGCTGTCATGAGTTCCCTAAACTCTTCACACATTTTGTTGCATGTGCTTCCAAAAATAATGTCATCCACATAAATTTGGATAATCATTAAATCCTTTCCTCTCCATTTTAGAAACAGTGTTTTATCAATGGTACCTCTTTTGAAACCATTTGAGAGTAGAAAGGTGGAAAGAGTTTCATACCAGGCCCTTGGTGCTTGTTTCAGGCCATACAGGGCTTTGTTCAGCCTGTAGACATGATCTGGATAAAATGGATCCTCAAAACCTGGAGGTTGACAGACATACACCTCTTCTTGAATTGTACCATAGAGGAAAGCACTTTTGATATCCATTTGAAACACCTTCATGTTGTGGTTGACAGCAAAGGCCAGGAACAGTCTAATGGCTTCCAATCTTGCAACAGGGTGGAATGTTTCATCATAATCAATCCCCTCTTCCTGTCTGTAACCTTGAACCACAAGCCTGGCTTTATTCTTGACAACAATACCCCTTTCATCAGTTTTGTTCTTGAAGACCCACTTTGTGCCAATGGGACTAACCTCTTCTGGCAGTGGTATAAGCTCCCATACTTGTTGTCTTTTAAACTGTTGGAGCTCCTCTTGCATGGCTTCTACCCAGCTGTTGTCTTTCAGTGCCTCTTGGTACTTGACTGGCTGATGGAGTGATAGAAAACCAGCAAAAAGATAAATGTTTTGGGTTTGGCTTCTTGTGAGCACCCCTTCATTTATGTTGCCAATGATTTGATCAGGTAGATGAGATCTCAAGAAGATTAAATCTCCGTGGTATGGTATGATGGCATTTGTTGGTGAAGGCTGCAGATGTGTATCATCTGAGCTAACCACTGCTGGGACTTTGATGATCCAGCAGTGGCTTCAAAAGGTGGTGGAATGGGAGGTAATGAAGTGGACACATGCTGACTTTTATCCACTGTTTGGGGACTTTTGTCAGCAGTGTTTGAGGATGTGGAAGCAGTGGTTGATGGGCTACTTTGGTCAACAACTGTTGAGGTAGTAGTGGTTGAGCTTTGACAGCTGTTTTGAACATCTGATGCTCTTCCCATTTTGGCAGACCTTTGAGGGATGATGATTTCATACCCATAGTCTGGTGTTGAATCCTCTGATGGACCTACACTGTTAGTCTTGACAGCAGTATTTTCAAAAGTGAATTTCTCAAGATCAAACTGATCTGCAGGATTTGCTGGAATTTTCATTGATGAAAGTTCATTGAACTTTACATTCAAAGTCTCCTCCACTGCCTTGGTCCGTGTATTAAACACTTTGTAGGCCTTGGCAGTGGTTGAGTATCCCAGATGATAACCACAATCAATTTTGGCTGCAAATTTTGAAATGGAATCTTTTAAGTTCAAAATAAAGCATGGGCAGCCAAACACCTTGAAGTATGAGATCAGTGGTTTGATTTTATACAGAATTTCATAAGCAGTCTTTTTGTGCCTGGGGTTTATTAAAACTCTGTTCTGGACATAGCAAGCAGTGTTTACTGCCTCTGCCCAGAAAGTTAATGGCAAACCTGAATCAGCAAGCATGGTTCTGGCAGCCTCAATCAAAGTTCTGTTCTTTCTTTCAACTACCCCATTTTGCTCTGGTGTTCTAGGGATGCTGTACTGCCTTACAATCCCTTTCTTCACACAGAAGGCATTCAACTCCTTATTTTTAAATTCTGTGCCATTGTCACTCCTGAAGCTTTTCACTGGAAGGTCAAATTGGTTTTCAACCTGTGTCACAAAGTCTTGCAAAATGCCTGCAGTCTCATCTTTTGAGTGTAAAAAGAAAGTCCATGTAAACCTAGAAAAGTCATCAACAATAACCAAACAATATCTTTTCTTTTTGAGACTCATGACTTGAACTGGGCCAAACAGATCCATGTGTAGCATTTGCAAACACTGGGTTGTTTTGGACTCTTCAATGGACTTATGAGAACTTTTATGCTGTTTTCCTTTTAAACAGGAAATGCAATGTTCAGAACAAGAAAACAATTTTTGTGGTAGGCCTCTTACCAAACCATTTTTGAAATTTCAGTGAATGTCTTAAGATTTGTGTGCCCCAGCCTTCTGTGCCAAAGTTCTGTCTCTTTGTTAGAGGCAGCTGAGAACAGACAGGCATCAGCTCTGGGACACTCTTTTGACATATCAACAACATAAACATTGCCACTTCTTTGAGCAACAAGTTTTGTTTGACCAGTTTTTATTATTGCTTCAATCTTTTTGACCATTTCTGGTCCAACAATCCTACAACACTCCTTTGTGAAGAATGACCCATACCCCTTGTCACTCATTTGTGAAACACTCAGGAGGTTGAATTTTAGACTGTCTATCAGATTGACATTTTCAAATTTTACATTTCCAGACTGTACTGTACCAGACCCCAGAACTTTCCCTTTACTGTTATTCCCAAAGGATATATCACCCCCTCCATGTATTTTGTTATCTTTGAGTAGGGCTTTACATCCAGTCATGTGCCTGGAGCCTCCACTATCAACATACCAAAGGCTATCTAAACAGGCAGAAGCTCCCTGCACATGAAGTAAAAGGATTAGTTCATTAGGGTTTCCAAAGCCAATAAGGCTTTGGATGGGGTCTCAACAGTGTCTGGGATGGATGCACATTGATGGACAGTGGTTAGGTCAGGGGTTTGGACAGTTTTAGTACTGTTTCTTGCTAACCACTGTTGAGGGTCTTGACCAATCACCTGTCACCTGTTGGTACCCAAAAGGATGCCTGTTCACTTTAGGTTTAGAGGGCCTTTTGTAGGCCTCATAAACGTGTGGAATCCTTTGGTAAGACTGTTTTTCCTTGCCTTTTCTGAACTGATTGGCAGGGGGTGCATCAGTAACCCGAACATCTCTTTTGACAGATGTTTGGTTCAACTGTTTTGTGACAGCCGTTTGAACTGGCACAAACAGTGGTTGGTTCTTGGTGAATTTGACAGATGATGTTGATGGACTCAAGGATGTTTTAGCAATGTACTCATTCTTTTTCACATCAAAGTTTTTGAGATACACACATGCTTGAGTTTTGTGGTTTATTTTACCACAAACAATGCAGCTTTCAGCTGGAACAATGACACTTGTTTTGTTCAAATCATAAGCTTTTAAGTGGAAACAGTCTTTTGTTAGATGATTCCTTTTCTCACAGAATTCACAAAACAAGTTATTGATCTTTTCTTTCTTCTTTCTCTTTTCGGACTCCTTTGCAGCAGAGGTTTTAACCTCTGTTGGGATGTCCTTGAGAGGAATGACTTTAGCTTTTGGAGCTTTAACACCATCAGTTGATGTAAAGTCCATGGGCTTGAAATTTTCAAGAATATCACACTCATCAGACCATTTAGGTTTAAACTGATAATCTTCAAGCTCCTCAAAAATAGAGGGTCCCATTGGTCTATCAAGTGTGATTTTGTTACCAAGTTTATCAGTGATTTTCACTTCTTGGCCATTCTTGTTTGTGGGGATGAACTCAGTGGTTACATCAGTGGTTTGAACAGATTTTCCAAAAGCAGTGTTTTCATCATCATGTTTTCTATAACCAACACCAAATTTCACATTGCTTTTTATCTGTTTTTCAAGCATAACCTCATACCCTTTGCATGATTCCACCCATCTTTCACAGGTGATCTGGGTGGACTCCAACTCCTTTTTGCAAACTTGGTATTTTTCTACCATAGTTTAGAGTTGGGTTTTGGTTATGCTCTGTTCTTCTTTCAAACTGCTGATCTCTTTTTCCTTTTCAGTCAATTTGTTTTTAAGTTCTTTTAAAGACCTTTCAAATTTGACTTCATCAGTTAAGATTTTATTCCGAAGGTTTTCATTTACCTCTTTGATGTTAGCAAAAGCAATAATGCAATTGTCAGAACACAGTTTTTCAAGAACTTGAGGTGATACCTTGGCAGCAGCCATCATTGCACAATCACATTGATGATTTTCTTCATCATCAGCTCTTACTTCCTTCTCACCTGCTCTCTTTTCTTCCTCTTCTTCTTTGTCCTCTTTGGACCATGGGCCTGTCAGTGGTTCAATCAGGGTTTCTGAATTTTCTCCCAGCAGCAATTCACCAGCAACTGCATTAACAACTGCTTCAGTCACCTCATCCACTGTTTCATCACTTAGCTGTTCACCTTCAATTTCAATCCCCTCTGGTATTGACTCTAATGTCATCAAACAAAATTCATCATTAGAAGGTTCATTAGAAGCATAGAGTGCAAAATTTTCATCACTAAGCTCATCAGGCATGCTGCTCCAGTCAACAAAGCCTTGAGTGAAAAAGCTTTGCTGATCTGGTTGTACCACTGCTGGAGCAGCTGTTTGAGGTGCAACAGATTGCACTTGTGCCTGGGGGACAGGGGTTTGAACATATTGAATCTGTGGAACAGTGGTTTGGACATAATGCACAGGCACAGGGGCAACAGCATAATGAGCAGTGTTAACATGAGCTGCAGGGGTATATTGGGTATAGTGCACAGTGCTTTGATTTTGAGGTCTGGGGTTTGAACTAGGATGAGTGATTATAGGACCAGTAGTTTGACTCCTGCATTCCCTAGCGAAATGACCCAGCCTATTGCACTTGTAACATTTGATTTTCGATTTATCCAACCCAACCCTTAGATTCCCATGTAAACCTGGGAATTTTCGCCCTGTTCTTTTGTAGAATTTGCTAGTTCTAACACTGAGCAAAGCCAATTGGTGCAGAATGTCCATTTCCTCTAAGTCAGTGGGATCAAAATGTTGTAAATCATTGAGTTCAAAGCACAAATTATTTGACATCTGGTTTTCAGTGTTTGCAGTAAAAGCATAATTTACAGAGTGAGGATCAGGGTTGGTAAAGTTACCACCAGCTGTTATATCAATGAAATGATCATAACCCAGTTCCTTACTACTGCTACCAGATTCTTCCTGACCAAGAAGAGCTGTGCTACCGAATGAATAATCATCAGTGGCTTTTCCAGACTCTTGCAACTTCTTTTTCTGGTTCAACTCCCTTTCATAAGTCAGGAGTCTACCATGAAGTTGGGTCAGGGTCAGATCTTTGAACTCAACAGAGTTTCTAGTCACAAATGCAATTGTGTCCCATTTATCAGGTAGCGATCTAAGAAACCTGCTATTTTGGGTTGATTTTGGAAATTCAACCTTAACAAGTCTTAGCTCACTGATGAGACAACTGAAACGTTCAAATTGTTGGGTCAATGATTCACCCTAAATGTGACAGAAGGTTTCATACTGCTGATTCAGAATTTCCCTATTGTTTTCAATAACTTCTTCGGTTCCCCCAAACTGTTCCTTCAATGCATCCCATAGCTCTTTGGCACTGTTACAATGTAACAGTCCAGCATAGATCTCATTTGGTAATGCAGATGCTATGATGCTAAATGCTTTGGCATCGAGTTCGAACTTTTGAAAATCAGTTTCAGTATAGTTTTCATAAGGTTTTGGTAGGAACTTCTTTGGATCCTCAGCACTTGGCACTATAGGAACATGGGGACCGAAAACAACAGACCTCCAACATCCAGTGTTCTGTTGAGCAAGGATGTGACCCATCCTTCGCTCCCATATGTTATATTCATTTCTTTTAAGCATAGGTGGTTTAAAAAGTGAGCCAATGTTATTCTTATCATCTTGAGATTGTGACGTCATCCTGGTTGTTTTACAGACACTGATTAATCAACTTTGATGGTGATTAAACCTTGCTCTGTTTTTCAACAAAAACGAACAAACTATCGATATCAACGATTTTTGAGCTGAACTATTTATGTCAAAATGATTGTTAAATCAAATTTGACTGTCCAAGCTCTGATACCAATTGTTGGATCTGAGTTTGGTTTTGATTGTATTTTTCGTTTGAAATAAGATGGAAATGAATGAGTTGTGCAGCGGAATTAAGATGGAAACAAACTTTGCATACAATCAAACGAGAGTATTGCTTTGATCAAAACACTTTTCACTATGAACCGAAAGATTGAATTTAATTTCAACCACGATTACAAAGTAATGCTTGATACAAACTCCCCCTCAGCCAGAGCTCAGTGTTTGTTCGTGCAGAGAAGATGATTGTTGCAAAGAGCTAATAGAACAGTACAGAGCACTGTTCTATTTATAGGCACTAGCAAACCACTGAGCATCTAAGCTGACGTCACCATGAAAGTGACATCTAACCTCCTAACAAACTCTAACCTCTGATCTATACAAACATTGCTATACTAAACTACTGCTTATTACATTACATAACATAAAGACAGAGTAAACAACTGCTGCATCCCTCCACTGCTGTGAACCCAGCAGTACTTGTCCGGATCAGCAGTGCTTGAAACAAGGCAGTAGATTGAGCAGCAGAGCTTTAGTCTTTCATCAGGTCTTTACTTGATCAGCAGTTTGTAGATCAGCAGATTGCAAGATCAGTAGATAGGAGGTCAGCAGATGTTGAATTCACTTTCAAGGGGAGAGACTTGTATGTAACATCTGCTTATTCTGGATCCACTGCTCTGACCCATTTTGGCTTTAATTATCTGTTCCTCTGGTAAGGTTCAATCCCAACAGATTCTTTCCTACACTTCTCACAAAACACACTTACAATAACCCTATATATATATATATATATATATATATATATATATATACAGAAACGGGTTCAGGAGAAAACGCTCAAAAGTGTGAGAACGCATCCTGGCCCAACACGTGGCGCGCGGCATGATCAGGGTCCGAGGGTTTTTTTTGTCTTTTTAGTATTCTGCTCCTTTCCCGATTTCCGCGTTTGACATGATGCTTTATTTTTTGCGTGTAAGATAATTTTGGCATTATATAGAATTATTAATTATTTGGCGTTTTACTGTTTTTCTCATATTTCTTCTAGTTGAATTAATTCTTTTTTGTCACACCCCGATATTTCCACGTATTACCAGTGGGCCCGGTGGGGAGTATCGTGACGTAGTTGATATCGTCATAGTCAAACAACACAATTTAATGCACAGCGGAAGCAAAATATAAAATATTACAAACCGAATGAAAGTAATATCATTTATTACAAACGGGATGTAAGGGATCCACAGGCGGATCAAAGAAAAGATAATTGTTCAACAAAATTTAACATCGAAGCTTGCAAGACTCTTTATTGATGCTAGGAGTAGCCAGCCTATTCCGTCTAGTACATGCACTTAACCTTTTTGGAAAATACGTCAGTTTACACTGGTAAATACAATTAACTGACTCATTTTGAAAATGTTTTAGGAAAATTGATTTGAATGCACATGGCACAAAACATCTTTTATAACTTGGGATAATTATTTAAAAATAATCTTGTATACAATTTTACTTATTTGTCGTCCATTAGTACCGGTTAGAAGAGCCGGTTAAGATTAATTGACACGCCACAGGTATAATGCCCACAAGGTTGATTCTTTTAAGTGGAATACCAGTTTTTACATATGCAACTGTCAGGTGTATGCCTACACCCCGTGCTTAGGTCGTGGCCATTTCTTTTAATGATGCCAAAGATATCCAGGACATGGTCATTTAACCCCCAAAGGCCATACACCAAATAATACAGAATAAAATGGGTTATATAAATACATTAATCACAATACGATTTAAAAGACTACACACCCGACCAAGCGGTATTATTATAATACCGTATCCCAAGCCCGTATAGGGAAAATAAGTTAAAAGTATTTACCTGAGCAAATTTATACAATTTATCCCAGCCGTATACCACCAAGCAAGTACAGGTAGCTTTTACTGGGCTCCTAAATCTGGAACGAAGGTTTTAATACCCTATTAGATTCCTGGCGGGTCTTAATTAAGCCTATGCTTAGACCGATTAGTTTTAAAGGAGGATATACGGTTCAAACGCAAGATTACGCGAAGACCGGATTAGAATGTGGTTTAGACCCGACAAGCTTGTATACTTTTTTAATATGGGTAAACTAAACACGTTCTGGATTTTGAGATAACAATGATAAGGTTTGACCCCTTTCGGCTAATTTATGCAAACTAGTTACATAAACCGATCTGAACGCGAAAAGTGCGTAACGGGTAACCAAATGAGTCATGAACATGTTTCCTAAGTTAATATGTCTTAAATATGTTGTGATATCAGTAGGATACCTTCCATTATGCCCAAAACGAATTTAAACTCAAACTATGCCCCGTAGGGGTATTTTGGTCAATTTAAAGGTTATAAAAGAGTTTAAATATTAATCGGAAGTTTAGGTCTGATATAATCAGTAAAAATACTTAATTTAATAAGTTATATCAGTAGGGTATTGCCTATGTGTGAAATTTATCACTTTTAACCCATCTATGCACCGAAGGGGCATTTTGGTAATTTCACATAGGCTTTAAAAAGTCAAATCTAGAAATCTGGGTTCAAGACTTTTGCTTACTGTTAAATTATAAAAATTTACTTAAAACATCAGTAGGTATTAATTCTTATATGTTAAAAATAGATTTAACTCATACTATGCTTTTAAAACACGTAAAAAGACGGTTTTAAACGATTTCCGGGTTTTATAAGAAAAACTGATATTTTTATCATTCCATAAGGCTTAAAATATTCTATTTATCATATAAGATCAGAAGAAAGAGGTTTGGTATCAAAATGATTTGTAAAATTCATTTTATAGGCTAAAAGGGCAAAACCGTCAATTACCGAAACAAAGCTAGAACCCTATGTTATGCTCAGCCTAAAAATAAATAAAAATATTCAAAAATCCCAAAATATTATATTATATCAGTGGGTAAAAGTTTGGTATCAAAAATTGGGTTTAGATAGGCTTTATGCTAATTATGTCGTTTAATTAATAAAAAGCTTTCTAATTACGCTATTGAGCATAACTCTTAATCTAGACCTCAAACTGATGTGAAAATTTAGGGACATGTTTCTAAATCAGTAATAAAGATTATTGTCCTCTCACATTTTCAAAATTCTTGTTTTAAGGTCAAATGGGCATATGGGTCAACATTTAGGCATATAACGGAAACATGCATATGAATCGGATAACTAAGGAACCAAGTTGTATAATCACAGAGGGTTATACTAACATGTAACCCGGTCCTAATAAAGCTCTAAGGCATTTCTAAACTATGCTCTAATGGGTCAGAACTAAAAGATAAATCAAAAGTCTACTTTTGCGACTTTGGGTTCCGAACCGAGCTTAAACTGAAAATTGTCGGGTTGAACATGTTTAGACATGTTCTTACATTAATTACCAAGTTATACAAGTGATAAAACAGGTTTCATGGCCTCTATATTGTTAATTATATGTTTATTTGAAAAATAGGTTTATGTTGACTTTTTCTAATCAAGTTTGACCCGACAATTGACCTAGTTAGAGTGGGAATCAGAGGGTGCCCTTTTAAGGGTTTATTACCCACATAATTACCAACTCATAGGTACTTTCAATTTGAGATTTGACTGGACAAATTGTGAGTAATCACGAAGTCATACCTTAATTATGACGGTTTGACTCTAGGCTAATAAACTAAGTTAAACTGAATTAAGAAAAGTTAAGGACACTTACAAAGGTCCAAATGGACTGAAGGAGGTTCTCAATAAGCTCAAGATCCTCCAAGAATTCAGAGAACAAACAGATTGAAGGAATTGGTATGAAGGAAACAAGTGCAAACCCACTTCTATTTATAGTTTTCGGGATTGCACGGGATCGTGACAAGTGTCGGGATGGATAACCAGATGATAACAAGTGTTAAGTGGTTTTATAAATCAATGGGCAAGCCCCTAGATTGAAGAAATGTGAGTATGGAAGCCAGCTTGAACAAAAACCAGCAATAAACAGGTTGTCTACAGTTGTTCTGTTTCACACGGCCCGCGTAGGAGACACCAGGAGGTCTACGCGGCCCGCCTAAGCTCCTGGTTCAGCCCACAGTTTGACAGATTTACATATTCAGTCCCTGTCTTCATATAATTGCCATTATGACACGTTTAAGGTCCGTTAACCTCATTTTAAGGCCCTACTATGATGCCTAACCATAGGGGACATGAAACATGCTCAAAAACAGATCGGATGTCGGTTCGTTTGGCCGTACGGTCACGTTGTTCGTCTAATTACGAAGAAACACGAACGGACGCGAAAAACGATCCAAACTACACGACGAATGAAATTTTATCAAGCCAAACACTAAAATAAAATATTTTAGGTCTTACGTAAATTTTTGGATGTCCGGATATATCCAGAATGTAAGATATGCGCGAAAATGCAAACTTGTGCACTTTTTGACACTTTTAGTCCCTGCATGACTTAAAAGTTCATTTTTGCGCACGAAACACCTCCAAGCCTATTTCTATGCTAGGTAAGGGATATTTAGGGTATGTTTAACTTACGATCATATTCCGGAAGGTTCGATACCCTACGGATAGGTATACTTTTGCAGTTTGACGCAAATAGTCCTTTAATCGCACAAAGTAGCGCGAAATGTCGTTTAATGATATCCAAGCCTTCCATGGCTCATAATGGGCATTTCAAAACATGAGTTTAATTATTATTATGCTCTCGATCGCTTAAATGGTCACCAAAAGGCGTAGATTCAAAAGTTGACGCTTTAGGTCCCTCTAATGCGCAAACTTGTGCATATCATCGTTTAATAGCATCGAAGCCTTATCTAATCCATGTTAGGAATTCTTGAGAGTATTATTAAACATCACGATGCTTCGGGTTCACTAAAAGGTCATTCAGAGGTATAATTAAACATATTGACACTTTTAGTCCCTCTAACTTGCAAAGTTGCGCGTAACTTTACTTATAGGCATAAAAACCTTAGACGGCCAATAATTGGCATTCCCGAGAGTATAATAAAATACCATGAAGCTCCCGGTTTATTAAGAGGTCACTCAGAGGTAAGAATCAACATGTTGACACTTTTAACCCTTCATTGCGCAAACTTTCAATTAATTACGCAAACGACTATACTCGATCATCAAGTGGCTCAATTGTGAATATAATTATCGTAAGAGGTTATTTAGAAACTTATTTTAGGTATACTAACACTTCCAGTCCTTTCATAATCAAGGTTTTCGATTTTTTGAAAAAATTAGTCCCTTAAATTCAATGTTTGACTTTCATTAGGGTTTATTACACGTGTCAATACATCATTGGACGTGATTTTACGAGGTGTTACATCCTCACCCCCTTAAAAGAAATCTCGACCTCGAGATTTGCTAAAATGCTGGAAGTACTTTTTATCGCATAATGGACTTAACTTCTATAGCATATCTGGAGCCTCTCCAAGCTCCCAAGTTGACCTCTATAATAGGTACATGTATCCCTTTTGGAGCTTCTTAACCTATCGATCCTCAATTGATACAGGTTTCTCATCCTATCATAAATCTGTATATCTTTATGTGATAATGCTTCTTGACTTATTGGTGAAACACATCCTTAAATCATTAGTGTGTAATGCATTGCGAGCTCCGCCAAGCTCCTTAAATAGGTTTTTAGCTTATAAGCTATTTGATCTTGATACATTCGATTCCCCGAATGTTCCTATATATCCAGGGCTTAACTTACCCTGATAAATTAAAATTTAGCACACCCTTCTTAGGGCGATACCTTCGATTGAACCTTATTCCTTATTAAGGTCTTAAGAGGATTGCGACTCTCATCATCCTTAATTTTCTACCGATTACTGGCAACCTTTAGATGATTATGAATTCAAATGATCTTATTCGTTGTTTCCAAGGAAACTTCCAGATCCTGATAATTGGACTTCCCAAAGTCCCGTCCATTAAACGGATGTTTTGATATTTCATCTATACAAGGTCTCCAAAGGAGCAACCTTGATACTTATGTATTGGCTATTTTAGAAAAACTTATTTAAGGTGAGGTGGTTATTCCAACTACTGCTTAAACCCAACCTTAAGGAATAGCTAATCCTTATGGTTAGTCGAAAAAGTCAACGATCCTGGGCAGCTGATAGCGATTCTTATTTGTTGTCTAAATAGGGTTGCGGTAAATAATGCATTCGCATAATGAACTGTCTTTCTAATCAATAATAACTGAACTCTTAGAGTTACGAATTAGGATTTAAGAACCTCTATCTTAAAACTCACTTAATTAGGATTTCGATGCTTCAATAATGCTGGTAATAATTGTCCTGGAGGTTTCACAATACCGCAACCCTAAGTGGGATGTTAATCTTAACTCTACTTGCCTCTTAGGAGGTAAACATGGTAATCCTTGGAGAAGATAATCAAGACACAAGGAGGTTACAGAGATTTTCCAAATCTCAGGCTCCCGTTCATCCATCATTGCCTGTGTCAAATAAGTGACACATTTATGCTACAAGTCCACGGATTCCTTAATCGGAGACATTTACTTGGAAACTTCCATTCTGGATATCTTCTTTGAATACCATTAGCTGACTTTAGTACCATATGACCATCGGAATATCTTTGTGGTCCCATGCATTAAACCTCCATACTGATTAGGCATGGAAGCAATCTATGGAACATATTAAGATACACCAATCCTCATATGGCACTTTTATCATACCATCTGGTATTCGCAATCGATAGAGATTAAAGAGATATCAATTATATATGTTGATGCACTTCCTCTAGAGAGAGGATACTTCTAGAATTCTACGACTGGAGGTTTCTGACAGGAACAGAAGAAATGGTTCCTATGATTTCGCCTGTAAGTTTTACCTTACACTTAATATCTGGGGTTCTTACGGGAAAATTTCTAAAAGTTTGCTAAGCTTATGGTCTTGTGAGAGACTTAGCAGCACCTGAAACCAAACATAACTCTTAGCAATAAAATCACAATAAAGGATTTATCTAGTGTCATTATTAATGTGAACCGCCTCTAATCATTCATCAGGAGGGTTAAGCGCCTCCGTTCTTAATCCTTTTAAACTTAGCTGGAAAATCTTTGACAAATTTTAGGGCAGTCTTAGCTTTGACTGGTTATTTCTTAATCTATAAAACGTGAGTAGCTGAGGTAGATCCATAATGGATTTATAATAAACAGGCTTTGAAATCTTAGTGTGCCCTCTTATTGCCGATGCTAACCACCAATAATTATTTGCATTAAGCTTAGATTTTGGGTAAATGGAATAGGGTACTATCTCAGCCAATGAATTAAAATTTGTAACATACTGTCGACAGTCTAGAACTTTTATGGTGAGAGTCAGAAAATTCTTATTCCATCTTTTTCCATTTCGTGAAGCGGATAATAGGTTTTTCTAATAAGGTTCTTAAAACTTGGACCATCCCATAATGTATAAGAGGATCTTTATTGTGGACTTCATTAATGTCCTCACTAATTAAGGGTATTGCCATCGAATGACTGTGATGCATACCTCACTGTGTCCTTTCCAGCATAACCGCTGATACACCTAATGGTTTCTACTTTATCCAACAATTTCTTGCAATTGATGGTCCCTTTTTACTATTGAAGTCTCTTGACTTCCAAGAGACGAAGTACTTTTAAGTACATCCTAAAAAGAATGGGGCTCCTTGCCATATATGATTTTGTTCAGTTCATTCTTCACATATGAAGTATGAATAAAGCTCTTCTTATGAGCAGCGATATGTGTTTTAGAGCAAGCAGCATTTGGCTTCTTGAACCTTTTCATGACTTTTCTCATAGCCCTTTTTAATAGCAATGTTAACTACAGTTTTGGAGATTAACTCCATTAACATGGAGGTTCACATTTGATGCACCATTAACATTTGTCGCATCTCTAGCATCACGACTTTTGTTTGTCTCTTCTGAGTTTTCCATACTCAAAACTTTGGTATTAAATACCAAATTTAGCAAGTTCTTAGGCAATACATACCATGTGTCTCCTTGAATTGTCAAAGGCTCACCATAAGGAGTCTTGATAACTACTTGCTTCTTATCACACACAATATGGGCTTGGTTACAAGATGACCAATCCATTCCTATCGCTATAACGAGTCCCTTTACTTTTAACGGAAACAAGGACAGCAGAAAAGAATGATTCCTAATGCATATAAAACATCCATCTAATATTATTGAAGCAGTCTCTGAGGTACCATCGGCTAATTCTACTTCATACTTAACGCTTAGAGTTTTAACAGGCAGATTTAATAATTTACAAAATCTATTGTCTACGAAAGACTTATCTGTACCCGAATCGAATCATACTCTAGCATAAACGTCATTGATAAGGAAAGTACCTGTTGTGACATTGCCATCCTGAACGACCTCTTGAGCATTCATTTGAGAGCCCCCCAGCTTTGGTCTTCTTAGCCTCCCCAGGCTTCTTGGTTTTATTTGGGCAATTAGTTTTGATGTGCCCTATTTCATTACATCCATAGCAGGTTGCGTCCTTTATGTCTTGGCACTCCAAAGTTTTGTGCCCTTCTTTACTACAGATTCCACAAGGCTTAGCTTGTGACTCTAAAGTGCATTTCCCTTTAGTCGCCTTCTTTGGGCAGCGGGTCTTTATGTGCCCCTTCTCGCCACAACCATAGCATGTGGCGTCCTTCAAGTCCTTGCATTCATGAGTCTTGTGATCCATCTCCTTAAAGATGCCACATCCCCTGGTCTGTTCACGAAAACATTTTCCGAAGTGCTGCTTCCCGCAGGTTTTACATTTGGGTTTTGCCTCATTTGGGTTATTATCGCACTTTCACTTATGATCCTTTAATACACGGCCCACGGCTTTGTTTACGGCTGTATCTAACATAGCCTGTAACTCGGTGCCCGTTAAGTTCAGTCTTGCATCATTATTCTGATCAACTGGATGATTGTGAGCTTCAGATGAGTCAGCCATGGTGAAGCTTTGAAGGCTACAGACCAAGTAGTAATAATTTGTTTAATTATATAGTGAATTGTCGAATTTGATAATTAAATTGCCATGGTGTAAATAAATCATATAGGCCAATAGATAGTATAAAATTTATCTTGATTATGTTTTGCCTAGGTTTTTAAATAAACCATCTTTGGCGTTTAAACGGAATATAATACTTCATATTTATTAGACATGGGACATAAGTCACGACTGTCAATGTCGTACCGACATTTTATATAGCACAAGGGCTTATTCCAAAGGACTTTTTGATGGCACAGAGGCCTTGTCACTAGGGAAATTTTAAAACATAATCAATGATCCTTTGGATCGGAAAATTTCATAGTTCATTGTCTTGACAATAAGTTATGAAATAAAACTATCTTTTTCATGTATACATCTTTGCACGTAGGCATACATCCAAATGGATGTTTTCATATATACATCATGTTCAACGTTTATTGGCTATGATTCATCTTGATCATTTAGGCTAATAAGGGGTTTGGAAATTCCCAATATAAAGATGACAAGTGTGATTTTATCGCATCACTGTTGTCGGGAGTGTTAACATGTTTTCAGATGTTAACAAGGATCCGAATCTCTTTTTAAACAGGTTTTACCATCATAGCTAGGTCTTTAATGACATTTGAGCTAGGTTATACCCTTTAAGATTCTTTTTAATATTTAACGCAGAGCAATCCTAAATTGAGAAGTTAACAAGGATCTGAATCTAATTGAGGAACTACCATCTTGGCCCTGCCTTAAAATGACATATGGGCTAGGTCTTGTCCTTTTTAGATTTTGGTATTATTATAATGGCAGATCTTATAGAAAGAATGAAAATTTTGATTTATTTCATATATTATATTCATATATAATGAAAAAAAATGAAATTTAGATAAAACATTCCAATGATTTCAAAAGAGGTACAGAATTGCCCTAAACGGGGCTTGAAAGAAATAATGTTGTCCACGAAGGGACTAAAGATAAGTATGCCCTTATAAGGACTTACTAAGGAAACGAACTTCAGCAAAAGGAGTTTCTTCTTCATTTTATTTCTGAATGTTTTCTCCTTGGTTGCACGTTTATCCTAGTCGCGTTACGAAGCTCGGCATTCCTAGGCTTCGGAAGGGAAGAATTTCCATTACAACTCCTTTTCTTGGCGACATATTAAAAATATATAGAATTGAAAGCAATAATTCTCCGAATAGAGATGAGAGTATTCCTATGTTAAACCTAGACCCAGAAGGTCAAGGAATGTGCTATTGTGTCATTGAGATTAAACACAAAAGGCTAGTGTTTAATTCACTCAATTTTGGCTCTGATACCAACCTGTCACACCCCGATATTTCCACGTATTACCGGTGGGCCCGATGGGGAGTATCGTGACGTAGTTGATATCGTCATAGTCAAACAACACAATTTAATGCGCAGCGGAAGCAAAAGATAAAATATTACAAACCGAATGAAAGTAATATCATTTATTACAAACGGGATGTAAAGGATCCACAGGCGGATCAAATAAAAGATAATTGTTCAACAGATTTTAACATCTAAGCTTGCAAGACTCTTTATTGATGCTAGGAGTAGCCAGCCTATTCCGTCTAGTACCTGCACTTAGCCTTTTTGGAAAATACATCAGTTTACACTGGTAAATACAATTAACTGACTCATTTTGAAAATGTTTTAGGAAAATTGATTTGAATGCACATGGCACAAAACATCTTTTATAACTTGGGATAATTATTTAAAAATAATCTTGTATACAGTTTTACTTATTTGTCGTTAGTTAGTACCGGTTAGAAGAGCCGGTTAAGATTAATTGACACGCCACAGGTATAATGCCCACAAGCTTGATTCCTTTAAGTGGATTACCAGTTTTTACATATGCAACTGTCAGGTGTATGCCTACACCCCGTGCTTAGGTCGTGGCCATTTCTTTGAATGATGGCAAGGATATCCGGGACATGGTCATTTAACCCCCAAAGGCCATACACCAAATAATACTGAATAAAACAGGTTATATAAATACACTAATCACAATACGATTTAAATGACTACACACACGACCAAGCAGTATTATTATAATACCGTATCCCAAGCCCGTATAGGGAAAATAAGTTAAAAGTATTTACCTGAGCAAAATTATACAATTTATCCCAGCCGTATACCACCAAGCAAGTACAGGTAGCTTTTACTGGGCTCCTAAATCTGGAACAAAGGTTTTAATACCCTATTAGATTCCTAACGGGTCTTAATTAAGCCTATGCTTAGACTGGTTAGTTTTAAAGGAGGATATACGGTTCAGACGCAAGATTACGTGAAGACCGGATTAGAATGTGGGTTAGACCAGACAAGCTTGTATACTTGTTTAATATGGGTAAACTAAACACATTCTGGATTTTGAGATAACAATGATAAGGTTTGACCCCTTTCGGCTAATTTATGCAAACTAGTTACATAAACCGATCCGAACGCGAAAAGTGCGTAACGGGTAACCAAATCAGTCATGAACATGTTTCCTAAGTTAATTTGCCTTAAATATGTTGTGATATCAGTAGGATACCTTCCATTATGCCCAAAACGAATTTAAACTCAAACTATGCCCCGTAGGGGTATTTTGGTCAATTTAAAGGTTATAAAAGAGTTTAAATATTAATCGGAGGTTTAGGTCTGATATAATCAGTAAAAATACTTAATTTAATAAGTTATATCAGTAGGGTATTGCCTATGTGTGAAATTTATCACTTTTAACCCATCTATGCACCGAAGGGGCATTTTGGTAATTTCACATAGGCTTTAAAAGGTCAAATCTGGAAATCTGGGTTCAAGACTTTTCCTTACTGTTAAATTACAAAAGTTTACTTAAAACATCAGTAGGTATTAAGTCTTATATGTTAAAAATATATTTAACTCATACTATGCGTTTAAAACGCGTAAAAAGGCGGTTTTAAACGATTTCCGGGTTTTATAAGAAAAGCTGATATTTTTTTCATTCCATAAGGCTTAAAATATTCTATTTATCATATAAGATCAGTAGAAAAAGGTTTGGTATCAAAATGATTTGTAAAACTCATTTTATAGGCCAAAAGGGCAAAACCGACAATTACCGAATCAAAGCTAGAACCCTATGTTATGCTCAGCCTAAAAATAAATAAAAATCTTCAAAAATCCCAAAATATTATATTATATCAGTGGGTAAAAGTTTGGTATCAAAAATTGGGTTTAGATAGGCTTTATGCTAATTATGCCGTTTAATTAATAAAAAGCTTTCTAATTATGCTATTAAGCATAACTCTTAATCTAGACCTCAAAATGATGTGAAAATTTAGGGACATGTTTATAAATCAGTGATAAAGATTATTGTCCTCTCACATTTTCAAAATTCTTGTTTTAAGGTCAAAAGGGCATATGGGTCAACATTTAGGCATATAACGGAAACATGCATATGAATCAGATAACTAAGGAACCAAGTTGTATAATCACAGAGGGTTATACTAACATGTAACCTGGTCCTAATAAAGCTCTAAGGCATTTCTAAACTATGCTCTAATGGGTCAGAACTGAAAGTCAAAGCAAAAGTCTACTTTTGCGACTTTCGATTCCGAACCGAGCTTAAACTGAAAATTGTCGGGTTGAACATGTTTAGACATGTTCTTACATTAATTACTAAGTTATACAAGTGATAAAACAGGTTTCATGGCCTCTATATTGTTAATTATATGTTTATTTGAAAAATAGCTTTCTGTTGACTTTTTCTAATCAAGTTTGACCCGACAATTGACCTAGTTAGAGTGGGAATCAGAGGGTTCCCTTTTAAGGGTTTATTACCCACATAATTACCAACTCATAGGTACTTTCAATTTGAGATTTGACTGGACAAATTGTGAGTAATCACGAAGTCAAACCTTAATTACGACGGTTTGACTCTAGGCTAATAAACTAAGTAAAACTGAATTAAGAAAAGTTAAGGACACTTACAAAGGTCCAATGGACTGAAGGAGGTTCTCAATAAGCTCAAGACCCTCCAAGAATTCAGAGAACAAGCAGATTGAAGGAATTGGTGTGAAGGAAACAAGTGCAAACCCACTTCTATTTATAGTTTTCAGGATTGCACGGGATTGTGATAAGTGAGGATGGATAACCAGATGATAACAAGTGTTAAGTGGTTTTATAAATCAATGGGCAAGCCCCTAGATTGAAGAAATGTGAGTATGGAAGCCAGCTTGAACAAAAACCAGCAATAAACAGGTTGTCTACAGCTGTTCTGTTTCACACGGCCCGCGTAGTGTGACATATGTGCTTGTAATCATTGTAAACAGTTCAGTTATCAATGAAATAAAGTTATTTGATCCCAATGTTTGTTTGTTTATGTTTTACATTTTTCATGTTTTGACTTTTATCCAATTTCAAACTCTATATCGCTTTCTGGAGAATTATACGCAAACTGGTGCGTAAACGTAATCAGTTTAACGCGACAAATACTCCGGAACATCAACATATGCTTAACATACCTTAGATAACCTTTACATAACTTAGAAAGAAGTTTTGAAGGCTTTGGTATGGCAAAATCAAGTTAATCCGCTTACAGGGACTAAAATTGACAAACTGCGAAAGTATGCCAATTTAAACTGTAACGAACATTCCGGAACATGACCATAAGTTAAACACACTTTAAATATCCTTTACATAGCTTAGAAATAACTTTTGAGGGGTTCGGTGTGCTAAAATAAACTTTATGCTCATTCAGGGACTAAAAGCGTCAAAAAGTGCATAAGTTTGCATTTTCGCGCATAACTTACGTTCTGAATACATCTGGACATCCAAAAATTTATTTAAGCATTAAAATATTTTATTTTAGTGTTTGGCATGAGAAAAATCCATTCGTCGCGCAATTTGGATCGTTTTTCGCGCTTATGCGCATTCCGTCGTAATTAAGCGAACATCGCGATCGTACGACCAAACGAACCGACATCCGGCATATTTTTGAGCATGTTTCATGTCCACAATGTTTAGACATCATTTTAGGGCCTTAAAGTTGGCTTAACGGGCCTTAGAAGTGTCAAAATGAGCTTAAAACACATCAGGGACTGAAACTGTCATTAACAGAAAGCTGGTTGCTGATCTGCAGAGCCCAGGCGGGCCGCATAAGCATATACAGAAACTTACGCGGGCCGTGTGGCCCTCCCAAATATGAAAAATCAGTTTAAACAGCTGTTATACCCTTGTATTCCACTTGCAAACGGTTTTTAGCAAACAATGGGCCATATCTACGGGCTCCAATGGTTTCTTAAAACTATGGGCTTGATGTGTACGGCTAGGATTGAATCTCGGTTAACGAGGAACGATCTTAACAGTTCTAACAGATCTATAAATACCCCTCACCCATTTCACTCATTCCCTCACATTTGATCTGATTTTATACTCTCTAAGTGGAAGTATATGCTTCCTACCTGAGAGTGGATTGGATCAAATACTTGCGGGGACCCTTTGTAAGTGCTCCTTCGTTCTTTTTATGCGTTTTGCTTGAAAGTCAAACTGTGTTTGACTTTCTGCATTGACCAGTTTATGGTCAATGCGAAGTTCATTTGAACTTCATAACGTGAGCGTAATCACGAAGGTTATAGTCCCTAGTGACTATACCTACCGATTACCACGTTATCTAGGCTCAGTGACGAGTCGTAGTTTCGGGCAAAATGCGTGTTCTCGCGTATTTTGTAACCAAACTACTCTAGGGTATCAAAACCGTTTGTTTTAATATCAAAACATGTTTTCTAACTTAACTAAACATGTTCTAGCATGTTTAGCTCGTCACTTTTAGATTTGTGCTTGTCTAGGGTCGTAAGGGTAAGCGATCTAATCAATCGCTTATGCTTACGAACCCGACCTATTTGGTCGATCATTAGGATCCGACCAAACACTTTAGGTGACCATAGTTGTATAGGGAATAACCTTCCGAGGTTATACCTTATGGTCACATCATTTGAGTAGTTGTTTGATAGGTAGTATATATGCCTTAAGTAAATTACCAAAATGCCCTTTTTATGCCAAAATTCATTTTTAAGCATATGTAACCCAAATTTTGACATCTAAACTGATGTAGCAACAATATTAGACATGTTAAGGCGTATATTACTTGTCATAGGACTAGTTAGGCGGTCCGAACGCGTTTTACACGAACGACGCGTTAAAGTAGCATAAGCTACCTAAACGAGTCGTAACGGGTCAAAAGCACTTTGGATAAGTTTCGTTTTAGTATGTAGGCTTTGTTAAACCATATTACATGAGTTCTCACACTCATTTGGTTTACAAACCCTAATGCTACCCGATCCTCCGATTAGGTCCGTTTATTAATGTAGTTACCATATTAGGTGCCGTTTGATCCCGTGATCTTCTAGCTTTGCTTGGTGGTTATCCTAGGACTTCTAAGCAATCTCAAGTGAGTACATAGACCCCTCTTTTACTGTTTTCCAAACTTTTTGGGGTGAAACACATGTGCCTACTTGTTATTTTCATGCTTTCCATGTTTTCATATAATATACTTGCTATGTTCATTAGTACACTATTAGTACATAAATTTCATTTTGTCTTGATATGTATGTTTACTTAGCATGCTAGCATATTAATTTACATTACATCTTCTTTTGCTATGCATGTTTACTTGGCATGATAGCACATTGATTTACATGACTTTTCTGCTTTGTATGTTGACTTAGCATACTTAGTACATTACTTTTATTACATGTTTCTTTTTGGTATGACATTTGGTTTGTACAATGGGATTAAACTACATTCATTAACATTAGCTACGCCGCTCGGTAGTAAGTAATGGTACCATAGGACTTGACAAATCCCGTTCCTGACATCCTAGGTTTGTTTGGGTGTAAGGAATGACTGAATCTGAAAACATTTTACTTTGATAATCTTTACTCTAAGGTTATCCGTCTGTCTCAAGGCTTGAATGTATGCGTTAACTTACCGCATAAATGTTTGTATCAGTAAAACATGCATTTATTTTACAAAACATAACTTTTGGTTTATTCAAAATACTTTGTTTTGTACATTTCTACTTGTGGTTTAAGTAGTCTCATTTTACTTACCATGCATAACTTTTGTTTACACATTACATGACTTATATTTAACTTGGGTTATACTGTGACATTTGACTATTGGACTAAACATGGATATTTTACAATGTTGGTTGGTTTGAGTGACTTAAATAACGAGGCGTGTGTAATATTATACAAGCATGGTGGATACGCCGCTGGTACTTCCTATATATAAGTGCCTGTGTGATACTACATATTGTAGTGTTATTTGAATCATTTCAATTTGAACTTATACAATTTACACAAAAACATATTTTTCACAAGACTTTGTTTTACAAAACAATTTGTTTTATACAACATATTTTACTTGGTTATTCTTTTAACCATACAATATTCTTTTATTTATACATATCATCTGATTTATTATCGTTTTTCAAATGATTTATACAAACAAACACTTAAACAAGGTTCATGACAAATGTTCATCAAACATTTCTTTAAAACTAAGTCATGAATCCCATTTTCATAAAACCTATGTTACTCACAGGCATTTTTATGCTGACGTACCTATTTTCACATGTGTTTTCAGGAGCTGATGCTTAGGATGATCGTGACATACTAGGGCGGACCTGTGCCTTAGAGACTTAAAATAAAGATAGACTTAGTTTAATTATGTTGTGTACTCTTTGGTTCTTGTTTTGAAACAATGTATTCCACCTTTGGTTGTTGAATAAAATGTAATTTTAATTATCATGGTTGTGGAACAATAATTCTGTTACAACACTCCCCGACATTTCCGCCACGATTTGATGTTTTACGTGGTCAGGGTGTGACACGTAGGAGACACCAGGAGGTCTACGCGGCCCGCCTAAGCTCCTGGTTCAGCCCACAGTTTGACAGATTTACATATTCAGTCCCTGTCTTCATATAATTGCCATTATGACACGTTTAAGGTCCGTTAACCTCATTTTAATGCCCTACTATGATGCCTAACCATAGGGGACATGAAACATGCTCAAAAACAGGTCGGATGTCAGTTCGTTTGGCCGTACGGTCACGTTGTTCGTCTAATTACGACGAAACACGAACGGACGCGAAAAACGATCCAAACTACGCGACGAATGAAATTTTATCAAGCCAAACACTAAAATAAAATATTTTAGTGCTTACGTAAAATTTTGGATGTCCGGATATATCCAGAATGTAAGATATGCGCGAAAATGCAAACTTGTGCACTTTTTGACACTTTTAGTCCCTGCATGACTTAAAAGTTTATTTTTGCGCACGAAACACCTCCAAGCCTATTTCTAAGCTAGGTAAGGGATATTTAGGGTATGTTTAACTTACGATCATATTCCGGAAGGTTCGATACCCTACAGATAGGTATATTTTTGCAGTTTGACGCAAATAGTCCTTTAATCGCGCAAAGTAGCACGAAATGTCGTTTAATGATATCCAAGCCTTCCATGGCTCATAATGGGCATTTCCAAACATGAGTTTAATTATTACTATGCTCTCGATCACTTAAATGGTCACTAAAAGGCATAGATTCAAAAGTTGACGCTTTAGGTCCCTCTAATGCGCAAACTTGTGCTTATCATCGTTTAATAGCATCGAAGCCTTATCTAATCCATGTTAGGAATTCTTGAGAGTATTATTAAACATCAAGATGCTTCAGGTTCGCTAAAAGGTCATTCAGAGGTATAATTAAACATATTGACACTTTTAGTCCCTCTAACTTGCAAAGTTGCACGTAACTTTACTTATAGGCATAAAAACCTTAGACCGCCAATAATTGGAATTCCCGAGATTATAATCAAATATCATGAGGCTCCCGGTTTATTAAGAGGTCACTCAGAGGTAAGAATCAACATGTTGACGCTTTTAACCCTTCATTGCGCAAACTTTCAATTAATTACGCAAACGGCTACACTCAATCATCAAGTGGCTCAATTTTGAATATAATTATCGTAAGAGGTTATTTAGAAACTTATTTTAGGTATACTAACACTTCCAATCCTTTCATAATCAAGGTTTTCGATTTTTCGAAAAAATTAGTCCCTTAAATTCAATGTTTGACTTTCATTAGGGTTTATTACACGTGTCAATACATCATTGGACGTGATTTTACGAGGTGTTACATTTTTGTGTCACATAGTTAATTTTTTGGCGTTATGACTTTTTCCATGTCATTTTTTTGGCATTTTGTATCTTTTTTTTAATAATTGATTACCATAGATTAATATTTTATAAAATTACAATAATACGAAATCAAAATTAACTAATAGTCTTCCGTAGGTGGAATTACATCAGAGATGTACCCATCGCTTTGTTCATCATTTTCTTCAGATTCTTCATTATCAAATTTCATATTTGCATATAATGCCATTAGCTCCTCTCTTCTTTGCTGCAGCCTATTCTTGAATATCACTGCATCTTTGGATTTTGGATCGTTTGAAGGTGCTAAATCACAGAGTTGTTCAATGATAGATAGCAACCCTGTCTTCAACATTTCTTCCATTGGCCTTGAATATTGCACCCCGTTTTTATAAGTAACTTCAAGCGTTCCTTCTTACTCATGCAATACCCAACTGCTAAGTTTTGGTATTGGAGTGTCGTCAATATCATCATCATCTTTATCATCTTCTGCCGGAAATTTTCTCTTCAGTCTTTTTATTACAGTTCCGGTTCTTTCACAATCGTTGTCCATCGGAACCCCAAGGGCCAGGATATCCTTTTGAACATTTTCATTCATTCCAAGCATTGCTTTGATTGTCCTTACCTTTACCTTTACCCTTCTCCTATTAGAGAACTTTATGATGAATCATTTCTCTTTTCTTTCAAACCTCCATGCAATAACTTTAGCCATTTTAAAAGTTTTTGCCGTTTTGGATAATATGTGGCGTTTTAGTCAAATTTTTTGGCGTGTTTGATATTGTGTTCTCATGGTCTTCTTTTATATTGGCTTTTTTTCTCGCACATGACAGGTAATTATGGCGTTTTGAAAAAGTTAAATAAATTTAATTTCCCAAGAATTTGGCTTTTAATATTATAAATGTTAGTAATTATGTTTTCCGTCGTTTCATTTTACTGTTTTTTTGCAGTTTTACCGTGTTTTATTTTCAAACTCAACTGTGTTTTATGGTGTAACTCGTCAAATCTTTTGACGGCTGTAATTATGGCGTTTTGTTTTCCAATGGCGGTTAGATAACGATTGGACTTTTTTTGTTTTATATTCTTTGCAAATTGTTTTACGCTTATTTATTTATTTATTTATTTATTTTAATAATAGTAGTTGTTCAAAGTAATTTTATTATAGTTTGGTAGTTTTTTGGGGGCGTTTTTATGGCATTATGGCGTTTTACAAGCATTTGCTCATTTTGGCGTTTTATTATATACTATTAAAATACTTTTGTTGTTTATTAACTAAAATTACAAAACAAACAACAGATAAAGAAAAAAAAAAGTAGAAGCAAATTATGATTTAAATCTTCAGTGTCATCAGTCTCTTTTGTCTTTTGAAACTACAAGAACTGTAACAAATAAATGGCGTTTTGGGTTTGGCGTTGTTTATTTTTTTGTTCATGTGTTGAAGTGTCTTTGTGGATGTTGGAGATATAGATAAACCGTTTGTGGGTGGATGCTATCTGCACGTCGTCTTCATTATAATCATGGAGGCCAAAGTAGCATTTACACTGGTATAGGTCTCTTCTTATCATCCAAACCTTCTTCAAGAACAAAGATGACAGAATGACATTTGGGTGCCATCAGTCCCTCTTTTTTCAATTTTGTCCATCTCATGCAGCAAAATCTTTCTACATTCACGTAACAAATCATTCAGCGAAACTTCATGCAAAACATTACTGAGTATCAAAGAAAAGATGTTTTGCCGTCATTATATTTTTTTGGCTTTTTACATTGAGTTGTATTTTTTTAGCAACCACTGTGGTTTTTTGTGTGTTTTTTTGGTGTGATAAACGGAAGGTGGTGAGACGTTTCTATTTATAGAATTTTTTTTTGGCTCGTAGTTTAGGCGGGATATTATTTTTATAAAAAAAATGTAATTAACATTTATTCATATGTAAGGTTTGGCGTTATATATTATGGCGTTTCATATTTGTGGCGTTTTTGTAGCCAGAGAGCTTAAATAAAAACCCAGGAAAAGTTACGCTGTGATAAAATTGGCGTTTTGTATTTATTTGGCGTTTTATTTTTCAATGGCATTTATGTGAGAAATGATGTTTTACCTTTTTACCCTTAACGAAGCGCGTCCACGTAATAAAAATGATGTTATTTACCAAAATGCCATCGCGCCAATCTAGTCCATAGATTGTTTTGATCGGACGATCAATTCTCACCGTTCTCACACTTTCTACCGTTTTCTCTAAATCATGACCCTATATATACACACACGTATATATATATATATATATATATATATACATACATATATAGGGTAAGGTTCATGCGAGAACCACCTTTATTGCGAGAACCGCGAGAACCAATGTGAACACAACCTAAAATAGCTAAAAAAACCTAACCCCCCCCAAAGCTAAATGCTAAAAACTAAAACCCCCAAAAAACCTAACCACCCCCCCCCCCCCCAGCTAAAAACTAAACCCCCAAAAAACCTAAAAAAATAAAAAAAAATCTAAAACTTTTTTTTTTAAATATTTTTTATGTTAAAATCGCTACTTTTAGTAGCCAAAAATTTTTTTTTTTTTGAAATTTTTTTTTGGCTTCGAAAAGTAGCGATTTTTTTATAAAAAATATTAAAAAATTTTTTTTTGTGTGATTTTTAGCTATTTTTAGGCATTTTTTGTTGTGTTCACATTGGTTCTCGCGGTTCTCGCAATAAGAGGTGGTTCCTAACGGATATTTGTCCTACATATATACACACACACACACACACACACACACACACATATATATATATATAGGGAGCCGCTAAAATGAAAACCACCTCCAGTTATGAGAACCATGAGAACCACTTTCAACCAATCAGAACATGCCAACAGAAAGGGTATATTAGTCATTTACCCAAAACATCAAATCCCATTATCTCTCTTCATTTAAAGCACCTTCTCTCTCCTCTTTCATTAAATCTCAGCTTCATCTTCATTTCTCTTCAATTTTGTCTCTCATTCTCTCTCTCTTGAACCAAAATCACAGGCAACCAAAACCTTCATCTCTCCCACTCGATATATACATCAGGCGACCACAAACACCCTCCTCAACTCATCTTCGCTCACCACTCAACCCTCCCCCCACCCCTGCTCAACTAAACGATCGGCCACCACTGTGGTGGTGGCGGCACACAGCGACGGCAGGGCCGGAGAACAGAAACGGAAGCTCCGTTTCACGGCGGAGCCGGGGACGGCAGTGCCACCGTGACGGCGGCGGTGGTGCACCTGTTTTCACGGCGGCGGTGCCGGTGTTTGAGTGGTGGCTAGAGGCGGTGCCGGTGATTGAGTGATGGCTATCGGTGGTTGATTTGTTGGTTTAAACGGGTTCAGGTTTGTTTTTCGGTTGTTGATTGTTGGTTTGATCTGTTGGTTCAGGGTTGTTTTCGACTGTTGATTTGTGTGTTGATTTGTTGGTTTAATCTGTTGATTTGTATGTTCTACTGTTCTTGAATCTGATGGTGGTATGTTGGGGGTTTAATCTTGAATCTGATATGTGGGTTGAATGATGTTCATATTCCTTGTGGGTTTGAATCTAGGTTTAAATCGGCTGTTGAATCTGGGTTTTTGTTGCTGTTGAATCTGGGTTTTTGTTGCTGTTGAATCTCTGTTGAATCTGGGGTTTTGTTGCTGTTGAATCTCTGTTTTTGTTGCTGTTGAATCGGCTGTGATGATGCAAAAAAAAAAAACTGACGATGGCGCGGCAAAGATGGTGGAGGGTAGGTTATTGAACCCGCAACCCCACTTTGCAGCCTCTGATTATCGGGAAATCTGAGCCAAAACTTCGTTTTTTTTAACCCGTTTTTTTTTCGAGATACACTTTGTTTTGATGTTGTTGTTTTTTTTTATTTTTCCCCCTAGTCGATGATGATAGCAATATATCTGAGACACCTCCCGAGTTTGCGATTTCTGAGTGCGTTCATTTTTGTGTAAAAAAGTTTTTGTAAAAAAAAAGTTAATCCGTAAACTTTTTTTTACGTTAACCGTAAACTTTTTGTTGTAAAAACGTAAAGCGTAAAAAGTTTTACGTAAAACGTAAAAAGTTTTACGTTTAACATAAAACGTAAGACGTTAAACGTTAAAAGTTTTACGTAAAACGTAAAATGTAAAAATTTTAACGTAAAAAAAGTAAAACGTAAAAAGTTTTACGTAAAAAACGTAAAACGTAAAAAGTTTTACGTTAAAACGTAAAACGTAAAATTTTTAACGTAAAATGTAAACTTTTTTAACGCAAACCGTAAAAAGTAAAAAGTTAAACATAAAACTTAAAAAGTAAAAAGTATTAAAAGTATAACGTAAAACGTATAAAGTTTAAAAAACGACAAAAAACCGGCGCGTAAAACGTAAATTACGTTAACGTAAAAACGGCGCGTTGAAAAAACGGCGTTAATAAACGGCGCGTAAAAAACGGCGTTAAAAAATTGGCGCGTAAAAATCGGAGTTAAAAAACGGCGTTAAAAAATTGGTGCGTAAAAAACGGCGTTAAAAAATTGGCTCGTAAAAACGGCGCGTTGAAAAAACGGCGTTAAAAAACGGCGCGTAAAAAAACGGCGTTAAAAAATTGGCGCGTAAAAAACGGCACGTAAAAAAACGGCCTGTTAAAATAACGACGCTTGAAAAAACCCGGCGTAAAAACGGCGCGTCAAAAAAACGTAAAACGTAAAAAGTTTAACGTAAAACTTAAATTGTAAAAAGTATAAAAAATGTTTAAAAAAATCTGAATTTTAAAATGTTTTTTAATAAAAAAGTTATGTTTAAAAAATAAAAAGTAATATAATAATACAAAAAACTAATAAAAAACAATAAAGATAAAAAGACAAAAAAGAGTTAGTTTACTAAATTACCCTTTTAGATTATAATATTAAAGACATAATAAGACAAAAACCATTTAATATTAATTTTTCTTACTTTTAATCTCATCCATCCATCAAATTGATCTAAGGGCTAATAAGTGGTTCTCATGGTTCTCATAACTAGAGGTGGTTTTCATTTTAGCGGTCCCCTATATATATATATATATAGGGAGCCGCTAGAATGAGAACCACCACGAGTTATGAGAACCACGAGAACCAAGTGCCACGGAGGGGCGTTGACCACGAATTTTTTTTACACCTAGATCCGTATATTTTAAGACCGGGTGTAAAAAAAAAAATTCAAACGGCGCGCCCGAGGGGGTAGTTTTTTACACCCAAAGTTTGTGAAAAAAAAATTAAAAACACCAAACTTTGGGTGTAAAAAACTACCCCCTCGGGCGCGCCGTTTGAAAATTTTTTTTACACCCGGTCTTAAAATATACGGATCTAGGTGTAAAAAAAATTTCGTGGTCAACGCCCCTCCGTGGCACTTGGTTCTCGTGGTTCTCATAACTCGTGGTGGTTCTCATTCTAGCGGCCCCCTATATATATATATATATATATAGGGTGAGAGTTGGCTACAAAGTCCATTTTTCCTACAAAGTCTACAAAGTCATAAAACACCAAAATGTCAACCATAAAACACACTCAAAACCCACAAATAACATAGTGGAGGTTACTAAAACACCATATTTGTGGGTTTTGTGTTGTGTTTTGAATAATAAGGCTTTGATTATCGAATGACAAACGCTAGTGTGTTTTATGTTGATTATCATATTGTGTTTTATACTCATAGTTGTATGATGGTGTGTTTGAAGTTTTTAAGGAATGTTAGGGTTTGGATATTGTGTTTTAGTGATCTGCACTATGTTATTTGTGGGTTTTGAGTGTGTTTTATGGCTGAACTTGTGGTGTTTTAAGACTTTGTACACTTTGTAGGAAAAATGGACTTTGTAGCGAAACCCCACCCTATATATATATATATATATATATATATATATATACTAGTAGGGTGCCCGCGCGATGCGGCGGGGGCGACACTTTGCATTGCGGCACTCATTTCTGGTAGTTTTCTTATTTGTATAATATTTTTAGTATTGTGGTGGATATATGTGATAAGTGTTACACATGTCTAGAATTTTAATTATCAAATAATTCAAGAAACCATTGGTGTAATAAAGTAACACACGAATAAGAAAAAATAAATTTAAACATAATTAAAAGTTATATAAAGTATCACACAAATAAGAAAAGATAAGTCTTAAACATAAATGTTGAAAACTAAAAGCTCAATTGTCAAGTACTTGCATCAAGAGGTTAAAAATTTAGTAATCATATGGCTGTATATATAGCACTTTTAAACCAACGAATTCTTAATAACTTGTAGTTTGTTTCAACTAACTAATCTTATCTATACGAGTTTAATTTTAACTAATAATTCCTGAAAAAATGTGAACACAATCTTGTTATAACTTAGAATCCATAAAAGGTATATCTAGTCAACATATAAGAGTTTTTTTGAAACTGGCTAATATAATATATAAGAAAGTAGTTAACTTATAATCCCTAAAACCTTGCAACAAAATTTAGTATTTATATAGTAAAGATCGTAAATTATTATTCATTTTACTTGTTACAAACTTTTTTTAAGAAAAAGTCTTTTCTTTTAAGAAATAAAGTTTTTTTTATTATAAAAACTAATGAAAATGAGCTGTATATATAGCACTTTTAAACCAGCGAATTCTTAATAACCTGTAGTTTATTTCAACTAACTAATCTTATCTATATAAGTTTTAACTTTAACTAATAATCCCTGAAAAAAAGTAAACACAATCTGGTTATAACTTAGAATCCATAAAAAAATGTATCTAGTCAACATATAAGAGTTTTTTTGAAACTGACTAATATAATCTATAAGAACATAGTTAACTTATAATCCCTAAAACCTTGCAACAAAATTTAGTATTTATATAGTAAAGATCGTAAATTATTATTCATTTTACTTGTTACAAACTTTTTTTTATATAAAAACTAATGAAAATGAGCTGTATATATAGCACATTTAAACCAACGAATTCTTAATAACATGTAGTTTGTTTCAACTAACTAATCTTATCTATATGAGTTTAATTCTAACTAATAATCCCTGAAAAAATGTAAACACAATCTGGTTATAACTAACATAATATATAAGAACATAGTTAACTTATAATCCCTAAAACCTTGCAACAAAATTTAGTATTTATATAGTTTTGTTTTTTTTTTTAAAGTCTTTTCTTTTAAGAAGTAAAGTTTTGTTTTTTTATAAAAATTAATAATCAAAAGACAAAAAATAAAATGTAAGTTGTTATAATTGTAAAGTATGTTTATTTTATTGGTTAAGTTATAAAGTATAATCTTTTCTTTAAAGTTCATTACTTTTTTTAAATATCCATATAGTACTTATCCAATAAACTTTAAGTATAAAATTTTCATTGACTTGTAAGTATGTTCTAGACCTTTAACTTAAATTCTTAAATTTCGTTTTTTTACAGATATAAAAAAATTATATTTTTATAAAATTCCAGAACTGTTTTTATAAAAAATAGGATGTTAAGAGTTTATATCTTTATTAATATGGTCAATAGTGCATTATATTAACACCAAAACTAAAACTAAAATATAAAATAAACTTTATTAGACTGCATTAAATCTAAAAACACTGAAAATGACAACTGAAAATGAAAACAAAACAACTGAAAATGAAATTGTCTAGATCAAACATAACTGAAAATGAAAAAAAATTAAAACACTTGAAAGATTTCATATTATGCTGAATGAAATTTGTTCCTCTTCTGAATTGACACTTGAGGAATTTTTAATTCGGTTTTCTTCTTTGTGCTTGAATCAGCTGTGTCTTCTAGTTCCTCTTCTTTGTCATCTTTCTCAGAATCATATAAATTGATAACCTCACTCCATTTCTATTCAGATAGTCTCTTGGATCTCTTCCTTTGAGACTTATACTTCCGATCCTTAAAAAGGACAAAAATTGAATACAAAAGTTAAAAAAAATCAAATAAACTTTAAAATTACCTCTTCACTAAATTCTCGTTGAAGATTAGACTTATAAGGACTAAACATTGCACCATGAGAAATTATTTCGACACTTTTATCACCATGATCCTGCAATAAAACACACATATAGTATAGATAACGAACATGTTAATATGAAAGATATATGCAAAAATAATAGTTAAAAACCAGCAAAATCAATACCTTAGAAGCTTGTTCGTCATGCAACTGATTCTGATCCAAATAAGTTAAACATTCACATAAACGTAAATAAAAGAAAACAATTATTCACAGCTGCGATATAAAAAAATTAACCTTAGAATTTTCAATCTTGCATGCTTGGTTTTTCACAACATTTGAATTCAGAACTGGATCCATTTCTGAACCTGTTTAGCAATTGATATAGGGGTAATCTGCTGTGTATTTATAGTAGTAATTATTAGGGTTTAATTTTAGATGCCGCCCCTTTATTAAGTTTGTTGTGGTTATTTTTTAGTTTTTATAAGATATATTAATAATTTAAAATGTGACACATAATATCTTCATTTATGTTAAAATAATCACTCAATATGTCAGTTTTATATTTTACATATGTTATTTTTTATTGTTCTCGTAAAATTGTTCTATTTGTATGTGAGTTGATGGGCTCAGGAGTTCAAGTTTTGGTAGTTGGGCTTAAGAGTTTCAAGGAGAGTGATGGGCTGGGATTGGAGCTTTTGAACAGGATCTCATATGAGTGCGCTATAGTGTAACGGGTAAAAACGGTCACTCAATATGTCAGTTTTATATTTTACATATGTTATTTTTGTTAGTCGTTACTTCAAATTTGTAAAGTTGATTGTGTTCCACATGTTTTTTGTACAGTGCTGAAAGGCGTATCTGCGGAACTACTGGCTAAGTTGATGCCGGAACATGCGTGGAAGCAATATCCCTCGCTCGGACTTTAGGTTGTAACACTGACTTTTGCTCTACAGGAATCATTACTTCGAAGCATGTTCTGTACTCAATTAATCACATTTTGTGTATTCTGTATTCGATCAATGTACATTTTAAGACATTCGATTGTGTTCCAAGCATGTTTTGTACTCAATTAATCACATTTTTAATTGAACCATGTGCTAACATTACATCTTTTACATCTTTGAATTTGTAAAGTTGATTGTGTTCCACATGTTTTTTTGTACAGTGCTGAAAGGCGTATCTGTGGAACTACTGGCTAAGTTGATGCCGGAACATGCGTGGAAGAAATATCCCTCGCTCGGATTTTAGGTTGTAACACTGACTTTTGCTCTACATGAATCATTACTTCGAAGCATGTTCTGTACTCAATTAATCACATTTTGTTTATTCTGTATTCGATCAGTGTCTAACATTTTTACACATTCGATTGTGTTCCAAGCATGTTCTGTACTCAATTAATCATATTTTTAATTGAACCATGTGCAAACATTACATCTTTTACATCTTTGGGGACTGATAGAGTAGAAAGTAAGAAAGTTGTCAAACGGGTGGCTATTTTTATCTACACATTATGTACGAAAAAGATTATTTGTTGTTATTTTCTTAAATCACTTGTACATTAAAGCATTAACTACTTGTACCTTTTAATCCGTGCGTCGATATTGAACAAGACAACTAACGAAACGTCGACAAAAATGTGTAGGTCGTCATGCTTTCTTTGGATTTTTTTTAAACATTATAGTTTATAAGATATGTCAAGAATAAGTAAAAAAATTATAAGTTTGTTATGGAGGGGTGAATTGTAACTAATTATCTATAATTTAGATAAAACCTTAGGGATTTAAGTGTAATAAGTTTAGGGGCTAAAAAATAAATAGTGTTTAAAAGACCAAACTACCCTCATTTTAGGGGTCTTTCTATAAATAAAGGGGGGAAAAGTTCTTATTTTTTGGGTATCTTAAAATGCCATTGCCTCATGCATTATAATATAGTATATATATATATATATATATATATATATATATAGAGAGAGAGAGAGAGAGACCGGTTATTGTACAATGGCCTTTATCATACAAATTGTACGCGATGCCCACAGCCGTACGATCTTCCATCGATTAAACGCGGGGGGAACTAATTTATATGATTAAATTAACAAATTAATATATTTAAATAATACCGAGAAGGTTAAAATCGTCATTGAGAGATCATAAATCTCTGTAATTGACCGAAGATAGTTCAAAATCAAACCCTAAATCAAATTCAAAAACTTTACATTCTTCTTCCCCAACATCCGTTCGTCCCTATCGGTGCGATTTCATCGAACTTTAATGAGGAATACTGATTTGAGAGTTGTAAGGGAGAAACGGAACAAGACTAACAACGATCGACCACAATTGAAGAAGATGAATCCAGGTTATTGATTATTATAATATGCGAATTCTGATTAAACGTTGCATGTTTTTGTGCTTTGAAAGCAAGGTTTTTACAACATGCAAAATACATTTGAACTATTAGGTTATGTCTTGGTTATGATTCTTATAATACGCGAAATATATGTAAAAGTTATGTTTGGGTTATTGTAATATGCGAATTCTAATTATACATTGCATATATTTGTGCTTGAAAACAACGTTTTACAACATGTGAAATACATGTGAAACTATTGTGTGTGGTTTATTATAACATGGGAAACATATGTGAAAATATTAGTGTGGTTTCTTATAATATGCGAAGTCTGTTTTTGAGTCACATGCGATTTTGTAGAAATTGATGATGATGATGATGATGATGATGATGATGAGTTTGATATACCTATATCCACATTGATGAAAGTGCACAACAAGAAAATTGCGAAGTGAACATTATAATTATTAAATAATAAAAACCTCTATATAAATAAAAAAAAAGGAATTAATATCGATGTGACTGTAATGTGACTTGTAATGATCACTTGTAACATAAATACCATAACTTACCACCCCATCTAACTAATAAATTTACTATTTTAATATATGATGCTCAGAGATAACAAACTTCCAAATTAAGACGCCAAAACAACACACCCAAAAAACACACAAAAAATCGTTCATCAAGACAAAAAAAAATGTCTTCTAATTCTGAGGAATTAAAGAACATTGCAATCAAAACTATTGTTAACTTGCACGTTGACAGAAATGAGCATCGATGTCAGCTCTTCTCACCTGATTGTTGATGTGCAAGGAAAGGTTCTTGCCGGGATAAAGAAAAATCAAGACATGTGGCAAAGACTCCTTGAACAACCACCGTCGAACTTCAGAGACACCGCATTGGAGCACATTAAGGAACAGTCTCGAGCTGATGACTTGGTCTTCTCTTTTCTGAAGGATGCTCTGTCTACAGTGAAAGAAAATATGGAGTTTAACTCGAGTGAGCGTGACAAGATCTTTGCTGCAAGAAACTAGGTTATCTTCATCTTTATATTGTCTTTTGTTGTGTTAACCAATACCATATTGAAACTATGGTTGTTTTCATAACTTCTGATGGTCGTAATTTTGAACACTTTTAACTGTGATTAATGTAAAAATTATGCTTATTTTGTATGCTTATGATCTTGCAAATGTGTTATATAAAATCGCATCACTTAAATTTATAAAAATCGCATGTTGGTAACACACACAACTTATTAAAAATCGCATGTCATAACATGGAAACACATTAAATCACATGTTCATATAATAAAAATCTCATGTATATAAAATCGCATGTTTAACGCGTAAAATCACATGTTCCTATAATAAAATCTCATGTATATAAAATCGCATGTTTATCACATAAAATCGCATGTACAAACGTAAAAATCACACGGTTTTTTAATCTTCATCTTCTGAAACCTCTTCCCAAACATCTTCTTCACTGTCATCATCACTCTGTCCACTGTCATCTTCGAAATCATCTTCCACTTCATCAACTTCATCTTCAACTTCATCTTCCACTTCATCGACTTCATGGCCGGGATCTTCGTCAATCTGGACTCCTTTCATCTTCTTTGTTTTTTACCTTTCAATACCTTACAAGTCTGAATACATGACCTTTTCCATTGCATACACTACAGTTCTTGTCCTCTTCCCTTTGCGACTAATCATTTTTTCCTTCTTTGCTTTAATCCTTTTATGTGAGCCACGACCTTTGTTTCTTATACTAGTTGGGACACGAACAGTAGGCGGTGCATCAGTTGCTGGTTGTTGATAACCAGTTAACTTTGAGAACCGGTAATACTTCGGATCAATCGGCTTGGTTATGCGACTCTGGTCCACTTTTTCTTTAATCGCCTTCATTTGATCCCTAACTAGAACGAGTTGACCAAGGTCAGTAATCAAATTGCTAACCAAATATTCCCCTGTATACATGATTTCACGAGCAATCTGTTTAGCCTTGTATTACTCATCCTTTGCATCAACCTTTATATCAAACGTGGAGTTTAATTCATTCGGAACCACATCTTTCGTCCATCTCTTCATAACGCATTTGTTTGGTATTTCTTTAACTCCAAACATCTTGAAAACAAAAAAAGTTGTGTTTACAAAGCCGCCCGTACTATTCGAAACGCAGACAACTACATTGCGCAGTTACATCTTCTTCAAGTTTCTTGAAACACACCTACAGAAAACAAAAACAAAATCAAAACATAAAATCGCATGGGTGGTTAACAAAATCGCATTTGTTAAAAAAAGGTTTCTTGAAAAAAAAATTAAAATCGCATGGGAGTTCATCAAAATCGCATGTTGTAAAAACGGATGTTTTTTTCATAAGTAAATAATATATTCTGTATTGCCTCTAGAAAACCTTCTCCATGAGTTTTAAAGTCTTTCATCGATATCCTTAACTGGTCACCCTCGATTTTGGTCTCCATCGGCAGACATTCACTAATAGCTCCATATATCTATGTCTGCTGATCGAAGAATATAGACCTGGTGTAGACTTTAGCAGCATCTGCTTCCAGAGTATTTTTGCTCCAATCGTCAGGCTCAGTATATCTTGATATATGATCATTCTTTCTGTGATTGAAACTTTGGACATCCATTGAACCGTCAAAATGATTCAGAAACTCTACAAGAGTGAGTTGTGAATTCGCCACCTGGCAAAAAAATGGTTCTCACTCTCTGATCTCGAAGTTGTTCGCATAAGTCCAGACATTGGCTCATGCTGATAAAAAGCCAGAATCCACATGGATCTCATCACAAACATATCATCAATCCATTTATTTTTGGTAGGACCGAACTCAATCATTACTAACTTCCACACTCTCTCAAATACTTCTGGCTCAATGGAATCTGTCCATACAATATCACACATTTTCCTTTCAAAATCCTTATCGTTGCACAACTTGTATCGAACCTACATGAAAAAATGCTTTTCTTTTCAACATGTAACAGATATATAATGTAAATAAAAAATAGTAATGACACACAATACAACATAGCGAACCTTGTCTGCCACTTTTTTCATTATGTGCCACATGCACAATCTATGTCTGCTGATAGTAAAAACACCCTCAATAGCCTGTTTCATCGCAGGGTCCTGGTCTGTCACTATAACCTTTGGCTGACGTCCAAATGAATTTATAAAGGAATTGAGAAGCCATTTATAAGACTCAATGCTCTCCAATGCCATCAAACCAACTCCAAGGGTTACAATTCGACAGTGGTTGTCTATCCCAGTAAAGGGTACAAACACCATCTTATACCGCACACCAAGAAATTAAAAATTATTGCAAAAAGGAACACTTCGCATTGGAGCATGTTTTAGTAACATGCGATTTTGCCAGTTTAATGTGCGATATATTGAACTCCTAACTTTCATGTTTATTAAAATGCGATTTTCCAGTTTACGAAATCATACAACATGCGAAAATATTAAAAAAGACATTAATGTAACACTTACTTGTTTGTTTTGAAAGTAGCATCAAACGTTATTACATCCCCGAACTCAATGAACTTACGCTTGCATAACCCATCGACCCAGAACAAACCAGTTAACTGCTTGTCCTCATCAACTGAATATTCAAAAGAAAAATCAACTAAATATTCTTTTTTATCAGTCATCGTATTGATCAACATGTCTGCATCATATTCTCCTATATAGTTATTAATTCAATCTCTAAAGTTTTTGTAATCATCGACAGTGGCGCCAACTTTCTCAAAACCACCATATCGTTTTCTCGTTATTTGAAAAGCTTTGACCAGGCCAAGGTTTAAAGTGTCTCACCCTGACTTTTGGGGAAGCGTGATTATGTGTGACTTGCTTAATATCATTGCATTCGACCACAACAACAACTATATGATAAAACTAAAGATGATCATCCATTAAATAAGTTTAAAATATCACAAACAACATTGTTTTAGAAATCCAACACTGACTTGAATCTAATTACAAACCATGCAAATAGTTTTAGAGTTCCATAAGGACTCGACAAAAGACTTTAAATAAAACCGGGCTTTAAAAGATGTGTCTTATCTAGGATAAGACACATTATCCAAACCCTTAGACTACGGATGACATCTCTTATTTCCAACCTCACTTGAAACATCCAAACGCTCGCCAGATCTACATTTAATTCCCTGAAATACATGTAGTTTGAAAACATCAACAAAAGTTGAGCGAGTTCATGTGTTTGTGAGTGTGCATGAATAAACCTTTGAAATCATTGTAAGTATGTATGTTTTGTAAACCCTGGTATGTAAACAAACAAGGAAACAAAGAACAGATCGATTAATGGTTTGCAAGGCCATTAATATGTTGACGTGATGCAGGAAGGCTCAAACCTAGCAGATTTTGCACCAGGCTTCCGGCTGTAAGACATAGTCACCTCATGGGCCAACCCTGGTCCACATGGGCGGGGCTCGCTACACCAAAATAGATCTATCACTCATGTCCCTCGGTCCTACAACGAGGATTAATGGTCTTAAGCGTTATACCCACCACTCATATGATCTAGCAGTACCTTTCCTTAGCTAACCATACCACATATAAACGTTTGTAAACAGTTTGTAACATGCACTTCACCCCCGAAGTTATAAAACCAAAAACAGTTAAAAGAAAAAGGGGGACATGAACTCACAGTCTTGCGTTCTTCGTAATTACAGTAACTCAAAGCTTCTCCTGGTGTACACAACTACCTACAACGTACTACAGTTTATTAGACGAGCGGGTCGTGCCTTGACTTAGTATAAATCAGTGTCTTTGAGTTACGTTTCTTTATGTCTTCAATATTATTCCAAGTTATATAATTATCTGTTAAAATAATAAATATTTTAACTTAAATTATATTTATTAAATTTTGAAATAATAGTTAAATTAATATATTTTAACTCGTTACTTTTCAAGTATTTAAATATGTATATCCTTCCCAAGGATGGGTGTATTTGTATTCGTATTCTTATACTTGTATATTTTTGCCATGTATTGGTGTCGTATTCTGGTGTGTATCTATACGTACGAGAATACGTATCTTCTTGTAATTATTAAGTATCCTTATACTTAATTTTGTATTAAATTTTCTGGAATAATATCTTTAATAAAAATTAATCAATATATATTTCCAAAATATATATTTTAAGAAACATTACTTAGAAAAATTATTTATAATTTTCCCTTGTCAAAAATATTTATAAATTTCATACAAGTCTCAAAAATAATATATTTTCAAGTCTTGGAAAATATATATAAATCTATTTTTCTCCCAAAAACAATGTATTTGATGTTTGCTTGAGAAAATATATATTTCTTCCAAAAATAATATATCTTCTATTAATTCCAGGAAAATATATATTTTTATTCACCAAAAAATAATATATTTTCTTCTTGTCAAAAATATGATATAGTTTTGTAATAATTGTAAAAATCATATTTTCATTCACTTGGTGTTCAAAATATTATTTACCAAAATATACTTATGAATAAAATTTTCGGAATATTTTGTAACTTATATTCCCTTGTTCGGTTTCACCAATATTTTGGGTATTATTTGTATATTTATTCCTTGGAATTTTGGTAATATTTTGGATTGTAGTTTTTGGTATTTTGATGAGTTATATAATTTCAAGTCCTAAAATAATATAACTAATACACATAATATACAAATAATCACACACATGGTGACATCTAAATATATATTTTCCTAAATACATATTTAGTCACTTTTATTTATAAAAAATAACCTCCAATATTTGTAATTTTTGTAACAAAATTTATGGCAAACTTTATGTGAAAATCCATGGTTTGAAATATACTTGTAAATGTTTGTTTAGAAATATTTTTCTAAGTGTTTAATTTTTAGAAAATTTTTGCCATACTTTCCCCTAAAAATGGAGCTTTCCATGCCTTCAAGGCATATCATTTTCTTTTGTAAATCAACACAATCAATCAACAATCAACAATAAACAATCTATACTTACCAATTTTGCCAAAATCAAGCATAAACTACCACTTCATGAACTTGAAAATTTACAAAAAAATTTGTAGTAACTTACTAGTGTGTTTAGTAAGCCTAGTTACCCTTTAAAGTGCGGTTGATTCTTTAAAAACATTATTATTAAAGAAAATAGTTCTTTACAACTTGTGATCACATTTTCTAAAAATGTTTCTTCTTGGATTTCTCTTGTTACATATGTGTTTCTACACTTGTCTAACCTTTAAAAACATGGTTGATTTCTTTAAAAACCAAGATTAAGTAAATTTGTATTTTTAACTTGATTTCTTGAAAAATTATTCTTGAAATCTTAGATTTACAAGACTTACAACTCACTTTAATCATCATTTTACAAGAAAACAATATATTCTTTCAAGTTCATGTCTTTCATGAGGATGATTTATTAACCTCTAACATTTTCATCCTCTCATCTTGCTAGATTATGTTTTTAATCATGATCTAGCAAGATCATATGATGATCTACATCATTTCCACAAGTAAACAACAATCAACAAGTAAAACAACACATAAACATCAAGATTTCTTTTGATTTTAAGCTTATGTTCATGTTTCATCTTCTTGATTCTTAGTGTTCTTCATGATAATCAACATGTATCTTCTTTTAACCAACAAAATATGATGAAAAATGAAGAGTTTAGTGTTCTTACTACTAGCTCAAGGCTAGGGATGATCAAGAGAAGAAAAGAAGTGGATAAAAGCAAATGGTGAAGATCCTTCAACTTCCGAAAGCTCCTAGCTTCCTTGTGCACCTTCTAACACCCTTGAGTATACTTGGAATTGGATGAAGATGGTTGATGATGGTGGTGATGCTTGTTGTTGCTCTTGGCCAAACACAAGAAGAGGAGAAGTGAGTGGTGTTGTGATGAAATGAAGCTTATATTCACAAGTTAATCTTATAAACTCCTAACTTCACAATTTCCTTTGGTTCATATGTATTTAAAGCACCAACAAGATCTAATATTTAATCAAAAGAAAATCACAAGGTGGGGTCCTTGTTGGGCCGTCCACTAGGTGAGGGGGGGGGGTATAGGTCTAGGTTTCAACTAAGTTAGTTACTTTATAGTTAGAAATCAAGTGTTAGTTAGTGATTTAGTTATTAGATGTTTGTATGGTGTGTCATGATGTTCAGGGATCATAACTAGCTTGGTAATGTTAAAACAGTGCTTCTAGTGTAAATTTGGTGTTTCGGGTAGTGTCCGGTTGTTCGGTTGGTTACCGGTTCGTTAAGGTGCTAAACTATGCAGTTTAGTGTGCTTTATGTACCCTTTTGTGACAGTTTTGATCCCCGACACATAGGAAGGCATTCAGGACCATTTAACCATATTTCTGCATGATATTAGATTGTTTAAATACTGATTTTGCTGATTTTCTGCAGAATTCTGCAGTTTATGTGAGTTTTAGGCACTTTCCGGCACTTAAACTATCTCTAGGAAGGCAATTTTGCGATCCTTACTTTCCTACACACTATACTAGTGTAATACTTGGTTTCTGGCTCATTCTATGTCTCAACACATTGTCTGTCTACGTACTGAACTCCGTCAGCATTTTTCTGATTTGTCTGATAACTGTGCTAACCGTGTTTCGTGCATCATTTGAGTCAATAAAGTTCTCATGCAACAATGATATATCATTTGCAATATGTGATGCACATGTATGTATAAAGCAATAATCAGAAAACAATTCAAGTCATTAATTGTAATTCAGCACAGTTATTGAGCACTAATCATGGTTTAATAGTTGTACAGATACCTGGAATTTTGACAGTTGTCACATTCTCCCCCTGTTAAGAAAATTTCGTCCCGAAATTTTAAGCCTTACTACTAGCAGTAGGGGAGTTGGGGAACAAATGTGGGTATTTTGCTTTCATACGATCTTCACGTTCCCAAGTAAACTCTGGGCCGTGGCACGCGTTCCATAGAACCTTGACGAGTTTAACACTACTCCTCCGAGTCTTGTTAACTTTCCAATCAGTAACCTCAACGGGTTCTTCGGTAAAGTGGAGTGTGTTGTCAATGTGAACTTCGTCAGCAGAGATGACCACTGTTTATTGTGTTGGACTTTTCTTCAGATTAGATACATGGAATGTATCATGAACACCATTAAGTTCTGCTGGTAGCTCCAACTTGTATGGTACAGAACCAATCCTTCCTAAAATTTTAAACGGTCTGATAAATCGTGGGTTTAACTTACCACGCTTCCCAAAGCGTGCCACACCTTTCCAAGGTAAGACTTTTAACAAAACCATATCACCCACTTCAAATTCCAAAGGTTTTCGTCTTTGGTCCGCATAACTCTTCTGTCGATCACGAGCCGCCTTGATGCACTCTCGGATTTGCATGATCTTATCAGTCGTCTCTTGGACCAGTTCAGGACCAACCAATTGTCTATCACCTGTGTCTGCCCAGCATAACGGTGATCGACACTTGCGTCCGTAGAGAGCCTCAAACGGTGCAACTTGAATGCTTGTATGGTAGCTATTGTTATAGGAGAACTCCTTCAAAGGCAGGTGAGTGTCCCAACTGCCACCCAAGTCCATTACGCAAGCACGTGGCATATCTTCAAGCGTCTGAATCGTTCTCTCACTTTGACCATCCGTCTGTGGATGGAAAGCAGTACTCAGATTCAACTGAGAACCAAACGCTTCCTGAAAGGATTGCCAAATCCTTAACACAAATCTTCCATCTCTATCAGATATAATCGAGATAGGCACTCCATGACGTGCGACTATCTCCCTTAGGTACAACTTAGCTAGCTTACCTGTGTTATCCTTTTCTCTGATCGGCAAGAAGTGCGCAGACTTCGTCAAACAGTCCATCATTACCCAAATCGTATCATGACCTCTGGGAGTCTTGGGCAACTTTGTTATGAAATCCATTGAGATATGTTCCCACTTCCACATGGGTATCTCAGGTTGCTACAGAAGACCTGAAGGCTTCTGATACTCGGCCTTCACCTTGGCGCAAGTCAAACACTTACCAACATAAGTAGCCACATCACCCTTAAGTCTTGGCCACCAATAGTAATCCTTCAAATTTTGGTACATCATGTATGACCCTGGGTGGATCGAGTACCTCGATTTATGAACTTCATCAAAAATAACATCCCTAAGACCACCAAAAAGTGGAACCCAAATTCGTCCCATAAAATACAAGGTTCCTTCCTTGTTGGGTACCAACGTTTTCTCCATCCCACGAAGATATTCAGCCTTAATGTGTTCTTTCTTAAGAGATTCTCTCTGTGCAGCACGGATGTGCAACGAGAGATCTGTCTGAACAATCATCTCCAAAGCCCTAACCCTTATGGGCTTAATCCTCTCTTTCCGACTTAAGGCGTCTGCCACCACATTCGCCTTTCCTGGATGATATTTGATTTCGCAATCAAAATCATTTAACAGCTCTACCCAAACTTCGTTGTCTCATATTAAGCTCTTTCTGATCGAATATGTGCTGAAGGCTCTTGTGATCTATAAAGATCGTACATCGGGTACCATAAAGGTAATACCGTCAAATCTTCAAAGCAAACACCACTGCGCCTAATTCCAAATCATGCGTGGTGTAGTTCTTTTCATGAACCTTTAATTGGCGCGAAGCATAAGCGATAACCTTTTGTCGCTGCATCAGCACACAGCCCAATCCATGACGTGAGGCGTCGCAGTATACCACGAAGTCGTCGGTGCCTTCGGGTAGGGATAAAATAGGTGCATCGCAAAGCTTATTTTTAAGCAGCTGAAAAGCTTCCTCTTGATTGTCTCCCCATTCATACTTCTTATCCTTTTGAGTGAGGGAGGTCAGCGGCTGAGCGATTTTTGAAAAATTCTCAATGAATCTGCGATAGTACCCTGCTAAACCCAGAAACTGTCGGATCTCGGTTGGCGTCTTCAGAATTTCCCAATTCTTAATCGCCTCGATCTTGGTGGGATCCACATGAATTCCATCTTCATTCACCACGTGACCAAGGAACTGTACCTCACGCAACCAAAACTTGCACTTTGATAACTTAGCATAAAGTTTCTCCTTCTTTAGCAGCTCCAAAATAGCTCTAAGGTGTTGCTCATGCTCCTCCTTCGACCATGAATAGATCAAAATATCATCGATAAACACAATCACGAATTTATCGAGAAATGGCTTGCAAACTCGGTTCACCAAATCCATAAATACTGCCGGCGTGTTTGTCAGACCAAACAACATTACTAGAAACTCGTAATGTCCATAACGAGTTCTAAAGGCAGTCTTCAGTATACTCTCTTCTTGAATTCGCAGCTGGTGATAACCTGATCAAAGATCGATCTTGGAGTAGTAACTTGAACCCTGAAGTTGAACGAATAAATCATCAATCCTCGGCAAAGGATACCGATTCTTGATGGTTAACTTGTTCAGCTCCCGGTAGTCAATGCACACACGAAAACTACCGTCCTTCTTTTTGACAAATAGAACTGGAGCTCCCCAAGGCGAGAAGCTTGGTCTAATGAATCCCTTGTTCCGAAGCTCCTGAATCTGCGTCGACAACTCTTGCATTTCTGAAGGCGCAAGTCGATAAGGTGCCTTGGCTACAGGTGCGGCGCCTGGAACTTAGTCAATGTGAAATTCGACTTGTCGTTGGGGCGGTAATCCTGGCAAGTCTTCGGGGAAGACTTCAGGATATTCCCTTACCATAAGGATATCTTCAAGCTTTGGTTCTTCGGCTTCTTTATCAACAACGTGAGCCAAGAAGGCAACACATCTTTTCCGCAAAAACTTTCGTGCCTTCAAACAACTGATAATCCGTAGAGGCGCATCAAGCTTTTCTCCGTGTACCACAATCGTCTCTTCATTCGCCATCGGGATGCGGATAATCTTCTCATAGCATACGATCTCAGCTCGGTTACTCGACAACCAATCCATTCCAACTACTACGTCGAAACTTCCCAATTCTACTGGCAGCAAATCAAGCGTAAACTCTCGCTCTCCAAGCTCTATCACACAGCCTCTAATCACTTCGTTAGCTTCTACTAGCTTCCCATTAGCTAGTTCTATCGAGTACGGGATATCTAACTTACTTGCAACTAACCCAAGTATATCCTTAAATTCTAGAGATACGAAGCTATAGTCGGCACCAGTATCAAATAGCACAGATGCAAAATGTTGATTGATAGGGAGCGTACCAGTGACTTCGTTCGGATCCTGGCGAGCTTCCCTAGCTCCAATGTTGAAAACTCTTCCCTGGGCTTGGTTGTTCTTTGGGCAATCTCGCTTGAAATGCCCTACATCACCACATCCAAAACAACCTTGGTCGCGACCATTCCCATTTCCGCGTAGGTTATTATTATTATTATTCCCTCTGCGGTTTCCATTTCCCGCCTGGTTTCCGTTTCTGTTCCGGTTTCCATTACCTCCCTGGTTATTCCTATTCCCATAACCGTTTCCACCACAGTTACCATTGCTACTGCCATTTCCATTTCCTCTCTGACCACCATTCCCACGACCATTACCACCCCAGCACGTTTCCTTAGAATGTCCATTCTTTCCACAGGATTCACATTTCCTATACCTACACTGGCCGGCATGATGAAACTGACATACATCACATTTGGGCAGGGTGCCCATGTATCCTTTTCCTTTGCTTTCAGAACTTGCAGCACCAGTCCTGACCTCGGCTGGTGGGTTAGCATCTTTACGCTTGTTAGTACCACTGTTGCTTCCTTGGGTACCCTTCTTGAAGTTTGAGAACTTCCTTTTGTTCTCTCCCGATGACTCGACCTGAGTCTCTTTCTTCTTCTGCTCAGAGATTGAAAACTTGCCCAAACGGACCGCTTCTTCAGTCAAAGCCACACTCAAGTCAATGGATTCAGTAATTTTTGGAGGCTTCGAAGTAGTCACCATGCTTAGTATTTGGGATGCCAGTCCCCAAATGAAATGTTCAACTCGCTTGAACTCTGGCTCTACCATGTAAGGGATAACTTGAGACAGATCATGGAATCTCTGCACGTACTCAGCTATCTTAGGACCATCCATTTTCAGATTCCAAAACTCGGTTTCCAACTTCTGAATTTCAGCCCTTGAACAATACTTATTGCGCATCAGCTCTTTCATCTCATCCCACGTCATAGCATACGCTGCGGCCTCACCTAGAGTCTGAACCTGAAGGTTCCACCATGACAGAGCTCCATCTAGGAATAGTCCAGAAATGTAGGTGACTTGATGCTCCGGCGCACACTTACTCATTCGCAGCACAGAATCTGTTTTCTCAGCCCATCTTACAAAAGCTACATCACCTCCAGTGCCGTAAAAGTTCAGAGGCTTGCAGTCAAGGAACTGCCTCTAAGTACAGCCTGTACAAGCAACATCATTCACAGATAGCATTAGCAAACACACATGGAATGTCCAAACGTATTGTAATATGTCTTAGGTGACTTAAACATTACCGTGAGGTGGGTTATTTCCTGAGGTACCTCCGCTGTGTTCAGAGCGTAGGGCCTCATGTTGTGCGATTGCCTGTGAAATCCGTTCGTGCAGTTCTGCCTCTGTTGTGGGCAACTGAGTGTTCCTTCGAGGAGGCATCTTCTAAGAAGAAGATTGTATAGGTCAGGTCTCATTTGTTAAATAATAAATAGTACATATATATAATAGCATTCATCATATCACAATCATAGCACCAACATGTCAATAAACAACGTATTTAATGAGAACATGACGATTGAGCTTTCATTAATCATCGGCCACAAAATACTGTTACATGTTTTACAGAGTGTATCATATCAAAAAGAACATAGGGTCACACTACCCTTGTCCAAAAAGTCTGTCACTACACAAATGTCATATAATCAAAAGGTGGTCTACAAAAAGTCTTCACAACCTCTCCTCAATAGTGGTGCTCTCATCAAAAGCAAAGCAACCTATATAAAACCAAAAACCAACTATGCTGATGGTGGTGGAGGAGGAGGTGGAGGAAAGAAAAGCAAGCTGCGCACATGTGCATGCTCCTCCTCAAGCTCATATACATGACGCAGTAGATAACTAATTTGCTGCTCGACCGTGAGAAATCGAGCATCAAACTCTGAAAAAGGAGTAAGAGGAGCAGGTGGATGTGAAAATGGATACGGTTATGAACGAGGGGGGAACAAAGGCAGGCTGACAAGGACACGGTAGAGGGCGCGATGTTATCTCAAGCTCCAAAATCCTACGACTCATAATCTCATACTGAAGCTGCAGTGATAAGAGTAACTCATCCCGGGTATAAACAACAAAATGAGAGGGATGGTAGGGGTCCGAAATCGGCATGGTGTACGGTGGGAACCATCGGAATGGCTCATCAAGTGGCGAAGAAGTGAAAGGAGCAAAAGGTGCAGACTGGGGAATGTGTGGAAAAGCTGCTGAAACATGAGGATCATGACTAGGCTGCTGGCCTGAAGTACCTTCCCCTGGACGGGGTGCGGGTATGTCCTGCAAGAAAACGATAGGTAAATCAACACGATGAACATCAGACTCCACAGGGTGAAAAGGAGCAATATCAGCGGGTGCGGGTGCAAGTGGAGGAATGAATGGCTCAACAACAGGAGGGTCAGCGGGTGCAGGAACTGGATCAGGTATGAGGGGTGCAATGTCAGGTAAGCCAAATGGAATAGGATCATGATCAGGTAAGGGCTCAGGATCACCAGGTGCAACGTCAGGCTGATCAACAGGAACAAAATCTAACTCAAGATCAAGCTCGAGATAGTGTGGAGGGGATGGTGCAGCTGACATGGTCGTATCATCATCAGAATCAGTGGCATAGCGTCGTAATCCAACTGCCTGCAAGGCGGAAGACGTCACAGACTCAAAGGAATCTGAGACAGAGTGTAAGCTAGAGTAAGAGGAAATCTCGATAACGGGGATCTCAGGAAGTGGACTAGCAATAACGTCCTCATCCAACTCTCCATCACCATGGGCGTTATCAGGAGGACCATCAACAAACAAATCAAAGTCATCGTCAAACAAATCATCAAAAGGCCAATCTTCAGGAGGGATGACCACTAAAGGAACATGAGCGAGGATCGGTGCCACAATATGCTCACCATCGGGATGCCCGATGATAAGATGATCATGGACTGGAATGGGAATAACAAAAGGATCCTCGTCTGGAATACCATCAGCAAGTGGTAAGTCATCTCCAAAACCAGGCAACGCAAATGGCTGGAAGTCGTCGTCGTCGTCTGATAGCATATCTGGGTCACTCTCAGTATCGGATGTAAAGATCTCTGGCTCCGGTGCGATCTCGTGATCGGACAAAATAGCCATAGGGTCATCAGTATCGGACAAACTGCTCTCAGATGAAGACATAGCGTCTGTAACAGAACAATCATAACATATGCACATATATTAACCACTATCATTTAGCATGCAATTTAAGACAATGTATCATGAAATCATGTATCCTTATCATTCCTCCCAAATCCTTTTTATCCTTCCTAGTCTCCCAGACTAAACCACAAATGTAAACCTTGTAATTGTGTTTCGTGTCTTTCCGTTTGTAAAAGTGTTTGTTTCCCTAGATCTGGGCGTTTTGTGTATGCAATGAAAACATGTTGTAAAAACATTTTCGTGAGAGCCCTAATGGTTGTAGTCTAGACTAGAGAAGGAATCCTAGTTCGCTACAATCGAAGCTCTGATACCAAACTGTCACACCCTGATTTTTGCGGAAGCGTGATTATGTGTGACTTGCTTAATATCATTGCATTCAACCACAACAACAACTATATGATAAAACTAAAGATGATCATCCACTAAATAAGTTTAAAATATCACAAACAACATTGTTTTAGAAATCCAACACTGACTTGAATCCATATTACAAACCATGCAAATAGTTTTAGAGTTCCATAAGGACTCGACAAAAGATTTTAAATAAAACCGGGATTTGAAAGATGTGTCTTATCTAGGATAAGACACATTATCCAAACCCTTAGACTACGGATGACATCTCTTATTTCCAACCTCACTTGAAACATCCAAACGCTCCCCAGATCCACATTTAATTCCCTGAAATACATGTAGTTTGAAAACATCAACAAAAGTTGAGCGAATTCATGTGTTTGTGAGTGTGCACGAATAAACCTTTGAAATCATTGTAAGTATGTATGTTTTGTAAACCCTGGTATGTAAGCTGTGACAACTGGCACAAAACTGGTAATTTCCGTACAGTTTTATTATTATTTAATATATGCAATTATGTGCTTAAATGTCAACATTGTCTGATTACATGCTATACATGTGAATTCATGCACGTTTTATACTTCAAATATAGCTTTATGCTTTATTGTTAGCGTTGCGTCAGAAAGACTAGTAAACTCACCGGTAAGACACACTATGTCAGCAGCCCTACAGAAAGCAGTCAGATAATGGAATTAGGGCCTAGGAGTAGGTCCAACGTCTAAAATACATTAAAACCCAAGTATGGATACAAGGGTTAACATATAAACTTTCCGGAAGCTAAACTATGCACTAAAAATCACCCGAAACTCACTTTAAATGCGGAATTCAGCATAATTCAGCAATAATTCAGCTTTCAACACAATAATATCATGCAAAATTTATGTTTTATTGTCCAAAATAACTTACAAAGTATCATGAATTAAAACTGCCATAAAAAGTGCTTTATACCTAGTGAAACTGCGCAATTCAGCACTTTAACGAACCGTAACGAACCGAACAACCGGACAATAACTGGGACATCAAAAATTATACTAGAAGCATTGTTTTAATGTTTCTGAGCTAGTTATGATCCCCAAACATCATAACACCCACTAAAAATACCTAGTAACTGAAACATCTCATTATGCACTTGAAATCTAACCATTTAACTTAACTTACCATCACCACTCAACTAGTACCCCCCCCCCCCCTGTTGTGGACGGTCACAAGGTGGCCCCACACCTTGATTATCCTTGATTTCATTTTATTTGTTAAGAGATCTTGTTATGTACTTAGAAAAATATTATCCATTGGATTAAGCCATAAGATGGAAATAAGTATGAACCATTAGAACCTAAGCTCATTATCTTTCACACATCCAACACACACTACTCTCTCTCCCTCTCCTCCCTTGCTCACGGCCACAAGCACCACCATCCACCATCATCATCATTCATCAACCTTCATCCATTCCATACTCATCACAAGGTGTTAGAAGCAACATAAAGAAGCTTGGAGCTTTTGGAGATTGAAGGACCTCCCCCATTTGCTTTTATCCACCACATTTATCATCTTCATCTTCTTGAGTTTCATCCCTAGCCATTAGAGCTAGTAGTAAGCTTCTTGATCACTAATTTAAGTCATGTTTATGTTATGTACAAGATTCACCATCTAAACAACTTAGCTTCTAATGTTAAAAATGAAAAGATCTAGCATATTTATGAAGAAAATAAGCGATTACATGAAATTTTAGTGTATGTAATGAACTTATTGATGTTGTATCTTGTGTTTATGATTAGATCAAGTATGTTAAAGCTTAGATCTAACAAGTTTAAGCATGAATCTTGAAGGATCCATGGTTAAACTTGAAGATGAATATATGAAGCATGATGTGAACTTAAAATATGAAATTTTGTGCATAAACTTGTAATTTTGAAGTGATAAAGTATGTGTAGAATTAATCTTTGAAACTAAAACTCATGGAAGGTTTGTTAAAAATATAACATAAAGCTTGTTTTTGAAAGATATTAAGCATGGATCTTGAAAGATCCATGGGTAAACATGAGATTAAAAACAATGATCTTTCTAATAAACATAAAAGTGGTTTTAGAAACATGAATTGCAAACTTTGAAACCATTAAACTCATGGATGAGTTGGTTAGTAAAATAAAGTCTTATAAAAAGTTGGTTAAAAATTTACAAAAACACTTATTTTGGCAAGATCACCTTATGTAAAGTGTAGATCTAAAAGACTACACATGTTTAACAAGAATCAAGTTCACCATGATGTTTCATATGAAGAAATTAGTATATGTTGTTGATGATTGTTGTTGAAAATTGTTTTGATGATTGAAAAGAAAATAAACACATGTTTTGAAAACATGGGAAAACTCCATTTTTAGAGGAAACTATGTCAAAATTTTTATAAAATTTTGACACTTAGAAAAATATAAGTTTTGGTGAAACTTATTCCCTAAAAATATTTACCAAGGTTTCCCTAATTTTTGTGTAAATTTCAAGTTAAGAAATGGTGATTTCTTCAAGATAAAAATTGATATTAAGTATGTATATTTTTAAGGAAAATATATATATTTATTGATCACCAAATTTTGTGCTAAGTGTACATTATGTGTATTATATGTAGTAGTGTATTAGGACTTGAAAATACACTAAATACTCCTAAGGAGTAAAAATACAAATATACATATACAACATGCATGGACAAATACAAGAAAATATATTTATGAAAATATATTTCTTAATATATTATTTAACTTGGACAAGTTATGAACTTAAAATATATTTTTGGACGAAAATATATAACTCGGGTGGATAACAAGAATAAACACATATATATTTCATAGCATGACAAAAATCAAAGTCTTGATTTTTGGTGAAAAATACAAAATACTTATATTTATTTTTGGGAAAATAATATAAGTAAGATACATAGTTAAAAATATAAATTATTTTTAACAACAAAGAACACATACATAAAAGATGGTGACTTGTACTTGTGCGATACAAGTCTAGTGACTAACGTTAATAGAACACGTATAGGTCACGACGCTATAAAACCAACTGGTGAAGTTTACGGCACAGGATATGCAAAGTTGTGAGTTCATGTCCCCACTTTTAAACTTTTACTTGTTTTCTAAACTTGGGGAAAATACATGTGCTATGGTATGTTGAATACTAAAACTAAGGAATGATACTTTAGATCATGTCATGAATAGGGTGCCATAAGCACCATTAATCAGTTACATACCAAGACCGTGGAACAAAAGGTTAGATCTAATGGGTTTTAGGCAACCACACTCTTGGCCACTCTTTTACCAAGCAGTGCTTTTGTGTCTCTAGCCGTGAATCGACAGTCGTGGAATCGACAACTAAAAATGCCTATGGTTTGGATGCTTCCTATGTCGTGTCACATGTTAATGGCCTTGCAAACCATTAGCAATCTCGATTTCCTTATATTTACAGAAATACTTGTTTCATACAAATTACATACCATGTTTTCATTCAAGTATATAAACATTCAATACAAAAACTGCATGAATTCACACCAACATTATGTTGACGGTTTTCCAAAACTCACATGTATTTCAGGTAACTAAGGTGGATGTGCGCGCGGTCTTACTCCTGCTCCAAAATGTCGCTTTTGTTTTAGTCATGTCGTGTTAAGACTCCGATGCCTGTTTTTGTGGGATCTGATTTCTATATCACATCTTGTGTGGGATATAAGAATCAAACCTTCATGTTTGTCTTTAAAATAAGGTGTAAACTTTTCAGACAATATGCTGTCTTGTGATGTAAACACTTAACCTATGTTATGTTTTAATTATGTGTAATGATAATGGCTTTTGGAGTTATTTTACGAGCATGTAGTATGTTTACCTTTCGTATGCAATGAGAACCTTTCAGGATCACACCTCGTGCTTCCGCCTTAGAAAAGGGGTGTGACAGATTGGTATCAGAGCTGTGATTGTAGTAAACCAGGATTCCTTCTCGAGTCTAGACTACAATCTTTAGGATCCTCTCATGAAAACAATTTTTCAAAAGTTTTCATTGCATAAAACTTTCCGTGACATCCACTACCTGAAACTGTTCTCAAAGAGTCAAGTAAGGACACTACGAGACTTAGGGTGCACTGGAGTAGCACTTGTATGTGACTAAGAATTACTTGCAACTATGTGTAATAATTAATATATACATATACTAGGAATAGAATATCACAGGTACACGTGTCTTCATCTGAAAACAGTGGCCTATCTGAAGGAAGTGACCCGATGACAAAACGAACTGTGCGGACTGTGCAAGGAATTACGTAATTATGGATGCATACATAATTATGGAATTCAGTGCACAGAAACCACAGCAAGTCTTGTCACGTATCAAACGAGATTTCTTCAGTACAAGAGAAGGTCAAATGTGAACACACCCACCCCTCCCCCAACCTATTAAATACTCTATTGGAGCAATGATTTAGGGTATAAAGACAAGAACCGCCAATGTGAAGAAATATATTTTGTCCTTTGCATATATTAAACTTGTACTATGGGGTGATGTAACCCTTATGCATTTTGTTTACTTTGCAAACAATGATGTAACAAGTTATCCTGATATGTATAAAGACTCGGTGAATATCTTATGACACATCAATATTTATCTATTTATGCATGCTTGTTGTTGTATGAATTGATTTATACGTTTGGCGGATTGTTTGATGTCACTTATGTGGGTATATGCCTGTGTATATATACTACTACTGTCTCGTATGACGATATCAAACAAATGTCTAACCCTATTGTGTTATGTTCTGACATAACATGGCACCTAGGAGAGCTGTGAACAATCAGGATTCTGATCAACCTCCTCCTCCTCTACTGCCGAGGACTGCTGAAGAACTGAACTCCCTACTGCAAGAAAGGATCTCTGCAGCTATCGCCCAATATGAGGCAAACCGCACCGAACATAGTGGAGGACCAAGCAATGCTAGACGTAATGGACAGGGAGATTCATCTGGAGGAAACACAACTCAAGGCTGCACCTTTAAGCAGTTTCTCGACTGCAAGCCACTGAACTACGACGGCACTGGAGGTGCAGTGGCTTTTGTACGCTGGACGGAGAAGACTGATTCCACTATTCGTATGAGCAAGTGTACCGCGGATCAGCAAGTCACTTTTGTTACTGGGTTATTCGTTGATGAGGCTTTGACTTGGTGGAATTTGCAAGTCCAGACTCTGGGCGACGATGCTGCGTATGGTATGACTTGGGAGGAGTTGAAGGAGAAAATAAGGGAAAAGTATTGCTCTCGTGCTGAACTCCAAAGGTTGGAGACTGAGTTCTGGCACTTGACCATGGAAGGTGCGGACATTACTAGTTATACCCGAAGGTTCCATGATTTGTCAAGAGTGTTCCCCTATATGGTGACTCCCGAATTTAAGTGCGTTGAGCGCTACATCTGGGGATTGGCCCCAGAGTTTTGCAGCATGGTAACTTTGGCTAAACCTGAAACGATCACTCAGGCTGTAACTCTGGCTGTCAGCCTTACTAAAGATGTTGTACGTATGAAGAAGTTATCACTGAACCCAACTGAAAAGACCGAGACGCATGTTGAGTCGTCTGGTGACAAGAAAAGGAAGCATTCGAACCTGAATCAAGCGACACGTAACAACAAGGGTTCCAACAATAAGAAGCACGACCCCAACCCGCCTCAGGAGGTGAAAACTCTTGTAGCCATGAATGACGCCCCTGCCAGAGGATACCAGGGCACTCTGCCCAAATGCAATAAGTGCAAGCGTCATCATGAAAGAGTTTGTCGCATTCGAAAATGTGACAAGTGTGGAAAACTAGGTCACCATACCGAGAACTGTTGGGGAAAAAGAAATGGAAGTGGTAATAGGAACGAGAATGGAAACCGTAATGGTGCTGGTAATGGAAACGGTGGTGGAAACGGCAATGGTAATGGTAACCGGAATGGTAATGGAGCTGGGCAGAACCAAGGATGTTTTGGTTGTGGAAGCAAGGATCATTTCAAGAAAGATTGCCCAAGGGAGAACAATGCTCAGGCTCGAGCATTCGTGATTGGAGCAAGGAACGCACGCGAGGACCCTAATGTGGTCACCGGTACATTTCTCGTTAACAATCACTTTGCATCCATACTATTTGACACTGGTGCCGATTATAGTTTCATGTCTGTGGAATTTAAATGTATGCTTGGAATAGAATCTAGTAGATTAGATATTCTTTATTCCATAGAACTAGCCGATGGAAAACTTGTTGAATCGGGCGAAGTTGTTAGGGGTTGTACATTAGAACTTGGTGAGCGAAGCTTTAGTATCGATCTCTTACCTGTTCAATTGGGTAGCTTCGATGTGGTGGTTGGAATGGACTGGCTGTCCAAGAGTAAGGCTGAAGTTGTTTGTCACGAGAAAATCATTCGCATCCCTCTTGCGAATGATGAAACTCTCATCGTGCATGGAGAGAAACGAGACACGCCTCTGCGCATCATCAATTGTATGAAGGCGCAGAAGTACTTAAGGAAAGGATGTGTTGCATTCCTGGCGCACGTCGTAGATAAGAAGGTTGAGGAGCCGAAACTCAAAGACATTCCTGTGGTGAAGGAATTCCCTGATGTTTTTCCTGAAGATCTGCCAGGACTACCTCCGCAACGACAAGTCGAATTCCATATAGACTTGGTTCCAGGAGCCGCTCCTGTAGCCAAGGCACCCTATCGGCTTGCACCATCCGAGATGCAAGAATTATCTACACAACTCCAGGAATTGTTGGTTAAAGGATTCATAAGGCCAAGCTTCTCGCCTTGGGGAGCTCCCACTACCGAGGATTGATGACTTATTTGATCAGTTGCAAGGATCGAGCTACTATTCCAAGATTGACCTTCGATCGGGATACCATCAGTTAAGGATCCAAGAGGAAAGCGTACCAAAGACTGCATTCAGAACGCGTTATGGGCATTACGAGTTCCTTGTGATGCCATTCGGACTGACGAACGCACCAGCGGTATTTATGGATCTGATGAACCGTGTTTGCAAACCAAATCTCAATAAATTCGTGATTGTATTTATCGATGATATCCTGATTTACTCGCGAAAGAGAGAAGAGCACGGGCAACACCTCAGGACCATTTTGGAATTACTGAAGAAAGAGAAACTTTATGCAAAGTTCTCAAAGTGCGAATTCTGGATTCGCGAAGTACAGTTCCTTGGTCACGTTGTGAACGAGAAGGGCATTCATGTAGACCCAGCCAAGATAGAAGCGATAAAGAATTGGGAAGCCCCCAAAACCCCAACTGAAGTTCGACAATTTTTGGGCTTAGCGGGCTATTACCGGCGATTTATCGAGAATTTCTCCAAGATAGCTCAACCGCTGACTTCCCTTACGCAGAAGGAAAAGAAGTACGACTGGGGTGATAAGCAGGAAGAAGCCTTCCAACTTCTCAAAAACAAGCTATGCGATGCACCGATACAATCCTTACCCGAAGGCACTGAAGACTTCGTGGTATACTGCGACGCTTCGCGTCAAGGTTTGGGTTGCGTGCTCATGCAACGCCAAAAGGTCATCGCTTACGCATCAAGACAGTTGAAAGTTCATGAGAAGAACTACACCACTCATGACCTGGAACTAGGCGCGGTGGTGTTCGCCTTGAAGATCTGGCGACATTATTTATATGGTACTCGATGTACAATCTTCACAGATCACAAAAGCCTACAGCACATACTTGATCAGAAGAAACTAAACATGCGGCAGCGACGATGGGTCGAGCTGCTAAATGATAATGATTGTGAGATTAAGTACCATCCTGGAAAGGCAAACATAGTAGCAGAGGTGTTAAGTCGAAAAGAAAGGGTTAAGACCCTAAGAGTTCGAGCATTATGTATTTCAGGTAACTAAGGTGGATGTGCGCGTGGTCTTACTCCTGCTCCAAGATGTCGCTTTTGTTTTAGTCATGTCGTGTTAAGACTCCGATGCCTGTTTTTGTGGGATCTGATTTCTATATCACATGTTGTGTGGGATATAAGAATCAAACCTTCATGTTTGTCTTTAAAATAAGGTGTAAACTTTTCAGACAATATGTTGTCTTGTGATGTAAACACTTAACCTATGTTATGTTTTAATTATGTGTAATGATAATGGCTTTTGGAGTTATTTTACAAGCATGTAGTATGTTTACCTTTCGTATGCAATGAGAACCTTTCAGGATTACACCTCGTTCTTCCGCCTTAGAAAAGGGGTGTGACATAAGCAAACAAGGAAACAAAGAACAGACCGATTAATGGTTTGCAAGGCCATTAATATGTGTGACGTAATGCAGGAAGACTCAAACCTAGTAGATTTTGCACCGGGCTTCCGGCTGTAAGACATAGTTACCTCATGGGCCAACCCTGGTCCACATGGGCGGGGATCGCTGCACCTAAATAGATCTATCACTCATGTCCCTCGGTCCTACAACGGGGATTAATGGTCTTAAGCGTTATACCCACCACTCACATGATCTAGCAGTACCTTTCCTTAGCTAACCATACCACATATAAACGTTTGTAAATAGTTTGTAACATGTACTTCACCCCCGTAGTTATAAAACCGAAAACAGTTAAAAGAAAAGGGGGACATGAACTCACAGTCTTGCGTTCTTCGTAATTATAGTAACTCAAAGCTTCTCCTGGTGTACATGACTACCTACAACGTACTACGGTTTATTAGACGAGCGGGTCGTGCCTTGACTTAGTATAAATCAGTGTCCTTGAGTTACGTTTCTTCGTGTCTTCGATATTATTCCAAGTTATATAATTATTTGTTAAAATAATAAATATTTTAACTTAAATTATATTTATTAAATTTTGGAATAATAGTTAAATTAATATATATCTTAAGTCGTTACTTTTCAAGTATTTAAATATGTATATCCTTCCCAAGGATGGGTGTATTTGTATTCGTATTCTTATACTTTTATATTTTTGCCATGTATTGGTGTCGTATTCCGGTGTGTGTATATACGTACGAGAATACGTATCTTCTTGTAATTATTAAGTATCCTTATACTTAATTTTGTATTAACTTTTCCGGAATAATATCTTTAATAAAAGTTCATCAATATATATTTCCAAAATATATATTTTAAGAAATATTACTTAGAAAAATTATTTATAATTTTTCTCTTGGCAAAAATATTTATAAATTTCATATAAGTCCCAAAAATAATGTATTTGATGTTTGCTTGAGAAAATATATATTTCTTTCAAAAATAATATATCTTCTATTAATTCCAGGAAAATATATATTTTTATTCACCCAAAAATAATATATTTTCTTTTTGTCAAAAATATGATATACTTTTGTAATAATTGTAAAAATCAAATTTTCATTCACTTGGTGTCCAAAATATTATTTACCAAAATATACTTATGAATAAAATGTGACAACCCTCACAATTACAGGTATCCGTACAATTAATTAATTCTAATTATGTGTTTAATGACTGTGCTTGGTTACAACTGACAATTTAGACTGCTTCATGATTTTTGGTATCATACATACATATGCATCATATCTCATACAGTCACTCCATTTATTACACACGAACTTTAGTGACATACTTGATGCACAAAGCACAGTTAGCACACTGAACAGATAATTTAGATAATATGCTGACAATGCCAGCACATGGACAGATTATGTTTTTAAGTCCCGTATGAGCCAGAGACAGGTTACTACACTAGTATGGAGTATAGGGAAGTGAGGACCATAAAACTGCGTCACTAGGTGATAGTTAAAGTGCCGGGAAGTGCCTAAAACACACTTTAAGTGCAGAATTCTGCATTTTCAGCAAAAATTCAGCATTTAACATGCTACTAAAATGTCAAAAATATGGAAGAATGGTCCTGTATGCTTTCCTAAGTGCCGGGAACTAATTGTGTTACGAAAATATATATAAAAGACACTTTACGGAATAATTAAACACTTTAACGGAACGGTATCCAACCGAACAACCGGACATTACCCGGGACACTAAATTTTTGCCAAATACATTGTTTTATTATTTTTGGCTAGTCATGATCCCCGAACACCCACTAAATATCAAATAAATAACATATATAAGTGCATACTTGAATTCTAACTTGTGATTACCATCTAGTTACAAAACTTTACATCCAACCCCCCCCCTAACCGAATTCGGTCCCAAGTGGACCCACATATCACCCCACCATACTTCACATCTTCTAACTAGATTTAATTCCATTTTTTAATAGATCTTGCTTGTTGATGTTGCTAAAATATGTGGTGAAAGGATATAAGTATGGCTCCATAGATCCACCATCATTCCATATCATCACACCCCATTCCCTCACTCTCTCCTCCTCCCTCTCGGCTCACATAACCGCCACCCCCATTACCACCTTAACATCACCATCTTCTTCCATTTTAAGTTTCATTCAAGTGTAGGAGAAGGATTAAAGAAGCTTGCAACTTGTGGAACTTCAAGGAGCTTCTTTCACTTGCTTTTCACCATCATCTTCTTCATCTTTTCACTAAAGATTCATCCCTAGCCTTTGTGCTAATAGTAAGTTCTTGTTAAACCCTTGTTCATCTTGTTTTATAGTTAAAGGTTGTAGTTTGATAAGTATATTTGACACACCAAAGAACAAGAACACTAAAGGGATTAAATAAGAAACTTGAACATAAAAGTTTACTTGAAGATGAAATGTTGTAGTAGGATGTTGTAGTGAACATATTGTTGATTGTATGATGATTCTTGGTTATGTGATGTTAATCACCATAAGGAACTTGTTAAATGATGATTAAAACCATGATTTAACAAGATTAGAAAGTGGTTATATGTTACATGAAATAACCACCTTCTAGTTTAAACATGAACTTGGAAGAAAATAGCTTTTCTTGAAATATAATTAAACAAGTAAGATGATGATCATGTAAATCCAAGTTTTATAAAAGATTTTTGTAAACAAACCAAGTTACAGAATCGGTTGTTGGAAGATCATGATTTTTACACACACTTACACTATATTTGAACCTGAAATAAGTGTGAAAACATTTTATTTACAAGAAGAGTTCAAGAGTTTTATTTTTGTAAAAATTGTTTACAAGTTGTAAACATTAGACTTTTGTAAGAAAATGGTTTCTAAAGAAATAGATACGCGTTGGAAGGTAACTAAGTCCACTAAAAGCCTTACCAAGTTACTACGCGTTTTTACCAAAAAAAAAACCAAGTTCATGTTATTATGTAAGTGCATTGTTTTTTCACTTGGTTAGGGTAACGTTGTTTAATAAATTGTTGATGATTGATTGAATGAATTTTTGAAAAGAAAATGATATGCTAATAAGCATGGACACCTCCGTTTACAAAGGAAACTCTGGCGAAATTTTCTAAAAATTCCAACACTTAGAAAATATTTTTTTTTCCAAACAAGTGTTACAAGTATATTTTATAAGTTGTGTTTCGAATATAAACTTCGCCATAATTTTTATTATTTTAAAATACCCCATCCTTGGGTGGGAAATACGTACATAAAATACTTGAGAAGTATGAATACGAAATAGTTGTCTAACTATTATTTCAAAGACCTATAAATATAATGTAAGTTAAAATAATTATTATTATTTTAACAATAAGTTATAACTTGGAATAATATCAAAGTAACGTAACTCAAACCCGTAATTACAAAAGCAAGGCACGGCCCGTTCGTCTAATAGACATTAGTACGTTGTAGGTTGTCGTGTAGCGGACCAAGTTTGAGTTGACGATACGATTCAGGAGACGCACTACAGTGAGTTCATGTCCCCCTTTTTCTCTTAACTGTTTTCGGTTTTATACTTCGGGGGTGAAATACATGTTACAATTATACAGACATTTTATACATGGTATGGTTAGCTTAAGGAGGGACTTTCATACACCGTTAGATCATGTGAGTGGGTAGGCGGCTACTAAAGGCCATTAATCCTCGTCGTAGGACCGAGGGACATGAGTGATAGATCTATTTGGGTGTAGCGAGCCCACACCCATGAGGCCGGGGCGGCCCATAGTGGTGACTGTGTCTTACAGCCGAGGCCCTGTACAAATTTGCTAGATTTGAGTCTTCCTGCTTAACTTCACACATATCAATGGCTTTGCAAACCATTGGTGATCTCTTTTATTTCCTTATTGCTACATACCAGGGACTTTTCATACACCGTTTACAAAGGATTATACATACATCGTTTACAAGGGTTTATACATACTCACATACACATGAACTCGCTCAACTTTTGTTGATTTTTCAAACTACATGTATTTCAGGGAATTGATCGGATCTGGCGGGTGATGCACGTTAAGCTGCGTATTAAATAAAAGATGTCATCCAGGGGTGTAGGGTTTGGGAGGTGTAACCCTTGCCTGGACGGGTCACACGTCTCCAAACCTCGTTTTATTTAAGGTCTTTTGTTGAGTCCATTGGGAACTCATTTTTAAACAAGTCATGGTTGTAACTTATTTTGGGTTGATGATTCAAGACAGTTATGTTATGGTATTTTCCAACTATATTAATGGATGAGCATCTTGTGTTTTTTTATCATATAGCACTGTTATGATTGTTGCTATGGTATTAAGAAGTCACACCAATTAAACCCACGCTTCCGCAAAAGCCAGGGTGTGACAGCTTGGTATCAGAGCCTCGATCATGGTGAACTAGGATTCATTCTCGAGTCTAGACTATGATCACTAGGGCTCTCACGAAAATGTTTTCAAACATTTTTACATTGCATACACTAAAAGTCCAGATCTGGGGCATAAACATTTTACAAACAAAAGCCACAAATACATCGTTCAAAATTCATACTTCAGCCCTTAGAGGCTGGGGAGGTTCAGTCTTAGAGACTGAGGGAGGTTTAGTCTTAGAGACTGGGGGAAATTTAGTCTTGAAGACTGGGAGGTTGGTCTTAGAGACCAGGGATTTAGTCTTAGGGACTGGGAAGGTTGGTCTTTGAGACCAGGGAGTTGGTCTTAAAGGCCAGGGAGTATAGTCTGGGGAAGACTAGGACGATTACTTGCTTACATTATTGTGACTTACATGCTTATTTGATTATATATTGATATATGTGCAATTGTCGTGATTATTTTATAACAGACGTCATGTCTTCTTCGAGTGGAGTTTCTGACCCCGTGGCAGTAGATTCCGATGACCCGATGCACACAGATCCGGAGGTCTTTACATCTGATACGGACAGTAGTGACGATGACGATTTCCAGCCTTTCGCGTTGCCGGATTTCGGTGATGATGTTCAGCTAGCTGATGGCATTCCTGATGGGGATCTACCCCTCATTCCGATTCCTGCTCCTGTTCCACTTGTCGTATTTCCCGTAGAGGATTTGCCACTCGATGTTGTGTCTGATGACGACATCGACCTTTTCGTCGAGGGTCCCCCTGAGGACGACCATGAGGGTGGGGCCCCGATTGTTGATGATGTCGCCATTCCTTTGGTTGAGGCTCCGGTTGCGGATGCTGTTGTGTTACCACCTGTTGAGGCTCTCGCCGAGGAGATTGTATCTGATCAGTCCGGTACTGATTCATTTGAGTCAGTATTATCTTCCACTTTGCACGTCGTCGGATTGCGTCGATCCCCTACTGACTCTGACTCCGATACAGCCATGTCAGCTGTACCTGGTTCACCCCACGAGTTTGAGTTTGATCCTGAGTTCGAGGACGAGTTTGATCCAGTTTTTCCTCCTGATTTTGTTCCCGCTCACGAGATCGAGTTTATTCCTGATGACCAGCCCTTGGAGGCACCAGTAGTTCCTATTGATCAGCATTTTGATGTACCTGCCGACTTTGATATGGCCTTTGCTGACCCTGAGCCTGTCATGGCACCAGAGCCTGTTGTTGCTCATGACCCTGCACCTGTGCACGACCATGTTCTTGATGATGCTCCAGTCGTTGCACCGCCTGTTGTGGATGCACCAGCCATTGCACCACCCATTGTTGATATTCCCGTTATTGCACCGATATTACCTGATTCGGCCCCTGTGTATGCTGACCATGTACCTTTTGCCACTCACATCGATCCTCGTTATGCTAACACCCGTAATGGGTGGATCGAGGATGATGATGACTACCCTCCGTTTGTACTACCAGTTACTCCTCCTGTGGCACCTGTTTCCGCACCTGTTGATGTTCCATTATTCCACCCACACATCTCTGATGTCCATCGCACCGACCTTCCTATCACTTTTCTCCAGGACATTCCTCCACCTCGTCCTAGGGAGGGTTCGTCGAGACAGCAGCCTGCTATTGTACAGCCTGTATCATCAGCTGTTCCATTCATATCTCAGTTTCCTCTCACTACACCATCTTTTGTACCTTCGGGCGAGCCGTTTCTGTGGTCTTCGCCCCATGTTATGCCGTTATCAGACCCGTATCACCCTTTTCATGTGGGGTACACGACATATGATATACTTATCTCTCTACAGATACAGCAGGATGCACTGAGCCGGAGAGTTCTTGAGTTGGAGAGGATTCCACGTCCTCCCCCGTGCCATTGTCAGTCACCTTTTGCTACACCACCGGTTCCTCTTCCACTACCCCCGGACTCTGACGTCCGCTTCCTTACTCCAGAGCAGCAGATTGCTTATATGTTGCGCGTCATCCACGCACTCGAGGAGGATTGGGTGCACATGCGTCGTTTGCTTTTCTCTTTTCCTCCTCCTCCTACGCCATCAGCGTAGCTATATTTTGGTTTGGTGCAGGTAGATCGTTTTGGTGAGAGAGTCGCAATTGGGTGAACATATGAAAACTTTTGGAAGACCACGTTTTTGTATATGTTTTGTGTAGACTGACTTGTATTTTGGGGTGATGTAACCCTATGATCTTATTTTGATGTATGATGTACTGTGAAACATGTAAAACTATATTGTGTCATGATTAATGAAAGCCCAATGGCAACGTTCTCACTACATGCATTGTTGAATTATTTGTTTTATATTATAACATGGGATGTTATGTGTTATGAGGTTGATGAATGTTATTACATACGCACATTACTTACTTACTACAATTACTATGACCTGACCGATATGATCTTCTTTTAGAAGATGCCTCCGCGACGAGAACCGCGTTTGCCTACTACTGAGGTAGAATTACAGGAACGTATTTCAAAAGCAATAGCTGATTATGAGGCCTCGCGTGCCGAAACAAGCAGGAATAACTCAAACAACAACAACAATAATCCACCCAATGGTAATATTCAAGTCGATTGAGACACACTACATTACATTCGGATATTCCTTGCATATCCGCTAACACTTCCTGTAAATGTTATTGCTTGTACAGGCTGTACTTACAAACAATTCCTGGATTGTAAGCCCCTAAACTACGATGGCACTGGAGGTGCTGTTACCTTTGTCAGATGGATCGAAAAGACGGATTCTGTAATAAGGATGAGCAAGTGTGCTCCTGAAAACCAAGTTACTTACATCTCGGGACTCTTTCTTGATGGTGCTTTATCATGGTGGAACTTACAAGTTCAAACCTTAGGAGAGGCGGCGGCATATGCACTGACATGGGCTGAGCTGAAAGAGCTCATGAGGAAGAAGTATTGTTCACGTGCAGAGATACAAAAGCTGGAGACGGAATTTTGGAACCTAAAAATGGATGGTCCAAAAATTGCTGAATATGTCCAAAGGTTTCACGACTTGTCACGTGTTGTGCCATATATGGTTGATCCTGAATTTAAACGCATTGAGCGCTTCATCTAGGGGTTGGCCCCACAGATCATGAGCATGGTAACAACATCCAAGCCTCCAACGATTACTGAAGCCATCGATCTCAGCGTGGCACTTACGAAAGAAGCCATCAGATTGGACAAGTTTTCCATTTCTGAGCCGAAAAAGAAAGAAACTCATGTTGAATCTTCAGGGGAGAACAAGAGGAAATTCTCCAACTTTAAAACAAGTACTGGCAGTGCCAACAAGAGGAAGGATGTGAACCGACCAGCTGAAAGTAAGCGTGGTGCTGAAGCTAAAAGGGAGAGGATACATGGGCACTTTGCCCAAATGTGAATTATGCCAACATCATCATGTTGGCCGGTGCAGACTTAGCAAATGTGAATCCTGTGGAAGGATGGGTCACTTAAAAGACACTTGTTGGGCTGGTACTGGCCGTGGTGGCCAAAGGGGATTTGGTAACAACAACCGTGGAGGTAACGGGAATGGGAACCGCAACGGCGGAAATGGTAATCGCGGTAACTTCAGGAATCAAGCAGGAAACGGTAACCGCAATCAAAAAAACAATCAAGGTGGTCATGAAGATGGTAACGGTCGAGGACCGAGATGTTTTAACTGCGGAAACGTCGGGCACTTCAAGCGTGAATGCCCAAAACTCGATCAGGCTCATGGAAGGGTATTCAACATTGGAGCAAGGGAAGCACGCCAGGACCCGAATGTTGTCACTGGTATGTTCCCTATAAATCAACGCTTTGCATCTATATTATTTGACACTGGAGCCGACTATAGCTTTGTATCGCTAGAATTTAAGAATATGCTTGGGTTAACTGCTAGTAAGTTAGATATTCCTTAATCAATTGAACTGGCTAATGGAAAGCTAGTTGAAGCAAATGAAGTTATCAGAGGGTGCGTAATAGAGCTGGGAGAAAACGAATTTACACTGGATCTACTACCAGTCGAGTTGGGAAGCTTCGACGTGGTAGTAGGGATGGATTGGTTGTCAAGCAACAAAGCCGAAATTATATTTCACAAGAAAACCATTCGCATTCCAACGGCGAATGGAGAAACGATTGTGGTACACGGAGAAAAGCGTGATACGCCCCTGCGAATCATTAGTTGCTTGAAGGCTAGGAAATATTTGAAGAATGGATGTATTGCCTTCTTGGCACACATCGTAGATAAGGAAGCCGCTGAGCCGAAACTAGAAGATATTCCAGTCGTTAAGGAGTATCCTGAAGTCTTTCCAGAAGACTTGCCAGGATTGCCGCCACAAAGACAAGTCGAGTTTCATATTGACTTAGTTCCAGGCGCCGCGCCTGTGGCTAAGGCACCTTATAGACTTGCACCTTCGGAAATGCAGGAATTGTTGACACAACTTCAGGAGTTGTTAGACAAGGGATTTATCCAACCAAGCTTCTCACCTTGGGGAGCTCCAGTTTTGTTTGTCAAGAAGAAGGATGGTAGTTTCCGCATGTGTATTGACTACTGGGAGCTGAATAAGTTGACAATTAAGAACAGATATCCTTTGCCAAGGATTGACGACCTGTTCGATCAGTTACAAGGTTCAAGTTTCTACTCAAAGATCGACCTTCGATCAGGTTATCACCAGTTGAGGATTCAAGAAGAAAGTATCCCAAAAACGGCCTTTAGGACTCGATATGGGCATTACGAGTTCCTGGTTATGCCGTTCGGATTGCCAAACACACCAGCGGTATTCATGGATTTAATGAACAGAGTCTGCAAGCCCTACCTTGATAAGTTCGTGATCGTGTTCATTGACGACATCTTGATCTACTCAAAAACAAAAGAAGAACATGAGCATCATCTAAGAGCCATCTTAGAGCTGCTTAAGAAGGAGAAGTTATACGCGAAGTTCTCAAAGTGCGAGTTCTGGTTACGCGAAGTTCAGTTCCTTGGTCATGTGGTTAATGGGAATGGAATTCATGTGGATCCCACAAAGATCGAGGCGATTAAGAATTGGGAGACTCCGAAAAAGCCAACTGAGATTCGACAATTCTTGGGTTTGGTTGGGTATTATCGCAGATTCATTGAGGATTTCTCGAAAATCGCTCAACCTTTGACCTCTCTCACGCAGAAAGACAAGAAGTTTGATTGGGGAGACAAACAATAAGAGGCATTTCAGTTATTGAAAAACAAGCTTTGTGACGCACCGATTTTGTCTCTACCCGAAGGCACGGACGACTTCGTGGTATATTGCGATGCTCACGTCAAGGTTTAGGTTGCGTGCTAATGCAGCGGCAGAAGGTTATAGCATATGCTTCTCGCCAGTTGAAGGTCCACGAGAAGAATTATACCACGCATGATTTGGAATTAGGCACGGTGGTATTTGCTTTAAAAATATGGCGACATTACTTGTATGGCACACGATGCACAATCTTCACTGATCACAAGAGCCTGCAGCACATCTTCGACCAAAAAGAGCTTAACATGAGGCAAAGACGCTGGGTTGAACTATTGAACGACTACGATTGTGAAATCAAGTATCATCCAGGGAAGGCGAATGTGGTCGCCGATGCCCTAAGTCGGAAGGAAAGGATTAAGCCCATAAGGGTTAGGGCTTTGGAAATGATCGTTCAAACAGACCTCACATTGTGCATTCGTGCTGCGCAAAGGGAAGCTCTTAAAAGGGAAAATCTTGATAACGAGTATCTCCGGGGAATGGAGAAGCAGTTGGTACCAAAGGAGGATGGAACATTGTGTTTCTTGGGAAGAATTTGGGTTCCTCTCTTTGGTGGTCTGAGAGACGTTATTTTTTATGAGGCTCACAAGTCACGGTACTCGATCCACCCAGGATCGGATAAGATGTACCAAGATCTAAAGGATTTTTATTGGTGGCCAAGGATGAAAGGCGACGTTGCGGTATATGTCAGCAAATGTTTGACTTGCGCCAAGGTTAAGGCCGAATACCAAAAGCCTTCAGGTCTTCTGCAGCAACCTGAAATACCCAAATGGAAATGGGAACAGATTTCAATGGACTTCATAACAAAATTACCGAGGACACCCAAGGGCCATGATACGATTTGGGTGATAGTAGACCGTTTAACAAAATCTGCGCACATTTTGCCAATCAAGGAAAAAGACAACATGAGCAAACTTGCTGAAATATACATGCGAGAGATTGTTGCACGTCATGGAGTGCCTCTCTCAATTATCTCGGATAGATATGGACGCTTCGTGTCAAGGATTTGGCAATCCTTTTGTTGGATCTGAGTTTGTTTCTGATTGTATTTTGTGTTTGAAATTAAAATGAAAATGGATGAGTGTGCAGCGGAATTATGATGAAAACAAACTTTGCATACAATCAAACGAGAGTAATACTTTGATCAAACATCTTTTCTCAATGAATCGGAAGATTGAATTTATTTCAATAACGATTACAATGATTGATGAATGAATGCAAACTCCCCCTCAGCCAGAGCTCAGTGTTTGTTCGTGCAAAGAAGACGATGATGCAAAAGAGCTAATAGAACAGTACAAAGTACTGAACTATTTATAGGCACTAGCAAACCACTGAGCATCTTAGCTGACGTCACCATGAAAGTGACATCTAACCTCCTAACAAACTCTAACCTCTGATCTATACAAACACTGCTATGTTAACTACTGCTATTACATTACATTACAAAACAAACTATAGATCAGCTGCTGCAACCTTCCACTGCTGTGAACCCAGCAGTACTTGTCCGGATCAGCAGTGCTTGACTCAAGGCAGTAGATTGAATCAGCAGGGCTTTAGTCTTTCATCAGGTCTTTACTTGAGCAGCAGTTGTAGGTCTGCAGTTTGCAAGATCAGCAGATAGGAGGTCAGCAGATGTTGAAGTTCACTTTCAAGGGGAGAGACTTGATCATATCAACTGCTTATTCTGGATCCACTGCTCTGATCCAGTTTTGGCTTTAATTATCTGTTCCTTTGATAGGGTTCAATCCCAACAATCTCCCCCTGGAACAGATAATGCCAAAACTCTTCATTATTGTGGACATTTATTGCCTCATCAACAGTTCCCTTATCTGACCTTTAAATTGTAGTTCAAAGTATAGGGCATCTGTGTCTTCATCATCCCTGCTAAGTGGAAGATCAAGGAGATCCTGCAAATCTTCAAGACTCAGGCCAAGAGCTTGTTCCCTTGATATTTTCTCCACTTCTCCACCAGACCTGAGCAAAGTCAATACGCAGGTCTGTTTGTCAGTTTCCCACTTTTGTATTTTTGAGCCTGGATGGTTTCTTGGGAGATGTTTATTTGCAGAGGTATTTGGTGAGGCTGGCCTATTCATAACTGGCTGAGCAGTATTTGCAGTTTGATCCAAACCAAGAGTTTCTATGATCATTTTCTTTATGCCTTCTTTTACAAGGTCATCTCCTTTTATCATCTCTTGGATGGTTTCACCTCCCAACTGTTTATGTGTCTTTCTTTTATAGATGGCAGCACCAGTTGGAGCAGTGGCTCTCCTGATTTGCAGCTTTGTTGGTCTTTTTGAAACCTCTGCTTCAGGATAGTCAGGCTTTTGAGGAACTTTTGGATCTTTCTTTCTTAGTTCCTCCAACCTTTTGTAGGTGATCCTGACCACATCTTCTTTCCATCTAGCAATTTGTCTTTTGTTTCCATATTCAGCAGCAACCAGTTCTTCTTTCATTCTTTTCAGTTCTACCTGTTTGTCAGGTACATTCTTTCTAAACTTTGCCCAGTCAGGAGGAGTGTGAGTGACTTTCCTTTTTATCATGTCTTGAATTCTTGCTGCTTCATTTTCAAGCTCAGGAACAGTCCAATCTTTGTACATGTATCTCTCTCCTTTGTACTTCTTGTGAGCCATGATGCTTTCAATGTAGTCTTTCTTCAAAGTTTCAGCTGCTCTTTCTGAAATTTGTTGACTGACATTTTTTTGCAAATTGTTCTAGGGATCTGACTTGTGTGAGCAGATATTGATAGTTTCTTGAAATTTCTTTATCAGATTTCCCTTGTGTGTTTCTTTTTGAAATATCCTCTGCTTGCTTGGCCTTGATTTTTAAATATTCATCAACATTTTTAGGCCAGGGATATCCTTTTATTGATGGCAAACTCCTTTTGGCAGGGTCATCCTCATAGTAAAAAGATTTTATTTCTTCTCTAACAGCTGCTAGTTCAAGAGGAAATTGAACACCTGCAGGAGGTAAGGGCTTGTGCATTCGAACTGAAGAGAGAGGAACTGGTTTTGGTATTGTGACAAGAGCTAAAGATTTTGAAGATGTTTGTGATGGTGAAGTGTCATCATCTTTGAGAATTAGCCTTCTCCTCTTTGTTTGAGGAGGGGCTGATGATGTTTTGGATGGAACAGTGGTGGTGGATGTAGTGGCAGTGGTTTGTGATTGACTAACAGTTGTTGAAACAACTGGTGTTCCAACCACTGTTGTCTTTACAGCAGATGTTGTAACAACTGCTGTCTTCTGCCTTTTGGCAGGAGGTGATTTTGTTTTTGGTGGTGATGGTGGTAAGGCAGTGGATGTAGTGTATGTTGAAGTGGTGTGTGTTGAAGTGGGAGCAGATGTTGAAACCACTGAAGTACCAATAGTAGTGGGTACAACAGGAGTTACAACAGCTGTTTTAGGTGGTGGTTTTGGAACAGAATTTGAACGTCTGGTTGGAATGGATTTGGGTAGCCTTACTCTTCTTGTGGGCTTCTTCTTTTCAACAACAAGATTTTCATCATCTTTTGACCCTGAAGTACCCTGATCCGGATAATCCACCCTGGCTTTCTTTTTGGCCTCTCTATCCCTTTTTACACTTGCAACTGCTTCTGCCAGTGCATTTGTGGTCACATCAATTTTCTTGCTTCCATCTGGCAGAGGGATCTATTTGGTCATGTTTGCATTTTCTGGTTCAATGTAGAGACCATCCTCTATTCCCTTCTTTTTCCACTCCTGAATTTTCTCCCCCTTTTTGGCATTATCTGGGGGAAGTTGATCAATGAAGAGAACAGTTGGAGGAGCAGTGCCAGTGGTGTGTAGGATCTGAGTTTTGAGAGCCTTTAGATCAGCCTGAGTGTTCTTGTACCTGGACTCCATTGCATTTCTCAGCTGTTGAACATGTTTTTCATGTTACTGATCTGCTATTTGTGCTTGTTGATGGAGAAAAGGTTGAAATAGATTCCAGAGCTCATTTGTAGAAGGTGCCTGTTGTGGAGCAGGTGCTTGAGGTGGAACAGCAGTGGATTGTACCTTTTGTACTTGTAACAACTGTTGTAGCATGTCTTTGAGTTCTGCAACAGAGTTATCAAGCTTTTCAACACGATCCGTCAATTTCTGGTACTGTAAACCATCACCCAATTTAATGGGATCATCTGATTTCCCACTAACAGTGGTTTTATCAGTGGTAGAGGTAGGGAGTATACTCCAAACATTAACCACTGATGCCCCCTTTTCTTGGTACTGGGGTCTTCTCCCTTCAACACTTGACAACCTTTTGATGTTGCCAGTAGGATAAATAAATCCACTGGTGGTTGGCAGAGGTGCTATAAAAGGAATTGCCTCCAAGGAAGTCTTATGAATGTAACCACTGTCCAACTGTAAACCAGTGGGTTCAACAGTTGTAGTGGCTGCTTCACTTGGATTACCACCAAGAGTTACTTGTAACTCAAGGGGTGTAACCTCCTCAGGTTGTGTTGGTGGGTTAGCAAGGAATGATACATCAGGCTCAGTCATTTGTTGAGGCATATTCTCATTAATAGGTGATTGAGAAGGACTAGGTAATGCCTGGTTCAAATCTATTGCATCCAACAAAAGTTGTGTTTTTGGTGGAATTGTGGATGTGAGGTTGGGTGTAGAAAGAGGATTTGCTCCGGGAATTGAGCTGTGGATGATGGAAACGAGTGTTTCCAGAGCATCATGATGTGGTGTCCCAATTTGTACAACCTGATCTTTTTGTGAAGAAGCAGGAGGGGTTTCAGCTATGGGTTGAGATATTTGTACCAACTGCTGTGAGGAAGTAGCAGCAGTGGTTTCTTGTGACTTTTGTGTTGTCACTGGCAGTAGCTCTGGTATCTCATCCTCCAGAGATGCCTTTTTGATGGTTTTGGGGGGGTTTTGTGTTTTTCTTTTTGTTGGCTTTTTGGTGATTTTAGGTGTGGGTTTCAAAGCAGTTGTTTTGCTGCTTTGATCACCTTGAGCAGTGGGCTCAGCAGCAGATACCTGAGGAGCAGTGGTAGTTGCTAAAATCTGCTCAGGCACCTCTGCTTGTGTTTTGCAAGGTGTTAACATTCTTGAAAAAGTTTCAGTTGTTAAACTGTTTATTTGAGTATAATCACCTTGGTTTATTGCAGATAAATCATCCTTACTGAATTTCTTTTCAAAATAGTAACTTAAAAACCTTGGAAACAGTAAGAATGATTTTGTTTCAACATTATTAACCAAATCCTTAAAGATTTCCCGAGAATAGTTAAAATTTTCTTCTTGAAGAATTGCATATCCCAGATTTTGAATCTTTAAAGGGATTTCATTGAAAGAAGTGGTTTTGTTTGAAACACATAGTAGGAGGGTGTGAAATAAAAATCTGGTTGCAGAAGGAAAATAACCTTTTTGTAAGGTAAGTTTCTTCATCATTGTGGCTTTATACCCTCTCTCAATGAAGTCAGTTTGTAACTCGTTTTTAGTGAAAAAAGTTTTACCTTCCTGATCATCGAGTTGAAAGACCTCTGAAATGGATTGTGGCGTGATTTGGACAGCTTTACCCTTTATAGAAGAGTGTATGGTGGTTGCAGTGTCTCCTTATTTTTCAAGGGTTGCATTCTTCCAGAACTCTCTTTGGGTCTCCAAATAGATTGGTGCATCGGCGGTGAACAAAGTTTTGTACTTTGATTTTGCCATGGTGTCAATGATGGAATCGAAAACATTGGTGGTTCCTGGTTTTGTGAGAAGACCCAGGAGATTGTGAGATGGTTTATATGGGATTTCAGTGGAGATTGCCTTTTGAGAGGCTGTTTTCGATGATGGTTTGGAAGTGGGTTTTGCAGATGGCTTCGATTTTGTCATTTTTGAAGAGAATGATCGAAGAAATTTGTGAAGGATGAGATGAAAAACTGCTTTGAGAAGAGAATTTTTAAGAATTCAATTCGACAGTAAAACCCTGTTTTGGTGATGAGTGGGGATTTTTATAGGGAAGAAAGTGAATGCTGACGTGGCAGCCGTTACAAAAAGTCTGACCGCTATGTACTGCCCACGTGACAACCCCTGGTGAAAGTGAAGGATAGTACTTTTATGAAAGTGACTGATGAAGGCAGGGGTAGTAAAGCAGTGGATGATTTTCACTATCAGTGTATAGCATATCAGTGGATAAGACACTGCTTTTGAACAACAGAGTTTATCAAAGGAATGAGAGAACAGGGGTTGACTTTCAGCAGTGGATAGACTTTTGAAGTAGAGCAGACTTTTGAACAATCAGTGGTTATGGCAGACTTTTAAGGATTTTAATGAAAATTTCATTTTTAGCTATTTTTAAGGATGAATTTTTTATTTTCTGAAAACATTTTGTTGCTTTTATTCATAGAAAAACAAGATGTTGCTTGTTATTCCATGTTCAGCATCCCAATCCTAGAGACCAAGCTTTCAAAAGTGGCTGTATCAAGTGCTTTTGTGAGCACATCTGCCAGCTGGTCTTTAGTTGGGACATGATGCAGAGAAATCAAACCTTTTTCATAGCAATCCCTCACAAAGTGATGTCTGATGTCGATGTGTTTGGTGGTAGAATGGGAAACTGGATTTTTGATAATATTTTCTGCTGCCTGGCTGTCCAACATGAGTGGTGTCTTTAAGGCAGTGATACCAAAATCCAGTAACGGATTTTGAAGCCACAGGAGTTGGGCTGTACAGCTTGCAGCAGTAATGTATTCAGCCTCAGCAGTGGATGTTGAAACTGCTGCTTGCTTTTTGCTTTGCCAAGAAACCAAGCAATCACCTAGAAACTGGCACCCTCCTGAAGTGGACTTCCTTGTGGTGTGACATCCAGCAAAGTCACTATCTGAAAAACCTGAAAGCTTGATGTTCCCATTAGCTGGATACCAGATACCAAGTGTGGGAGCACCTTTTATGTATCTGAAGATCCTTTTTACAGCAATGAGATTTGATTTTCTGGGAGCTGATTGACTTCTTGCACAGACACATGTTGCAAACATGATGTCTGGTCTAGATGCAGTTAGGTACAATAAAGACCCAATCATGCTTCTATAAAGTGTTTGGTCAATCAGCTCATCTTTTTCATCAGACATGACCAGCTTATTTGTTGCCATGGGTGTGCTGCATGGTTTACAATCATTCATATCAAATTTGGTCAAAAGTTCTTTAGCGTATTTTCTTTGATGAATGAAAGTTCCATTTTGCATTTGCTGTACTTGGAGGCCAAGAAAGCATTGCAGCTCACCCATTGCACTCATTTCAAACTCAGCTGTCATGAGTTCTCTAAACTCTTCACACATTTTGTTACATGTGCTTCCAAAAATAATGCCATCCACATAAATTTGGACAATCATTAAATCCTTCCTTCTCCATTTAAGAAACAGTGTTTTATCAATGGTACCTCTTTTGAAACCATTTGAGAGTAGAAAGTTGGAAAGAGTTTCATACCAGGCTCTTGGTGCTTGTTTCAGGCCATACAAGGCTTTGTTTAGCCTGTAGACATGATCTGGATAAAATGGATCCTCAAAACCTGGAGGTTGACAAACATACACCTCTTCTTGAATTGTACCATAGAGGAAAGCACTTTTGATATCCAGTTGAAACACCTTCATGTTGTGGTTGACAGCAAAGGCCAGGAACAGTCTAATGGCTTCCAATCTTGCAACAGGGGCGAATGTTTCATCATAATCAATCCCCTCTTCCTGTTTGTAACCTTGAACCACAAGCCTGGCTTTATTCTTGACGACAATACCCCTTTCATCAGTTTTGTTCTTGAAGACCCACTTTGTGCCAATAGGACTAACCTCTTCTAGCAGTGGTACAAGCTCCCATACTTGTTGTCTTTTAAACTGTTGGAGCTCCTCTTGCAGGGCTTCTACCCAGCTATTGTCTTTCAGTGCCTCTTGGTACTTGACTGGCTGATGGAGTGATAGAAAACCAGCAAAAAGACAAATGTTTTGGGTTTGGCTTCTTGTGAGCACCCCTTCATTGATGTTGCCAATGATTTGATCAGGTGGATGAGATCTCAAGAAGATTAAATCTCCTTGGTATGGTATGATGGCATTTGTTGGTGAAGGCTGCAAATGTGTATCATCTGAGCTAACCACTGCTGGGGACTTTGATGATCCAGCAGTGGCTTCAAAAGGTGGTGGAATAGGAGGTAATGAAGTGGAAAACTGCTGACTTTTATCCATTGTTTGAGGACTTTTGTCAGCAGTGTTTGAGGATGTGGAAGCAGTGGTTGATGGGCTACTTTGGTCAACAACTGTTGAGGTAGCAGTGGTTGAGCTTTGACAACTATTTTGAACAGCTGATGCTTTTCCCTTTGTGGCAGACCTTTGAGGGATGATGACTTCATACCCATAGTCTGGTGTTGTATCCTCTGATGGACCTGCACTGTTAGTCTTGACAGCAGTATTTTCAAAAGTAAATTTTTCAAGATCAAACAGATCTGCAGGATTTGCTGGGATTTTCATTGATGAAAGTTCATTGAACTTAACATTCAAAGTCTCCTCCACTGCCTTGGTCCGTGTATTGAACACTTTGTAGGCCTTGGCAGTGGTTGAGTATCCCAGATGATAACCACAATCAATTTTGGCTGCAAATTTTGAAATGGAATCTTTTAAGTTCAAAATAAAGCATGGGCAGCCAAACACCTTGAAATATGAGATCAGTGGTTTGATTTTATACAGAATTTCATAAGCAGTCTTTTTGTGCCTGGGGTTTATTAAAACTCTGTTCTGGACATAGCAAGCAGTGTTTACTGCCTCTGCCCAGAAAGTTAATGGCAAACCTGAATCTGCAAGCATAGTTCTGGCAGCCTCAATCAAAGCTCTGTTCTTTCTTTCAACCACCCCATTTTGCTCTGGTGTTCTAGGGATGCTGTACTGCCTTACAATCCCTTTCTTCACACAGAAGGCATCCAACTCCTTATTTTTAAATTCTGTGCCATTGTCACTCCTGAAGCTTTTCACTGGAAGGTCAAATTGCTTTTCAACCTGTGTCACAAAGTCTTGCAAAATGCCTGCAGTCTCATCTTTTGAGTGTAAAAAGAAAGTCCATGTAAACCTAGAAAAGTCATCAACAATAACCAAACAATATCTTTTCTTCTTAAGGCTCATGACTTGAACTGGGCCAAACAAATCCATGTGTAGCATTTGCAAACACTGGGTTGTTTTGGACTCTTCAATGGACTTGTAAGAACTTTTATGTTGTTTTCCTTTTAAACAGGAAATGCAATGTTCAGGACATGAAAACAATTTTTGTGGTAGGCCTCTCACCAAACCATTTTTTGAAATTTCAGTGATTGTCTTAAGATTTGTGTGCCCCAGCCTTCTGTGCCAAAGTTCTGTCTCTTTGTTAGAGGCAGCTGAGAACAGACAGGCATCAGCTCTGGGACACTCTTTTGACATATCAACAACATAAACATTGCCACTTCTATGAGCAACAAGTTTTGTTTGACCAGTTTTGATTATTGCTTCAATCTTTTTGACCATTTCTGGTCCAATAATCCTACAACAATCTTTTGTGAAGAATGACCCAAACCCTTTGTCACTCATTTGGGACACACTCAGAAGGTTGAATTTTAGATTGTCTATCAGATTGACATTTTCAAATTTTACATTTCCAGACTGCACTGTACCAGACCCCAGAACTTTCCCTTTACTATTATTTCCAAAGGATATATCACCCCCTCCATGGATTTTAAAGTCTTTGAGGAGGGCTTTACATCCTGTCATGTGCCTGGAGCCTCCACTATCTACATACCAAAGACTATCAAAGCATGCAGAAGCTCCCTGCACATGAAGTAAAAAGATTAGTTCATTAGGGTCTCCAAAGCCAGCAGGGCTTTGGATGGGGTCTCAACAGTGTCTGGGATGGATGCAGAATGATGGACAGTGGTTAGGTCAGGGGTTTGAACTGTTTTAGGACAGTTTTTCTCTAACCACTGTTGTGGGTCCTGACCAATCACCTGCTGGTAACCAAAAGGATGTCTGTTCACTCTGGGTTTAGAGGGCCTTTTGTAGGCCTCATAAACGTGTGGAATCCTTTGGTAGGACTGTTTTTCCTTGCCTTTTCTGAACTGATTGGCAGGGGGTGCATCAGTAACCTGAACATCTCTTTTGACAGATGTTTGGTTCAGCTGTTTTGTGACAGCTGTTTGAACTGGCACGAACAGTGGTTGTTTCTTGGTGAATTTGACAGATGTTGATGATGATGATGGACTCAAGGATGTTTTAGCAATGTAATCATTCTTTTTCACATCAAATTTTTTGAGATACACACATGCTTGAGTTTTGTGGTTAGTTTTACCACAAACAATGCAACTTTCAGCTGAAACAATGACACCTGTTCTGTTTAAATCATAAGCTTTTAAGTGGAAACAATCTTTTGTTAGATGATTTCTTTTCTCACAGAATTCACAAAACAAGTTATCAATTTTTTCTTTCTTCTTTCTCTTTTCAGACTCCTTTGCAGCAGAGGTTTTAACCACTGCTAGGATGTCCTTGAGAAGTATGACTTTAGCTTTTGGAGCTTTAACACCATCAGTTGATGTAAAGTCCATTGGCTTGAAATTTTCAAGAATATCACACTCATCAGACCATTTTGGTTTAAACTGATAATCTTCAAGCTCCTCAAAAGTAGAGGATCCCATTGGTCTGTCAAGTGTGATTTTGTTACCAAGTTTGTCAGTGATTTTCACTTCTTGGCCATTCTTGTTTGTGGGGATGAACTCAGTGGTTACATCAGTGGTTTGAACAGATTTTCCAAAAGCAGTGTTTTCATCATCATGTTTTCTATAACCAACCCCAAATTTCACATTGCTTTTTATCTGTTTGTCAAGCATAACCTCATACCCTTTGCATGATTCCACCCATCTCTCACATGTGATCTGGGTGGACTCTAACTCCTTTTTGCAAACTTGGTATTTTTCTACCATAGTTTGGAGTTGAGTTTTGGTTATGCTTTGTTCTTCTTTCAGACTGCTGATCTATTTTTCCTTTTCAGTCAATTTGTTTTTAAGTTCTTTTAAAGATCTTTCAAATTTGACTTCATCAGTTAAGATTTTATCCCGAAGGTTTTCATTCACCTCTTTGATGTTAGCAAAAGCAATAATGCAATTGTCAGAACACAGTTTTTCTAGAACTTGAGGAGATACCTTGGCAGCAGCCATCATTGCACAATCACATTGATGATTCTCTTCATCATCAGCTCTCACCTTCTTTTCACCATCCTTTTCTTCCTTCTCTTCTTCTTTGTCCTCTTTGGACCATGGATCTGTCATTGGTTCAATCAGGGTACCTGAACTTTCTCCCAACAGTAGTTCACCAGCCACAGTAGTAACCACTGCTTCAGTCACCTCATCCACTGTTTCAATACTCAGCTGTTCCACTTCAGTTTCAACCCCCTCCTGTATTGACTCTAATGCCATCAAACAAAATTCATTATGAGAAGAATCATTAGAAGCATAGAGTGCAAAATTTTCATCACTAAGGTCTTCAGGCATACTGCTCCAGTCAACAAACCCTTGAGTGAAAAAACTTTGTTGATCTGGTTGTACTGCTGCTGGAGCAGTGGTTTGAGGTGCAGGCTGCACTTGTGCCTGGGGGACAGGGGTTTGAACATATTGGATCTGTGGAACAGTAGTTTGGACATAGTGCACTGGCACAGGGGCAGCAGCATAGTGAGCAGTGTTCACTTGAGCTGCTGGGGCATACTGGGCATAGTGCACAGTGCTTTGATTTTGAGGTCTAGGATTTGAGCTAGGATGAGTGATTATGGGACCATTAGTTTGACTCCTGCATTCCCTAGCGAAGTGTCCCAACCTATTACACTTGTAACACTTGATTTTCGATTTATCCAACCCAACCCTTAGATTCCCATGTAAACCTGGGAATTTTCGCCCTGTTCTTTTGTAAAATTTGCTAGTTCTAACACTTAGCAAGGCCAGTTGGTGCAGGATGTCCATTTCCTCTAAGTCAGTGGGATCAAAATGCTGTAAATCATTGAGTTCAAAGCTTAGATTGTCTGACATCTGGTTTTCGTTTGCAGTGAATGCATAACTTGCAGAGTGAGGATCAGGGTTGTTAAAATTTGCACCAGCAGTTATGTCAATGAAGTGATCAAAACCCTGATCCTTACCACTGCTCCCAGATTCTTCTTGACCCAGAAGAGCAGTGTTACCGAATGTATAATCATCAACGGCTTTTCCTGACTCTTGTAACTTCCTTTTCTGGTTCAACTCCCTTTCGTAGGTCAGGAGTCGACCGTGGAGTTGGGTCAAGGTCAGATCCTTGAACTCAGGTGAGTTTCGGGTGACAAAAGCTATGGTGTCCCATTTTTCTGGCAGTGACCTGAGGAACCTGCTATTTTGAGTTGAGTTTGTAAAAGTGGTATTAACAAGCCTCAGTTCACTGATGAGACAACTGAAACGCTCAAATTGTTGCGTCAGTGATTCACCTCTAACATGACAAAATGTTTCGTACTGTTGGTTCAGGATTTCCCTATTGTTTTCTATGACTTCTTCGGTCCCCCCAAACTGTTCCTTAAGCGCGTCCCATAACTCTTTGGCACTGTTACAGTGTAACAGTCCAGCATATATCTCATTGGGCAGCGCTGATGCTATGATGCTAAACGCTTTAGCATCTAGTTCGAACTTTTGATAGTCGGTTTCGGTATAATTTTCAACTGGTTTTGGAACGAACTTTTTAGCATCTTCAGCGCTTGGCACTGTGGGAACGTGGGGACCAAAGACGACAGACCTCCAACAACCTGTGCTTTGTTGAGCGAGGATGTGACCCATCCTCCTCTGCCAGATGTTGTACTCATTTCTTTTTAGCATAAGTGGTTTAAAAAGCGAGCCGATGTTGTTTTTATCATCTTGAGATTGTGACGTCATTCTTGTTGTTTTACAGACACTGAGAAATCAACTTTAATGGTGATTAATCCTTGCTCTGTTTTTCAACGGACGAACAAACGATCAGTATCAACTATTATGAGCCGAACTATTTACGTTAAAATGATTGTTAAATCAAATTTGACTGTCCAGGCTCTGATACCAAATGTTGGATCTGAGTTTGTTTCGGATTGTATTTTGTGTTTGAAATTAAAATGAAAATGGATGAGTGTGCAGCGGAATTATGATGAAAACAAACTTTGCATACAATCAAACGAGAGTAATACTTTGATCAAACATCTTTTCTCAATGAATCGGAAGATTGAATTTATTTCAATAACGATTACAATGATTGATGAATGAATGCAAACTCCCCCTCAGCCAGAGCTCAGTGTTTGTTCGTGCAAAGAAGACGATGATGCAAAAGAGCTAATAGAACAGTACAAAGTACTGAACTATTTATAGGCACTAGCAAACCACTGAGCATCTTAGCTGACGTCACCATGAAAGTGACATCTAACCTCCTAACAAACTCTAACCTCTGATCTATACAAACACTGCTATGTTAACTACTGCTATTACATTACATTACAAAACAGACTATAGATCAGCTGCTGCAACCTTCCACTGCTGTGAACCCAGCAGTACTTGTCCGGATCAGCAGTGCTTGACTCAAGGCAGTAGATTGAATCAGCAGGGCTTTAGTCTTTCATCAGGTCTTTACTTGAGCAGCAGTTGTAGGTCAGCAGTTTGCAAGATCAGCAGATAGGAGGTCAGCAGATGTTGAAGTTCACTTTCAAGGGGAGAGACTTAATCATATCAACTGCTTATTCTAGATCCACTGCTCTGATCCAGTTTTGGCTTTAATTATCTGTTCCTTTGATAGGGTTCAATCCCAACACCTTTCAAGAAGCTTTTGGTTCTCAGTTAAATCAGAGTACTGCTTTCCATCCGCAAACAGACGGACAGAGCGAACGGACGATTCAAATGTTAGAAGACATGTTACGAACTTGCGTTATGGATTTAGGTGGAAGTTGGGACACTCACCTACCATTGGTTGAATTTTCATACAATAACAGTTATCATGCAAGCATTCAAGCTGCACCATTCGAAGCTCTCTATGGGCGTAAGTTTCGATCACCCCTATGCTGGGCAGACGCGGATGATAGACAGCTTGTTGGCCCAGAATTGGTCCAGGAAATAACAGACAATATTTTCCAGATCCGAGAGCGCATCAAGGCGGCTCGTGATCGACAAAAATGTTATGCGGACCGCAGAAGAAAACCCCTGCAATTTGAGGAGGGAGATATGGTATTATTGAAGGTTTCACCCTGGAAAGGTGTGGTACGCTTTGGGAAGCGCGGGAAGTTGAATCCTAGATACATTGGTCCATTCAGAATCCTGGAACGGATTGGTCTCGTAGCATACAAGTTGGACCTACCTGCTGAACTTAATGGCGTTCATGATACATTTCATGTATCAAACCTGAAAAAGAGTCCAACTCAGGAAACCGTGGTCATTCCTACCGACGAAATTCATGTTGACACCACACTCCACTTTATTGAAGAACCGGTTGAGGTTACGGATTGGAAGGTTAACAAAACACGCAGGAGTAGTGTCAAGCTCGTCAAGGTTCGTTGGAATGCACGGCATGGCCCAGAATTCACATGGGAACGTGAGGATCGTATGAAGGCCAAGTACCCACATTTATTCCCCAAGACCCCTGCAACTAGAAACAGAACCTAAAATTTCGGGACGAAATTTTCTTAACGGGGGGAGAATGTGACAACTCTCACAATTACAGATATCCGTACAATTAATTAATTCTAATTATGTGTTTAATAACTATGCTTGGTTACAACTGACAATTTAGACTGCTTTATGATTTTTGGTATCATACATACACATGCATCATATCTCATACAGTCACTCCATTTATTACACATGAACTTTAGTGACATACTTGATGCACAAAGCACAGTTAGCACACTGAACAGATAATTCAGATAACATGCTGACAATGCCAGCACATGGACAGATTATGTTTTTAAGGCCCGTATGAGCCAGAGACAGGGTACTACACTAGTATGGAGTGTAGGGAAGTGAGGACCATAAAACTGCGTCACTAGGTGATAGTTAAAGTGCCGGGAAGTGCCTAAAACACACTTTAAGTGCAGAATTCTGCATTTTCAGCAAAAATTCAGCATTTAACATGCTAGTAAAATGTCAAAAATATGGAAGAATGGTCCTGTATGCTTTCCTAAGTGCCAGGAACTAATTGTGTTACGAAAATATATATAAAAGACACTTTACGGAATAATTAAACACTTTAACGGAACGGTATCCAACCGAACAACCGGACATTACCCGGGACACTAAATTTTTGCCAAATACATTGTCTTATTATTTTTGGCTAGTCATGATCCCCGAACACCCTAACACCCACTAAATATCAAATAAATAACATATATAAGTGCATACTTGAATTCTAACTTGTGATTACCATCTAGTTACAAAAAATTACATCCAACCCCCCCCCCCCCCCTAACCGAATTCGGTCCCAAGTGGACCCACATATCACCCCACCATACTTCACATCTTCTAACTAGATTTAATTCCATTTTTTTAATAGATCTTGCTTGTTGATGTTGCTAAAATATGTGGTGAAAGGATATAAGTATGGCTCCATAGATCCACCATCATTCCATATCATCACACCCCATTCCCTCACTCTCTCCTCCTTCCTCTCGGCTCACATAACCGCCACCCCCATCACCACCTTAACATCACCATCTTCTTCCATTTTAAGCTTCATTCAAGTGTAGGAGAAGGATTAAAGAAGCTTGCAACTTGTGGAACTTCAAGGAGCTTCTTTCACTTGCTTTTCACCATCATCTTCTTCATCTTTTCACTAAAGATTCATCCCTAGCCTTTGTGCTAGTAGTAAGTTCTTGTTAAACCCTTGTTCATCTTGTTTTATTGTTAAAGGTTGTAGTTTGATAAGTATATTTGACACACCAAAGAACAAGAACACTAAAGGGATTAAATAATAAATTTGAACATAAAAGTTTACTTGAAGATGAAATGTTGTAGTAGGATGTTGTAGTGAACATATTGTTGATTGTATGATGATTCTTGGTTATGTGATGTTAATCACCATAAGGAACTTGTTAAATGATGATTAAAACCATGATTTAACAAGATTAGAAAGTGGTTATATGTTACATGAAATAACCACCTTCTAGTTTAAACATGAACTTGGAAGAAAATAACTTTTCTTGAAATATAATTAAACAAGTAAGATGATGATCATGTAAATCCAAGTTTTATAAAAGATTTTTGTAAACAAACCAAGTTAGAGAATCGGTTGTTGGAAGATCATGATTTTTACACACACTTACACTATTTTTGAACATGAAATAAGTGTGAAAACATTTTATTTACAAGAAGAGTTCAAGAGTTTTATTTTTGTAAAAATTGTTTACAAGTTGTAAACATTAGACTTTTGTAAGAAAATGGTTTCTAAAGAAATAGATACGCGTTGGAAGGTAACTAAGTCCACTAAAAGCCTTACCAAGTTACTACGCGTTTTTACCAAAAAAAATCAAGTTCATGTTATTATGTAAGTGCATTGTTTTTGCACTTGGTTAGGGTAACGTTGTTTAATAAATTGTTGATGATTGATTGAATGAATTTTTGAAAAGAAAATGATATGCTAATAAGCATGGACACCTCCGTTTACAAAGGAAACTCTGGCAAAATTTTCTAAAAATTCCAACACTAAGAAAATATTTTTTTTCCAAACAAGTGTTACAAGTATATTTTATAACTTGTGTTTCGAATATAAACTTCGCCATAATTTTTGTAACAAAATACAAGTATCGGAGGTTGGTTTTCGTAAATAAAAGCGGACAAATATATATTTAGAATATATATTTTATACTAAAACGCTTATGCGAATATTTACATAATTTGGGAACTAGTTATATTATTTAGAGAAAAATAATATAACTTAACACAGTACCGCTACTAGTATATTTTGGATGGATAATACTTTGAGTAACGAGAAATATGAATTATCACATAAATACATGTATAAAATACCCCATCCTTGGGAGGGAAATACGCACATAAAATACTTGAGAAGTATGAATACGAAATAGTTGTCTAACTATTATTTCAAAGACCTACAAATATAATGTAAGTTAAAATAATTATTATTATTTTAACAATAAGTTATAACTTGGAATAATATTAAAGTAACGTAACTCAAACCCGTAATTACAAAAGCAAGGCACGGCCCGTTCGTCTAATAGACATTAGTACGTTGTAGGTTGTCGTGTAGCGGACCAAGTTTGAGTTGACGATACGATTCAGGAGACGCACTACAGTGAGTTCATGTCCCCCTTTTTCTCTTAACTGTTTTCGGTTTTATACTTCGGGGGTGAAATACATGTTACAATTATACAGACATTTTATACATGGTATGGTTAGCTTAAGGAGGGACTTTCATACACCGTTAGATCATGTGAGTGGGTAGGCGGCTACTAAAGGCCATTAATCCTCGTCGTAGGACCGAGGGACATGAGTGATAGATCTATTTGGGTGTAGCGAGCCCACACCCATGAGGCCGGGGCGGCCCATAGTGGTGACTGTGTCTTACAGCCGAGGCCCTGTACAAATTTGCTAGATTTGAGTCTTCCTGCTTAACTTCACACATATCAATGGCTTTGCAAACCATTGGTGATCTCTTTTATTTCCTTATTGCTACATACCAGGGACTTTTCATACACCGTTTACAAAGGATTATACATACATCGTTTACAAGGGTTTATACATACTCACATACACATGAACTCGCTCAACTTTTGTTAATTTTTCAAACTACATGTATTTCAGGGAATTGATCGGATCTGGCGGGTGATGCACGTTAAGCTGTGTATTAAATAAAAGATGTCATCCAGGGGTGTAGGGTTTGAGAGGTGTAACCCTTGCCTGGACGGGTCACACGTCTCCAAACCTCGTTTTATTTAAGGTCTTTTGTTGAGTCCATTGGGAACTCATTTTTAAACAAGTCATGGTTGTAACTTATTTTGGGTTGATGATTCAAGACAGTTATGTTATGGTATTTTCCAACTATATTAATGGATGAGCATCTTGTGTTTTTTTTATCATATAGCATTGTTATAATTGTTGCTATGGTATTAAGAAGTCACACCAATTAAACCCACGCTTCCGCAAAAGCCAGGGTGTGACATAAAATTTCCGGAATATTTTGTAAGTTATATTCCCTTGTTCGGTTTCACCAATATTTTGGGTATTCTTTGTATATTTATTCCTTGGAATTTTGGTAATATTTTGGATTGTAATTTTTGGTATTTTGATGAGTTATATTATTTCAAGTCCTAAAATAATATAACTAATACACATAATATACAAATAATCACACACATGGTGACATCTAAATATATATTTTCCTAAATACATATTTGGTCACTTTTATTTATAAAAACCAACCTCCAATATTTGTAATTTTTGTAACAAAATTTATGGCAAACTTTATGTGAAAATCCATGGTTTGAAATATACTTGTAAATGTTTGTTTAGAAATATTTTTCTAAGTGTTTAATTTTTAGGAAATTTTTGCCATAGTTTCCCCTAAAAAATGGAGTTTTCCATGCCTTCAAGGCATATCATTTTCTTTTGTAAATCAACACAATCAATCAACAATTAACAATAAACAATCTATACTTACCAATTTTGCCAAAATCAAGCATAAACTACCACTTCATGAACTTGAAAATTTACAAAAAATTTGTAGTAGCTTACTAGTGTGTTTAGTAAGCCTAGTTACCCTTTAAAGTGTGGTTGATTCTTTAAAAACATCATTTTTAAAGAAAACAGTTCTTTACAACTTGTGATCACATTTTCTAAAAATGTTTCTTCTTGGATTTCTCTTTTTACATATGTGTTTCTACACTTGTTTAACCTTTAAAAACATGGTTGATTTCTTTAAAAACCAAGATTAAGTAAATTTGTATTTTTAACTTGATTTCTTGAAAAATCATTCTTGAAATCTTAGATTTACAAGACTTACAACTCACTTTAATCATCATTTTACAAGAAAACAATATATTCTTTCAAGTTCATGTCTTTCATGAGGATGATTTCTTAACCTCTAACATTTTCATCCTCTCATCTTGCTAGATTATGTTTTTAATCAAGATCTAGCAAGATCATATGATGATCTACATCATTTCCATAAGTAAACAACAATTAACAAGTATAACAACACATAAACATCAAGATTTCTTATGATTTTAAGCTTATGTTCATGTTTCATCTTCTTGATTCTTAGTGTTCTTCATGATAATCAACATGTATCTTCTTTTAACCAACAAAAATATGATGAAAAATGAAGAGTTTAGTGTTCTTACTACTAGCTCAAGGCTAGGGATGATCAAGAGAAGAAAAGAAGTGGATAAAAGCAAATGGTGAAGATCCTTCAACTTCCGAAAGCTCCTAGCTTCCTTGTGCACCTTCTAACACCCTTGAGTATACTTGGACTTCGATGAAGATGGTTGATGATGGTGGTGGTGCTTGTTGTTGCTCTCGGCCGAACACAAGAAGAGGAGAAGAGAGAAGTGTGGTGTTGTGATGAAATGAAGCTTTTGTTCACAAGTTAATCTTATAAACTCCTAACTTCACAATTTCCCTTGGTTCATATGTCTTTAAAGCACCAACAAGATCTAATATTTAATCAAAAGAAAATCACAAGTTGGGGTCCTTGTTGGGCCGTCCACTAGGTGGGGGGGGGGGGGTATAGGTCTAGGTTTCAACTAAGTTAGTTTATGGTTAGAAATCAAGTGTTAGTTAGTGATTTAGTTATTAGATGTTTGTATGGTGTGTCATGATGTTCGGGGACCATAACTAGTTTGGTAATGTTAAAACAGTGCTTCTAGAGTAAATTTGGTGTTTCGGGTAGTGTCCGATTGTTCGGTTGGTTACCGGTTCGTTAAGGTGCTAAACTATGCAGTTTAGTGTGCTTTATGTACCCTTTTGTGACAGTTTTGATTCCCAACACTTAGGAAAGCATTCAGGACCATTTAACCATATTTCTGCATGATATTAGATTGTTTAAATGCTGATTTTGCTGATTTTCTGCAGAATTCTGCAGTTTATGTGAGTTTCAGGCACTTTTCGACACTTAAACTATCTCTAGGAAGGCAGTTTTGCGATCCTTACTTTCCTACACACTATACTAGTGTAATACTTGGTTTTTGGCTCATTCTGCATCTCAAACATTGTCTGTCTACGTACTGAACTCCGTCAGCATTTTTCTGATTTGTCTGATAACTGTGCTAACTGTGTTTCGTGCATCATTTGAGTCAATAAAGTTCTCATGCAATAATGATATGTCATTTGCAATATGTGATGCACATGTATGTATAAATCAATAATCATAAAGCAATTCAAGTCATTAATTGTAATTCAGTACAGTCATTGAGCACTAATCATGGTTTAATAGTTGTACGGATACTTGGAATTTTGACAGTTGTCACATAGAGTACCTAATTCCCATATCATTTCCTCTTGGACTTCTGAAAATTGCCTGTAAGCTGGTCGCATATGAATATCTTCAAGACATACAAACTTATGATTATGACCATCAACAAATTTCTTGACTATAAATGATGTCCCATCCACCGAACCAAGCATAAGTTGAGCTTTGCACCCAGTTCTAATGATTCCTCTATTCCTTATTTTGTATGGCTTTCTAGACTTCGAATAAGCATCGTCAATAACCAATGGCTTATGTCCCCCTTTCGAGCAGACAAAATATTTAGTTTTGATTATACCACCACTGTGGCTTTCACCACCTTTGCGGGCAGAAAAACCAGCTAACTTGGCATATGTTTGGTAAAACACGTATGTTTGTTCGATAGAATTAAATTGCATGCCAACCACAGGTATAACTGATGCTTCAACCACCGGAATATAAAGCCTTTCATCTACAAAATTAAATAAAAAGAGAAACCAACATGTTTTATATATAATGAAAACTACATGCGATTTATGGTATCATTCTATGCGAAAACTAGCATGTTATGAACGTGCGAATTGTTGGACTCATAACTTGCGAACTTGACATTTTGATTCCATGCTTTATACATGCGATTTATGATATCATAACATGTGAAACCAGCATTTATACCTTTCGTCACATGCGAATTGTTAGACTCATAACATGAGAAGTTAAAACACTTTGATTCCATATTAATTACCCTCTAATAACATTGACAACCTTCCAATCAATTACAATCATACAAAAATCATTACCCCGAGTATACAAAACAACTGACATTGAACATTTAAACATCTGAATTAACAAACTTACAATTGGAAGACTCATCTACACCATTTGCATTTGCAGAATTAGGATTTCTGATTTCCTCAATCGTAACTCTCTGATCAGCAGCCAATTGAACGTGATCACTGACGAATTCAACATCTTCAAAATCAACATCTGTGTTCTGTTCGGTGGTGCTCTGTGGATCCATTGAAAACAACAATAGATTAAACCCTAAACGCACAGAAACGAAAACCGCAATGTATTGTTTTAAAAATTATGAAAACTTGAAACTGATATGATTCATAATTACCGGGATAGGGGTGTAACGAACTTCTCGCGATCTGCTTATTGAAGGAATTGTCTAATTTGCCCTCTGATTGAATGGAATGTCTGATATACCTTTATGTAAGAAAAATGAATCAGGGACACGTGTAGGGTTGTTATCGTCGCGTACGTAATGTATGATTTATGGATTTTTATTCTACACTTCCTTATATATATATATATATATATATATATATATATATATATATATATATATATATATAGAGAGAGAGAGAGAGAGAGAAAGTATAATGTACAAAACGCCTTATCGTACATAACGTACGCGACGAAATTACGCTAGTTCATTTGAAAATCACGCAAGTTATGAAGTTAAAACCCTAATCACGCTTTGTACATAATCACGCATATGGGTGCATAATCACGCATGGCAAAATTGTTCAAAATATAATCACGCACGTTGTAAACTTAATCACGCATGTTGTAATTTCGTCGCGTACGTAATGTACGTTAAGCAATTTTGTACTTTAACCTTTCCATATATATATATATAGGGTTCATGAGTGAACAATGATTTATTTGTGAACAAAATGAACTTATCCTGACCATTGATTTTGTAGATCTAGATTTTTTCTTTAATGGCAATATTGTAATTATCTTTTGTAACTTACAAGTATTTTAATAAACACAATGGTATAATTGTATATTTCTATCTTCATTTAATTAATTAATTTTTTCTCTCTCCTGATTTCTTTTTCCAATTAAAAGAATATTTAATTACATTCTCCATATTTTTTTTCTCTCACATATTACCTAACTTAATATTTCATAATTTAAAAAAAAAATACAAACATTATCAAATATTGTTCCAGCTAGAACACAATTAAAAATATTTAATTACATTCCCTATACATATATGTATGAGATCAATGTTTGAAGAAAAGATGTATAGTGGAAACAATATGTAGTAATACACAATTGTATAAGTCTGATACATATCGACATGTATACACTATGTACTTGAATAATACACAGGTGTATACGTCTGGTATATACCGACCCGTATACACATATGTACTTGAATAATACATAAGTGTATAAATCTGGTTTATACTAACCCGTGAAAACAAGATGTAATAATACACAAGTGTATAAGTCTTGTATATACTGACATGTATACACATATGTTAAAAATCATAATTTAATTAGGTTTAATATTTAATTTTTAAAAGGAACATAACAGTTTATTTAAAAAAACATTAGCTCTCCAATCTCTTATAATTAAAATAATAGAGAAATAATTAAAAATGAGAGAGAGAGAGAGAGAGAGAGGGAGAGAGATAAGAGAGGAGAAAATTAAGGGATTTTAATTAAAAGTACTTGGTTAATGTCAATCTTATCCTTTTAATCTAAAAAATGATCAAGGGCCAAGATTAGTTCACTTAGTTCACTCTCAAGAAGTTGTTCACTCATGATCCTAATCCTATATATATATATATATATATATATATAGGGGATGGATCATGAGAAAACTAGTTTAAATGAGAAAACCAAAAAACTAACCAAAAAAGCCTAAAAACATACCAATTTTTATTTTTATTTTTTTTTTTACAATTTTTTATAGAAAAATCGCTACTTTTTATGTATGGAAAAAAATTTCAAAAAAAAAAAAAAAAGTTTTTTTTTTGTTGTACTGCACATGTGCACTAATACATAAAGCTTAAACCACTTAACCCACCCCCCACCGACACCCCCCAAAAACCTAAACCCCCTACCCCCACCCCCCAAAAACCTAAATTCACCCTCCCACCAAAAGCCTAACCCCCCACCCCCCAAAAAACCTAAACCCCCCACCCCCAACCCTCCCGAAAACCTAAAACTAAACCCTATACATAAACCCGAAAAAAACCTAAACCCCCCACCCCCACCCCCCAAAAACCTAAACCCCCCTCCCCCCCCCCCACACCCAAAAACTTAATCCTAATCCTAAACCTCCAAAAAAACTAACCCTAAAAGCTAAACTAGACTCAAAAAGCTAATTTTAAGCATGTAATGCAATTGTAGTACATGTTATATTGCACATGTGCACTACTATAATAATAGTATTGAAAACAAGACGACACCATAAATCTTTTTTTATGTCATAAAAAATAAGCTCGAATAAACTTAAATGAAAGATACAAAAATTTGTGATCTTATGGTGCCATTTTTGTTTTAAAATGATAACGTATGGAGAAATGGGAAATGTTTGAAAAGTTATATATTTTTTTTCCAATTTTACCCCTCCTTCATTAAAAGTCCCCCCCCCCCCCTCCTTCATTAAAAGTCCCCCCCCCCCCCCTCCTTTTTAGTGGTTTTTAGTTAGTTTTCTAGTTTTCTCATTTATATCTAGTTTTCTCATGATCCTCTCCCTATATATATATATATATATGGAGCCGCTAAAATAGGAACCACCTCCAGTTGTAAGAACCGCGAGAACCACTCTCAACCAATTAGATTCAGCCACTCAAAAGGGTAGTTTGGTCATTTACTACCAAATGTCATTTCCCTATATCACTCCTCATTTATTATGGTCAGATCATCCTCTCTCTCTCTCTCTCTCTCATCTATTTATTGAAATTCAAAAAATCATCTCTCATTGTCTCTCTCTCTCTCTTGAAGTTGCAGAACTTCTTTGAATCTTCTAAAGTTGCAGCCGACAAACCCAAACCCTAACCCAAACACCTCTGTTCCTCCCTCACCCCCCGATGAACAAGCAGCCGCCACACCCCCACACCGGCGACCCCCAAACACCGCACCCACTCCGGCGCTCCCTCGTTTCTCCGGCAACCCTCAGATCAAAACCCTCAGTCTCCGGTGAGCCGTCTCGTCTCACCTTTTTTCGGTGGCGGTGGTGTCTCTGGTCGATGTTGTTTCAGTCGGGGTTGGAGTATTCCGGTGACAAGACCCTCTTTGTTTGATGTGGTGGATTAGGAGCGGCAATGTGTCGACGGCGGTGGTGGCGGCGAATGATGGGGTGAAGGGGGTGAGTGATCTGACGGTGTCGGGGAGAGAGGTGTTGGGTGATCCGTTTGTTGGTAACTGTTTTTGCTGGGTTTGATTCTGTTGAATCTGGTGCTTTTTGATTCTGTTGATTCCGTTGAATCTGGGTTTGAATCTTGTGGTTTTGACTTTCTTGATGGTTTGTTTTACGACTGATGAATTTCATGTGTTTGTTGGTAAGTGTTTTTGTTGGGTTTAATTCTGTTGAATCTGGTGCTTTTTTAATCTCTTGAATCTTTGAATCTGTTGAATCTGTTTGAATGATGTTCATGGTGCTTTTGAAATGTTTGAATCTGGTGATTTTGAATGTTTTGAATATGGTGCTTTTTGGTAGATTTCAAACAGTGAACTATTTGGGCGGTGATGATGCAAAAAAAAACGTATATTTTGATGACGATGGCACAGCAAGGACGTTGGAGGTGCTTTTTGAATCAGTTGAATCTGGTGCTTTTTGAATCCGTTGAATCTTTGAATCTGTTTGAATCTATTGAATCTGTTTGAATGATGTTCATGATGCTTTTGAAATGTTTGAATCTATTGAATCTGGTGCTTTTGAATGTTTTGAATATGGTGCTTTTTTGTAGATTTTAAACAGTGAACTATTTGGGCGGTGACGATGCAAAAAAAAACGTATATTTTGATGACGATGGCACGACAAGGATGGTGGAGGGTAGGTTTTTGAACCTGCAACCCCACTTTGCAGCCTCTGATTATCGGAAAATCTGAGCCAAAACATCGTTTTTTTTCAAGAATCCACTCGTTCTTTTGATTTTTGTTTGTTGGGTTTTTATATTTTTTTGAGGCGTCGATGATGATAGCAATCTATCTGAGACACCTACCGAGTAGCGATTTTCTGGGTGCATTTGTTTTGTGTAAAAAACTTTTAGATAAAACGTAAACAGTTTTACGTAAAAAGTTTTACATAAAACGTAAAACGTAAATACGTAAAAAGTTTTACGTAAAACGTAAAAATTTTAACGTAAAACATAAAAAGTTTAACGTAAACTTAAAACGTAAAAAGTCTAAATAGTTTAACGTAAAACGTAAAAAGAGTAAAAAACGGCGCGTTAAAAAAACGTGTAAAAACGGCGCGTTAAAATAACGACGCTTGAAAAAACGGCGCATAAAAAACGGCGCATTAAAAAAACGACGCTTGAAAAATCCCGGCGTTAAAACGGCGCGTAAAAACCGGCGTGCAAAAAAAATTGTCATTATTAAAAAAATCTGAATTTAAAAATTCTTTTAATAAAAAAAATTATGTTTAAAAAATAAAAACTAATATAATAATACAAAAAACTAATAAAAAACAATAAAGACAAAAAGACAAAATAGAATTATTTTACTAAATTACCCTTTTGGATTAAAATATTAAAGACATAATAAGACAAAAAGTATTTAATATTATTTTTAGTTACTTTTAATCTCATCCATTGATCTTAAAGATCTAATGGTTAGGAACTGGTTCTCGCGGTTCTTACAACTGGAGTTGATTTTCATTTTAGCGGTCCTCTCTCTCTCTCTCTCTCTATATATATATATATATATATAGGGACGGGTTCTTTTCAGAACTCCACTTTCAAGCAGAACTTACAGAACCAATTTCAACCACTCATTTTTTTATTTTAAATTTTCATTTCTTTTTAATGGAAAGGGTATTTTAGTAAAAATAAGTAGCCATTTGATTTTTGTAGTTATCCTAATTGTTTGAGTTTTCATAATTATCTCCTAATAACATTCATTTTGTTTGAGTACATCTTCAACAGTTCAAAACTCTTAATATTGTTTGACTACATCTTCAACAGTTCAAAACTCTTAATTTCTTTTTCGCATTTCTAGCTAATTTGAATAGTTGATTATTAAATTTAATATACGTGATTTAAAAAACAACACATAAGATCAGGCCTCATAAATATTGCTTAAATTTTCATTACAACTTCATCACTTGCATATTAGAAAAATGAAATTCCTTTATCATAAACTAGGTTAATGCCCGCGCGATGCGCGGCTTCATCCAAAACCATATTATTTACTTTGAAATATAATATTTTGTACAAACGCATACATTGGAAGAAAAAAACAAAAAACTATTCAATTGCCGGCAAAAACTTCCTTTAAGACTACATTTGTTGTTTTACTCGTATTAATCGAACTATGTCAAAAACTTGTTTTATAATTGTTTTGGATTGAAAGTTGTAGTCATTAGGGTTGCGAAGAAAATTGTTTTATAATTTTTTTTAAATTGAAAGTTGTAGTCATTAATTAGGGTTGTGAGTAGGGTCAGAAACTTTGGGCAAAAACCGGAGACAGAAACGTGCCTCACTGAATGACCCACGACACAAAAGAAACTAAACATCATTCATTTGTACTAAGAGTAATAGCGCATCAAACAAAAAAAAAATATTTTATTTTCAATTTAAATTTCAGTAAGTTATCATGCTTCCATTTAAGCTTGACGACTAAGAACTGAACCGACTCTAACATAGAACCAAAAACTTCTGTTCCGCGATTTTGGAGGGTCAGGTCAAAGGTTCTCGCACGTCGGAACCACGAAAAGCTCACCCCTAGACTTATTCATTCAACCTAAAATCAATATAAGACAAAGAGAGTAGAGTGCGAGGTTGGTTTAAATATAACAATTGATTAAATGAGCTAAAATGAGATGATACATACAACTGTCATACCTTCTCCACTTTTTCTTGGTATAGATTTGTTCAGTAATATGCAGTCGAAAACAACAAATTTGAATTAAATGAGCTGCAAAGACAGCAAAACAATAAAAAAGAGAAATTAACTATTCGTCTACCTAATATTAGCTTGTGTCAAAGTTGAAAGCTCCATGTTCATTTTTTCGATGGTCTCGGTTAAACGCTATAGTGCTTGCATGTCTTTTGGTAGATAAATACTCGCGTCTTTCTTGAACTTTGCTGCAAGCGTAATGAGGAAAGAACATCCATGTCATGGCACCCTTTTTTCGTTTCCTTCTTCATTCAGAGAGCTCGGCCCCACTGCAATCACCTACACTTTCAATGCATACAAATATATAGTTAGCAGAAGGTATAATCAAACACCTGTTACTTATTAATGATGACAAAATGAACGGGTTGAGCTGGTTGAGTGATCGACAACTTTCATTATCAGAATAACGTGATACTTGTGATTAACATTATTTCTATAATAATCTTTAAGCATCAAACGAAAAAATCCAACATTTTTTAGAAAGATATATACAAAGAGAAAAGTATGTCATCCCATTAAATTCTATAGATAACATTCCTATTGGTAATAGGTATGACTATACCATCTTGAGCGTTTCCCAAATATTTTCTTCAACAGTTTAGAGATGGGAAAAAACAAAACAAAACTAAAATATAAGTTATCCAAATAATCTATAATAATCCAAAAAAACAAAAACAAACAATTAAAGATGACCTCACGGAGTTGAACAATATCACCATAGAGAATAGCTTGGCAAACCGTCTATATATAGGAACTTTAGCATAAGCACATCCCACCATGCAAACACCAAACCCATTAACTAATAAAGTATGTCCCTTGATTGTTTTCTCTCTAATGGGATTTGTAGCATAATCGTGATGAGAATCCAACAAATAATAAGGCGTCTTCAAGTATTTCCCTTGATTTTTGCTCTCTAATGGGATTTGTAGCATACACTTATGTTTTCACATTTTGATAACAAATGCTAGGTTAAAAAAATATTGACAACATTTAAATTCTATCTGCATATATATAAAGTCAAATATATTAATAAAAAAGACACTAACTTGCAATTTTTTGAAGCATACGTTAATATATGTAGGTGATACATTTGTTACACCAACTTACTTGCTATGAAATAAAAGGGGTAGTTCCACAAATTTTTCATTTTCATTCTTACCTCATACACTAAATGTACTACAACTTGGTATTGACAAACACTCAATAGTATTTGTTCAAGATCAATTCCCAGTTTTAGTAAGGGGCTATTGTAAACTGATTTATGGATTGTAAGGGAACATATCTCCAGCCACAAACTAATATAGTTTAACACATAAATTCAAGATAAATCATCTTTAGTGGAAACCAATGGGTCAAATGAGTATCATCTTACTTGGTTATTAGCAAGGCCCTTTGTTGTTATTTCAATCCTCATGGGAACACCTTCATTTTCAGTGAGAATACTTCCAACCAGGTGAATAATTCTCTCTAAGCTCTGCTTCGACCCGAATACCTAAATCACATCAAGTGTAAACCAAATATTTTTATTTCTGTTTTAGATTAAAAACAAATAAATTTACCTATTAAAGTAAACAATAAAGTAAACAAACTGAACATGACCCATTCATTAGCAAACAAGTAGAGTGAGTATTGTCTTACCTCGTTGGCGAGGTCCTTTGGTCCTATTTCAATCCTCAGTGGAACATTTTCATTTCCCGTTAAGTCCAACCAGGTGACCCATGCATTAGTGAACGACTTGAATGATTATTGTCCTACCTGGTTATTTCTTATAAACAAATCATGTCCTTAGATATTCAACTTTAATAAATTATACACATGAGTATAATGCATAAACAAAAGAAGATCGAATTACACATCTCAGTCACAGATTCCAGAAGAAACTAAGCACTTCATATGATCCAATTGCTGACGAAACACTAATTTGTTACTGCAACACAATATGAAATCATCACTATCAATAACAGAATATGTAAATTCAAACATCTGGAACAATAAGTTGATCGTATCCTAACCGTTTACAGCAAAAGAATAGATCTAGGGTTTGTTTCTAGTGATGAGATTAGAGGTAGGAAAAAACTTAACTTCTTGATTAGGATGACAAAAGAACATATCTAGGGTTTGTTTCTAGCGACTTATTCATCCGCATGATGTTTTTCTCTGATCCAAAGTTTGAGCGGCAATTGACAACCGAAGATTATTGGAATTAAGAACTTAAAATAATGTATGTTGCAGTTCAAACAGTTTTACCTGTTGTAAGAACACAACCAGATAAGTCAAGGGTATGTAAATCATCACAACCATATGCGAAACATCGTGAGTTTGACAAAAAGTTTTGAATATTTAATAAACTATAGTGTAAATCTAAATATTTTTTCATGGGTATGTAGTGAAAATCACAACGCTATTCTCATTGTTATCATTGGCCCTGTTGTAGATGTGCATTTTGAAAGTGTAATTTACTTCATCCTCATTTTATGTTTTAACTTGGATATTAGAAGTTGGGAAGCCAACATAAAGGAGCGCATACCTGAACAAAAACGCAAGCCTCTTTGCTATCATTTTGACAATAGGACCTCCTCTGTTTTCATGAGTAACACATAGTACAGTTGAATTACAAATCAACTATTAAACCTTAATATGAAGTTAATGACAATGTCTGATTAACCATTTCTTGGCTACCGTCATCGATATTAGATTGCCATTAACGTTTACCTCAACCACCGTCATCGATCACCAATGGCAGCGATGGTGTCAATACTGAGGAAGTCTTGAGTACATTGGAGACTTGATATTACCAAACTCCTGCAGGTATAGTTAATATTTTAAAACATAAATCTATAAAGTTAATGTATTGTCCCAAAAAAAAGTTATTAAAACTATCATTTTTACCAAGAATGTTTGATGCATGTGAAGTGTTATATATATTAGGTGTATATTTTAAGCCCCTTTAACACTTATTTTTAGCCAAGTTTTAAATTTATAAAACACGATATTTTACTAACACTAAACACACATATGGGCAAGTGCACCCATCGTGAGCGTAGTATAGCGTTGGTAAGATA